>CP053172.1:2990645-4190645 GCA_014607495.2 Carposina sasakii | reverse complement strand
ACATACGAATTAATTGTGAAACCCCACTTTTTCACACCAACATAGACCCCCATCGAGTATCCTGTGGACCCCTGGGGGTCCACCTGGACCACTTTGGGAACCACTGGACCACTGCTTTACACACTCGCAATCTTCGTTGTATGCCATTATTTGTTCGCAACAAACATCCAAACAAGCCGTGTGAACCTAGTCTTACATGGGCCTGTTGTCGTAGGCGCATGGGTGGCGCACACGCAAGCCCTGCGGGAGGCCTACCCGCCGCCGCCGCCAGCCGCCGCGTCCGAGCCGAGCGCGCCTGAACTGTCCGTCAACACGGACATGGCGATCGTGGTTAGAGCGATGCTGGCGCCGGACTCGGGTATGTATTACACCACAGAACACGTAATATAGGTTAGAAAGGCCCTAGACTGCATTTTGTTCCGGAACAGCTGTCGCCGCTTCACCTTCAATAGTAAATGTTTTGGTGCATGTTATGAGCTGAAATGGTCATGATGGGGAATTAAGTGAAATACCTAACATAAACAAAATAAAATAAAACACCTTTTTATACTTCAATATAGTCCAAAAACATGTTTTTTTTTTATATATTTGAGTTACAATATAAATAAAATAAAAATAATTAGTCTATGTATTTATAGTAAATTTTAGTCAATATAAAAACATTTCGCTTATTATACTTGCGACGGACGCCTCACTATCGATACGCACTACTGTGGCTCGTATTCATCATAGACAAAACAAATTCAGTCACTGATAAACAACTTTAGTCTTTACCGTCATTCAAATAAGAATCAAAGTGTCAATGATGCTAGCGTTAATGGCGAATTGATGTAGTAATATCAAATAAATAACAAAAACATGGTTTTTAATGTACTCACCGGTGAAAAGTATTTCTTTTCATACTTTTCACCGGTATAAATTTATTACCAACAGGGTAGTGAACCCTTGGAACAAACTACCAGAATAAGTGGTTTCGGCACCAAGTGTCAATAATTTCAAAAACAAACTGGACAAACACATTAAAGAACATAGAAAAACCTAAGAAGAGAACATTCAGATACAGGCAAAATCAGTTGCCTCAACTGCCTGCCTGTTTACATATAATAATAATAAACGGTTCTTCGTAATTATTCCAGGTCTGGAGATTCGAGACCGTATGTGGCTTAAGATAACGATACCGAACGCATTCATCGGAGCAGACGTGGTGGACTGGGTGTGGCAGCGAGTCTGCGGCATCAGCGACAGACGGGACGCGAGGAAATACGCGGCGCACATGCTAAAGGTATGCTCACCCATCCAATTCCAGGCCGGGGCTGTGGCCGCTTAGCCTTAGTGATCGACGTGACGCGAATCTGGTGAATGTAAGAGTTGAAAGGGTATGACGCGAGGAAATACGCGGCGCACATGCTAAAGGTATGCTCACCCATCCAATTCCAGGCCGGGGCTGTGGCCGCTTAGCCTTAGTGATCGACGTGACGCGAATCTGGTGAATGTAAGAGTTGAAAGGGTATGACGCGAGGAAATACGCGGCGCACATGCTAAAGGTAGGCTCACATTGGCTTACCCATCCGTTTCCAGGCCGGGGCTGGGGTCGCTTAGCTTTTGTGATTGAAGCTGCATGATGGCTGAAAGCGTTGGAAAAACTATCGATCGACATTTTTTTAACCCAACTGCGCAAGAATGAGGATTTTGTGTTCTTTGACACGTTTTCGACCCTAAACGGCTTATCCTATTTAAGCTTGAGAGGTGTCCACTGGCGGCTCGTCCTAAGGAGCGCTGGTGCCGTGCACTTCCACCCACGAAGATTACATATGAATATTACATACAATGTGAACCCCCATTTAAAAATATTAGGAGCCGCCCCTGGAGGTGCACTAAGACAAAATTTTTTACGCCGTCGGGTTTTTTTTCTTTAAATAAAAGAGCTTAATACGCGGGACTTAATAGGCTAACCTAATTACCTAATTTGCAATAGCAAAGCCGAAGCAACGCGATAGCGAAAATTGTACAATATTCGCGTTGAAATGTCAAAGTTCCTTTTTCATCATCATCATTTCAGCCCTGGGAAGTCCACTGCTGGACATAGGCCTCCCCCAACAGCCTCCACACCGACCGGTCGGAAGCAGCCTGCATCCAACCTACGCCCGCGACCTTCCTTTTCACTGAAATTTCTTTTTACTTAATACGAATTTGACAAGCAATCAGCAAATTTTGTACAACTTACGCTGTCGCTTTGCTTTTGCAAGATAGGTAATAAGGGGGTAATAAGGTGAAAAGTGGGAGTATAAGTTGCACACTTCTGCCCTACCTCCTTGGGCATGACTATACAGGGTGTAACAAAAAGGGTAAGTTTGGCGAAAAGCTACGTGAATAGCCCACTGTAGAGAACCTATACACCAAATTTGAGAATCGAAATCACAAGTTTATTTTTCAAGATTGTCTGAAAATTTCTGAGATATTAAAAAATTCTCCATACTATCGGGAAAAATAAACATGTGGTGTGATATGTACAGGGTGTAACAGTAAGGGTATGTTAAGCGAAAAGCTATGTAAATAACCCACTATAGAGAACCTATTTTCAGAATTTGAGACTCGAAATCACATGTTTATTTTTCAAGATTGTATGAACATTCCCGAGTTGTTTAGGAATACTCCATACTATCTGGAAAAATAAACATCTGATTTCGAGTCTGAAATTTTGTGGGTAGGTTCCTTTTAGTGGGCTATTTACGTAGCTTCTCGCTTACTATACCCTTTTTGTTACACCCTGTATATATGTATGTAAATGAGGTTATTTAAATAGTTATTTATTGATTAACATTACAGGCAGGCTACATACGTCACACGGTGAACAAGATAACGTTCTCGGAACAATGTTACTACGTAGCAACACAGCTGTGTGCAGACATGGCCAACCTGAGGATAGACGGTTCACAGCGATCCGGCTCTCAGTAAGTTACATTCTATTCTTATTCTTGTAAGTTATACGAGTATTCTATTCTTATTCTTGTAGGTTATACGAGTATTCTATTCTCATTCTTGTAAGTTATACGAGTATTCTATTCTCATTCTTGTAAGTTATACGAGTATTCTATTCTTATTCTTGTAAGTTATACGAGTATTCTATTCTTATTCTTTATTGTACACAAATAAAAAATATTACAAGTAGTCTCAGTACACTGGAGAAATGTGCAATGGCGTGCTTATCTCTTCAAGAGATTTCTTCTATATTTTCTCGATAATTTTGTGTAATTTGGTGGGTTCGACTAATACCTTAGGACCCAATGTCAACCTCCCTGCCCGTGGTGCACCCTGCTATTTAATGGACGAGGCTCTGACGCTTAAATAGCTTTAAATACCTATTTATGTAGTATTGCACGGAAACATTTTCTATTAGATTAGTTAGCGGTAGTTAAAAGTCCGAAACGAGATTATCCGGCAGAAGACCAAAGTGACAGACATAGTCTCGAAATGTAGCAGACTGAAGTGGCAGTGGGCCGGTCACATCTGTCGTAGAACCGATGGACGGTGGAGTAAACGGGTTCTCGAATGGAGACCGCGCCTCGGCAAGCGTAGCGTTGGACGCCCTCCGGACAGATGGACCGATGTCTTAAAGAGGACGGCTGGTAGTGACTGGATGGTGAAAACGGGAGATCGAGACATGTGACGTACACTGGGGGAGGTCTACGTCCAGCAGTGGACTGCAATAGTCTGACGACGACGACTTAAATTGCAACAGGCTACCTGGTGAAAAATGGGTGTGTAATTTAGTAACACTTCTGCCCCAACCTCTTTGGAGGATAATGAGCGTGACTATACAGGGTGTTTTTTCGTTGCCACCCTTAACAAAGGGTACGTACTCTATACATCAAATAAAGTAAGTTTATGCCAAAAAATGCTGGGAAACGATGTAATTTTTTTTTTTTATAATTTTTAATTACTTGATCGGGCGAAATTTATAGTGTCCAGTGTTAATGCTAGTTTTTTTCATAGACAGATATAAATTATTTCTCGTGAAAAAATCTGTCTACACGCGTCAATGTGCACAAAAGCGAAGTCTATTTACTCAACTTTGGACCCTAATATTTTGGAAATCAGACACTTCCCAGGTGTGCTTCTATGGAGAAAAATGATCGTGATGATGAGGAGATTCCGTAGTTTTCGGGAACGTTGACGACCAAAAAACACCCTGTATGTATGTATGTAACTTTAGTAGGATAGGAAGGATTTGATTTTAAATTATGTGTTTACAGCATGGGACCTGGATACCTTCCCTACGCAGGCTCATATGGCTATCAACCGATACCGTTCAAATACAGCTCCTGCGTTACCAGTGAACATACTATCTATGGGTGAGTGAACTCTACCAGACTATGTTACATAGATCATTATTGTGCTCTCTATGTTTTGGATAATTTAGGTTTTTAAAAAAAAATAACGTTGCCAATAATGTAATTTAAAGGAGACGGTAAAATTCGTCATCCGAGTTAATTGACCCGATAGCTCAGTTGGTTAGAGCGAAAGCACGGTTTGCGAGTGGTCGTGAGAGTTGAAATCTCACTCGGGTGAAGAATTTTTTCATTTTCTTATTAATATTTTATAATTTAGGTTTTTCAAGGAAACCAACGGCTATCTTTTTAGACATCTTTTAAGTGACAACCATTTGGATACTTTGACTTTAGATTGAAAACCTATCTTAGACTTTAGATTGATAACTTATAAAACAAAAAGTTTTCACTGACTTTTTGGATTGTTTTTTTTTGTTAGTTTATCCCAAAGGAAAGGCAAGGGGAACTAAGCCCATACAGCCATTGTCTTTAGTTAATGATTTCTGAACATAGGATGATGGATGATAATGATGATGATGAATGGAAACGTCAGGACCATCCTCAAGAAAAAGTGTAAAGTTAGTCAAAATGAAAAATTATTGCAGAAACAACTTACATGGGCCCATGAAGAGATCGTAATCCGATTAAAGTTTTACTCGGATTACCTGCGTATAAAACCATGCACACGCACTAGATTCACATCACAAGTAATCAAAATATAACTTATCTACCAGAAAACATCACTTTACGAATACATGCAAGCCATTTACAAATATTTTTTGATTTTCACAAGAAAATTACACCTGCTCCCTTCCAGCTTTTCCCGCCGAATTTTCCTTTTTGGATTGAACAATTATGTAAATTCTTTTTAAATTTATGAAGACTTAGGATTAGGACAAAGGATTACCCTCATCAGTCGTCTTTCAGCCAATCTTATAGGCACTTTTTTATTTATAAATATGTTCTAGATTTCAGTTTTTTTTTTTAATTATACAGGATGTGTGTGACAGCCAGGCAAATACTGAGATACTGAGCTAGTACCATTATTTTGAGTTATATGTCAGTGTTATTATTCACACGAAATGCATTTTTTATTTGATTAGTTTTGCCGCAAAGTTTGCTTTCCGCGACAATTGTATCGGGCGATTCTGTTATTTGATAGATTGATCAGTTTTTAGAACTTTATTGAGCGACATTTTTTTTAATCATCCATGGTTGAAAATTTTATTTTTAAATCATTATCTAAAGCCAACTTAAACGAATCACACATATTTTATTCTCAAAAAAAAAGAAAAAATGTCGGAAAAAAATGTAATTTTTCCTGCGAAAATTTTCAATAGTTTTCGCTTCAGAATCATGGTCTCATGTCACCATATCAATATTTGCCTGGTTGTCACTTGCACCCTGTAGGTATTATATCCATCCAACTGTATACAGTTCCTACTTTCAGTCGAAAAAAAAATTTCATTTACGGATTTTAATATTGTGAAACTGTCACTTAGCTCGTGCCTCGGAAAGCACGTAAAACCGTTGGTCCTGCGTCTGATCTCTCTCCGGTCGTTTCGGCTTTCCGTCCCATCGGACTATGAGAGTATATCTGTGTTTGCGTACACACTTGTGCACAATATCTCTTGCGCACTTGGCTAATCTCCGTAGAGATTGACCACCTTGACCGAAATACGGTCGGAGACCATTGTATAGATTTTATGACATAGACCATATGTATGTAAATAAAGTGTATTAGTAAAAAATAATATATTTTCAGATACAATCGCGAGGAGAGTGTTCTTTCGGGCAGCGGCGGATCCAGTGCGGGGTCTGACCATCTCACGGCCAAAGAACATATAGGTAACTACTGGACGCCCGCGACTCCGTCCGCGTGGACTACAAAAAAAGAACAAAATGTCGAAATTATCCGGGATAAAAACATTTTCCCGGGATAAAAAGTAGCCTATATGTTAAGTGGGACCCGTTACAATATATTCCTGAAAACTGCATCGAAATCGGCTCAGCCGTTTCTGAGATTAGCGTGCACAAACGCACAGACAAACAGACAAAAATTCCAAAAAGGCATTGAGGCACCGAAAAGTGTAATGGTGCATCGAAACAGTTAGTATGACATTAGCACTCTATGACATCTTATTCCTCTATGATAACACCATGGCCGCGTGGTGCCGGCACAGAGTAGAATTCGTACCACCACATGTCTGCCCGCGGATATCGTACGAGGCAATTAAGGGTTCCCGGGAGGTGGGCAGCAGCGCCTCCCGTGTTGACAACATAGTCCTAAATACAAACTGCGGTCACCAACCCCCTACCCCATACCCCCCATGGCAGTCTTGTGTCGTGCCCTGGGGGAGGCCTACGTCCAGCGGTGGACTGCAATAGGTTGATGATGATGATATAACACCGTAAGTTATCTTTAGGTTAATGTTTTAATATTAATTTATGTATACTTTTCAGGAACTCGAGAAACGGAAGCGAAATCCGCGTCTTCCGGTTCCGGTGCATCCGCCGTGGAGAGAGAGAGAGATAGACCTCACTCTCACTCCAGCGAAGAGAGACAGGGGCCCGTCGCTTTCTTGTAGAGGTAGGTAGAGAGAGAGAGAGATATAGTGTTAGAGAGAGAGAGAGAGAGAGAGATATAAGAGAGAGAGAGAGAATAGGGAGAGAAAGAATATAGGGTATATGTATTATTTTTAATTCGGATAGAGACCGCTAATGATAGAAACGTGAAACATGGAACGTTTGAGACGTATAGGTCCTATAAAAAGGTATTTTGTAAAATTTTAACCCTAGGGTAAAATAGGGGTTGATTTTTTTTTAAATTCCGAATTTATGCGAAAAGCTATTATATAATTAGAATAATGCATATTTCATATATTAATTGATAAATTTCACCGACAACCAAATATTTTTATTTTCAGTGTCGACACAAAATTTGCCTCACGGAAACTGCCAAAAACGCGTTCACAACGTAACGTGTAGATATAAGTCATTTGTACACTATACACAGCTATTATTATGTTAGGTATTATTATTATTATCTTAGGTACATTATTATTATTGTAGGTACGTAATTATTATTATTAATTATTATTATCACTAATTAAGCGCTATGATATTCCAGGTAAGAGTGTTGTTTTAATTTAATTATAAAATATATTAATCTTTTGGGAAATTGGTATTTAATGAATGAGGCGCATCAATTTTAATGTTGAGATTAAATGTTAATTGACGATTTAAGGTGGTATTAAATCATTTTATTTTCTTTAACTGTACAGGAGATAGGTTACAAGGAGTGTATGGGATACATTAACTTTTCTGACCAGAAAATTGGAAAATTTTCGGGAAGCTTACTTAACTTCAATTTTTATCCTATTTAAGTACATATGTATATTCATATATTTTTTTGTACACATAAAGATACAAATAAACGCAATAAATAATAGTACAAAGGCTACCTTATCTCTATAAGAGATCTCTTCCATCTCACCAAAACAAAACAAAAACAAGACTAAAAATGAACAAGATTGTTCTTAATTTTTCTTTGCTTAGATTCCTTGTGACTTACCTAGTCTTGTCGTGTTAAAAGTGAAATAATATTTCTGAGATTTTAGTGCCAAGTGGGCGTGGCATATTTTTACATTGATACGGCAACACCGACCGCCTGCCTGACGACAAACGTACATGGGAATGCAATAAGCATTAACTCTAGTAGAATATTACCTTGTATATTATACACTATTGTGTAGGTGTAATAAATCGTATATTTGTTTTTATTTGGCTAAGATCTAAGGGCAGACTTTTCAATAGGATAGCTGTTCTAACTGATGAATAAATTTAATGCTGTCTTTCTCAAAAATTTTATCAAAATACAGACAGCAACAACTTTATCCATCAACTATCTATTTATTAAAAAAATCGGCCCTAAGCTAAATACAGTGCAACCTTAGTATAACGCACCTCAATATAATGATTTTCTCGATTTAAAAAATTCTGCGGTTATCCCCTTGAATTGTCCGTAAGCAGTCAGTGTTAAATATACTTTTACATTGCGAACATTTGTTGTGAACAACCTCTTTCTAACGAATTTTCGACAGTCAAGAAAAAGTATAAAAACCTCTAATTAACGAATTTGTCAACCAAAAAAAAACCTTTATATAAAGTTCCCACCGATGTACGACTCTTACTCTCATTGTATTTGATTCATGTCGCGACAGGTTATGACACGATTTTATCTCTTTATAACGAATTTTAGCCCACCTAACCTCAACATAACATACCTCAGTTCAACGATTTACTTGATATAACGAATTTTTATTTGCTCCCTTCAGATTTGTTAAATCGAGGTTGCACTGTAAACCTTATTTCGCAACTTAACCCGTGTTATCACAAAGGAATGTAGACATTACATACCTAAATCTGACAGATTTTTTCCATACATTTTGCTGTCAAATGTCATTTTTAATACATTCAGTGTCACCGACTACGCATTTGCGTCGTCGTGGTTTTCTAGAGGTGGCGCCGACACTTATTTGCGTCCTGGCACTAAACGTTATACTGATTTCGGCATTATTAACAAAATCACTTACTCAGTTATAAATCGCGTTTTTTCGCTAAAAATATTACGAGGTACATGGGTTAGTCTTTTAACATCTCAGTAGACAATATAGAGCGGGCCCTTTCAAAAGCACATCGCCCAACCAGACATAGTCAAAGGCCCAACCTCACTAACACAAAACCATAGAGCAAATAGAATGTCCATGACTGGCAAACTCCAGTCATATCGGCAACGATTGGTAGCGTTCTGATTCCTCTATTCGCCACTAGATGGTGATATGCGCTGGTAAAGATGCAACTCCACATTTTAGACAGGTGTTGCCAACAGCATGCTTAGAAAATCCACAGCGAATGTGTCAAACAGTGTCTGACTTTAGTCAAGTGTTTTGCCATTATTAAACAATGACACCAATATTATACCCATTGTAGTAAACTAGGGGTCATCCGTAAATTACGTCACACGAATTTCATGATTTTTTGCCCCTCCCCCCCTCCTGGTCACAGCTGGTCACATTTGTGAGACCCCTCCCTCCCTAGTGTGACGTCACATTTAGCTTTTTGCAAATTTATATTTAGAGATTATTGAATGAAAATGTGACGTCACGAAATTTACGACCCCCCCCCCACCCCCTTAACCTGTGACGTAATATATGGATGGCCCCCTAGAGGAATATTACAGGTTTGTAAATATATAACTTAATATTAAGGTTATAAGAATAAACTTAAAAATGTATGTAGATCATAATATTGAACAGAAGTTAAGCTTTAGTTTCCAATGATAGCGGTGCCGTCAAATAGCGTTGCAATCAAATAGATTTGTCATTAGCGTAGCCTTAATTAACGAATTGATGTCATTTAGCGGCCTCCAAGGAACATTTCACATGTCGGCACCGTAAAGAAGGCATGGTTTTGCGTACGTATAACCGCTATATAACGGCACCGCTATCACTGGAAATAAATGCCTTTCTATGGACAAATGTTCGTAAAAACTCGGAACCACGTAACTTGACGTAAGCGCGGTAAATAAAGGCTTTCTATTCCTGAAAACTGCATCTAAATCAGTTAAGCCGTTTCTGAGATTAGCGTGCACAGACGCACAGACAAACAGACAAAAATTCCAGAAATCATTCTTCTGGGTACTATTGCGTTAATAAAGGTCTCCTATAATATTTTTTCTCATATATCTTCCATGTACAGACAGCGATCCGTTACATTTTAATTATACAGTCGACTCTCGTTAATTCGAATCTCGAGGGTCTTTTAAAATACTACAAATTATCGAGAGTTTGAAATTTTTTTTTGTTTAGTTTATCCCGAAGGAAAAGCAAGGGGAACTAAGCCCATACAGCCATTGTCTTTAGTAAATGATTTCTGAATTAATGATGATGATGAAAGGAAACGTCGGGAAAATCCTCAAGAACAAGTGTAAAGTTAGTCAAAATTAAAAATTATTGCAGAAACAACTTACATGGGCCCATGAAGAGATCGTATTCCGGCTAAAGTTTTACTCAGCTTACCTGCGTATAAAACCATACACACGCATTAGATTCACATCACAAGTAATCAAAATATAACTTATCTACCAGAAAACGTCACTTATCTACCAGAAAACATCACTTTACGGACCCATGTAAGCCATTTACAAATAATTTTTGATTTTCACAAGAAAATTACACCTGCACCCTTCCAGCTTTTCCCGACGAAACCCGAGAGTTTGAAATATTGAATGTTTCGAAATTTTCGAGAACAGTAAAAAGTTCGTATTAAAATAATAAACAATATGAGGAGTGCAACAGATGTACTTTGTTAGCAAATTCAATCTTTCTCTCTGCAACTTTGAATTGAATGTAAGTTCGAATTAACGCGTCGTTTTGTTACGCAGCGATGATATTTTCGTTCGCTATAAAAATGTATGGTTTTAGTTTAAAATATAAAGAGAAATTCTAGGGAACTTGTGACAACTTTGGATTGCAGAGAGGTTCGAATTATTGCAGGTTTGAATTAACGAGAGCAGACTGTATGTATAGATTTTAAATTATGCGACAAATGTACTAATAGTAATCGTCAAGTTTATGCCATGGGCGTTAAAACTTGGAGCGTGTCTTATTTGTATGACGTAGACATCCGAGAGAAAGGATTTCGCGAAGTTCCCACGGGGACGGGAAAATCGGGAATACGATAGTAAACGCGGCAGCCTATACATTTATTAAACTAAATAAAATAAACGCTAAATGTTGTATTAAATTAATAAAAGAAATGTTTTTTTATTTTATAAATTATGGAATTGATTAATTAGATTATGTGCCATTTTTTATTATTATTAATAATTCTTATATTTTTTTATTAATTGTATTTTTTTGATGACGCATTTTTTTAACTTTTGACTTAACTATATTAAATAATCTTGATATTGCTTTCTCTTTCGCTCAAATAGGGTACAATAAGATAGAGTGAGATGCAAGATACATTGTTATTTGCTTTCTTCTCTAACTTGTACGCTTGGTGGAAGAGAGATAGAAGATCTAGACTACTGCATTTGTTGTATATCATTCCGAACAAATATGACTTGTCCCTTTCAATTCAATGAAATGGAAAAAAATAATAAATATATCCGCATTTATAAAGAAGTAATTGACTCTCGCTCAAATAATTACTTAAGTAGCGATTTTCATCCTAAAGTTAAGAATTTTAAATATTTGGCAAAATGTTGTCAAAAGTCAACGACAATAGAACAAGATGAAGTATAGAAGAATTCTAGTGTCAAATAATGACATAATTTAGCCAAATTACTTTTTTATAAATACGGTTGTTGTTATTATCTACAAAAAAAAACGTTGTGAGAATGGACTTGTAATATATTTTGTATATTTGTATGGTAACAGTGAATCGTCACTTGTAAAACTATAAGCATTGTATATCTTATATAGAGAACCTCTTTCTTTGTCAAAATACCTACTCCTTCATATACAGAGTGTAACAGGTGGGGAGGAAACTTGAAAAAGCGAAGCGACAGCGAAATTTGTGAGTAGAGAGAACTCACACAGTTTTCGCTGTCACATTGCTATCTCTCTGCTTCTGTAACTAACGTAATCATCAGCCTACGGTTGTTAATGTTTTCATATAGCATTGAGAGAATCTTATACATACAGGATGTAAAAAGACAACAATGTTTTTTTAATACCTCGTCATTTTATTGCAAGCAATGTATTCGTTTGATGCGCAAAGTACAAATGTACCTACAAAACTGACATTATAACATTTTGACATGGTATCTTTGAAAAAAATGTTTGTTAATCGATTTCAGGTGGATTTATGTTAAAAAAATGATAATATTAATGTAACTTTGGACCTCAATATCTTGGAAACCCGTGGTTTCCCAGGGGTGCTCCCATAGAAAAAAATGATCGTGATGTTACAAAGAATACGAGGTATTAAAATAACAACATTCTCTTTTTACACCCAGTATGTACTTGTGAAAAATGTTATACAGTCTGCCATCTTCATTAAAAATATACTAATATGATTTTGAAGAAGAATCTCGAATTTTGTGGACAGGTTTTCTACATTTTGCATTTCGCTAGACATGCCCCTTCTGTTGACAGTCACCTAGATGCAAAATGCTACTAAACGCCTAGATGGGACACACAACCGGCAGGGCCATTACCTAATTTGCAGTAGCAAAGCCGAAGCAATGCGACAGCAAAAATTGAGAGCACGTGAGTGTCCCGTTCAGTTACACCCTGTGTATTAAAATTTCAAATGTTATTAAAGTATTTCTTACATAGAGTATACATGAAGCTATAGAGTGCCAGTATCCCTTGGTTCTATTGTGCCCAGCGCAAGTCAAATTTTCCACATTTTTAACCGATTAACAATGACGCGGCCATAGGGTTGCCTATTCATATCAGTGCCTACGTTGAAACAAGCACAAACCTCTCGACAGTCCGTAACGCTATCGCCAAATTGTCAAATCTCATAGATTTTGCTTGCGATAGCGTTACGGCGCGAAACAAAGTTCATGCTTACCCTACTGATCATTTTTAAGCGCTCTCTATACCTTGCTAAATGTATACTCTAAGTATCTTTTGGTGTTTATTATAAGGGTACAGAAGTTTTATAAAAACAAGTGAATGTATACGGAGATAATGTATTAAAAAGAGATTACGGCGCGGCGGTTCGCATTATGGGTGACTTAAATATACAGGTGTTTTTTCGTTGCCACCCTTTACGAAAGTTACGTACTCTATACATCAAATAAAGTAAATTTTATGCCAAAAAGCGGGTGGGGCTGTGTCGGGGCACACGGCCGTTGGTTTTAACGTGAAACGTCTATGTTAGCGAATCGCTTTTAAAGTAAAAGATTGAAATGAAAACAAGATGGACGCTGTTTTAAGTATTTTAATAAAAAAGAACAGGTACGTATTATAGGTATTCCAGTGGTACTCGCGAGGTCGGCTTTGCGACGTTCCCGAAACCGTCTCGCTCGCTCGGCGCCGGACATTGGGGTACCTGTGCGTGGCCCATAGCCCCCTCTTTGTAACGCTAGCCTTAATTTATATTTCTGGCTGGCTCTTGCACGCGCTGAGGCCGACATAGCAAATGTTTATATATTTATTGTCACTTTCTGGTTATTTTAAATATAAATACTGTCCAAATTACACTTATTTTTGTATAAATCAATCGGTTCAAATAAACTTGACAAACACACGAAAGAATCACCACGCTATAAAGTCGGAGTCACGAGTTACACTGAATAGAAACAAGCGTGAGCGCCGGTTTCGCACAGTTATCGCAGTATCCCTCCCCCGCCGCCCCGCTTGACCCCGACGAACTCAATGTCATAACAGCGAGCTGACTATATAAGTGAAATATTTACACCACATTTTTGTTTCTAAGACCAATAGTTTTTTAATTATTAAGGTACGATGATATAGACCTTTTCGTTACGGTCCAGTTTTTAAACCTGGTACCCGTATGTTTCGGCGCGATTTTAAAGACGTTTCACGTCAAAAAAAATGCTGGGAAACGATGTAAATTTTTTTGAATTATTTTTTTATTACTTGATCGGGCGAAATTTATAATAGTGTCCAGTGTTTATGCTAGTTTTTTCATAGACAGATTTTAATTATTTCTCGCGAAAAATATTGTCACCGCCGTATTGCGGACGCTATGTAACGGCACCGCTATTTACATTTAACGCTGATCAGTAAATGACTGCAACCGCCGATTTGATTGTAATTTAGAAAGTTTTAAAAGCTAATTTATTGAGTAACGTAGTCTAGGAATGTATTTATTATTAGGCTCTGTCTAATATATCTTTTAATAAAGAAAACTACACTCTTTGTAAGGTTTTTTTTTTACTCCCACTTGTACCAAGCCAGTATTCATAGTTGTTACTTTTCCTTGAGTGCACTCGAGTACTTACTCGACTCGATTACCTGATATGTACTTTGTTTTCTTTGACATTAAAGTTGAGTTACCGCCCCCTGATTACGTAAAAGCAATAGCAAAGCCGAAGCAAAGCGACAGCGAAAATTGTACAATATTCGCCTTGAAATGTCAAAGTTCCTTTCAAATTCATTTTACGTAATACGAATTTGACTTTTGTACAATTTAATGCTACCGCTTTGCATTTGCTAGTTAGGTAATAAGGGGGCCGATTTATGATATGATGATATTTTAAATGATGGCGATCAGCCATGCGATCACAAGATGAGAATCTTGTAAAATTGTAAGCAGTTAAGCTGAGCTCCCATATAATAATTCATTGGGGGTTTTTCCACCACGACATTTCGTAATCCAATATATTTTTTATATTTATTTATTCCATAAACATTACACACTCTTATAATCTATACAGGGTGTAACAAAAAGGGTATGTTAAGCGAAAAGCTATGTAAATAGCCCACTATAGAGAACCTATGTACAAAATTTGAGACTCGAAATCACATTTTTATTTTTTCAAGATTGTATGAAAATTTCCGAGATATTTAAAAATTCTCCATACTATCGGGAAAAATAAACATGTGATTTCGGGTCTCAAATTTTGTGGATAGGTTCTCTATAGTGGGCTATTTGCATAGCTTTTTGCTTAACATACCCTTTTTGTTACACCCTGTATACACTGCCAAACTGCTCAGCAGTTTATCGGCATTATTTGTAAGGTTATTATTACCTATTTGCAGCAGCGGGGCCGAAGCAATGCGACAGCGAAAACGAGAACCGCGATCGTGTGCGTGCGCGGGGCGACGTCACGTCCCGCGCACGCACACACCGCCAGTCCTCGCCGCCGCACCGCCACCGCCCCGCCTCTGCGAGTTACATGTTTATCCTATTAGAATCGCTATGGTGCGGTGGCGTTTCTACAGTTCAGATATGGAGGGCCGTGTCGTCTTGTAGAAACGCCCGTTGACTAAGTGCCGATGTTTCCAAATGTCAGATAGCCTACCTAAAGAAGAATAAAGTTGATTAATGCTCTCTTTCTCTAAAACTCGATCAGGAAAGATACAGCATAAACTATATTCTTCATACTCAACCATTGAAAATGGTACCTGCCACCATCCCTCATCCGAGTACCTACACTTAAGGTTACCACCATGAAGGTGGGACTGAACTGAGTCGTGTGGCAATCGTGAGGCCATGACGTCATGATAGGGGCGGAGCTTCAGCGTCAGTGTAACGCAGTAGCTGTAACCACACGCTTGTGCTCCGAAATGTAACCGTATTAAAATTACAAAGACACTAGCGCTTTTATCAGGGTACTTTATTACTAAAACGTAGTTAAATATTGCCATCTAGTGATAAGTAATTGCACTAGTAAAACAATCTTGAACCATATTCATAATGAGAAAGTAGTTTGACTAGTCACTACAAGGTGGTTTCTATGTAAATGGGCAGGGCTACAGTGTTCAATGCTCCTCTCGTCCCATACTTCACCCCCGCTCCGCGGCACTATTTTGGTATGAAAATAAACTTAGCCGCTACTCCTCTTTTATTTCTTCTCCATGGGTATCATTAGCAATACAGGCAAATGTGTATTTATCTAGGTAATCACCGAACTTGGTTATAATCTTCCTCTATTTCTATGGCAACCACGTTACACGAGTTTGCGTCATACATGCTTACATTGAAAATAGGGGATTAAAATATGTAGGCACATCATAAAGTACCCTGATAAAAGCGCTAGTGTCTCTGTAATTTTAATACGGTTACATTTCGGAGCACAAGCGTGTGCTTACAGCTACTGCGTTACACTGGCGCTGAAGCTCCGCCCCTATCATGACGTCATGACCTCACGATTGCCACACGACTCAGTTTATAGTCCCACCTCCTCTTTTATACCTTCTTCATGGTAATAATCTTCCTCTATTTTTATGATAACCACGTCACACGAGTTTGTGTCATACATGCTTACATCGTAAATAGGGGATTAAAATATGTAGGCACAACCAAGATTATAGTAAAATTATCGAATGATTTGTAAAAGATAATCCTAGGTATAATAAGCCTTTAATACTTAGAAACAAATTATTTTGTCGTAACTTCCGCGATAATTAATGTGGAAAACGCAAGATTAGTACAAACAAACAACAAAAGCCACATTTTCCTCAAAAAAAATTAATAATGCATCAATAAAGCACCCTAAGTAGATCTACATATCAATCAAGTACGTTGTACTGACCAAATAGATTTTCTGTTAAAAGTCCTTGTAACCACATGTATTACGTGTCCAAAGTATCAAAAACCCAGTTGAAAAAGTTTAAATATCCATCCTAGACACTGTATTTCAAAAAATCGCTGACAAAATACTAGGATCGCAGAAGGTAGTAAGAGAGAGATGTCATTCGACGCACGCGCCGATATCGAGGAAGGGAGACGCTACATGCTAAAGGGCGTGGCTATGAGTATGTAAGTATTATGGTCCTGCTCACACACAGATCACTTCTCTTTCACACAGTAAATTGTTATTACCTAAACCCCTGGCAGACGATACAAAGTCGTGACAATTGTAAATAATCCGCGACAAGTTGCTAGTTTATCGCCTGAGAGAATGAGCTCCTTAGTCAGTCGACTTACGTCATTCACTGAAAGGGATGCAGCTGATGTATTCGTGAAGCCCTGCATCTGCATTTAATTTTCCTGAAAAAAATTACCATCACAAAGCCTTAATGCCCACACGATGGGAACGAAGCGGCCACAGAACACAATCCCACGGCATTGCAGTGCAGCAGAAAGGACAAAACATTCTCCGCGGCACTACCGGTAGTGTGGTCTGGTACAGGACCGGCCCGCCCATACGGCGAACGGAGCAGTCGCTCCAGGCGCCAAATCCTAGAGGGCGCCTAAATGGTAAAGATATTGGTATATATTATTAGGAGCAAACAGGAGAGGCGCCATAATTGGATGTCGCTCTATTCTAAAATTTACTTCGGGCCAGCGCTGGTCTGGTAGTGTCATGTGTCAGAAGGGAAATCATCAAGAATTGGCTAGAAAACTACCAGGGTAGAAGTTAGTACTGAGAGGTGTCAATAAATGTCAATAATGAATGGACGTGGCAATGAATGGATTAGAAATGTGTGTGTTAAAGAACCTCTTTTTATAGTAGTGATATTACTCACACAGAAGCTCTTTGACGCACACATTTCAAAACCATTAATTAAATTATCCTTTCATAGTCTACAAATATCAATGAGCGGCTCAAATGTACTAGGGTATTATAAGGTAGCAAGAGGTGTTTACTAGCATGCGTATCAACAAAACAAAACCTGCATCTCCTTCCATGCATTTCGTAATAAGTCGAGGCTTTCTCTTAGACGATGAGCTAGAAACTGTCAATAATCTTTTATCTAGCCCCGCTATAAACGTGGCTGTTAGGTCATCTCCTTCATGATCCTGCAGCCTGCAGTTGTGGTTACCCCACTTTGAGAACAAACACATATATTATAAATATTATTAAGAAATGAATTTTTTTTTTCACCCGAGTGAGATTTGAACTCACGACCTCTCGCATATCGTGCTTTTGCTCTAACAGCCATATGTATAGTATGTAAGGTTAGGTTCTAAGAACCATCAGCACCCGTATGATGAGTTTGGTGAGAGCGAGATGTCTCACTTTTAAACGTCAAATCCACAGAGCTAAGTAATAACTAGACAAGGCAAGTGTTTCTACTTGGTGTGTAAAAAGGGATTGCAAACCACTTACCCATATCAATCCTAATTCATTCGGCTCGAGAATGAGTGTCTATTCTAATTCTTAAGGCTATTTTTACATTGAAAGTACATACACTTAGTTTATCTAGTTATTAATAGCTCTGTGAATTTGACGTTTAAAAGGGAGACATCTCGCTCTCACCAAATTCATCATACCGGTGCTGATTTTCGTCAACGCATGTGACACATCTCGCACACGGTCGGTCGAGATTTCGTCGCTGTTTGTATGCGACAAAATGTCTATTTCAACGCTAAAAAAACACAGTGTGGTTGTGTAAAAATATTATTTATTTTCGTTAAATACAACATGAAAATTCGTTTGATAAACTGAAATACAACTGGGTATTGCTACCTGAATGAATCACTCATTGAGATTTATATAAAACGGTACATATTATGTACAATACAACTGCCCCCATATTACCTAACTAACAAAACCGATACGAAAGTCCGTAATAGGAGTTTATACAGAGTGTAACAGAAATGGTATGTTAAGCGAAAAGCTATGTAAATAGCCCACTAAAAAGAACCTATCCACAAAATTTCAGACTCGAAATCACATGTTTAATTTTCCACATACTCGTAGTATGGAGAATTCCTAAACAACTCAGGAATGTTCATACAATCTTAAAAAATAAACATGTGATTTAGAATCTCAAATTTTGTGGATAGGTTCTTTTTAGTGGGCTATTTACATAGCTTTTCGCTTAACATACCCCTTTTGTTACACCCTGTATAGGATATTACGAGGACATTCTATTTGACAATTCAACCTTTCGAGAAACATTTCGGTCACTTACAACTTTTACTATTACATGCCATGCAAGGAAAATGTATGAGAGTTGACATATGACGACTGACGACAGCTAACGGACTGTCGAGAGGTTCGTGGTTACCTGAGGGAGGTGGTTACCCCACTGAGAACAAGACATATTGGTACAATCATCATTTACAGCCCTGAGAAGTCCACTGTTGGACATAGGCCTCCCCCAACAACCTCCACTCCGACCGGTCGGAAGCCGCCTGCATCCAACCGACGCCCGCGACCTTGGCCAGGTCGTCCGTCCACCTCGCGGGTGGCCTTCCCACGCTGCGCTTGCCGATACGTGGTATCCACTCTAGAATTGGTCCAATATTGTTTTTTTTAGTTTGTAAAGTAAAAAGAAGTATGTACGGAACAAAATTCAAATATTTTCCAATTTATTTTAATTATAGAATAGTGATCCATTAGGTCCTTCCCTTAATAAATAAAATTAATCAAGATACATAATTTTAATATAAAATGGGTACTTACGTATCTACATTTAGAATTAAAAATATTAAATAACAAATAATACTTGTGCTAAGGAATGAAGCTTAGGATAGATTAATGAAAAATAATCGAAATATACTTTGTCATTAGAAAATAATAGCCCATCAAAAAGATATGTTTTGTATAGGGCGTGGTGTCGGCACAGTTGAATAGCACCACCTCATGTCTGCCCGTGGGTATAGTAACATTAAGGGTTTCCGGGAGGCGGGCAGCATCGCCTCCCGTGTTAACAACATAGTCTTAAAATCACACTGCGGTCATCAACCCGCCTGCCCAGCGTAATGACTGGGTAAAAACCACCCTATGGCCAGGGCCGGTCCGCCCATACGGCGAACGCAGCAGTCACTCCAGCACCCGTATGATGAATTTGGTGAGAGCGAGATGTCTCACTTTTAAACGTCATATTCACAGAGCTATTAATAACTAGATAAACTAAGTGTATGTACTTTGCATGTAAAAATAGACTTAAGAATTAGTATAGACACTCGTTCTCGAGCCTGGACTGAAGGAATTAGGGCTGATAGAAGTGGTTTGCAATCCCTTTTTACACACCAAGTAGAAACACTTGCCTTGTCTAGTTATTACTTAGCTCTTTGGATTTGACGTTTAAAAGTGAGACATCTCGCTCTCACCAAATTCATCATACGGGGGCAGGCGCCAAATCCTAGAGGGCGCCTCAATGGTAAAGTTATAGGTTATATTATTAAGAGCAAATAGGAGAAGCGCCATAATTGGATCTCGCTCCATTCTAAAATTTACTTCGGGCCGGCGCTGCCCATGGCCTGTGGGAAGCCTACGTCCAGCAGTGGGCTGCAATAGGTTGATGCATATATCTAGTAATATCTTAACAGATATTACATACGTTCATGAAAATAGGTTCACAGGCAGAAATTATAGTAAGTATAATTGAAGTAGGTACTGGGATCTTGATGTAGGTACATTTAACTGGGATCAGAATAGATTTGGTAAACATTTTGTTTTTCAAAGTAAACATATTCAGGCATTTTTTAATAGCCTAAATAAATTATTAAAATTTTAATGATCACCGGTATATACAAAGACCCGGCCCGAAGTAAATTTTAGAATGGAGCGAGATCCAATTACGGAGGCGCCTCTCCTGTTTGCTCCTAATAATATATACTATCTATATTTTTACCATTTAGGCGCCCTCTGGGATTTGGCGCCTGGAGCGACTGCTCCGTTCGCCGTATGGGCGGGCCGGCCCTGTATACGATAGATAACTAGAATATTTACTCAAATAAGTATGTAGTAAAGTGGGGTAATCACGAACCTCTCGATAGTCCGTAACACTATTGTCATATTTAATAGATTTTGCTTGTGAGTCGATAGCGTTACGGCGCGTAAAAAGGTTCATGCTTCCCCTACAGTATTGTACATAAGTATAGCTATGCAAAAAATATGTGAAAACATGGTCCACTATTATAATTTGACGTAAAATACAGGGTGATTTTTGGTCGTCAACGTTCCCGAAAACTACGTAATCTCCTCATCATCACGATCATTTTTCTTCGTGGAAGCATACCTGGGAAGTGTCTGGTTTCCAAAATATTAGGGTCCAAAGTTGAGTAAATAGACTGCGTTTTTCTGCATAAATGCACATAGACGCGCGTAGCAGGATTTTTTTACGAAAAATAATTAATATCTGTCTATAAAAAACTAACATAAACACTAGATATATATAAATAGATATAAATTTCGCAATAAAAAAAATAAAAAATCCCAGCATTTTTTTTTAGCATAAACTTACTTTATTTGATGTATAGAGTACGTACCCTTCGTTAATGGTGGCCACAAAAAAACATCTGTATAATAAAGAAAAATACGTGATCGTTACATACGTACGAGTACGTTTACGACATTTTTTCCAATATTTACCTAAATAATCAACTAACACAGTTTATTTCAATTAATTGAAGTACTTATACATTTTAGAGATAGGATATCTTGCCTTGTATGTGTATAAATTAAAAACCTAACTAATTATCATTTGTAGCCCCTTGCATAAAAATAAATTATACAATTCAAAGTTAAAAAAAAATTGGCCGTAAGGCAAACCAAAACATTCCAACCACGCTCATAGTGTTTGTAAAAAAACCCAAACAAAAAGTCATAGACATAAAAAATACATATTGTACCATTCGTAAAAAAAATACACAGAGGTACAAATAAATACCCACCTCCAACCCATAGGATACCACCTGCCTCGCTATTTGTTCATACAATAATATTTTTTAAGAACCGATTTTTCAATAGACAGATAGTTTTAACTCAACTTCAACTTTTAAAAATATAAATCGACTATCGACGATTCTGCCAACGTCAGAGTTAGATGAATTTTAAATTATTTTGATGCTGCCTTTCTCTAAAACTTGATAAAAATGGAGACAGCATTTACTTTATCCTTTAAATCGATCTATCTGACCATTGGAAAAGTCGGCACTAGGATTGATAAAATGCATTTTTTTTTACAACATACAAGTACCTACAATAAAAGGAAAAAGATATCTAATAATAATATATCAAAATAAACATAATTTTTTGCAATACAATTTTTACGCTTAAAGAAAATAGAAGAGATGGTAAAATTCGTCATCCAAGTAATTGACCCGGTTAGAGCGGCTGGCACGGTTTGCAGTGGTCGTGGGTTCGATTCCCACTTGGGCGAAGAATTTTTTCCATTTCTTCATTAATAATTTTATAGAAAATAAAATTTACAATATCAAAAGAAAGCTTCTTATAATAATAATACTTACACCTTATACGAACTCCCAAAGGGTATTATAATTATTAAATAATTAACATATTTCGATGGCTCGGTTATTACCTGAAAAGAAAAAAATAATTAATTAATCATATATGTAATAATAAACTGCTAACCGAACTTGTACATCTCAACTATACCCTCAAAATTGGTCAGAAGTGGCACCATGTGGTTCTATCGGCCCTTGGTGCTCTGCCTACCCCGTAAAGGATAAAGGCGTGATTATACATATGTATGTATGTATGTAATAATAAAATAATATGAAACTCGAGCAATGTCTAAAGTTCTTCTTATTGATTATTATCATGTCTCCCCGCTATGCTGAACGTGACTGTGAGATCTCCGCTATGATCCTGAAGTTTCGACTGCCGGCCCCCTGATTACCTAATTTGCAGTAGCAAAGCTGAAAAGCACAAGGATTGCGAAAATTGTACAATAGTCGCCTTGAAATGTCAAAGTTCCTTCGAAATTCAATTTACGTAATACGAATTTGACAAGCAATCAGCGATTTTTGTACAATTTTCGCGATCGCTTTGCTTTTGCTAGTAAGTCTATTGGTCTCTTCAAAGCTAGGGTGAATAGGCGCTTTCTAGGCAAACATGTACCACCCTAGGCCGCATCTTGCTTAACATCAGGCACGATGGCGGTCAAATGTTTGCCTAGCTAATTGTAAAAAAAAGGTAACAAGACCTCAGGAGCTTTCTTAAAGGCGATGATCTAGCAACGGGTCAGTGATATTATATATATCCGATATAATAAACATAGCGTTAGTCGTTCTCAGTACTTACTGCGGAAAAATAGACTGTATTTTGCAATGAAAAATATAATTTTATACTGAGGCCTCTTTTATTAAGTGTAAAATAAATAATTAAGTAGTTAAAACGGAAGTAAACACAAACAAATATTTTGAATATTTAGAAAACCGGTTGATTTGAGTCATGCTTACGAACGAAGTACAAGAAGAGTTGGCCTAGCTATACGTTTCTAATGGCCAATTGTTGCAATGATCGCAGATACTTCTCTACTTACGACTTGATCAAGTTTTTTTTTTATATTTCATTCCAAAGCTATAACAATGACAAACCTAAAAGTGCAAAAATAACATTAATCGGTTAGGCTGGTTTTATCGTCACGCGTTTCGGCTGCGCCGTGTTACAGAAGTTTGAAAGTTTTAAATTTTATTATAATTAATTAATTAATATACCTACTTGACATTAGATAAACCTAAAATTTGCATGTCAGACAAATATGCAGGACTTATTGTGAATACAATCACTAAACTTTAATTTCCACACATATTATGCGCAAATAAATACAGTTAGTGATTGATTAAAAGGCTTAGTAGTCGATTCGCACGAAATTAGTTCGAACGAACGTGCAAAAGGATCCTTTCAAAAATAATATTATTTTAGTAGGCGGTTTGCCCGAATGTGTATTGTAATCTATGTACGAGTAGTATTATAATTTTAGTTTACAATACATTCGGGACTAAAAATATGTCGAACGAAAAATTTATCTCCGTGAATCTACCTTACAACAACTCCTTCTTAATTCTACCTCCATGGACGTGCTATAAATTACGTTACTTATGAAATACCGAGAAACACATCAAGGATACATAAGGCACGACTGTTCTTCTTATGTTTTTTTTAATTCTCGGAACTAAATGAACATTCATTAAATCGACATGCAAATTATAGGAATTTGACTACGATGCTATCATATGTTTCTCTCCTTTTTTTTTAAATAATTTAGTTAGTCTCATAGAATTAGTTTCATTGCACATGTTACCCTGTGTTTGTTAATAATTTCTCTTTACTTGCTGGAAGATATCTCTAGAAGATAGCTTGCCATTGTACATGCATCTCTTCTTGAATCTTGTAAGTTGTATTTTTTGTGTATGTGCCTGACGTCAACCCTCCTCAGGTATAGCTATCTGACAATTTTAGAAAATTAAAATCCGTGATACAGGCCCTTGAACCTACGACCCGTCCGACTGAAAGGCGCACCGCACATCTAGACCATCTAACATGAATCGAGTTTAGGAAAACAATAAGAGAAAGGATTTTTCGAAATCGGCCCTTGGTGCTCTACCTACCCCGTAAGGGATAAAGGCGTGATTATATGTATGTATGTATGTAGATATAAAATGATAGACGAAGAACAGATAGATGTCCCACGGTTCCACATAATAAAATCGTCTCCTCTCATGCCTCCCATTTAACAAAACCAACACGCAATTATCAAGAACGGAAACACCATTAAACAAACTAACTAGCTGATAAACGCGTGCGCTCATTTTACGTTAGGTAAAACATAAAAAATACCAATTATCGAAAAAACGTACGTATACTTAATAAAAATTTCATGCAATTTTAAAAGTACTTTAGTTTTTCATTAGCGACCGCCCACGATTTCGTCCGCGTGAGAGAGCATTACACCCGTGCAAAGTCACGAAGTTATACATAAAACCTTTCTCTTCAATCACTCTATGCATTAAAAAAACCACATCAAAATCCGTTACGAAGTTTTAAAGATCTAAGCATACATAGGGACAGACAGACAGCGGACTGCGACTTTGTTTGATACTATGTTATGATAATGAAGATATACAAGATATCACACGTGTGAATTACTAATTAAGCGCATTCAATATTTAAATTAGATAGAGGATGAACTAGCCAATCTAAATCTGCCATATCTACAATTTTATATTGGCAAATTAGTCACGGTGGGACGAGGTTACTGCTAGACCTTCACGAGCACAAATAAATATTTGTTATACGCATTTCCTTATATATTTAATTAACAGGGCTCTGTTACCAAATCGTGCTGCGTGTGCCGAATCAAGACAGACAACGAAAGGACATGTTGCGAAAATCAAACAATTAAAACTAAGATTAAAACTGCCATTTTGGGCCCACGAGTTTGGTTTACACTTCCACCGAAAGATGGCGATTTTTTAGAGAAACTACTATGTGACTCTGTCCCAAAATGGGGTAGCTAGAACTGCAGGCTCATGAAGGAGAGCTTACAGCTACGTTTAGCGTAGATGACAGGATCACTGTGATCCTGATCAGTGAGAAGTTGGCAGCTCTTCGTATGAGAGAACGCCCCTGGGTTCCTTAGGGTCGGCGCACATATGGCGAAGCGCAGGTTGGGTTAATCAATTTTAAAAGGTCTTTATTTTCTACATAATAAACACACAATACAAATCCGGTGTAAGTTTAGTCCTAGACAGTATTTTAAGCTTATAATTACCACGTTTACAAGCGTTAACATGACGCTTTAACAAACTTAATGAGCTAGCTATATAGAATTACTTAAAAACATACTATTTTTAACGAACATTACAATCCCTGTATCCTACGTTTAATCATGTAATCCTTAGTATTAAATTACATTTATTAAATTGAGGTTAATTTAAAAGAGAAGATGGTATTAAACCAATCGGAAAGTAATGAATTGGCAGCCAAACATAATATACAAACGTTATATTATTTAAACTCAACCAACCAATATAACGTTTGTATATTGCAGGTTGGGTCAGGTAGGTTTTTGTAAACTAAGAATTGTCAAAATCAACAAAAATAAAAAATAATTTTTTTAAAACGAAAAACCGACTTCCTCCCCAAACTCGAGCCTACTAAAGTAAAATTTAACTAAAGGGCAAATATATATTGCGTTGAGCTGTGTACGATGTTTAGGAGGCATAATATTGTCAGATTTATATAATTTTTATATAAAATAGGCCACATGACAAAAAAGAAAAAGGACTAGGCTTCGAAACTTTACGTCTGACAATATGATGATTATGATGATAATGATGACCTCCGACCAATTTCGGTCATGGCGACCACTTCTACTCCTAGATATTACTAAGTTGGCGTTCATGCGCTCGGAGATGGCTTACATTTACATAGCCAATCTTCGCCCTGAACGCCCGCGCACACAGAGGACAGGTTAGTGCGCCATTATTGTATTATAGATAATGGCAGCAGGAGGACGAGTCTTTAGTTCACCACGTTTAGCTCAAGGTCAGCTTAACGCTGCTCCTCGAACTCGTGTACTTGCTTTATCACCGTCCTGCGCCACTCTAGTCGTTGTGCTAGTTCAGAAAAGAAGATGCTCTTAGCCAATCTCTCCTCCGCCATACGAGACACATGACCGCACCACCGAAGCTGCCGACGCATTAAGTAGGCCTCAATGGCACTTACATTGGCTCTTCGCAATACTTCGGTATTACGCACTCGGTTGGACCATCTGATTTTTATCATGGATCGGAGGCACTTGAGGTGGAATCGATCCAGAGTGCGTATGTGGCGACGGTACATGCACCACGCCTTGGAGGAATATAAGAGATTTGGCAGCACAACAGCCATGTACACACTTATTTAAGCAACATATAATTACACTCCTTCTTCCTGCCCTGTTCCCAATCATTTGGGGTCGGTGCAATATGTAGGTACTCTTTTTTCATTCATCCCTATTATCCGTCATCTCGTTATTCTCGTGTCTACCTCTTCCTCTATAACCATCTTACTTCGGACACGGCTTAACGCAACATATAATTTAATGACTTAACACAATTATCTTCATCTTCATAAGCCTATTGCAGTCCATTACTGGACGTAGGCCCCCCCCTGCCATAGGGGGATTTTGTTACTAAAAAGTTCCACTATCTGTTTTTCGGCGGCTCCATCATCAGACCCTCGTTTCCTTTATATTATTTGTAGCTGACCAAAATTCTCTATAAAAATCTAAAAACGGACTACTCGTGCCTTTTATATTTGAGGATATCCCTAGATTCCTTAGAGATTCCATCATCAGATGTTATGTTTTATATGTAGGTGATCAAAACGCTCAGTAAAAGTATAAAAACAGACTACATGTGCCTACAATATTCGAGGATTGCCCTCGATTTCTCCAAGATCCCATCATCAGATCCTGATATGGTGAATATGGGACCAACCTGGAAGTATACCATGACCAACTATAAAAAAAAATTTGAAATCGGTTCATAAATGACGGAGTTCTGAAGTAACACACATAAAAAATAAAAAAAAAAATAAAAATAAAAAAAAAAAACATACAGACGAATTGATAACCTCTCTTTTTGAAGTCGGTTAAAAATACCCAACTGCACCCGAAGGAGGGTTACGTATTTCGAGTATTTGACACGCTCTTACGAACGAAGAGCACTACACGACGACCTGTCACTTTTGAGCTTGAAATCTTTAGATTCGCCTTAGTCAAGTGAGAGAGATACTGGATCAAAATTTTACGCAATCGGGTTCTTTTCTTAGATATATGAGGTTAACACAGTCCGTGTTGAGTGATTTCAAGCGCGATTTCGCAGTCGAGATCTTAACAAAATGCAATTGACCGATTCTACTCATAAATTGTGATAATCGTAGATAAAATCAATTTAATCCATTTTTCGGTGAAAATAAAACGCATTTATCGAAATCTATCTTATTTATCAAGGAAAGTTATATTATATGTATTGTTATCTATTGAGAATTATCGCTTCATTTTAATACTTCGTCCCTGAGAATATAGGTAGTTTGTCATAAGGGCATCATTCCATGCCTTTTTAATATGATTCTGACCATGAACAACGGACCAGCTTCACAGCTACTGGTAACCGACAGGCTGATCGCGTATCTTGTACAATATTCGCGTTGAAATGTCAAAATTCCTTTGAAATTCATTTTACGTAATACGAATTTGACGAGCATTCAGCTCATTCATTTGTAAAATTGTACAAAACTCGCTGAATGCTCGTCAAATTCGTATTACGTAAAATGAATTTCAAAGGAATTTTGACATCGCTATCGCTTTGCTTTTGCTATAAATAGGTAAGGGGGCGATACTGGTATCGGACTACGTGGACGTTTAGTCAATATAACATGGTTCGTCGACGTTCGTTGTCGCAACACTCCCAGCAATAACGGCTGGAATACATCACGTGACTTGACGAATGCACGGAAATAAAGGCTTCCTATTGAAGCAAACGTGTCGATGACGAACCTATCGTTTCGATCGAGAACATTATTTTATTTAGTCCCCAGGGCGAGTTTTTTTTTTATAGACAGTGTCTGTTTAGTTTGCCGCGTTTAAAGAGTCGACTAGTAGGTATTTCAGTTTTCATTTACACTAAGCTACCTTATAAATATTCAGTAATGTAACGTAAAACGTAAGCGTCATATGTCTACCTTTTTGATACAAACAAACATATTTGATGAACGCCAAGAGTGTTTGTTTGATAAACAAGACAGTTTGCAGAGTGACACGCCGCGTGGTTACAAGCACCGGATACGATTCCGGTTGAGGCAAATATTTGCGTGACGTAACACATACGAAATGGGGTAGCCTTAACTTAAATATTTGTGTAACGTAACACATACGTTATGGGGTAGCCTTAACTTAAATATTTGCGTAACGTAACACATACGAAATGGGGTAGCCTTAACTTAAATATTTGCGTAACGTAACACATACGCAATGGGGTAGCCTTAACTTAAATAATTGCGTAACGTAACACATACGAAATGGGGTAGCCTTAACTTAAATATTTGCGTAACGTAACACATACGTTATGGGGTAACCCTAAACTGCAAGATCGTAAACGAAATCCAACAGCCACGTTTAGCGAGCGATAGCGAGGACAGACGTAATTTATCAGTGACCAGTTGCTAGCTTTTCGCCTTGGGAGAATGCGCGAGTTCCTTATAGTCCGGGAGGTAGCGTTGCATTTTTGATGGTGATTTTAGGCCGATCGATTTTGAGTGCAATTGATAGTTTAGATGAGGACATCAATTGAATTGAGCGTCAGCAGGCGCACTCAGGGTGGGGCGAGTGGGGAGAGAATGTCAAAAAAAAAATCCAAAAATTATTTCTGTTCGTCCGAAAATTTGCACATCAGTAGTTTTAACAATAATAATAATTATAGAAACCGTAAGCTGTGAAGAAAATGGCGGGTTGTACGTCAGCAGGTTATATATACCTATATTAAAAATAATTATTTTCATTTCATTTCCGGTCGAATGAAACTGATACAGGTTATTCTTTATGCTATAAAAATGATAAAAAAAAAGCCTCAGCAGATCTATCGATAGGGGTAAAATCGTCAGCAAGGTTAATGCATACTCGGATTGAATACCTGCTCGGCACATATAATCCCCTTGCTGACGATTTTACCCCTATCGATAGATCTGCTGAGGCTTTTTTTTATCATTTTTATAGCATAAAGAATAACCTGTATCAGTTTCATTCGACCGGAAATGAAATGAAAATAATTATTTTTAATATAGGTATATATAACCTGCTGACGTACAACCCGCCATTTTCTCACAGCTGACGGTTTCTATAATTATTATTATTGTTAAAACTACTGATGTGCAAATTTTCGGACGAACAGAAATAATTTTTGGATTTATTTTTTTTGACATACTTGAAATTCTCTCCCCACCCTTACTGGAGCTGCTGACGTTCGAGTTACTCAATGACTATCCATGAAAAGTACGTTATGACATTAATCAATCGACCAGAAATTATTTTGTAAAATGCAACGCTACCTCCCGGACTATTAGTCGCCTCTTACGACATGCACGTAATGAGCAGAGGTCGGAATTAGGTAGAGTCATTTATGTACTTGCACTGATTTCATACAGCGAAAGAATAAAGTGGATATGCCTCAAATTCCGGTATTAATTTTAAAGAGCAGAAATTTAATGTTAATTATCTTTGTTTTATTTGTCTATCTCTGAGGGTTTTATTATTATTTATTTGTAATATTGTTGGCCACACGGGATTGTCCATTAGAAATCCTGGGAAGGTCCACATTAATATCAACATTTCGATGCAAGTACATAAATGACTCTACCTAATTCCGACCTCTGGTAATGAGACGCAGCTGATGTATGGGCAGGGGTGGCCAATCGGTCGCGACTATTATTCCAGTCGATCGTTTTAAACATCGGTATAGTGTAGAGAACGCACACGGAGCTTAAAGTCGAATACAAATCCTAGCTAGACCTAATTTAAATAAACCTTCATTATTACCTTTCTACCTATTTATCTAAATAAAAATATTGAAATAAATAAATATTCACACACTTCACAACACATTGACCTAGTCCTACATTAAGATCTCTAAGGTCTTGTATCGTGGCATATAAATACATAGATAAGTATAGAAGTATATAAATACATATAGAAACATGCATGACTCGCCCAGGACCTATGGCGCCGCAGGCAGGGCCACTACCAACTACACCAATCGGCCGTTTCTTTGCACAAATACAATGTAAGTCAGTACATAGAAAACTAATAGGGCAAATGATGATAGCACTAGTAAACAAACAAAAGTACTTACACTTATTCTAAGGCATCGTTTGACTTCCCTGAGCTCGTATACTTCCAGTCCTCGACAGCCTCTTCCCGATGGTCTGAACATGGAAACCAAGGTTCAGCAGTCCCTCATGATCCAAGATCTTCCGTCCATCAAATATATATGCAGGCTTCATCATCACATCATATATTTTCTTGAAGTCCAAGGTTTTAAATTCATCCCATTCAGTACACAAAACTAATGCATGAGCTCCAGTGACAGCCGAATAAGCTGAATCGTGGATTATAATATTTTTACGTACTTTCTCTGGTTCCGATGTCATATAAGGGTTGGTTAGTTCGTACAATACTTGATCTGCCTCCACTTTTGGGTCATAAATATGTAGTTTCGCACCTTCATCTAATAATGTCTTCGATACCTGAATAGCAGGAGACTCTCTAGTATCCCCTGTGTTTTTCTTGAATGCAAATCCAAGAATTGCAATATTTTTATCTGAGACCGTATTAAATAAGGCTTCTATAACTTTCCTTGAGAATCTAGCCTTTTGGTAATCATTGAAACTTACTACTTGCTGCCAATACGCTGCAACTTCAGGCAGGTTTAAGCATTCGGATAAATAAATAAGGTTAAGTATATCTTTTTGGAAACAGCTACCTCCGAACCCAATAGATGCTTCAAGGAATTTGGGACCAATTCGGGAGTCCCTTCCAACTGCTCTAGCTACTTCTGCCACATCAGCACCGGTCGCTTCACATACGGCAGACAAAGAATTGATACTTGATATTCTTTGAGCTAAAAAGGCATTGGCTGCAAGTTTAGACAGCTCAGAGCTCCATGTATTTGTTGTTAGGATATTTTTCGCTGGTATCCAATGTTCATACACCCAGCAAAGTTCTCTTATAGCTTTCTGACCGGACGGTGTGTCTTCCCCACCTATTAGAACTCTATCGGCCTCAACTAGGTCTACAATCGCTGTTCCTTCCGCTAAAAATTCTGGATTGGACAGTATCTCGTACTCCACACCTGGTTTAGTGTTAGCTCGTAGTATTTTCATGATAATTTCCGCCGCTCGAACTGGTACCGTGCTTTTTTCAACTACAATTTTGTCGCTAGTGGCCAGTTCAGCTATCATTCTGGCAGCACCTTCTACGTACTTCAAATCCGCCGCTCTACCCTTCCCGTTACCAAACGTTTTAGTGGGCGTGTTCACGGATATAAAAATCAGGTCGGCTTCGATTATTCCCCGTTCTATGTCGGTGGAGAAGAAGAGATTACGGCCGCGACACTGTCTTACTACATCGTCCAATCCCGGCTCGTAAATAGGCAATTTGTCGGAATTCCACTGGTTTATCCTCTCCGCGCTTTTGTCACACACCGTTACCTTGATGTTGGGGCATTTTAGAGCGATAACACTGCACGTAGGACCTCCAACGTAGCCAGCGCCGAGACAGCAAATCTTTTGAATCACCATTATTTCCTCGCCTTTTTTCCCGATATTCTAACACAAAATAACTAAAACTGTATTGTCGCTATCGTGAAATGCGCTTAACTGATTATTTTAACACTTCCGTAAATGGAATTAGGGTATATAAATTGATTAATCGACGATAATTAAAATTGTGTTTACGATATCAGTTTTAGGAGGCTACTGCGGCCGTGGCACTGGTAGATTTTTCACGAGCACAGCACCTGACGCTATTCGCGTAACTACTAATTTCGTAAATGCTTGCAGGCTAATTTAAATACGAATTGTTGTAATAAATTCGCTTGAAGAAGCGAGACATGAGTAGATGCAACGGCCTTGCAAAAGTCATTGACACTTTGACAGTTGTCTGTGTAGTTTTTTTTTTTTTAAGTGTGGCATTGGGAATTTGATCACAACTCCAATTGTATTATAATAGGGTCGATTCGGGCAGTCACACTTAAACCTAAACTTAGTCAGGTCTATCTCTCTCTGTTCTTCATAAATGGCTGAGAGAGAAAAGGACAGGTAGGACTAATTTTACGTTTAGGTTTAAGTGTGACTGCCGGAATCGACCATAATTATCACCTTTAGTGCAATTTTCCCGTTTTCGCCTATTACCTATTTTACTTTATTGTTGTTTCTCTTTTATTTCTAAAGATAAAACAATTATCTGCCTACCTACACGTAATCACACCTTATCAACTAATCTGGCACTATTTTTTCCGCGTGATACACGTGCTCCTTTCTTTTAGATAGGTAGCCAGTTATATGAAAAAAGGCGTCGAATACGATTCTCGTTGGTCAGGGCAAAATCCACCCCCAGCAAGTGATATCAAGATCCTCAAGGTCTTGTGTCGTGAATATTAAGGAACGATTTCTATATAATATTATAAAGCTGAAGAGTTTGTTTGAACGTGCTAATCTCGGGAACTATTGCCCCCCTAGCATGACCGCGCATCGTGGATATCGTATCGTCTCTATACAAAATTCAACATGGAGGCTATACATATAGCCCTTGGTAGCTTTATAAAACATGCATTTGCATGAATACGCAGAAGTTAATATACATACCATCTCTGGAATAGAATAAAAAAACAAACTCACATTTTAAACTTTTTAATATGTAATGCTTTTAAATTAAATTATCAGATGAAACATGAATGAATGCTGTTTAACAAACATTAAAACATATAATATGGTCGATTCCGGCAATCACACTTAAACCTAAACGTAAAATTAGCCCTACCTGTCCTTTTGTTTGTAGGTTGACAAATTGGCGAGGAATTGAAACGAGCTAAAATGCGTGTGATTGCTTTTACTCTCAGGTATCGACTTTTGTTTTAGAGACAGCGCCATCTATTCGATATGCTTGAACCCTTTGCATTGCTATTGATGACCCAGGTAGCACTAAGTCCAATCGGCATCTTTAAGTTGCCATGATCAGGTTGTCTTTCGGACATATCTTAAAGATGACTATATGACAGCTTTGAAATTTCAACAATTGTACGGTTATCTGAAAGGTGGGTTTTTAATGTTCCCAAAACGATAAGTCTAGTAGTTGTCTTTATGATGACATTTCTACATGGCATATAGATGACGTTATAAAGACATCTAAAAGTCAACAGATAATGGTTAACCAAAATTATCGGTAAAACAGTTATCCAATAGATATCTTTCGCGGGCTTTTTAAGGTTATGGAATGTCAAGCAAGAATCGGCGAAAACCAGCGAAAACGTAACACAGGAAGTTTTACTCCCAATAAAATATAGTGCAAATCATAGTGATACGTCGCAAAATTAACATATTGTGGAACGACAATCTCCAAGTAAGTGTGAATTTGTATTTTTTTATAACCGTCACATCACATAACCATCTGTGAAATCCTCGTAACTTAGATTTGACATGGGCATTGAATTTCTAGGTTATACAGGCACAAAATCGGGAGAAGACGTTTTCGTTGGGACCAATATCTGCATATCAAAGGTAACGTAAAACTTCCGATGAACAATTCTATATTAGTTAGATAGATAATTATGGGGACTCCTGCGAAAGAGTTTAATAACGTTGTTTGGATTCTCGGAGGAGAAAACATTCCGAAACTATCCAAATTCAAATTTCCTTACTTGATAATTGGTAGGTATATCCATCATGCATGCGTGAATATTTTTGCATATATTTTGTACTGAAATATCTTTGTTTAATATTTTACAGAGATTATTCGTGATCGCTTCGAAGGCTGCACGATTAAAGAGGTGGAGCATAAAATAGCGGACTGGCTTCGTCGAGGAGGCGATCGAATCAAATGCGCCACAGCAATAGCCAACAGACGGCTGTAAAACGATGTTCCAAGGAATTTGCCGTGCTCTCTTTAAATTTTTTCATAATTTTTTCTATTTATTTGTTGATTAAAGAAAAAGTATTCCTCGATATATATTCTACGAAAAGAAAACATTTTTTTTTTTTAAGTATGCTAGCTGAAATATAGATGATAGATGAAATAATTTGATTGTTAACATATAATTTATATATTAACAATCAAATTATTTCATCTAACATCTATATTTCAGTTAGCACGCTTCATTGTCGCACGCCTGTCCCATATCTATAAATGAGATATCTTAAGGATGCCATTCGTTGTTGCCTTTAAGTTGCCGGCTTGTTAACATGGATATCAGTAAATTGTATGCCCTTACAACGTCATCTTCTGGCTATGGACAATTGGATAACTTCACGTTATCATATTGGCAGCTGATATAGGTTAACTTTATGCTGGCATATTGGTATTCATTATAAGATAGCTTATAGCCAACATTTAGACACGCATAGGTTAACAAAAAAGCGGACATTTGTCGCCTATTTGCTGTTCATGAGATAACTTCTTGGACGATTAAAAAGTTATCCTAAACTTTTTTTGGTCGTCTTTTTGATGTCTAGTTGGTAACATATTGCTACCTGGGGAGGACCTTATTGCCTGGTAATAATTGAGAGGATAGTGGATATCATCAGCGAGATAGATGGCGCTGCTCTTTACATTGTTTAGGAACTAAACACCTTTTCACTCTTATCCATTTATGTTAAGAACGGAGAGATAGACCTGACTAAGATTAGGTTTAGGTTTAAATGTTTAGACTGCCGGGAATCGAACCTAATATTTGTACATTTTTAAAAAGGTTTACTAGTTTTGTATGGTGTCATTTTTTTATACATTACACTGGATAATTTTGACCATATGTATCTTCTTAAATTATTCTCACACATTATGGTCGATTCCGGCAGTCACACTTAAACCCAAACGTAAAATTAGTTCTACCTGTCCTTTTCTCTCTCAGCCATTTATGTTAAGAACGGAGAGAGACAGACCTGACTAAGATTAGGTTTAGGTTTAAGTGTGACTGCCGGAATCAACCTTTATAATAACCATAGTTGAATAACTTATGGTGTTTTATAATTACAAAAGCGTGTCTAAAATTTAACATATACAGGGTGTAACAAAAAGGGTATGTTAAGCGAAAACCTATGTAAATAGCCCACTGTAGAGAACCTATCCACAAAATTTGAGACCCGAAATCACATGTTTATTTTTCCCGATAGTATGGAGAATTTTTAAATATCTCAGGAATTTTCATACAATCTTGAAAAATAAAAATGTGATTTCGAGTCTCAAATTTTGGAAATAGGTTCTCTACAGTGGGCTATTTACATAGCTTTTCGCCTAACATACCCTTTCTGTTACACCCTGTAGACAAGGCAGAGTTCCTGAACGAGGGTCGTCAGAACGTCACGATCACAATGGAGACACGTTTAGCGAGAGATTTTTTTTTTTTAGTTTATCCCGAAGGATAGGCAAGGGGAACTAAGCCCATACAGCCTAATCATTGTTTAGTAAAACGTATTCTGAATTTATGATGAATGACAATGATGATGAGTGGAAACGTCGGAAAAATCCTCAAGAACGAGTTTAAAATTAGTAAAAATCAAAAATAATTGCAGAAACAACTTACATGAGCCCATGAAGAGACCGTATTCCGACTAAAGTTTCACTCAGCTTACCTGCATATAAAACCATGCACACGCACTAGATTCACATAACAAGTAAACAAAATATTACTTATCTACCAAAAAACATCACTTTACGGACACATGCAAGCCATTTACAAATAAATTTTGATTTACACAAGAAAATTACACCCGCTCCCTTCCAGCTTTTCCCGCCGAATCTTTAGCGACAGATGTAAACGATCAGTGACAAGTTGCTAGCTTGTCGCCTGAGAGAATACCCGAGTTCCGCCGGTTTACAACTAACCATAGACTGCGCTAGTCTAGAGCGGTTGGTTTCCTTCAACTTCTACGAAATCCTGAAAAACATTATATGGAGTCACAACTCTACCCTTTAGTTCTTCACCTGCAACCATAGACAACGCTCGTCTATGGTTCATATGGCTCGTCTATGGTAAACCAAATGTCGGTTTGAAACCAACCGTAGACAACGGTAGTCTAGGCTTTAGCCGTTTTTATACGGATCATAGATTACACTAGTGTCATACAAATATAGACAACCGTAGTATATGCCACAGCCGGTTTAGTACGAACCATAGACTACACTAGTCTAATAAGAATCATAGACAATGGTAGTCTATGCTTCAGTCGGTTTAAATCGAACCATAGACTACACCAGTTTAAAAATAACCAAATACAACGTATCTATGGTACATCGGTATAAGAACCATAGACAACGCCTCTATGGTTCATCGGTAGAACCTAGTACCGCTCCACTATACGCCAGATCCCAGTAATGCTCCACTTGATGTTTTTGAAATAACTCGCGAGCTAACTTCTCTGTTGGTAAAACCTGAAAATAAATGTGCATAGTAAATACATCATAATTATTAGATTTATATACATACAGGGTGTGTGTGACAGCCAGGCAAATATCGAACAAGTACCATTGTTTTGAGTTATACGACAGTGTTATTACTCACAGGAAATTAATTTTTTATTTTATTATGCGCAATGTTTGCTTTTCGCGCCAATTGTATCGGACGATTCTGTGACTACCCAGGTAGAACTAATGTCCAATCGGCATCTTTAAGTTGCCATGATCAGGTTGTCTTTCGGACATATCTTAAAGATGACTATATGACAGCTTTGAAATTTCAACAATTGTACGGTTATCTGAAAGGTGGGTTTTTAATGTTCCCAAAACGATAAGTCTAGTAGTTGTCTTTATGATGACATTTCTACATGGCATATAGTTGACGTTATAAAGACATCTAAAAGTCAACAGATAATGGTTAACCAAAATTATCGGTAAAACAGTTATCCAATAGATATCTTTCGCGGACTTTTTAAGGTTATGGAATGTCAAGCAAAGAATCGGCGAAAACCAGCGAAAACGTAACACAGGAAGTTTTACTCCCAATAAAATATAGTGCAAATCATAGTGATACGTCGCAAAATTAACATATTGTGGAACGACAATCTCCAAGTAAGTGTGAATTTGTATTTTTTTATAACCGTCACATCACATAACCATCTGTGAAATCCTCGTAACTTAGATTTGACATGGGCATTGAATTTCTAGGTTATACAGGCACAAAATCGGGAGAAGACGTTTTCGTTGGGACCAATATCTGTATATCAAAGGATTCTCGGAGGAGAAAACATTCCGAAACTATCCAAATTCAAATTTCCTTACTTGATAATTGGTAGGTATATCCATCATGCATGCGTGAATATTTTTGCATATATTTTGTATTGAAATATCTTTGTTTAATATTTTACAGAGATTATTCGTGATCGCTTCGAAGGCTGCACGATTAAAGAGGTGGAGCATAAAATAGCGGACTGGCTTCGTCGAGGAGGCGATCGAATCAAATGCGCCACAGCAATAGCCAACAGACGGCTGTAAAACGATGTTCCAAGGAATTTGCCGTGCTCTCTTTAAATTTTTTCATAATTTTTTCTATTTATTTGTTGATTAAAGAAAAAGTATTCCTCGATATATATTCTACGAAAAGAAAACATTATTTTTGAAGTATGCTAGCTGAAATATAGATGATAGATGAAATAATTTGATTGTTAACATATAATTTATATATTAACAATCAAATTATTTCATCTAACATCTATATTTCAGTTAGCACGCTTCATTGTCGCACGCCTGTCCCATATCTATAAATGAGATATCTTAAGGATGCCATTCGTTGTTGCCTTTAAGTTGCCGGCTTGTTAACATGGATATCAGTAAATTGTATGCCCTTACAACGTCATCTTCTGGCTATGGACAATTGGATAACTTCACGTTATCATATTGGCAGCTGATATAGGTTAACTTTATGCTGGCATATTGGTATTCATTATAAGATAACTTATAGCCAACATTTAGACACGCATAGGTTAACAAAAAAGCGGACATTTGTCGCCTATTTGCTGTTCATGAGATAACTTCTTGGACGATTAAAAAGTTATCCTAAACTTTTTTTGGTCGTCTTTTTGATGTCTAGTTGGTAACATATTGCTACCTGGGTAGTTAAATTAGCTTATTGGTTATTGTGTGATACATTGCTGTTTTTTGGATCACTTGTGACTCTCCTTTGGGGTTGATCACTTAATTGAACTTTTTTTGGTGGAACTTTTTTAAAATTATCCATAAGTTAAAATTTTGTTTTCAACTCATTATTTAAGGCCTACTTAAACGAACCACACTATTTTTTCCTGGAAATATGAAAAAAAAACGGAAAATTTTCACAGGTTTTCATCTCAGAATCATGGCCTGAAGTCACCATAACAATATTTGCCTGACAAACATCCTGTATAATAAAATTGTAACGGATCGATGTATGTGCACACTAATCTCAGAAACGGCTGGACCAATTTCGATGCAGTTTTCAGGAATATATTGTGACAGGTCCCACTTAACATATAGGCTACTTATTTTATCCCGGGAAAATGTTTTAATCCCGGATAATTTCGACATTTTGTTTTTTCTGCAGTCCACGCGGACGGAGTCGCGGGATAGTTATTATAATTAGAACTAGCGGCCGCCCGCGCGAAGCCGGGGCGAGTACCTAGTCATACATATAAACCTTGCTCTTGAGTCATTCTATCTATTGATAAAAACCGCATCAAAATCCGTTGCGTAGTTTTAAAGATCTAAGCATACATAGGGACAGACAGACAGCTGGGGGACTTTGTTTTATAATATGTAGTGATTCTGAATAAGCGAAAAGTTGCTAGGTCATCGTCTGTGAACACGTACATGCCCGGAAAGAGATATGCAGTTTTCGGCTTTTACCTAAAGCACACATTAAATGAAATGAAAATCTCCCGACCGTATTTCGGTTAAGGCGACCAATCTCTACGGAGATTGGCCAGGAACGCAGGAGATATTATAGTGCACAAGTGTGTGCGCAAACACAGATGCACTCTCTATTCCCTCACTCTCATAGTCCGATGGGACGGAAAGCCGACACGACCGGAGAGAGATCAGGCGCAGGACCAACGGTTTTACGTGCTTTCCGAGGCACGAGCTAAGTATTTTTCAACAATTTTGCAACATTAAAATCTGTACATGAAATAAATTCATTGGTACAGGCCCGTGACTGGGACCGAACTTACGTCTCCCGCTTGAAAGGTGCACGTCTTAACCACTGGGCTATCACCGCTTTTAAAGCATACATATTGATAACGCAAGTCGCAGGACGTTCACTAGTCAATAACTATTTACTGTCCCTTCAAGGTCTTATCGTTAAAATATTAACGCCAACGATTTTCATGACAAATAAAACTTTTACATCCAAAAGTCGTGAAAACGGCTCAAAATCGTGATGGCGCTGCATTGTAACGTTTATGATCATCGTTATTGTAATAAAAAAGTTTGTAACTAATTTGTATTTAATTACATAACTTAATTAAAAAAAAAAAACTATTCATAAAAATGTATTCTATTAAAAAAAAAAACATTTCATGTCTAAGGTGGATTCCTACTATACAGGGTGTAACAGAAAGGGTATGTTAAGCGAAAAGCTATGTAAATAGCCCACTAGAGATCCTATTTCCAAAATTTGAGACTCGAAATCACATTTTTATTTTTCAAGATTCCTGAGTTACATTCCTGAGTTGTTTCGCAATTCTTCATACTATCTGGAAAAATAAAAATGTGAATTTGAGTCTGAAATTTTGGAAATAGGTTCTCTAATAGTGGGCCTAATAATAATAGACGGCCGATTGGTCTAGTAGGTACCCTGCCTGCGACGCCATAGGTCCTGGGTTCGAATCCCGGTAGGTGCAAACATTGATATGATGAATATCGATGTTTGTTTCCGAGTCATGGATGTTTCTATACTTATCTATGTATTTTTATACCGTTGCTTAGTACCCACGACACAAGACCTTAGGGATCTTAATGTGGGACTAGGTTAATGTGTTGTGTAGTGTGTGAATATTTATTTATATTATTTATTATTTACATAGCTTTTCGCTTAACATACCCCATTTGTTACACTCTGTATTTATTGTGCATACTGTCGTTTTGAAAGTTGTGATGTCCTCAAAATAATTATGTATTTAAATCATTTTCTTATTATGTATTCAGATTTTTTAGTTTTAACAATATTGTACTTAATACATACATACATATATATAATCACGCCTTTATCCCTTACGCGGTAGGCAGAGCACCAAGGGCCGTTAGAACCACATGGTGCCATTTCTGACCAATTTTGAGGGTATAGTTGAGATGTACAAGTTCGGTTAGTAGTGACAGGTGGTCAGCCCATCGCCTACAAAACACCAAGACCCTCTTGTCCCTCTACTGACTTGTACAGTATGCCCGGGAAGAGAAGCAGCTGTAGTATTACACTTTTTTTTTCACTCCCAGAGCAGCATAGAAGTTACTTTGTGTTGTACTTAATAACTGCCTACAGAAAACCTGATTAAATAAATAAAAATAAAATACAGCTAACGAGCCCTAAAAACACCGACCAAAAGTACCCTCCATACCTTAAACTTGATATCACCAAAGTGTCGTTGTTTAGTGTTGCCCTCCCACACGAGGCAGCACGAGTTGGGAACCTCGGCGCCGTCCGCGTCCTTCACCAGGTCTTCTTCCCACTTTATGCGGTTCAGCATCAGTCTGGACAACAGAAACCATCAGCGCTTCAGCCATCGATATTGTTATAAGTAGATATACATCAGCCGCGTGGTGCCGGCAGAGTAAAATTCATACCACCCCATGTCTGCCCGTGGGTATCGTACGAGGCGATTAAGGGTTTCCGGGAGGTGGGCAGCAGCGCCTCCCGTGTTGACAACATAGTCCGAAAATCACACTGCGGTCACCAACCCGCCTGCCCAGCGTGGTGACTATGGACAAAACCACCCTGTGACAGTAGCCTTGTGGCGTGCCCTGGGGGAGGCCTACGTCCAGCAGTGGACTGCAATAGGCTGAAGAAGAAGAAGATCCAAATGACTGCGACTCACACAGTCACACTCTATAATATACATAAATTAAGCGTCGGTACATATCTGTCGATATATACGTGTTGTACCTATACAGGGTGATTTTTGGTCGTCAACGTTCCCGAAAACTACGGAATCTCCTCATCATCACGATCATTTTTCTCCATGGAAGCATACCTGGGAAGTGTCTGGTTTCCAAAATATTAGGGTCCAAAGTTGAGTAAATAGACTGCGTTTTTCTGCATAAATGCACATAGACGCGCGTAGCAGGATTTTTTCACGAAAAATAATTAATATCTGTCTATAAAAAAACTAACATAAACACTAGACACTATAAATTTCGCACGATCAAGGAATTTAAATAAAAAAAATAAAAAATTCCCAGCATTTTTTTTGGAATAAACTTACTTTATTTCATGTATAGAATACGTACCCTTCGTTAAAGGTGGCCATAAAAAAACATCTGTATATACGTTTTACATAGGGCGTGCGTATTTTCAGGTATAGAAAATATAATAGGCATAAACGCGTTATGCATCATCGATTGAGTGTGAAAGATTGAACGTTTTTTAATATAATATTTTCATATAAGTATATCTCTCTCTCTGTGTGTGTGTGTGTGTAATACAATACAACACACCTTGTCCTACTGTGTGTGTAATACAACGCAACTCTCATACTTGTCTTGCTGTGTGTGGGTGTAAGTAACACTTGTCTTGCTGTGTATATGTGTGTGTGTGCGTGTAACACTTGTCTTGCTGTGTGTGTAACAATTGTCTTGCTGTGTGTGTAACACTTGTCTTGCTGTGTGTGTAACACTTGTCTTGCTGTGTGTGTAACACTTGTCTTGCTGTGTGCAATACACTTACCTCTTGTACTTGGCCTGCTGTTTGGGTCCACCTTCGACGACCACAACGCAGCACCCTCGATGTAACACGACACATCCGGTCATGTGCAGTTGTTGCGCGTTTACTTCCACCTTGAACTTGGCTGAGGCGCACTCGAATAGATCCTTGATTCTGGGAGAAAATTTTAAGAAAATAAATAAGGCACATTCGGTAGAATAAGGGCAGAATTGTAAAAAAAAAATCACAATGCAATTGTGCTCCTGTTCCACTGAAGGTGCGATAGTATAAATAAAGTAAATATATCCTTTTAGTCACGCCCATTATACCACCATAGAGGAATAAGATGTAGACATAGAGTGCTAATGTCATACTATCAGTTTCGATGCACCGTTAGAATTTTTGGTGCCTCACAATTCCAGTCCTTGACACTTAGATTATATTAGTTTAATGTATAGTAATGTACTACATTACTAATGTATTGTAACGTATAGTAATGCAATCTAAGTGCCAAGGACTGGAATTGTGAGGCACCGAAAAGTCTAATGGTGCATCGAAACTGTTAGTATGACATTAGCACTCTATGTCTACATCTTATTCCTCTATGATCCCACAGAGGTTGGGTTACAACAAATGTAGAGACAGATAACGAATCCAATAGGAAATATTAATGTGCCGTCCTAAATACTCATAGGTATTGTTACGTACTAGGTACGAGTGATTCGGAGCTGCCGATTAAAAGATAGGCGTAGGTGTTAAAACACTTTATTTAGTGGAGCAGGTTACAGAATTACAGCACTAATCACTAAACACATTAAACTATCACTTTCTTCACTATACACTGGTATCGTTTTCCTTAGCTTGTTTAGCTTCCAATCTTATTCAAAGATTGAAATAAGACTCCTTCGTCGGCCGAGATCCGCCGTATTTATACGGCTCGACGTTCAGTCCCGAACATTCGGGAATATACCCGAGCTACAAAACCCCGTAGGTGTTATCCGGGCAAGCCTGGAACGTTCTCGGGCGTTCATTCAACGACACATAAATTAAACACGCCGAGACTACAACAGAACATGCTAGTAAACGATATCGCGTTCTACTCTGCTACTAGCGACATCTAGTGAGCCAATGGGTAAACTCCCTGGTCGTAACACTGCCCCCTTCCTAGAGATGTTCGTCCCGAACATCATCGCTGCCGCCACAAAGCACATCCGAACATTACGTCTCTTCCTCACTGCATCCTGCGACCGTCGTCGGGCAACTACCCTGCTCGGCATAAACCATATCTTCCATAAATCAGGTGCCTTCTCTTTACGTCGCACAGGATGATGCAGCCACACAAACGATCCCGCTGTTCTTCTTCTGCGTCTAACCTTCCAGTTGCTTATAGTCTCCACATATGCACTCAACATCAAACCAACACTGCCACTTGTTGAGCTAACACCATCCAAGCGCATATCACTCTCCTGTTCCTTATCTATAGGCATCACTCTCAAAACCAGTTTCCTGTTCCATGTCTTCACTTTGCCGTAGTTCTCGTCCTTCATCCGATCTTCTATCTGTAGACCATCACTGTTCCAGTCCATTTCATATATCCTTCTTCCATCAGCCAGAACCATTACTCCATCACTCTTCTGTTCAGGATCTTCCACCTGTTTCACATCACCAGCAGGTGCCTCTGACTCGTCACCACAATCCTTACTTCTTTTCGTCGCAATCACTTCATTCTCCTCGCAACCAATTCCCATGTGGTCAAGCTCACTGCAGCCATCACTGATGGAGCCAAATCCTCCAGATCCTCCATCCACCTCGGTCTGTTTCACCTCCTCGACCACATCACGCACTACTCCCGAGTGCGGCTCCTGACGTACGATCTCCACGTCCAACTCCATCACGTCCATCCGAATGTCCTCACATACGCTGTCGACCTTGACTATTGAGGTAAGTCTTCCTTCGGATCCACTATCCATTTCAACCCGTTTCACCCCCTCAGCCGCCCCGTGCACTTCCTCCGAGTGCGGCTCCTGGTGAACGTCCTTCACTATCGACTTTGCCTCAACGTCTGTGCAGATGTTAGCACACGGGTCGTCCAGCTTAGAGACCACTTTCTCGATATTCCCAACATTCGACTTAATCCCAAAGGTCTTGCAGTAGTTCGCATAAGTATTGTCCAGCTCGTTGAAATGTTTGTCAATTACGCTAAGCCCCTCCGCCATTTCCATCTTCATTTGCATTAGTTGACTAAAACATTCTCGAAGCATAGCATTCACCGAAGGTGATGTCGCCGCTGCTACTGCTGCACGAGCAGATTCCACGGTCTCCGGCTCACCGATAATGCTACTCCTTCGCTCCACGCCTTCCTTGTTGACAATCGACATTCTACTCCAAAATCCCACTTCTGACACCAATTGTTACGTACTAGGTACGAGTGATTCGGAGCTGCCGATTAAAAGATAGGCGTAGGTGTTAAAACACTTTATTTAGTGGAGCAGGTTACAGAATTACAGCACTAATCACTAAACACATTAAACTATCACTTTCTTCACTATACACTGGTATCGTTTTCCTTAGCTTGTTTAGCTTCCAATCTTATTCAAAGATTGAAATAAGACTCCTTCGTCGGCCGAGATCCGCCGTATTTATACGGCTCGACGTTCAGTCCCGAACATTCGGGAATATACCCGAGCTACAAAACCCCGTAGGTGTTATCCGGGCAAGCCTGGAACGTTCTCGGGCGTTCATTCAACGACACATAAATTAAACACGCCGAGACTACAACAGAACATGCTAGTAAACGATATCGCGTTCTACTCTGCTACTAGCGACATCTAGTGAGCCAATGGGTAAACTCCCTGGTCGTAACAGTATTATAAGCTCACCAACCCGCCTGCCCAGCGTGGTGACTATGGGCAAATAGCCCCCATGGCAGTCTTGTGGCGTGCCCCGGGGGAGGCCTACGTCCAGCAGTGGACTGCAATAGGCTGATGATGATGATTATAAGCTATTTAGCGTCAGAGCCTCGTCCGTTAAATAGCAGGGTAAACCACGGGCAGGTGAGGTTGACTTCGGGTCCTAAGGTATTAGTCGCACCCACTTACACGTTAACACCCTTACACTTTACACAGATGCATACTTCGAACCTCTTCTTACTTTTTTTCCTATCTTGCGGAAAAATAGGCATATACTCGTACTTGGTACATATATTTCTGCTATTTTGTTTTTCTTTTCTTAGAAATGACACTGTTATTATTATCTGTGTGTAAATTATTTTTGCAGTGATGTTCTTGAGGGTTTGTGATAACCATTGTTAGTGCTGGGCAGATATGCCTAGGTATATTCTGCTGTTATCGGACATCGGCAGTTGGTGTTTTTATTCAAGCGTCTTATATTAGGTATATGTTCACACCTACCTCTTTAATATTAAATATTTATACGTAATTGACATAGTATAGTTCCCTAAGAGTAAATAAATAAATAAATAAATACCTATAAACAGCAACATGGACTCCCATCGTGGTATCTTCCCGAATTTTTCGATCCACCTGAAAGATATTGAATAAATGCTGAAATTCAGGCATTCAAGACATAAAGCAATTTACATGTTTTTTCTGTTCCTAAACGTTTTTTGCCCGATATTTTAAGGGCGTGTTGTACACTTCATTTTATCGATAAAAAAACACCCCCATGTGGGGGTCTTACTGCCCTCTTTTAGAAATGACAGCTATTTTGAGTTTTAAATATTTTTTTCATAATAGTGGTAAATTTTGTCAATATCTCTGGATTTTAAAGGTCTAACAAGTAAGAAAAAACTGTGTTTTAAAGTTAACAGTATTGTCTATCATTCAAATTAGAAAAAACATATGGTACTTAACAGCAATGCCACATAAAAAAAATAATGTGTAGATTTTTGTCACAAATTTGTGTCTGTCTTCTTCTTATTACGTAACATGCTATGAAAACTAGCCCGTTAATGTACATTTTTTTGTAAATTATAGAAACCTAGTAATAATAGCTACAAAACAACGCCAACTTTATTGCTCTGAGTCACATAGTTTTGAATTTATTGTTATTTGAAACTGACCCTTGCGCGAGCGCCCATAGTCCGTCACTCAGGTACTCAGATAAATGTGGGCAGTTAGACTACAGTTAGACCCACACATGGGGGTGATTTAATCTATAAAAAGAAGAGTACAACACGCCCTTAAAATATCGCTAACTCTGTTCCGGACACACTGTACCTATATATTCCAAACTTTGTGAGAAACTTCGACATCGCGTTCAAGGTTAAGTTCGCCTTTTTTAGCACAATAAAGAATAGGGTAGTTGACAGTTTTTTTTATTTGTATTTATATCGAAAGATCATAAAATAAAAGAAACATTTGCGAAAGAAAAACTTCGCTATCGTGAAAACTTTCCGGGATAATAACGATTTCAAAATCTCAATTTTTAGACTTTAGGCCAAAAAACGCTCCACACAAACGGCTACCACGACGTGACGTCACTCTTTCAGTAACTTGTATGCGCGTGAAAGAAATTTTGTTCTACAGCTATATTAAATATTATTGCGTTTACAAATATGGTCACAGAACAAAAGTTGCTGTAAATGATGCAGGTGGACATGTGATGTTGTAATTTTCAATTAATTTCACATTTCGAAAATGGACTTGCCCATTTAACTTTGAAGGCTTATTGCTACCTCATTTGGACACATAATCAAATTGTAATTTTACAGATAGGTATGGTTTTGATAATTTATTCTGATAAGCATAAAATGTTATTAAGATTCCACCATAGGAAAGTACCCCATTATCTATCTGTTTATCTTTCTATGATTTGTATAGATAGGACTGTGTACTGTCTTGCGTCCGATAGATTATCTCTACAGGGTGTAACAAAAAGGGTATGTTAAGCGAAAAGCTATGTAAATAGCCCACTACAGAGAACCTATCTACAAAATTTGAGACTCGAAATCACATGTTTATTTTTCAAGATTGTATGAAAATTCCTGAGATATTTAAAAATTCTCCATACTATCGGGAAAAATAAACATGTGATTTCGAGTCTCAAATTTTGTGGATAGGTTCTTTACATTGGGCTATTTACGTAGCTTCTCGCTTAATATACCCTTTTTGTTACATCCTGTATACTATAATAAAAATGTAACGGATTGCTGTCTGTACATGGAAGTTGTATGAGAAAAAATATTATAGGAGTCCTTTATCAACGCAATAGTAACCAAAAGAATGATTTTTGGAATTTTTTTCTGTTTGTCTGTGCGTTTGTGCACGCTTACCTCAGAAACGGCTGAACCGATTTCGATACAGTTTTCAGGAATGTTGTATTGTGCTACATTTTATCCCGGATAATTTCGACAATTTGTTTTTTTCTGTAGTCCACGCGGCCGGAGTCGCGGGCGTCCACTAGTATTAAATATACTCTTACCTTCTCCCTCTTCTGTTCTTTAGTAAGCGCGCGCGCCTTGTTCGCTTCCAGATGTGTTTTCTGTCTCTTAGCGATCTGTTCTCGAACCTTCGCTTCGATAGCCGTCGGGTCTTGGACCGCTTCGGTGCCTAACGCTCGCATTAGATTCGAAATTCTGGAAAAAAAATACGTACAAATACCTATATATCTGTACTCATAAAAATTGATTTCTGAAATGTAGCTAAAACTCAAATGTGGCTTAACTGTTTTTTTTTATATGAAGCTAGCGACCGCCCACGACTTTGTCCGCGTGAAAGGGCATTACACTCGTGCGAAATCGGGGCGGGTCTCTAGTTATACATATAAACCTTCCTCTTGGATCACTCTATCTATTAAAGAAAACCGCATCAAAATCCGTTGCGTAGTTTGAAAGATCTAAGCATACATAGGGACAGACAGACGGCGGGAAGCGACTTACGTTTAATACTATGGTTGAATCTAAACCTAAACCTATAAAAGCTTCACCTTAAAAAAAAACCTTTTTTAAAAACAAGTTTTAATTATTTCTTTAAAAAAATGAACTGATGGAATCAAACGAGCCCAAACCCGCTGGGGTTTGCGTCGTTTAATTACGGTGTTCCTATGGCCACCTTCCAGCTCCATCATCAGATCAGCTCTGTGTCATAATAATATTGCATTGTCATCCGATTTATGCATGCATGAAAAATTTCGGCTCAATCGGAAACCGGGATGTGGATCAAATTCAACTTGCAAGATTTGGTTACAGACAACGGGACAGGTGAAACTAAATAAAAGCTTATAAAATTGTTAATAAAGAAATGGAAAAAATTCTTCACCCGAGTGGGAATCGAACCCACGACCACTGCAAACCGTGCCAGCCGCTATAACCACTAAGCCACCGGGTCAATTACTCGGATGACGAATTTTACCATCTCTTTTCTAAATTACATATTGGCAACGTTATTCTTCATCCCGAACGAAACAAACAAAGCTGAATCCCTCAGCACAATGTTTAAAGATGAAACAATCAACCATATCCTAACGGATTATATTAATGGAGAAGTGTTTTTATAAATTTATCTTAGTCAAGATATTATATATTATAAAATATAATAAAGAAATGGAAAAAATTCTTTACCCGAGTGGGAATCGAACCCACGACCACTTATAATAAATAATAAGAAAGCTTATAATAAAAAATGTACCTTAGTTTAGGTTCCGGGGGCGCCTCCAACCCGAGTCTGACTTTCTCCTGTTCCTCCTTCCACGCTTCTCTCCTACTCTGCCTGCGCAGTTTCTTCCTCTCTTTCTTTGTGAGGAACACCGGCATGTATGTAGGCTTTAGCGGTTCCGCTGTAGAAAAAAAAAAACAAATGTTTAATGTACTGATTAAATGTTACAAACATACATAAAGCGGTGATAGTCCAGTGGTTAAGACATGCGCCTTCTGCCCCCTGATTACCTAATTTGCATATATGTAGGTTTTAGCAGTTCCGCTGTAGAAAAAACAAAACGTTTTGAAGATTGCACTGATCTAGGGACGGCAATGCTGGATCCAGCACTCCAGCAATCCAGCGCATTTACGGGCATGCTGGATCCAGCCGGATTTGCTTTGGTCCAGCAGAAATCCAGCTGGATTGAAAATGCCGCTGGATTACAATCCCTACACTGATGATAGACAAATTACGAATCACCAAGTAACCGCAGGAGGGCCGCAAAATGACAACGTTTGTAACGTTGCAACGTAACGTTTTTGGTCATGTTTTAGCTTTGGTTCTGCTGTTCATTTGACAGCGTTTCAGACATTTTTAACGTGTATCCTCGGTTGTAGAGGCTTAGCTGTGGAAAAAATATGTTTAATGCATATCGGATAGCCTGTATTACTACAAATTACTCAAAATTGGTCAGAACTGGCACCACTGGTCGTCTTAAGGAGCGCTGGTGCGGTGCACTCCCACCCACAAAGATTACATAGGCAATCTATATTTCTCTATATTTATAATTATCTTTCAATTCTACTATGCAATAGTGTCTACGCGTTCGTCTCAAGTAAATTGTAATACTATGTATCGAGTGGAGCACTAGCGATCGCGCTCCAATGAAACGAAATTTGTTACGATTCCTAGTACTGTATTCAATGAGTGCGAAAGAGGGAGTGAACACCCGCGGTAATTTCCAAGCTGTAATTTTGCATGCGCTCATATTGGAAAAAATGTGAACCCCATCTTAAAATATCAGGAGCCGCCCCTGTTATAAACATATATAAAGAGGTGAAAGCCCAATGCGCGGTCGGAGAAACTTAAAAATTATTGAAAATTTAAAGGAATTAAGAATTTATTTGATGTTATAGATATAGCTACCCCATTTTAGAAACATTAATTTTGCCGTTCGTAACGCCATATTAGAAAAATGGCGTGTATTGCAACAAAAATGATTTTTTGCAAGATATTATATGAATAAATAAATAAATATTCACACACTACACAACACATTAACCTAGTCCCACACTAAGATCCCTAAGGTCTTGTGTCGTGGGTACTAAGCAACGGTATATAAATACATAGATAAGTATAGAAACATCCATGACTCGGAAACAAACATCGATATTCATCATATCAATGTTAGCACCTACCGGGATTCGAACCCGGGACTTATGGCGTCGCAGACAGGGTCACTACCTACTAGACCAATCGGCCGTCAAAGTGAATATTTCATTCAATATGAGAATACTCTATGTAAAGTTAATATTTCTCCGTCACGGTACTGTAATTTCATATATTCTATGTCTATGTCTATTTTTTACATTGAGTCAAAAATGTTGATATAAAACTCATCATCAGTCGTCTATAAATAATGTAAATTCGCATAAGAAAAACTAAACGAACTTATCAGCTCTGATAAAAGGGCAAAGTTCAACTTTCTTAACCAACTTCATATGTTTAATTAATGACTAAAAACATTACAATTCCGTACACAATCAAACACGGAGCAAGACACTAATAAAATAGGTTGGTGTAGGATTCAGAGGGAAAATATGGAAGGGAGCGCGTGTAATTTTCTTGTGAAAATCAAAAATTTATTTGTAAATGGCTTGCATGTCTTGGATTCCATTTTCCTTTCTTCCATTTCCGTTTCCATTCATCATCATCTTTATCATCCATCATAAATTCAGAAATCATTTACTAAAGACAATGGCTGTATGGGCTTAGTTCCCCTTGCCTTTCCTTCGGGATGAATTAAGCAACAAAAAAAAGGTTGGTGAAAAAGTTTATTTGCATTTTGTAAGATTTTTTTTAGTTTCATAAAAATTTTAACAAAAGTATATTTTTACCATACAGAGTGTGACACCCAGACAAATATTGATATGCTGACGTGTCGCGTCGGCTTTCCGTCACATCGGACTATGAGAGTGACGGAATAGAGAGTGCACCTGTTTTTGCGCACACTTTGTTCACTGTAACATCTCCTGCGCAGTTGGCTAATCTCAGCTGACCAAAATACAATTGATTTTGAGAGTCCTGTGCTGATCCCGCATCCGCATGTTTCACTAGAATACATCAGCTACATCTCCTTCCGTGCATGTCGTAAGAGTCGACTAAGGAACTCTGGGGCGGTCTCTCAGGCGACGAGCTAGCAACTTGTCACTGATAATTTACATCTGTCCCCGCTATGCTGAACGTGGCTGTGCCATCTCCTTTATGATCCTGCAGTTCTGAACACAGCAGGGTTTATATGTATGTATGTATTTTGAGGGAACGAATCGAGAGCGATAGCCTAGTCCTAGCTATTTTATACTAAAAACCATAATTCGAGAGACTAATTTGACAACTAAGTGACACCCACCACCCCGGTGAGGATTTTTTTCCATTTCTTTATTAATAATTTTATGATATATAATATCTTGACTAAGATAAAAACACTTCTCCATAATATAATCCGTTAGGATGTGGTTGATCGTTTCATCATTAAAACATTGTGCTGAGGGATTCAGCTTTGTTTGCCGAGATTTGGCTAGTGTATAGCTATCGGGATGAAAAAATAACGTTTCCAATAATGTAATTTTAAAAAGAGATGGTAAAATTCGTCATCCGAGTAATTCACCCGGTGGCTCAGTGGTAAGAGCGCTGGCACGGAATGCAGAGGTCGTGGGTGAGGAATTTTTTCCATTTCTTTATTAACAATTTTATAACTAAATGACAGATAAAGGGTTACCACAATTAGAAGAAATCAAATAGTGACGTTATAGTCGATGTCGATAATTGTCGATATGATTATAATCAAATAAGACTTGACTGATGCTAATAAATAATATTACGAACGCAAAAAATACAAACAACTATTTTTCTTGAATTTTTTTGTAATATATATAAAATAATTAACTCGCACTATAAAGTAATTAACAATTTGATTGTTTTAATAAAAAATATGTATATACGTAAAATACCAATCTGTATTTTTAAAATATCGACACGAACAGTATTATCCCGACCATGGCAACACTTGTGCAAAATTAACTGTCAAACTAGTCTCTCGAATTACGGTTTCGAGTATGAAACGGTACCCTAAAAACAAATCCGCATCACTTTCTTTCTTAGTGCGTCATCGATATTTTAAAACAAGACATGTGTTCAAAAGTCAAATTTATATCAAAAACTAAAACAATATTAACATTTGGACTTCTAATTTCAACGTCTATCATTGAAAGTGCAAATATAAATAGTGACAAAAATTATAATTATCAAGTTAATACGATAAAATATAACCCCCAAAATACTAAAGAATATAGTGATCATATTATCAAACACATACAATACAGTATACCTGAATATACAACAGAAAATGGTGCGTATTTTAATAATAATGATAATAATAACCTAGAAAATATAAATAAGCCTAGCACTAACACTTTTAACTACGGGCAATATAATCCTGACATTATTAGACAAAATGTGTACGCGAATAACATTAGAACAAATAATAACCGAGCAATATACACAGACCTGGAGGGGTTGAAATATGGAGAATATGACATAAAAGGATATGACAATCTGAAATATGACTATGGAAAAACGACAGCAAATGACAAAAGTCATTTCGGATATCAAAATGTACTGAACAGTTATCAACCAAACCTTGGAAGATATATTAATGAGTACACTACTCAAAGATATAACTATGACTTCGATAACTATAGTAAATATAACGTTAATAGTTACAACGGTAATATACAGTACCCTGTTACAAATAATTATAACAGTAATAACGGAAGAATAAACAGTTACAACGGAAAAATACAAAATCTGTACCCAATCACAGATAAGAATACAACGGAAACTCAAAATATCAACGAAAAAGGTTATACAATTAACGGAAACATGTACATTTCGTACCCAGTTACAAGCGACTACAATAACGAGAATTTATACCCCTATAACGGAAATATATACTATGCATACACATCTACAAATAACTACAAAACTTATAGCGACATAGATGTAAAAACTGATAGTTACAATGGGAAAATCGATAGTTATAATGGAAAAGTCGATAGTTATAATGGCAAAGTCGATAGTTATAATGGCAAAGTCGATAGTTATAATGGCAAAGTCGATAGTTATAATGGTAAAGTCGATAGTTATAATGGTAAAGTCGATAATTACAATAGCAATGTAGCTGAAAAGGCTGTAACCACTGAAACAATAGGAACCACGACGAATAAAGTGTTAGGTGGTTTCGTACTAAGCGCGGTGGGATGTCCATCTTTCATGAAATACTTCGGTACAGTGTGTGTGCCAAAGACAGCGGAATTTGACTATTAGGATAATTAATAAAGGTAATTAATACCAATATAAAAAAAAAACTTTTTTTTTTTAACTTATCTTTGTATTTATTTTGTATTTATAGTTGCAAAGTACCCACGACACAAGTCTTAGTGTGGGACTAAGTTAATGTGTTGTGAAGTGTGCGAATATTTATTTATTTACGAGTATAATTAATTGGTTACTATAGCGGGAACAAAACAAGTGTGGGCTCAAATAGGACAAACCTTTGCCCAGCAGTGGGACACGGTAATTTAAAAAAAAGTTCTAAATAACACTTACTGGGAGGTCTCAGCGTATGAGGATGTTCTACCAGATTGGTGACAGCAGCCGTATTGAGATTATCTATGATGTCATCGTCTCCAACATTACAGGCTGTCACTTTAGCATCGCTGTCAGTTTCGTTCGGGAACCTGGCTTGTCGCTCGTCCGCTGTCATTAGGATCACACTGTCCCACCTGGTAAGAGATTAATATGATATACTAGTGGACGCGACTCCGGCCGCGTGGACTACAGAAAAAACAAAATTTCCAAATTATCCGAGATAAAAACATTTTCCCGGGATAAAAAGTAGCCTATATGTTAAGTGGGACTTGTGACAATATATTACTGAAAACTGCATCGAAATCGGTTCAGCCGTTTCTGAGATTAGCGTGCACAAACGCACAGACAAACAGACAAAAAATCCAAAAATCATTCTTTTGGGTACTACTTGTATTGCGTTGATAAAGGTCTCCTATAATATATTTTCTCATATATCTTCCATGTACAGACAGCGATCCGTTACATTTTTATTATATAGGGTGTAACAAAAAGGGTATGTTAAGCGAAAAGCTATGTAAATAACCCACTATAGAGAACCTATCCACAAAATTTGAGACCCGAAATCACATGTTTATTTTTCGCGATAGTATTGACAATTTTTAAATATCTCTGAAATTTTCATACAATCTTGAAAAATAAAAATGTGATTTCGAGTCTCAAATTTTGTAGATAGGTTCTCTATAGTGGGCTATTTACATAGCTTTTCGCTTAACATACCCTTTTTGTTACACCCTGTATGTAAGATAAATAATAAGATAACTTTAAGTGGTCTGTACTGTCAAAATTATACTATGCATTGCCAGTCTGTCAGCTAGACAGTTAAAACATCTGAACAATAACCTCATCTATTTCAGGAGAAAAACCCTTTTGAAGAGAATTTTTTTTTACTTTTTTTGACGTTCGATTCCGGCAGTCACACTTAAATTCACATCTTTTCTTCTCTCTCAGCCATTTATGTTAAGAACGGAGAGAGATAGACCTGACTAAGATTAGGTTTACGTTTAAATGTGACTGTCAGAATCGATCCTAATGACACGATTAAAGGCCGATATTCCCAAACGTCAGATTTAGTTATAGTTTGAAATATAAAACTCCTTTGAGAGCAGAGTTGCCAGATTGTGCATTGCGAATTATCTCATATTTATTACAAAATTATCGTGTTTTTATCGCATATTTGAAACGGACAAGGTATGCAATCCTAACTCCCCCCCCCCTCCGCTTATCTTGGGGGTAAAACTGGATGTTATAAAATTAGTTATGTAGATCTGAAAAAAAATATATCGTAGAATTTGGACGAAGTATAGTGCCATACCCATTTTTAATTTTTATGGCATGACACTTAAAATTATTATAAAATTATTAATAAAGAAATGGAAAAAAATTCCTCACCCGGGTGGGAATCGAACCCACGACCTCTGCATTCCGTTATTATATTATGTCACGATAATTATTGTGCGTCTGGCAACGCTGTTTGAGAGTTTTATTGTTTGTTTGAATTTTTGCTAAATACAAAAGCGAAAGGGGGAGGGGGACAAAAATGCTTGACAAAACAATACCAAATTTATGCTTTTCGCCGCGAAACGAAAGCGAATTCGCCGCGAATCTCACTCACCACTCAATATCGGGCACCCGGTCGGAATCCGGCACATCGGCTGCAAGCAACGCGAGTTTCGTCGCCGACGAGATTCCGGTCTTACGGGCGATCTGAGATATCTCATTCTGAAGTTTCTCCAGTTGCGCCTGAAATTAAATAAATTAACATAAAATATATACATGACACACCTTGGACGTTCTCCGGTAAGAAGGTAAAAAAAATGTTGACATCAAAATAAAGGTCAAAATAATTTGACCTCAAAATCGAGGTCAAACTACAAAATCCACCAAAACACCCACCTTCATCCTCGCCCTCTCAGCAATTTGCCGGAACTTGCCGGGTTCGTGGAAGCGAAGCGCGCGTTTAGCTCGCGCGGGCGGTTTCGCCTGCACGCGCGGATCCACCCACAGCGGCGCGGCAGACGGCTCGGCGGTCGTCGCTCCCGACAGCTGCGCTTTGAACTCTTCGCGGCGTTTCGCGCGAATATTCGCCTGATTTTGAGAAATGGTAGCGTATTAACACCTTGACATTTTAAACATTAGTATGAAAAGTTTGCAAAGTAGGTAAATACTTAAAGAAAGGAAAGAAGGAAGAGTTTTATTTGGGAAAAACGGACTTAGACAATGTAATTTTTTTTAATGAATAATAAATATAATATGCGTTCTCGTGGGAATTTCTGAAATAAAACTTAGTTACTCCGCTTTCCATCAGCTATTTGCTAGTGAAAGTTCCTTCAAAATCGGTTCAGCTGTTTCAGAGATTAGACGGAACAAACAGACATCATTTTTAAAATGTTATTTACATACGAGTACGTTCATAAGCACGCATTCAGCAAAAAAAATATTTAATATTACAAACATTATTTACGCATAAATAATATAGATTCTTCAAAAACTAACCATAATTACTATAATTTTACCATATACTACATTATTATTTCACATATACTACATTATAACTAGCACATACCTTCAGAGTGGGAGCAACGTGTGTCAGTTGAACTCTCTTTCCGCTCGTGTCGATCGTCCGTCCCTCTCTATCCAATATAAGTGGAGCGGGACCGAGGCCGCCGGCATTTGTTAATGCCCCTCCTGATAAATAAACATACATAATATAATCTATTCCAGTGGCGGCTACTGACATTTTTAGATGGGGGTTCAGATTTTTTTAATATGAGCGGCGCATGCAAAATTACAGTTTGGAAACGCCGCGCGTGTTTTCACCCCTCTAACAAATGAAACTATCCTCACTCTTATTAAAATTCAGATGACCTAATGAAACACATTAAAGACAACCATATCGCGTTCTAACTCGGACTAAGCTACATCTAGTGGCCGCATACGCACACTACGAATTAATGTGAGCGGCGCTCCAGATAAGGCTAATTTTTCATACGAAATCTTCTGTTTCACGCGCCGGTATGTCACTTTCGCACTCATTGAATACAGTACTAGGAATCGTACCAAATTTCGCTTCATTGGAGCGCCATCGCTGCGCTCCACTCGATACATAAGATTACAACTTACTTGAGACGAACGCGTAGACACTATTGTATAAACATAGTAGAATTGTAAGATAATTATAAATATAGAGAAATATAGATTGCCTATGTAATCTTCGTGGGTGGGAGTGAACTGCACCAGCGCTCTTTAGGACGAGCCGCCAGTGATCTATTCTTTATGGCACACACAAAAATATATAAATTACAGTATAAAAGACGAGATCTATGGCTTTTTTATTTCAAATAACATACATAGTCACGTCCATTATCCTCCAAAAAGGTTGGGCAAAAGTGTGCAAACTACACACCCTCTTTTCACCAGTTAGGCCTATTTAGTCCCGCGTGGAAAGGGGTGAGCCTATTGCCGATTTTAGGGCACAAACACAACAATACCGGTAACGAATCCAATGACAAAAATTATATGTTTAAATAAAATAGTGTTTATCAGTTATGGTCGAATGAAGACCACGCCTCGGCAAGCGTAGGCGTTGGACGCCTTTTATTCTTTCTTTTATATTAAATAGGCTTACGCTTGACCACAACGCGCCTGATGGTAAGCACCGTTGCAGTCTAAGATGGAGCGCGCTTGTCTAAAAGAAACCGGTTCACTCTCGACTTGAAGACCAAGTTGGGCAAGATTATAGTTCATGGGGAACAGGGATTCAGTCAGGGAGTTCCACAGCTTGGCCGTTCGCACTATGAATGTAGAAGAAAAACGCTTAATACGAGTTTTCGGCACTTCAACTGTGAACCGGTGTCACCTTGACGTTTCCCTGGTCGTCCGGTGGTAGAAGGGTGCTGGGGGAATTAGGTCGTGAAGTCCCAACGCACACTCCCCGAAATCCTCTCCACTCCTCCTGTCAGACCGATGACTGGATGGTGAAAACGGGAGGAGCCCTGTGGTGTACTCTGGGGAAGGCCTACGTCTATTAATATTAATTATAGGCCTGTATTTATTAATATCCGTACCTGCCAACTTCCGCTGTATCCTTGCCTGCAACTCTGCTATCTTCTGTTGCTTCTCCAACTCTTCGGCACTCAGGGTCTTCGTTTCTGCAATTACATTATACAGGTATAAGCAAACATAATGAATTTAAAAAGCAAAATATCCATCCATCAATATAGTCACGCCCATTATTCCCAAAAGGGGTTGTTAAAGAAGAAATTAGAAGAAATTACACTCGCACTTTTCTCCAGTTAGCCCATTAAGTCCCACGTGGTAAGGGGTGAGCCTACCGACACGCAAAAGCAAAATATATATTTTGACTAAAAGCCAATTTACTTAAAGGACAAACCCAATTGCTGTTAAGTAGGACATCTACCTATACTTCCCTTTTACTAAACTCATCGCAAAATAAGGGGTTCGTTTACCGCAGCGCTAGCATCTTTGCAATCTGCACACTGTTTCATACATTTTTATTTAGTTCGTGAATAATCCGCCTGACTTCTCATACCGTGGTTGGTTTAAACGTTAAACTAAACAACTAGTAGCTCATATTTTGTGCAAAATAAATAAATAAATAATTGATTCACTCATACTTGCATACATACATACATATAAGCACGCCTTTGTGTGCATTTCTTTTGTAAATTTCTCTGTATTTGTATTTCTCACACAGCAATCCCCGCAAAAACTTTATTAGCAACAGAGTGGTGAACCCTTGGAACAAACTACCAGAAGAAGTGGTTTCGGCACCAAGTGTCAATAATTTCAAAAACAAACTGGACAAACACATTAAAGAACATAGAAAAACCTAAGAAGAGAACATTTAGATACAGGCAAAAACAGTTGCCTCAACTGCCTGCCTGTTTACATATATAATATAATAATATTTATTGTAATATTTTGTGTACAATAAAGAATAAAAATAAGTTAACAATGTGCAAACAATTAACACTTCACACTTATCAGCTTACTTGACACCTGCACCTGAAATTACACATACACCTGCACGAAATAAAGCTAAAGGATCTACTTTACCGACCTGGCTTAGTAAACGTTGGCTTGGCTTGGCTATGCGGTGCCGTCTTCGGCTGGCTGGCTGTTACTGGCTTGTCCGATTTGAGGGCCAGTAGAGCCCGCTTGCGCTCTTCTATCTCTTTTTGCGCGTTCGCCATCATTAGCTGGAAAGAGACGGCGATATACAGACTTCTTGTAAATACATACTTAATAATAATAATAAAACGCTTTATTGTACACACAAAAAATTTTCGTACATGGGCGCACTTAATGCAATATAGCATTTTCTACCAGTTAAGCCAATTACTGGAGAAAAGCTTAGGGCCGTACAATAAAGACGAATAACATGAATAAAAAAAAAATAACTGAAGAACTACTTACAGACAAATCACTATGTGGGGTCGAGCTGAGCTAAGCAAAATCGGACAAGTATACAGGATGATTTTTGGTCGTCAACGTTCCCGAAAACTACGGAATCTCCTCATCATCACGATCATTTTTCTCCATGGAAGCATACCTGGGAAGTGTCTGGTTTCCAAAATATTAGAGTCCCAAGTTGAGTAAATAGACTGCGTTTTTCTGCATAAATGCACATAAACGCGCGTAGCAGGATTTTTTCACGAAAAATAATTAATATCTGTCTATAAAAAAACTAACATAAACACTAGACACTATAAATTTCGCACGATCAAGGAATTTAAAATTAAAAAAAAAAAAAAAAATCCCAGCATTTTTTTTGGCATAAACTTACTTTATTTCATGTATAGAATACGTACCCTTCGTTAAAGGTGGCCACAAAAAAACACCTGTATAGTACCTAATGCAACAGGATACCGACCGACCCCTCAGTCTCTGCCCGACCGCGATGTAGGAATAAGCTAGCGAATAAGTACCTATATGTAATGCAGAATAAGAATAGACTGTATTTTGTATGTGCAAGACTCTTTAATTTAATATCCCATATAATCCAACACACTATATATCTACTACTTATGTCTCATTTTGTAGCATCATGTGGGATACTTAAAGTGTATTTTGTGTGATTATCCCTCAAAGACCCCAAACGGCAAAGTGTGCAAATTACACACCCACTTTTCAATTAGCCCATTAAGTCCCACGCGGTAAGGAGTGAGCTTACAGCTGCTTTTAAGGCACCAATACAACAATCTAGCGATTGGTAACGAATCGAACAGCCCCCTTATTACCTAACTAGCAAAAGCAAAGCGACAGCGAATATTGTACAAAAATCGCTGATTGCTTGTTAAATTCGTATTACGCAAAATGAATTTCAAAGGAACTTTGACATTTCAAGGCGAATATTGTACAATTTTCGCTGTCGCCTTGCTTCGGCTTTGCTCTTGCTTTTACGTAATCAGGGGGCAGGAAATATTTCTAAACTTGCCATTCTAAACAGGTATTATAAACTGTTAAAACTATAATTGTTCCTCCCTCTTCTAATCGTTTTCTCTTTTCTCGCTGCGAGCGCCGGTCCGCGCTGAGTTTTTTTTATCTGACGTCAGTTGCCCAACGAACGCGTTCTCAACCTACCATGTTGCCCAACGACCGTTCCCAAACCCTTGCTCGACAAGTGAAAGCTCGTGTGTGACAAACCCAACGGAGTGCCTCTAAACCTAAACGTGGACTCTAGTGAAATACCAGTGCAGAATACCTAAATTGGATTGAAACAAATCTAAACCCTACGAGATTCCGCGCGGAAGAAGGGACACGGAGCCTACAGGGTACTTGACATTACCTATTTCACTTGACGCGACGCGACCCCGTAAATCCTTAAACATTTAATTTTCTTGGCCCAGCCCTCTTCCTAAACATAAACTATTTATTGGCTATGAGAATTATAGCGTCAGAGCCTCATCCGTTAAATAGCAGGGTGCACCACAGGCAGGTGAGGTTGACTTCGGGTTCTAAGATATTGGTCGAACCCACTTACACCCCTTATAATAAAAATAGCTTACCTTAATCCGATCAGCACTCAACCCAGCAATCTTAGAGCCAATCGTCTCTTTCTCCGGAACAACAGATGGCAGTACCTCCAAGGTAGCCAATATCTTTTCTTTCTCCCTCTCTTTCCCATTTTCCTTCTCCCTATCCCTGTCCCTGTCTTTTTTATCGCGATCCTCATGTTTGTCATACTTCTCGTCGTGTCTAGAACGCTTGCTGTCCTTATCTTTATCATTCCTTTCATCTTTGGCGGTCTCGTGCTTGCGTTTGTGTGTTTTGGCCGAGGTAATAAGCTCTTGGGCCAAAGCTATGACCTTGTCGGCAAGCTTGCTGGCTTTCTTAGAGTCGATATGCGATGAGATTTTGTCGATTATTTTGCGACGTTCATAGCTGAAATTATATTTGTTTAGTTAACTATACATGCGCACGGCTGTGTTCGCGCAATGGGGTAGCCACAGCTGCAGGATCATAAGGGAGATACCGCAGCCACGTTTAGCGTAGTAGGGGCAAGATGTAAATGACCAGTGACAAGTTGCTAGCTCATCGCCTGAAGGAATGCCCCGACTCTTACATTTATACATTATAAAAGGCCTGGGGGGGCAATTCTAGAAAATTTTATGCCGAAACACAACCACTAACGAACCGTTAACGAAACGCGGTGCGAAGAAATATATACTTACCGCTTGTGTAATATAATAAGGTATATTTTAGCACGCATCGAACGCGAGTATGATAGAATAAAAACAAATATCTGTCTCGTACTGAAACGTGTCTAATTACGTCACCGTAAAGTAATTCGTTGCTTTGTTCTGAGCATCTACAACGGTTGCGTTTCGGTTTCGTTCTAACTCAAGACTCTTCAAGAATTGTCCCCATGTCATGTTGTCCTGAATGACTTACACAAAGTACTAAAGTAAGTAATACTATTTGATGGAGTACGGTTATTCAATAGTCTGCCAAACAACTTAAAGAGTTGTACTTGTATGAATGCCTTTAAAAGTTTAGTTAACAGCAGCAAGTACCAGTGTTTAATTTAAGTGCCTATAACATTTATAACTATTATTATTTATTCCTCTGTATCTCATTATAAGTGAAATGTAAATTTCTTATGAGAATAAAGATCTTTAAACCTAAGTTATCCACTGGTTTTAAAAGACCTGAAACTTGGAGGGAGTGTTCTTGGTATGAAATAAGTCATCATCATCATCTTCCCGCCCTTAACCCATTATTATAGGGTCGGCGCAATATGGTTTCTTTCCAAACTCATGGTATGAAATAAGTCATCATCATCATCATCATCAGCCTATTGCAGTCCACTGCTGGACGAAAGCCCTGGGGGAGGGCACGCCACAAGACTGCCATGGAGGTATTTGCCCATAGTCACCACGCTGGGCAGGCAGGTTGGTGACCGCAGTTTGTATTTTGGACTATGTTGTCAACACGGGAGGCGCTGCTGCCCACCTCCCGGACACCCTTAATCACCTCGTACGATACCCACGGGCAGACATGGGATGGTACGAATTCTACTCTGCCGGCACCACGCGGCCAATGAAATAAATATGTAATAAAAACAAAATCCTAAGTTTCAGTGGCAACAGGAAACAACGGCAATCCTAAACTGTATGTGAACAAAGTTTTGTGCTTGTCACATTACGAGTACCATAAATATGATATTTGATATCCAGGCCTAGGCGTACTAGTAGCATGACCTACGATACATGGTATGATAAACCGATTTATCGACATTTAGCCTGTCAAAATACGATAAATATAGCCGCCATGTTGAATTTTGTATAGAGACGATACGATATCCACGATGCGTGGTCATGCTAGGGGACAGGAATCAAATTCAGTAACATCATGGAGCAATGAATATTATTACTGGATATCACACACATCAGTAGCATAGCAACATCTCTGGTGAAAAGGCAGCTTTATGGTTGTTATATTCCTGCTATTTACATACATATAATCACGCCTTTATTCCTTACGGGGTAGGCAGAGCACCAAGGGCCGATAGAACCACATGGTGCCACTTCTGACCAATTTTAAAGGTATAGTTGAGATGTAAAGTTTGGTTAGTGACAGGTGGTCAGCCCATCGCATACAGGTCTTGTCCCCCTACTGACTTGTACAGTATGCCCGGGAAGAGAAGCAGCTGTAGTATTATACCTTTTTTTTTCACTCCCAGAGCAGCATAGAAGAATCTATCTACTCTAAACAAATGGACTTCTATGGAGTATCTTCTATCAATGCACCCTTAAGAAATGGGACTCTTATGAAGCCTAATTCTATAACAATTTCATTAACACTGAATCAACCATTGGTAACCATTTTGGTAGCACAAAAAACAGAAATGAAAAATTTGTAATTGCAAATTATGGATCTCAGAATGAATTCTGAGATTAATTTGTAGGTATATATTAATAACTAGTGGACTACCGAAATTATCCGGGATAAAAACATTTTCCCAGAATAAAAAGTAGCCTATATGTTAAGTGGGACCTGTCACAATATACCTATTCCTGAAAACTGCATCGAAATCGGTTCAGCAGTTTGAGTTTAGTGTGCACAAACGCACAGACAAACAAAAAAAAATTCCAAAAATCATTATTTTGGGTACTATTGCGTTGATAAAGGTCATATATCTTCCATGTACAGACAGCGATCCGCAATGTTACCAACCCTACTGTTTTAACAGTAGATTTGCTGTTTTCACATTAATGTCCATGTTTTCTGTTTCATTCCTATTTTCTACTGTTTTTCAACTACCGCTCAGCGCCACCTATTACACTACTTTGCAAACGCACGCAATGACAAACCACTATGTAATAAAACGCAATGACACTAGATGGCAGTATCTTCTTTAGTCGGGATTCGAGGGAATTCCCGACCACATTATATGTGTTTGACAATCATATTTTTACACACGGGGAAATCCCAATATATGAATGACAGCTACACCCCTACTGTATTGCGTATCGTACTGTCTTATAGTCACAACACCTTGTGCTTGGGCAAATCTATGAAATCTGCCTTTTTTTTTTCTTTACCTACTGTTTTCTACTGTTTTTTTTTTAAGCAAGTTGCTGTTTTTTTAGTTTTTTTGAGGTTGGCAACACTGGCGATCCGTTACATTTTTTGTTAAATGTATAGATATACGATGTATAGGTGCACAGCAAGTTCCTTGGTCAACTCTTAGAACATGCAAAGTAAATGCAGCAAATGTATTATAGTGAAGCTGTTGAGGGCCCTCTACCCTCGGTGTCTAGACACCACTCTGCCCACAAGCCCCTTACTTGCTGCAGACTGGGTTACAAGCGTGGAGTGTGAAATAATAACGCGATGTGAACGGTTCCAGCGACAGACGAAGACTGCCAATTTATTTTATTGAACTTATATTTATGCAATACAGACACTACTTATGTGATAGACTATGGTAAGAAGGTATTTTGAATCTATTAACCAATTACAATGCTTAGAACAATTTAGACAACTCACCTGAGGGGTGAGGGGTGTAAGGAAAAAGATGATGCAATATTGACAAGTATTGCGTAATACAGAATTAATACGAAACTGATACAAAACTAAGGTTTTTCTAGTTATTTGAACTCATACTAATTACATTTAGGCTTTTCCAATAAGATTCTAAGTTGCTAATGAAGTTAAATGGTACAATATGATTCTATCACTGAAAGACCGCTAAAATGACCGTTAAATTATATAATTAGCCTGTTTTTTCAGGCGACAAGTCCAGGAAAGGTTACACATTAATCCTTACTAACTACAGGATAGGTTTATGCGGATATAGAAAGCTTTTACGATACATAAATTACACATTTTACCTATATTCTTTACACTATGACTCTAAATTAATCCAAAACAATAGGTAATTAACGAACAATGGATACAAACTATTTGTACTTATGTTGAGAAATATATACTTTACAATATAAAATGCTGTTTTACTAATTGGAATACATACATAAGATTTTACGTTAAGTTTCATCAAAATAATTAAGCAAACAGGTTGGTATGTACTCCTACAAACTAATGAAACTAAGGTAAGATTATACAAATGTTATGATGCTTTATGTATTTAAGATACGCATCATTTAGGGCTAAGTTTTATGATTAATTATACAGATATTACTCAATGCTGAAGGCAATTACAAGCTTCTAAGTTATAACTCCAAGTGAATTTACATCAAAGATTATTACAAAATATGTGAAAATACATGCTCAAGTACGGTAAGGTACGAAGTGATAACGGGGCGGCATTTACATTTCAATTTTATGTTACTGAACTGTGATTGGCTGAGCCAATATGAATGAATCTAAATTAACATAATACAAGATTATTACTAGATTATTACATATTACAAGATTATTAATATACTTTTCGCTACAGAAACTATGCTTAATACTAATTTGTTGTCTGGTTTAAGACCAGTGTAAGTGGGAACGTAGAGTTAGTTTGGGGATGTTCAAAAATTGTCAACAGTCCCCCCTCCGTGCGAAGACAGTGTCTGAGTACAGATATCAGGTGGTACGATTTTTGAGCTACTTGTTATCTTTATGAGCCTCGAAGTTGGACGTCTCAGTGTGCCAGCTAAAGTTCTTACGTCTGATGTTCTGACTTTGCCATCTGGACCAGGATAAGTATGTGTTATTACACCTTTGGGCCATACACCTCGCGGTAATGACGAGTCTATAATCAATACAACATCTCCGACATTAGGGTTAGTGAAGCCGGTGTTGCGATCGTACTTAGGCGTGAGAGTTGGTAAGTATTCTCTCACCCAGCGATTCCAAAATTTATCGGTTAATCTTTGAACAGTACGCCACGTAGCTGCGCCGATTAAATCGCTATTACTGAACAGGCCAATTTGAGGTAAGCCGTTCGAACGCCCGATAAGAAAATGGTTTGGCGTTAGACTCTCAATGTCATCTGGATCTAGGCTGACGTCAGTTAATGGTCTCGAGTTAATCAGATGTTCTGCTTCGAGTAGGAGAGTATGAAGGACTTCCTCGCGGGGCTGTCTTTCCTTGAGAGTAACAGATAGTGCCACTTTGACTGAGCGAACCATTCGTTCCCACGCACCTCCCATATTAGGGGCCCCGGGTGGAATAAACTTCCATTTAATCCCGCGCGACTCTACCTTATCAACGATATCGATCTTTAATTTCTCGAATTCTTCCTTAAGCTCGCGATTCGCGCCAACAAAATTCGTACCGTTATCGCTATAAAGTGTCTTCGGAGACCCGCGCCTAGCTGACATTCGACGCAAAGCTAATATCATACAGTCAGATGACAATGACGATGCTATCTCGAGGTGGATTGCGCGCGTGGTAAGACAGGTGAACAAAGCTATCCAACGCTTCTCGCTCCTACGACCTACTGTTATATGAACCGGACCGAAATAGTCAACACCGGTGCACGTGAACGGCGGCTGAGATTGTTGCAACCGCTCTATAGGTAAATCGCCCAACGGTGCCATTCGTGGCGTGTCCTTATGCAATCTACACCAATTACATTCCCGTGCAACGGACTTAACTAATACTCGCAACGATAGTATGTAAAAACGCTGCCTAATTTCGTTCATAATGGTTTGATGATTACCATGTCCGTAATCTAGATGATATTGACGTACGAGCAATCTAACAATCGGATGCTTACCGTCTAAGACTATAGGGTTTTTATACGAGTCCGGCACGCAATCGGCTGCGCTAACTCTCGTGTTAAGCCGCAATAATCCGTCGTTCATAACCAAAGATAAATGTTTTACACGGGAAGACTTAGACAATTTATCGTTATTAACTATGCATTTTCGTTCGTCACTAAATGAATCTAATTGAATGCTTTCCAAAATAATGCTTTCCGCCCGTACTAAATATTCGGTAGGTAAAGTCATCAGCTGAGACTTTACCTCGTCATCGACTAGATGGCGCTGCGCTACCGTTCTACTACCATACTTTCGCCAGCTCCTATCGGATATCCTACGCTTGAGTGCGCTTACCGGTTGCGAATTGTTACCTAACAAAGATTTAAAAGTGTCCGCACACTGTAAGATACGCGCTGTGGTTCGAAGGTATCGTTTGTACGACGAAAACCTCGTCACATCGGGCAATGGTACTCGATTGGTGTTTACTAAAGTGGCCACTGTTACGGTACGCTCCTCTCCTGTGGGAGGCGTTGCTATTCGCTCACTACGGTCTACTGGCCATTGCCTGTCATCGTCGTACAAAAAATCCGGACCTCTAAACCACCGATGGTCTATATTAAACTTAGTGGGGGAATCCCGCGTCGCGTCATCGGCTACGTTAAGAGCGCTAGCCAGCCATCTCCATTCCGATGTTTGTGAATGATCTTCGATTTCCGCGAGCCTATGCGCTACGAAGGGCTTAAAAGAACGCGGGTCTGATTTTATCCAAGCTAATACGGTACGCGAGTCTGACCAATAATATCTTTTTATAACCTTTCCGGGCAACTCTTTCTGAATAGTGTTAGCTAATCGACATCCTAACACCGCCGCTTGTAATTCTAAACGCGGGATAGAGACCGGTTTCAATGGCGCTACCTTAGCTTTAGCTGCTACTAAACGCACGACTACCTTTCCGTGTATTGTAGTTCGAAAATATACTACCGCGGCATAAGCTGACTCGCTAGCGTCGACGAACGTATGTAACTCGCCCTCCGATCCCGAATCGGTACATCTAGGTATGTATAACGTTGCTAGCTTTCTAAGATCGCTCAACCACGCGTGCCAATATGGTATAGTATGTTCTGGTATATTTTCGTCCCATCCTATTCCGCTTTTCCATAATCGTTGAATTAACTTTTTACCCTGTACGACAACCGGCGTAGCTAAACCGAGAGGATCAAAAACTGACATTACCGCACTCGTTACTTCGCGTTTCGTAGGTGGTCGCATCTTGTCAACTACTTCGATCGGCGTGTTTCGTAAATTCAACGTATAACTCAAAGTATCGTTACCCGTCTGCCAGTGCATACCTAGCGTTTTTTTCGGATTGACTATCGTTACCTAACGGGATCTCTTTACTCTTTGCCCTAGTTTCCGAAAAATCTTGTATGACCGCAGGTTTATTAGTCGCCCACCCTCTAAGCTCAAAACCGCCCGCCCTATGAATGGTATCTACTTGTTGCGATATTTCCTTAGCTTCCGCTTCGCTATTAAAACTGTGTAAATAATCATCCATATAATGGCATCTAACTATGGCGTCGACTGCCTCGGGGTAGGTATCAATATAAGATTCAGCGTTTTTGTTCTTTACATAGATAGCCGAGCATGGCGACGATGTTGCGCCGAAGATTAACGAAGTCATACGATATTCTCGCGGTTCTACATTGCTCGACTCTCGCCATAAAAAACGCAAACTGTCCCTATCTTGTTCTCGCATAGCGACCCGTAAAAACATTTCTTTAATATCCGCTGCCACGGCCACCGGTTTAGATCGAAATCGTACTAATACGCCGAATAAAGACTGCAGTAAGTCTGGCCCGGGCAATAATGCGTCGTTTAAACTTTTACCGTTTGTACGGCTCGCTGCATCGAAAACAAGACGCATCTTCAACTTTTGAGGATGCACTACCGCGAAATGTGGTAGGTACCACGTACGTACCGATGTAGGCATCGATTTGGCTGGCTCTGCGTAACCATTTTTAATTAAGTTATTTATCTGTTCTACATATTGACTTTTATAATCCGGGTTTTTATTTAATTTGCGTTCTATTCCTAACAAACGTTGCAACGCGTTATCTCTATTTTTAGGCATTACTTCGTCGTCGTGACGCCATAGTAAACCGCACTCGAAACGCCCGTCAGTTGTTTTCCTAGTGGTCTTATCTAGAATGCTAATAGCGCGTTGTTCTGTATCGTGCGTGGGCCGTTTTGGTTCTATTCCTAACGCATCTATAGAGAAGTTACGTTTTATTAAACTTTCTATGTTATTTGATGAAATTTGTTCTAAACTATTGTTATTATTGTTTGTGTTATTTACGAAATTTACTTTTTTAATAGAATCGCTATTGCACCCGTGCAATACCCATCCGAGACGGGTTAATGAAGCTACCGGTTGGCTTGAAGAGCCCGACTTAAGTTGCCTAGTTACGATAAGATGCCAGTTATCTTGTCCTATCAAAAGTGAAGGTCTCGCTTGATCGTACGTGAGCTGATCTGCTATGTCCGCTAAGTGAGTATAATTTGAAAGGTTGCGCTTATACACGCCCTGCGAAGATAAGCTTAATTCGGCTATAGTTAACGCGCATATAGGTTCGTAATCACGCGTGAATCTACCTTTGATCTTTAAATCTAGACGTTGCGACATACTGTTAATGCGGTGACCCCCGACTCCCTCTATTGCTAACTTTTCTACCGGACCTACGGCCCCTATTCTACTGGCTATATCGTCGAGCAATAGAGTCACGGTTGACCCTTCGTCTAACAATGCGATAACGGAGGTGCTGCCCTCTGGCCCTAATAGATCTACTGGTACCATTTTAAGATATGCGCGTGATAGATTATTCACAATGACTGTGAGTCATTGTTGTTTTATAAATATTGAAAAATGTAAAATATTTGTATTTATGCAATAATTTTATTTCATAATTATCAATATTAGCATTTTTGTTCATTTAAAATTGTGGTCGAAAACAATTGGCTGTATGTTCATGAATTTAAAAAAAAGAATGACATTACAAAAAGCGGGGGAAAACGTTTGGGACGGCTCCCTCGAAAAATATTATCAAAAAGAAGAAAAGATACTATAAAAACTCATATAAGTAGTAATCTAATATACTATTTATTAGAAACTTTGGGCTTATTTAATAATTACATGCCAACAGTAATACAATATGATTAATTTACTTTGTTGTCTTGGTAGCTGTAGTACTTCATGTTCATGTAAGTAATATTTTTCATATTTTGTCAAAAGTGATAGAATATATCCTATCTATAAGAATAATCTTTATAAATTGAGGCATGAAAATTGATAATCCAAAGTTTAAAGGTCAAATGATGCTTAGCTAGTTCCCAATAATAAGCTTCCAAGGAGGGAAGTCTTTGTGAAACTTTGTTTGTAATCAGGGCTTACTGGGCGTATTTCATATGTGCTATTATAGTATTTCCTTTAGACAAGAAGTGACTAATCCAACTTAAGTACTGCATGTACATATGTGTAAGTGCATGTTTGATGTTCATGATGTCGCTGAATGTCTTGTTTTGAGTATTTTGGTTTATAAGATTTATTTTATCACTTCTTTGTACATGTGAAGTGTTCACCTATTTAGGTGTTGCATGTACCTACACACCTAAGTATCTGGTGTAAGTGCATGATAATAGAAGTTATTTATGTTCTCTTAAAATATTAATTTCCTTTATAATTGCAACAAATAAATTCTACGGCATGGTCATATAATTATAAACTTTTGTGTTTATAACTACTGGTATTTAATCATTTCAGTAAACATTAAATAAATGATTGTGAATATAAATTCCCTTTTGTTTTTAATATTTCACACCTTCAAGTTTGAGATTCTGATTACATATTGTCAACATATTGATAAATTCCCTGGTACAAGTATAGTGATATTGCTTATTTAAAATAATACTAAATTATATCACTCAGAATTCCAAGCTAATACTATCTAACATCCAGATTTGCGAGTTTCCGAATTTTGGATTTGCAAGTTTCCGAATTTTGGATTTGCGAGTTTCCGAAATTGATTATTTATCTTGTGTTCTCCTGTTGTAGTAAAAGATTTAAATGGTAAAATTTGACTAGTGAAATTAGAATTTCCAGGTTTCGGATTTCGGAAATTCAGATAATGAAGTTTCAAAATTCTTAAGTTCAATTAATATCTAGACTCTTTTAAAATTAATTAGCACCATTTTAGTTAGATCTAACACGCGCGGCTCGGATAAGTGATTAACCGATACTGTAGCCGGCGGCTCCGGTTTCGCCTCCACCGGTGGAGGCGGTTCGCTATGCAGCAACCTATGATGCCTACGTCTACAACCGTCTACATCGCAATGCTTCGACTTGCATTTGTCGCTAATGTGTTTACTGCTCAAACATCGAAAACATACTCTTAAGCGCTTTACTATGTTCCATCGCTCTTTCACATTTACTTTTATAAATTGCGGACATTTTTCTAGAGTATGGTCTCGACCCCGGCAATTTACACATTTCCTATCCCTATCACCGAAAGCTGCCGCAACTACCTGGTGGTCGCTTTCTAACTCGCTTTCGCTGGAATAGCTGTCTGAATAGTGAGATGAATCTGACTCGTCAGAGGTCGTCTCCCGTACTACGGCCGCGTGAACTCTATTCCGCCGCGGCGGTGGCGGCTGAACGTCCCTATGTCTCGTATAACGCCTTTCCGACGCGGGCGTGCTATCGTACGCTTCGAACTGATCCGCTATGATGTTTAGGAAAGCCGATAACGCTATAAGAATAGGTTCTTTTTCGTTGCGCGACCTGTATTCGTACCATCGAAACTTGACTAACAAATTCATCTTATCTATTATTCTGTCGGATACGTCGCTAGAGTACAAATATTCGATTCGGTCCATTTGTTTAATTGTGTTTACGCTGTTAGCAACCGCGCTCGCGAACGCCCCTATACCTTTGACGTCTTGCGACATGGGCGGAAGTTTTTGTAAACTTTCAATCTCGCTCTTAATAAGATGGGTCGGACGACCGAATCTACGCTCTAACATGTACATTATTTCCTCGGGGTCGGAATGCGTGTAAAGCATAGACTTTACAGCCTCCCTAGCCTGCCCCTGTATAGCGCGACGTAACCTAGCCATATTTTCTATGTCGCTAAAGAATTCGCGCGTGTCCCTAAAAACCGCACGAAAAGCTATCCACTCGCGTGGGTTGCCATTAAAATTATGTAACTCGTTAATATACCGCGGCGCCTGTCTAGATGACGTTTGACTGGTTGATCGCATGGCCTGTATTAACGCGGAGGCGAGGTTATCTATCTCCGGTTTCGGCGCCTCTATCTCGGGAACTTTACGCGGCGTTACTACTCGCGGTTCAATCGGCTTACTTGCGGTCTTACTTTGCTCGATTGACTTCGTTACCCATTTCGTTACGTTATCGCGGTTATCTTCTACCTCGCTTAAACCCGACGTTTCTGCCTCATCCAATTGCGCAAGCTCTAGACGCGACTTAGCTATTGTCCGCGCCGCTTCCGCTTTCTCAAATTCGATACGCGCCTCTAGTAATGCTCGTCGTCGCCGACTCGAACTACTCGACGCTCGTGATCCCGCCGACTTACGCGTTGTTACCGGACAGTTGACAACCGTTCCATCCCGGGATGGCGGATCGACCCTACTACCGGACGCTACCGCGACGTTATCCACCTTACCTTGTAACGAAACCCTATCAGTACGCTCCGTACCCGACGTGTGGTCGGTCGACATCGTGCGCTCAGTCGAAGTGGTCTGCTCTGTACTAACAGTGGCAGACGATTCTCCCGTTCGCTCTGTACTTACGGAGGTTTGTTCGCTACCCTTATTGTGACTTCTTGTTCTAGTCATGTCGAATCCCGATGCTCTGGCCGTAGTTGTAGATGAAGAGACAAGGTCCCTACCTACCTACGGCTACTACCCACGGACCCCTACCTACCTGCAAGCTGTCCCTACCTGCCTACAGGAAACTAAGGAAGGAATGGGTATATGACAAGGAACCGCCCGGCAGAGAGTGTACGCTTCAACACAAGTGTAAACTACTGAGAGGAACGCTCAGCAGAAATCGCGTGCCTAAACAATCTCCATGATTGCCAAGCCATGATCCACGTACACCTTACCGACGCCGGCCGAACTAGGTCAGCTGCTAATCAGCCGGGTGGTGCTGTTCGATCACACCACACCCGCTACTATGAGGCGGTTAACCTAGTGCCCACCGTTTGGCACCGTTAGGTGGCAGACACTAGGCCACAGTAAACTGTGTTGGCTTCGAAGGTACCCGTGGCTTACCCAGCTCTGACCGGGCACCTCACGCTCCACCTCTTCGTGACAATTCAGGTTTCCTTTTCGCAGGTACTTGCGGGCAACATGCACCTGAGCAAACACCTGCACATCTACTTCACAGGTACTCGTGGCTTGGGTTAGCACTGAACGAGCACCTGCACCTCTGCTTCTTGTACCCGCGGCTAAACAGCCTTGAAACGGGTACTCCAAAGGCTCCTCCCACTTCACAGGTACTCACGGCTATTTATGCTCTGAGTGAGCACCTGCTCATCTACTTCACAGGTACTCGTGGCTTGGGTTAGCACTGAACGAGCACCTGCACATCTGCTTCTTGTACCCGCGGCTATACAGCCTTGAGACGGGTACTCCAAGCTCCGTCCTCCTCACAGGTACTCACAGCCTATTTCTTCGCTGGGTGAGCACCTGCTTTCTTCTTTCTTCGTTGTGTTCGGGCAACAGACCCGACAAATTTTTCTTGAAGCCCGCGGCGAACCAGACACGCACCACACGGACTTCCGCTTCCTCGGGCGACAGACCCGATCTGCAGGCAACAGACCTGACTCGTAGCGTTTCACGGGCCCAGTGCTTCCTTCCGGCACCTCCCCGATCCGGGCTACCAGAGCACTCGCGGCGAACCAGACACGCACCACACGAGCCCCTGATGGAATCTCCGCCTGCCCTGCGTCCACTGCACCTTCTTTCCTTCCCGCTGATACCCGGCTTCCGTAGGACCAAACTGTTGAGGGCCCTCTACCCTCGGTGTCTAGACACCACTCTGCCCACAAGCCCCTTACTTGCTGCAGACTGGGTTACAAGCGTGGAGTGTGAAATAATAACGCGATGTGAACGGTTCCAGCGACAGACGAAGACTGCCAATTTATTTTATTGAACTTATATTTATGCAATACAGACACTACTTATGTGATAGACTATGGTAAGAAGGTATTTTGAATCTATTAACCAATTACAATGCTTAGAACAATTTAGACAACTCACCTGAGGGGTGAGGGGTGTAAGGAAAAAGATGATGCAATATTGACAAGTATTGCGTAATACAGAATTAATACGAAACTGATACAAAACTAAGGTTTTTCTAGTTATTTGAACTCATACTAATTACATTTAGGCTTTTCCAATAAGATTCTAAGTTGCTAATGAAGTTAAATGGTACAATATGATTCTATCACTGAAAGACCGCTAAAATGACCGTTAAATTATATAATTAGCCTGTTTTTTCAGGCGACAAGTCCAGGAAAGGTTACACATTAATCCTTACTAACTACAGGATAGGTTTATGCGGATATAGAAAGCTTTTACGATACATAAATTACACATTTTACCTATATTCTTTACACTATGACTCTAAATTAATCCAAAACAATAGGTAATTAACGAACAATGGATACAAACTATTTGTACTTATGTTGAGAAATATATACTTTACAATATAAAATGCTGTTTTACTAATTGGAATACATACATAAGATTTTACGTTAAGTTTCATCAAAATAATTAAGCAAACAGGTTGGTATGTACTCCTACAAACTAATGAAACTAAGGTAAGATTATACAAATGTTATGATGCTTTATGTATTTAAGATACGCATCATTTAGGGCTAAGTTTTATGATTAATTATACAGATATTACTCAATGCTGAAGGCAATTACAAGCTTCTAAGTTATAACTCCAAGTGAATTTACATCAAAGATTATTACAAAATATGTGAAAATACATGCTCAAGTACGGTAAGGTACGAAGTGATAACGGGGCGGCATTTACATTTCAATTTTATGTTACTGAACTGTGATTGGCTGAGCCAATATGAATGAATCTAAATTAACATAATACAAGATTATTACTAGATTATTACATATTACAAGATTATTAATATACTTTTCGCTACAGAAACTATGCTTAATACTAATTTGTTGTCTGGTTTAAGACCAGTGTAAGTGGGAACGTAGAGTTAGTTTGGGGATGTTCAAAAATTGTCAACAGAAGCTCCGCATCAGAACAAGACTTTGTAGGTATAATCAATGTAATTTAGATTTTGCACAAATAAATAAATAAAATGTATAGCAAGCAATCTCATATACACTATAACATGTGGAACAACTGTTTTATTCATATTAACCTGTGGAAAGGTGAAAACTGAAAGAAACAAAATCTCCGAGATTCTGTCGTTAGGTGTTTTTGGTGGAACACGTGCTCGATAGGAATTTTGCTTTTTCTTTAAAAAAACTTTGAGATTTTGTTTATTTTTCGGTGGTGAAGGTTATAATAATACTTTAGATTGGTAAGGAGTTAATTTTATTTGTTTTAAATTGTGATGTCCAATAAGGAACCCCCTGATGGGGGTGGTGGTGTTAACGGTGAGTCTACTGCACAAGTAACGATGTCTCCAGACTTGTTTACACAAGTTGATATGGATATAGAACATGTCACAACAGCTTTGAAGAGGCAAGCCACGGATAAAATGACACCAGTTGTACCGGCAAAAACGAACACACGCCCTTCTAACTCGATCCAGAGTACATATATTCATCCCGACTTTGAAGGGGACTCCCCGTTAACATACACGCCCAGCGATGATGGCCCATTTATCGTACACGTTTCGCGTGCTGAGCCCGATCCTTCTTCAGGACTTTCTATACGAGTTCTCAAACTGGCTCAAATGTTGCATAAAGCTCATGTCGTAGGAATTGTAGATGGAGGTATTAAACCACTCGGCCGCAATAAAATTGGGGTTGAGTTTTCAAATGCTGAGTCAGCAAACATCTTTCTTGGTAGCAACAGTCTAGGTGAAGCTTTTTTGAAACAAATTCCTAAATTTCACGTAACACGCATGGGTGTCTTACGTGGAATCCCTACAGAATGGACTCTCGAAGAACTAGTTCATGGCCTTACCTATACTAACTCTTGTGGCCCGGTGATCAGAGCTAGACGCCTTAATAAAAAGACGTTCAATGACGGTGTTGCACAATGGATACCAACATCCTCAGTAGTAGTGACTTTCAAGGGACAGATTTTACCTGAAAAGGTTTATTGCTTTCACTCTTCTATTGTCGTCGATACATATCAACTGCCGACAATCCAATGCCGAAACTGCTGTCGTTTCGGACACGTAGCCGACCAATGCCGTTCTTCCCCAAGATGCTTCAGATGTGCCCAAAGTCACGCAGGTTCATCTTGCTCAGTCCCAGATGATAGTCTCCTGTCTTCTATGCTTAGGCAGACACATTGCAACAGATGCAAGGTGTCCAGAACACGCCAGGCAGAAAGCTATAAAAGTGGTGATGTCTGACGAAAATCTTAGCTTTACTGAAGCCTCTCAACGTTTCCGTCCTGCACGTCCGTCATACGCGGAGAAAACTAAGACTACCTCTGCCCCCATGCTTCGTCTGTCTCCCAACCCATTTCTACTCCAAACACCCCAGTCCGATCCTATAGGAAAACCGTTGTTACCCACCGCTCTCCCCGTCCCTTACCTATTAGCTCCTACGATCCCGAACTCCAGGATATAATCCACCCACCCTCTTCCTCTCTCCCAAATGGTGCTGCTCTCTCCGGGACTTCTCAACCTCAACCTTTATCCTATTCTCCGTCACCGAATGAAAATTTAATTCAGTTATTAGTATCTGCTTTAGTTAATATATTGTCTAAATTTAGTGATAGCCTACCGCCCAATGTCATTCCTACACTTCAATCTATTCTATCGATTTATAACATTCAACCTTCTTCAATGGAATTGTAAAAGCATTACACACAAAAAATCTGATATCATTTATTTAATAAATCAACACAAACCTGCCGTTCTCGCTGTTTCAGAGACCTGGCTTAAACCGGATGCACGGTTTAGATTGCCAGGATACTTCTGTCTCCGCGATGACAGACCCCTTGGTCATGCAGGATGTGCCTTATTAATAAATCGTTCCGTACCATTTTCCCAAATTCCTATCCCTCCTCATAATGAGGATTTTCATGTTATAGCTGTCAAAGCTTTAAATATATCCTTCGTTTCTGTTTATGTTCCACATCCTTCCAATAACATCCTCTGTGACCTTAAATCAGTCCTTCTTTCCTCTATTTCAGGCGATATTATCATTCTCGGTGATTTCAACTGCCATCATTTCCTTTGGGGCTCTCCCTACTGTTGTTCTTATTCAGACGTTCTGATTGATCTTCTTGATGAGTTGAACGTTTGTGTGGCCAATGATGGACGAGCAACTCGTATTCCATCCCCCCGGGAAAGAAAAAGTTGTGTTGATCTGACTCTAGCCTCTCCAAACTTAATATCCTCTATATCTTGGGATGTACTTCCCTTAACGTTTGGTAGTGATCATTATCCGATAGTTACATCAGTAAATATTGTCAGTCGTCCATCGCTCGCTCCGTCTCCTTTGCTTAAATATAAAATAAAGTCAGCCGATTGGGAAACTTTTACTGCTCTTGTCGACTCTATTATCTGCCATCTTCCTTCAATCAACCTATCAAACCTAAATGTTTCTTATGATAATTTTACAGCCGCCTTGTTATCTGCAGCGGATCAATCCATCCCTATTAAGAATTCGGCTCGTAACAAAATTCCTTCCCCTCCCTGGTGGGATGCAGATTGCACAAAACAAATTAAAATAAGGAATACAGCAGAAAGAAACTTTGTCCGTAATCCTACGTCTATAACAGATTACGTCCATTATAAAAAAATCAACGCGGAGTCTAAGAGGTTCTTATTGAATAAAAAACGCCTGGGGTGGCGAACCTTTTGTGAATCGTTATCGCCGCGTACACCTTCCTCTATAGTCTGGAGAAGAATTAGCAGCTTTCGACGCTCATGTAATGATCACAATGCCACATCCACCAACATGACAGACTCTTGGCTCCCCGGATTCATAGATAAGCTTGCACCCCCATACGTTCCTCCTTTAAATTACTTCCCATCTTCTTTTCCTCTTCCTCTTTCCAGTAATGACCCTATGGACTCACCTTTCCTATACACCGAACTGCTCTGTGCTCTGGATGGTCTAAAAGATTCTGCCCCAGGTGCTGACGGAATTCCTTATTCTTTTATTATTAACTGTTCTCAAGCCGCTAAATTATTTTTCTTAGATTTATTAAACCTTATATTTACTAGTGGGATTCTTCCCCCATCTTGGAAAACTCAGATTATAATCCCGATCTTAAAACCCGGAAAAATTCCATCCGAGTCGTCTTCTTACAGACCGATTGCGTTATCATCCACTTTGGTAAAAATATTTGAGCATCTTATTAAAAATCGTCTCGAATGGATTGTAGAAAATAAGAACATTCTACCAAATTCCCAATATGGTTTCCGTAGAGGTAGAAGCACACTCGATAGCCTAAGCATTTTTACCACAGATATTCGGCGTGCATTTTCCAACAATGAGTCTGTCATTGGCGTATTCTTGGATGTTTCCTCGGCGTATGATAATGTTCTACTTCCTGAGCTCAGAGCGAAATTGCTACAGCTGAGCCTACCAGTGAGGCTAGTTCATGTAATATGTCACATGCTCATGGCTAGATCCATTTCAATTCGCGTGAATGGCCATATACACTCGACGAGGCTTATATGGAAAGGCCTCCCCCAGGGGTCGGTCTTAAGTCCGCTGCTATACAATCTTTATACATATGACCTTGAAAGATCAGTGACTAGCTTTTGTGACATCTTACAATACGCCGATGACATTGCTCTCTACTCCTCAGCCAGATCTCTAGATATTGCCGCTTCTAGACTCAATTCAGCTCTGTCGTATCTCAATATATGGCTATCAGACCACGGCTTGTCACTGTCTCCTCCGAAATCCACAACAGTGATATTTTCTCGTAGAAAAAACCTACCCAATGTTGACATACGTATTGATGACTGCCCAATTCCCGTCCAAAACCACACAAAATTTTTAGGCATTTTTTTCGACTCTAAACTAAATGGTATCCACCATCTCAAATATATCTGTGGCAAGGCAGAAAAAGGCGTTAACATCTTACGTTCTCTTTCTAACGTCCATTGGGGATCGCATCCTTATAGTCAAAAACTTCTATATAACGCGATCGTGCGGAGTCACTTTGATTATGGCTGCTTTATACTAGAACCATGCAGTAAGTTACATTTAGATAAACTTATCAAGATACAATCTAAATGCTTGAGAATAATCATTGGCGCTATGAGGTCATCACCAATAAACGCGTTACAGGTAGAGTGTTTAGAAACCCCTTACATCTGAGGCGTCAGTATATGAGCGACAGATATTATTTTAATGTGTCTCAATACTCCTCACATCCTCTCCATAACAAATTACTAGATTTATCCCAATTGACCTCTTCCTCTAATTATTGGACCCATAAGGTCCTACCTCCATTAGTTAACAGTTTTCATAAAGTCAAAAATTGTCGTGAAGCACAGTTATGTAGGAGTTGTAGCCTACCTAATAAATAATATAAAATACCTACCTAACGAAATAAAAAGAAAATATGAGTTACACGAATTTATTTACAACACCAATTACCACAATATTGAAGAGAGATCACTATGAATAATGCGTGAAGGTGAGTGAGGGTGAGTAGAGCGTGGATGAAGGATTGTAGAGTGTAAAAGTGTAGGAAGTCGGCGAGCAGAGTCCTCTTGAGGGTCCTGGGTCGACGGCGTTCCAGGAGTCACCCCCCGGGTGTAGTATTTGCAGGCAGGAGTTGAAGGTACTGGATCCGACGGACGGGTCAGTTGTAGATGCAGGTGCAGAAGTTGCAGGTACCGGACCAGACAGCCAGGTCACTGTTGTAGATGCAGGTGTAGAAGTTGCAGATAGGAGTTGCAGGTACCAGACCCGACGAACGGATCACAGTTGTAGATGCAGGTGCAGACGTTGTAGGTACTGGATCGGACAGAAGAATCTTCTCGGTCGCGGATTACTGAACGCGACGCGGGCGCGGTTTGTTCGCGCTGTAGAAGTCCGGCGAAGTGCAGCAAGGGTCCCGGGGCAGGCGGCCCCGGGACAAGGCCTTATAATTCCGTTCTTCACTCTGGCTGAGTAGCCGACGGAATGCTTGACTTTTTCCCGTTTGTATGGCTTATATACGAATTTTTGTCTCCATTTTCAAATTCTTGAATTCGAAATGAATTCTTTTTCTTCATGAAGTTTTGTAAAGATTTGAGTGTACGAAAAGAGTAATATAATGAAAAAGTGACATGACAAGAGCTTGCCAAAAGGATGACTTTTCGTTTCAAAATAAACTAATTTCTGTGTTTTGGCTTGAATTTGTTGGATAATTTGTGATTTAAATGTAAAATCAAAAGGGAAACTGTATAATATTATGTATCTGAAAAGCGCATCCTCGAGGAATGATCAGGTGATGAGATAAAGTGAAAATGAAATATGTTGTGATAAACTAAAAAGTCCCTTAAACTTCTCGGATTGAGCTCCTAGGGCTTCTATAAGGTCCTCAAGGTTAGTAAATCCTACAAAATCTTACTTCCCCAGTTGTCCAAACTTCCAAAAATCCTATCTATTTATCCCCATTTGAATCCCTCATTTTTCATCCTCAAGTCATTCTCAACTTTGGTATTAATAAAGACAACCCGGATGCAAATAATTTTTTTATCAGTAAACTTTCCCAAGACTGGCCAGAATGGATCACAATATTTACTGATGCTTCCAAACTCGAGGAAAATGGTCTGGTAGGATCTGCAGTCTGGATCCCCAGGTATAAATTAATATTAAGCTTCAAATGTTCACCTTTATCAACTGTTTATTCGGGAGAGGCTATTGCCATCCTCGAAGCAGTCTCCTTTGTTAAATCCCATAAACTTGATAAATCTCTGATCTTCTCTGATTGTCTAAGCTGCCTTCAGGATATTGTTGCATTGCCCTTTCGTTCCAAAAAGTCTCTCAGCATTGTCTTTCAAATAAAGGAAATCTTGTTGGACTGCCACAAGTCTGGCATTAATGTTGCTCTGGCTTGGATTCCGGGTCACAGTGGTATAGTTGGTAATGAGGCAGCTGATGCCTGTGCAAAGAGTGCAATTGTAACTGGCATAAACTCACATAGTGGCTGTTTTGCTCGTGACGTTCAGTGCTCCGCTCGGTCTGCAATGGTTAAAGCTTGGAATGAGTCTTGGCAAAGAACCCGTCAAATCAAGGGTAAACATTACGGGTCTCTACAAACTTCAATCCCAACCAGGCCCTGGTTCTTTACTCATCGCAATTTCACCAAGTCTGTTACATCTGTCATCAGCCGACTGAGGTTGGGTCACATTTGCACACCAGTTTTTCTAGCCAAAATCCATGTCCGTGATCATTCTATTTGTGAATGTGGTCTCGAGGAAGGATCGTTGGAACACATGTTCTTTTACTGCCCTAAAATATCTGTCCCCTTGTATGATCTTTTACCTGTGAATATTATTCGTCCCATTAATGTAAATTTCCTTTTAACTTTAGTTGATACCAAATTTGTATATATTTTAGCCAAATTTATTAAACTCAATAGCCTCAAACTTTAGTTCGAGGCTATTGAGTTTAATGGATATGTGTAATAACTTGTAGGTAGCTTGTAATTTTTGTAAGTATGTAAATTTTGTATTATTAATTCCTGTAGATAGCTAAATGTTATTCTTACCTTGTACATAGTTCCCCTCCCTATATTATTTAACGGTGTTGGGTATATATTTTATTGTTGTTTTGTTTTATTGTTCACAGGATACTCAACGTTTGCCCTCTGTCGGCAAGTAGTTTCATTCGTTTTTTTTTTATTTATTTTTTTCACCGGAGCACTGTCCTGTCAAACCCTGACATTGGCAGAATCGTCGGTCAATCGACGGAGCCATATACGAAAGATTGAATTGAATTGAATTGAACAAAATCTCCATTTAACTCTCCATATAAACAACATCATTTGCTTCCGTTGTTCCATGTGTACGAATGGACTCAGTGATGAGACGTACAGCTCTTTATATGTGGCTTTAATAAGTATTAATTACTTACCCGCTAGTCAGACATGATGAGACAGTAGATAGAAGCGCGCTATCAGACTTCCCAATCGTCCGATAAATGGCGCGATCAAGCGACGACCGGAGGTCCTCAACCTCTCGCCGCGACAACTGCAGTGCCATAACTTCGATAATATCACAGAATCACAGAAAAAACTAATAATAATGAGCTCAATTAGTAGTCTAAGCGCAATGTAATAATTTGGAGGTTATCTAATAGATACCTTAGGATTCCTGCTTATCGATAGTTCTGTTCACCCTTATGGATATCAAACCACATAAATTAATAATTATAAAAATAGTATTTTATTTATTTTCTCAGTATTTGATTATGTAAACGTGCATTTTTCCGAAAAATCTACTATTCGTTTGACGAAAAGATTTGACGTACGTAAACAACGATCACAGACAAACAAAACACTAGACAGGGGTAACTCAGGTCACAACTATAGGATTCGGCGGGAAAAGCTGGAAGGGTGCAGGTGTAATTTTCTTGTGAAAATAAAAAATTATTTGTAAATGGCTTGCTTGTGTCCATAAAGTGATGTTTTCTGGTAGATAAGTTATATTTTAATTACTTGTGATGTGAATCTAGTGCGTATGCATGGTTTTATACGCAGGTAAGCTGAGTAAAACTTTAGCCGGATTACGATCTCTTCATGGGCGCATGTAAGTTGTTTCTGCAATTATTTTTAATTTTGACTAACTTTACACTTGTTCTTGAGGATTTTCCCGACGTTTCCATTCATCATCATCATTATCATCCATCATAAATTCAGAAATCATTTACTAAAGATAATGGCTGTATGGGCTTAGTTCCCCTTGCCTTTCCTTCGGGATAAACTAAACAAAAAAAAAAGGACACAACTATATCCTCGGATATATATCCAGAGGTGGATATGAATCAACTCCTTCACTTTAAAGAAAGTTACCATATTCTATATCCGACCCACTCCGACCTACCGAACAATGCTGAAGATAAGAATAAATGAGCGAGACGGAATGCGAACGCGCCGGAACGCGCGGTACTATCGCAGTAGACGCATGAGCGCGAATGTAACGACATTACACGAGTATATACGAATACTCACGAGTGACAGGCATGCCGTTTAGTTCGTTGCAATGTTTGTTTTGAAATATTTGTTTTCGTAATCATAATTTTCAAAATTTCTATTCATTCCGTTTTATATTTGATCTTAAGTATTTTGTTTTTAATGTAAATAAAAGCTGTTTGGATTTGGAATTATTTTTAGGACAATAGTTTTAGTGTTTAGTGATTTTTAAACACGCCTATCAAATATTCTAATTATTATTTGGATAGATCTTCCCAATCATATCTCGGTTCGCTTAACCTCTTTATTCCCGGATATGTACGCGGAGTTGGATCTGTTAAAAGGACAAATACAACAACCTAACCAAACCAATCCCATTGAAGCATGACAAATCACAGTGACAAATAACCAAGCTGACAACTTGGGGACGATGACTTTTTGAATGTTTATTATTTATTTATTTTCAAATAATATTTAACCCTGACGTTGGCAGAATCGTCGATAGTCGACGGAGCCATTTATATTTTTTTAAAGTTGAAGTTGAAGTTGAAATAATATTTACCTAGGTACTTTTATCTAGTGCTAGTTTAGTAAAAAGTAACTTTTGCTTTAATTTTAAATCCCTACCAAGTGCCTGTATGGACAACCGGAATGTCACCGCTGAACAATAGTAACCAGACACCATTTTGGTAAACCCTATCCAAATTAAAACGAAATCTACCAATCTCCCTGAAACGTCGCAAAAAGCAGGCGGCGCTGCTGAAGCTGCGGAATCCCTCAAACGGCGCAAATATTCCAGCCTCGACAGAGGCTACTTATTTGCGCCGTTCGGCGTGGATACCCTGGGCCCTTGGGGACCGGCGGCGCTCAAAACATACAGGGACCTGGCCGGGCGGCTCGTAGAGTCCACACGTGACCAAAATGCTGGCTTCTATTTAGGCCAAAGCATAAGCATAGCCATTCAACGCGGCAACGCAGCCAGCATTTTGGGCACGCTACCTGATAAGGTAGATCGGCTGACCATCCTGTAAAAATTTGGATGGTCAACCGACCTCCCACAGGTACACCATAGATCTAAGTAGTTCTAAGTTAGTTTTATAGGTTGATAAACATAAAAAGCAGCTGTTGTATAAAACGAATAAAACAACATCCCAGTCATATCTCGCTACACTTAATCTCTTCGTTCCCGGATATACACGCGGAGTTGGATATGTTAAAAGGATATATATCCTTAGTCGGAGTGATATCCTACATGTTCAATCCTTTCCCGGATATGATTAGCCCATGCCTACAAAACACCGGTTCGTTCGCTCGCTGTCTGTTCGTTTGCGTTCGCGCCTTTGACTACTCTTTCAACGGTTCGCGCCTGTTCGTTGATATTTCCACTCTACTAAAGAGTAAAACCCTAAAATAGAACGTTATTTTGCAAAACAACTTTATTTATCATGTAGATATTTTCCTATGCACAAATGCTATATATAATTTATAAAAATAATTTATTCAGATGTAAATGACAAGACAACACCACAAGCTTGCGATATTTTTATTTTAAAATAATAATAGTAATTGTAACAATTTTTTTATGTTTGTGATATTAAATAAATAATTTTATGCAAAATTGTATGTATACGAGTAAACAATTTTTCATCTTTTGATATTACATATGGTTTACATCATAGAAATGTATACAAGCTGGAAAAAGCGCTTCTTACTAAAAACTGCCTCCCGAAAATTTGACCAATTTGACCTTGAAAAACTAGACGGGAAAAAAAGTAGAGTGTACTCACAATTTAATTTTAATGGACATTTCATTCAATGACATTTCTACCACGAACAACCCAAGTAACACAGGAAGCATTTTAACAAACGGATAATTAACTTATGTAGAACTTAAGGTTCGTAGAAACTCTTATATGAGTTTACCGAGCATCTTGATGCTTTATATGAGCATTTTGAAACCATTATGATGCTTTACACTGTATAAGGAGTGGATAATGGCATATCAAAATGATTTTGTAATGCCTGTAGTTTTAGTGCATCAATACACAAAGCAGCTTTGCAGCTTTCAGCTGTTTTTAGTACATTTGGCTCTACAATTGCATTTTAAGTAGGATATAAATGCTCAATGCTGTTTAGCAACATAAACATAAACCATTATATCATGTAAATGCCATACAGCTTTTAGCTGTTTTTAATGTCTAAGGGTCTACAATAGCATTTTTAAATAGTAAGATAATGCCTAATGCTGCATAATAGCATAAACTTGTGCTATTATAATGCATCGTAATTCCATTCTACAGCTTTGGGCTGTTTTTAGTGCCCTTCGTTATTTAATAGCACTTTTAACTAGTAAGGAAATGCCTAGTATTGCTAAGTAGCATAAACATGAATCAATGTAATGCTTGCATTTTTGAAGGTCAACTGAGTTCTTTTAAACAGCTAATTTTTATGGTGGATACATAATAATTAATAAGTAAAGATTAGATTATCCGTTTCTAAAGAAAAGTAGGAATTATTGCAGAGAACCCAATGGAATTTGTATTGTAAAATTATGAATTTGTATTGGCCTAAAAATAGGTAACATAAAATTTGCACAATTTACATTACACATTTACAAAATAAAAAAGGATGGTCTTAGCCATTGTGATATTGTCCGTGATCCTAAAGACCTGGAATGTAAATTGGTATATTTACGAGTACATCATTATGAATACTTATATTTCATACCACTATTGCATACGTACAAATAAGAAACGTTGTTTTAAGTGCTTTAGTGTTTTATTTAGATTAAAGGGATTTAACAACTAAATAACCATTAAATATCTTTTATTTTATTTGCACAAGTTTTTCCATCGTTCTTTGAAGCTGAGCATAAGAACGATAAATGTTTTTGTAATGAACGACAAATGTTTTGTGCTCTATCTGCCAGTAATTGAGGCCACCAGAACCAGAGCGGCCCAAACCACAATTTGTGAAAATATTAGTTAAGCACGACAATGCCCCTTTCAAACCCCCAAGCTCAAAGCCAGAGTGGCTCAAAGGTAATTTCAGTAAACAACATAGATGACATAAAAAAAATATGTTGTGGCATCTTGATTCTTATTAAAATACTAGTGGCCCGCCCTCGCTTCGCTTCGGTACATATCAGTACATTAGCTACAACTTCATATGTAGGTACAGCGGTTTTCGTAAAAATTTGGAACGCCCGTTGGTTCCCTTCCCGTGGGAATTTCGGGAAATCCGTTCTTAGAGCTTCCTCGTAGTCCCTAATCCGATTTTAGCTTCGTAAAATAGCGGTTTTCGTAAAAAAATATTAATTCCCGTTGGTCCCCTTCCCGTGGGAATTTCGGGAAATCCGTTCTTAGTGCTTCCTCGCAGTCCCTAATGAACATATATGCCTAATTTTAGCTTCATATTTATAGCGGTTTTCGTAAAAATTATGAATTCCCGTTTGTCCCCTTCCCGTGGGAATTTCGGGAAATCCGTTTTTAGTCCTCCCTCGCTGTCCCCAATGAACATATATGCCCGATTTCAGCTTCATATGTATAGCGGTTTTCGTAAAAAATATAGAATTCCCGTTGGTCGCCTTCCCGTGGGAATATCGGGAAATTCTTGTAGCCTATGTTCATCCAGGTCCAATAAGGATTCTAACGGTGAAAGAATTTTTGAAATCGGTCCAGTAGTTTCGGAGCCTATTCATTACAACCAAACAAACAAAGTTTTCCTCTTTATAATATTAGTATAGATTAATAGAGCATAGTATTTTGGCATATATCCACATATTCGTATTTTGTATTTGGGCCACTCTGGTTCTGGTGGCCTCAATTGATCCAGTGATATAATATTTCGGTAGCTGTAACGTTACTATAATCCATACGTGGGTTTCCTTGATTATCTGAAAATTTAAATTTTAGCACCTATACTAACTAGTGATTACAAAATGTTACAGTGATAGGCGCCACCAACCTAGGCGTTTAAACCTTTTCTGGGTCCACGCTACGCAGAGAAAATTATCACTAAAATTAATCCGCTCAGTAAATGGCGGCAGTAGGCGGAAAAGCGAGACAGACTTCACATTTATAATGTTATATATGATAATAAAAAGTATAACATTTCAAAATAAATTCATTGTAGGGTCGGTCTTTTGTTATGGAAAAGTATGTACACCCTACTAAAAAATATACAATACACAGAAAATGTTTAAAAAGTAGCTTCAGAAGCAAATATTGGGATTATGAGGATAAGCAACTAACTAAATAAAGTTTTGTGACAAATATTTAAAAAAGCAAGAGTGAATATTGCCTAAAATTTGCCGTTTGAGTTTTTGCCTAGGGCCATAGTTTGGAAATTCAATTTTGTACTTACGAGTGATATAATAAGTTGGATCCTGGATGCCACTCGCTTCTGCAACCACGAACAATACATTTCACTACTATATTTATATCAATACCACCAAAATATCTTATTTAGTCCACACAAATATGCGAAGCGATTCAAACAAATCGACTTGACATGATTGTCAAAAATTGTCATGTGCTACCCAGGGATACCATTACATAGCAACAGAACATTCCTTAAAATACAGAATTTTTGCTACCGCGAAGGTTTGTTTTACTATATTATGTACACTTTATTTATATTACAAATTACATTAAATATATTTCATTACTCTATTAAATATGTAAACATTTTCAAAACGAATGCAAGTTTTTCATTATAATATTATATTTATCAGGGATTTGGTATCTCCTCTTAGGATGGATTCCAAGCTCTGAACAAGAAATTGAAACATGAAAAAATGACAGCCTCCTCCCCTTGTTTTCCCACAAGGGATCCCTTACACAGCAAAAAAATACCCTATAATGTAAGTAAAGACGTTGAAAAAGGCATAAATATAATATTATCATGAAAAACTTGGGTTCGTTTTGAAAATGTTTAACATATTTAATAGAGTAATTAAATATATTTAATGTAATTTGTAATATAAATAAAGTGTACATAATATAGTAAAACAAACCTTCGCGGTAGCTAAAATTCCGTATTTTAAGGAATGTTCTGTTGCTATGTAATGGTATCCCTGGGTAGCACATGACAATTTTGTCAAATCACGTCAAGTCGATTTGTTTGAATCGCTTCGCATATTTGTGTGGACTAAATAAGATATTTTGGTGGTATTGATATAAATATAGTAGTGAAATGTATTGTTCGTGGTTGCAGAAGCGAGTGGCATCCAGGATCCAACTTATTATATCACTCGTAAGTACAAAATTGAATTTCCAAACTATGGCCCTAGGCAAAAAGTCAAACGGCAAATTTTAGGCAATATTCACTCTTGCTTTTTAAAATATTTGTCACAAAACTTTATTTAGTTAGTTGCTTATCCTCATAATCCCAATATTTGCTTCTGAAGCGACTTTTTAAACATTTTCTGTGTATTGTATATTTTTGAGTAGGGTGCATATACTTTTCCATAACAAGAGACCGACCCAACAATGAATTTATTTTGAAATGTTATACTTTTTATTATCATATATAACATTATAAATGTGAAAGTAACTCTGTCTGTCTCGCTTTTACGCCTACTGCCGCCATTTACTGAGCGGATTAATTTTAGTGATAATTTTCTCTGCGTAGCTTTGGGTGGACCCAGAAAAGGTTTAAACGCCTAGCTTGGTGGCGCCTATCACTGTAACATTTTGTAATCACTAGTTAGTATAGGTGCTAAAATTTAAATTTTCAGATAATCAAGGAAACCCATGTATGGATTATAGTAACGTTACAGCTACCGAAATATTATATCACTGGATCAATTACGGGCAGATAGAGCAGAAAACATTTGTCGTTCATTACAAAAACATTTATCGTTCTTATGCTCAGCTTCAAAGGGCGATGGAAAAACTTGTGCAAATAAAATAAAAGATATTTATTAGTTGTTAAATCCCTTTAATCTAAATAAAACACTAAAGCATTTAAAACAACGTTTCTTATTTGTACGTATGCAATAGTGGTATGAAATATAAGTATTCATAATTATGTACTCGTAAATATACCAATTTACATTCCAGGTCTTTAGGATCACGGACAATATCACAATGGCTAAGACCATCCTTTTTTATTTTGTAAATGTGTAATGTAAATTGTGCAAATTTTATGTTACCTATTTTTAGGCCAATACAAATTCCATTGGGTTCTCTGCAATTATTCCTACTTTTCTTTAGAAACGGATAATCTAATCTTCACTTATTAATTATTATGTTTTCACCATAAAAATTAGCTGTTTAACAGAACTCAGTTGATCTTCAAAAATGCAAGCATTACATTGATTCACGTTTATGCTACTTAGCAATACTAGGCATTTCCTTACTAGTTAAAAGTGCTATTAAATAACGAAGGGCACTAAAAACAGCCCAAACCTGTAGAATGGAATTACGGTGCATTATAATAGTACAAGTTTATGCTATTATGCAGCATTAGGCATTATCTTACTATTTAAAAATGCTATTGTAGACCCTTAGACATCAAAAACAGCTAAAAGCTGTATGGCGGATTTACATGACATAATGGTTTATGTTTATGCTGCTAAACAGCATTCAGCATTTATATCCTACTTAAAAATGCAATTGTAGAGCCAAATGTACTAAAAACAGCTGAAAGCTGCTTTGTGTATTGATGCACTAAAACTACAGGCATTACAAAATCATTTTGATATGCCATTATCCACCCCTTATACAGTGTAAAGCATCATAATGGTTTCAAAATGCTCATATAAAGCATCAAGATGCTCGGTAAACTCATATAAGAGTTTCTACGAACCTTAAGTTCTACATAAGTTAATTATCCGTTTGTTAAAATGCTTCCTGTGTTACTTGGGTTGTTCGTGGTAGAAATGTCATTGAATGAAATGTCCATTAAAATTAAATTGTGAGTACACTCTAATTTTTCCCCGTCTAGTTTTTCAAGGTCAAATTGGTCAAATTTTCGGGAGGCAGTTTTTAGTAAGAAGCGTTGTTTCCAGCTTGTATACATTTCTATGATATTTATGCCTTTTTCAACGTCTTTACTTACATTATAGGGTATTTTTTTGCTGTGTAAGGGATCCCTTGTGGGAAAACAAGGGGGAGAGGCTGTCATTTTTTCATGTTTCAATTTCTTGTTCAGAGCTTGGAATCCATCCTAAGAGGAGATACCAAATCCCTGGTTTACATGTGGTTTAATTAAGAAATAAGAAGAGTTAGAATTTATTGGGGTAAAACCATGAAGTGGTATATTATTTATTGTCTATGCTTTTTACGTTTCATTTTACGGCCGATGAAAAACAGATTAAACTTAAATAAATAACGGTACATACATTAACAACAATAATTTGAAGATTTTAATTACAAAAATATAAAACTGGCTATACGTAGATATAATTAATATTGCGATAAATAAATAACATAACAGTTTTTTAAAATGCACATAGGTCTTTAACTCTAAAACCACAGTTTAAAACTGACAGTCACTGAGGTGAGAGTGAAAAGGAACACTTACTTACGTGTTGTGTTCAAATGTGTTCACAGCTACTTGTACTTGAACGACTAGTTCTCTATGTAGTCTGTGTTGTACGTTGTGTTTTGGTGTTTTGGCAAGAGCTCGTAATATTTTAACAAATGCTCTTTATATATGTACTTATCTAAATATGTTATCTAATTGATTTATTAAGGTGTAATATTAACGGTCTATTCATACTTACACTCTACCGATCGGATTTGTATAATTGTTAGATAGTTTTGTTGGATAACCTCAAAATGTCCGATTCCGACGATGATGTAGTGATTGTCCCTGCAAAAAAGAGCAAACAAGTTCATTATGGGTCCCTGGAAGAGCAGGAAAAGGCTCGCTTAGCGGCCTTAGCGGTTGCAGCTAGCGAAGGACCCGAAGATGTGAGCGGAAAAGAGCTAGGAGATATCCAAATATCCAATGGTAATTTGGCCACATCTTTTGCTATTTACTAACTTAAGCTGCCATAGTTCACTTTACACATATCGTTTAAAATTTACAGAATATATGGAATTGGAAGATGAGATAAGCAGAGATAAGAAAGCTCTTCTGGAAGAGTTTGAAAGGAGGAGGAAAGCTAGACAACTGAATGTATCCACTGACGATGATGAGGTACTTATATCTTTTATGTTAACAATATAAATAAAACTTTCCTATTCATAGACAAATAGGTAGCACAAGAAAAGACTTCTCAAAAGCCCTACAGGAATGGGAAGATATAAAGTATATTTCCTGCACTGATGCAGGGCTACACTAGAATACATCAGCTGCATCTCCTTCTGTGCATGTCATTAGTTGTCACTGATCTGTTCCCACTGTGCTAGAGATGACTTTTGTCGCAGCCATTTATGTAATGAATATACTATATGATAGCCCAGTGGTTAAGACGTGCACCTTCCATGCTGGAGGCATAAGTTCGATCCCAGTCACAGGCCTGTACCAATGAATTTATTTCATGTATAGATTTTAATGTTGCAAAAATTGTCACTTAGCTCGTGCCTCGGAAAGCACGTAAAACCGTTGGTCCTGCGCCTGATCTCTCTCCGAACGTGTCGGCTTTCCATCCCATCGGACTATGAGAGTAACGGAATAGAGAGTGCATCTGTGTTTGTGCACACACTTATGCACTATAATATCTCCTGCGTACCTGGCCAATCTCTGTAGAGATTGGTCGCCTTGGCCGAAATACGGCCGGAGATGATCATCATGATCATACTATATGATATACCTGCTTATGTTTAAGTGTATATTAGGGTCGATTCCAGCAGTCACACTTAAACCTAAACCTAATCTTAGTCAGGTCTATCTCTCTCCATTCTTAACATAAATGGCCGAGAGAGAAAAGGACAGGTAAAACCGTTGGTCCTGCGCCTGATCTCTCTCCGAACGTGTCGGCTTTCCATCCCATCGGACTATGAGAGTAACGGAATAGAGAGTGCATCTGTGTTTGTGCACACACTTATGCACTATAATATCTCCTGCGTACCTGGCCAATCTCTGTAGAGATTGGTCGCCTTGGCCGAAATACAACCGGAGATGATCATCATGATCATACTATATGATATACCTGCTTATGTTTAAGTGTATATTAGGGTCGATTCCAGCAGTCACACTTAAACCTAAACCTAATCTTAGTCAGGTCTATCTCTCTCCATTCTTAACATAAATGGCTGAGAGAGAAAAGGACAGGTAGGACTATGGTGGGTATTGTTTGAGGCGATTAAGGGTTTCCGGGTGGTGGGCAGCAGCGCCTCCCGCGTTGACAACATAGTCCGAAAATCACACTGCGGTCACCAACTGCTGCCCAGCATGGTGCCTATGGGCAAAACCCCCATGTGGAGGTAGTCTTGTGGGGTGCCCTGGGGGAGGCCAACGTCCAGCAGTGGACTGCAATAGGCTGAAGAAGAAGAAGTTATTTTTATTATTGTGCAGGTGAGAAGAAGTCTCCGGCAGCTGGGAGAGCCGGTCTGTCTGTTTGGAGAGGGCCCGGCCGAGAGGAGGGTCAGGCTTCGGGACCTACTTAGCTAGTAAGTGGAACACTAAGTTATTCTTGCCTGAAATTACTATCCTACATAATAATTTTAATTCAAAATTTTGTGTGTGTTTTAATCTTTCATGCAAAAATTACTGAACCGATTTTGATGAAACTCCCCAGGTATATATAACATCAGAATAACACAAGTTCCCACTGAAGGTGCAGACTAGTTTTTTTAAACATATTCATTGCCAGCAGATTTTCGTAGTTAGACTTTTTCAGGCAATTTTTGAAATTTTTCTCTCCATAAGAGCCATCCTCGTACTTCAAAAATTAACAAAATCGATTCACCTTTTCTTGAGATTTGCGCTGCAATTCATTTTTATATAATATAAAAACAGCTAGTGGATGCCCGCGACTCCGTCCGCGTGGACTACAGAAAAAACAAAATATCGAAATTATCTGGGATAAAAACATTTTTCTGGGACAAAAAGTAGCCTATATGTTAAGTGAGACCTGTCAAAATATACTCCTGAAAACTGCATCGAAATCGGTTCAGCCGTTTCTGAGATTAGCGTGCACAAACGCACAGACAAACTGACAAACAGACAATAATTCCAAAAATCATCGTTTTGGTTCCTATTGCGTTGATAAAGGTCTCCTATAATATTTTTTCTCATATATCTTCTATGTGCAGACAGCGATCCGTTACATTTTTATTATATGTATAGATTAGTTAGGACTTAAGTTTTTATATAACAACTGTCAGAAATTCCCATAGTTATCAGTTGAAACCACAGAAATAAACACATCATCAACTAAAGAAAATCTCTCAATATATCTATTCTTTTCCCAGTCTTGGTGAAGATGCAATACACAAGAAGTTGGTAGAAGAAGAAGAGCGTATAGAAAGACACAAGGGAAGAGAAGGCACTTGGTACCATGAGGTGAGGATCATGTGTTGGGTGCACTGATGATGCAATGCGCTTGGGGTAAGGAGGGATTTTTCCAAATTCTACCCCAGTCTAATTCTAAACAAGGGTGAAAAGAGGCAAAATTTTTTTCCGAAAAAAACCGTTAATTGGTCCTACCTACTTTTTAAAATGCAAAGGTGACTGACTGATCTATCAACACGCAGCCCAATATGCTGGATCGATTAGGATGAAATTTGGTGTGCCAATGGCTACTATGATATGATGCAAGAAGAATACGATAGGAATTACAGAAATTCGTATGGTACAAAATTAAATGGGGATTTTAAAGTTTACATTATTGAAATTGAGGGTAGATTTATGAAAAAAAAAAATTACAGGGCCCACCAGAATTGAGAGATGCAAGGCTTTGGATAGCCAGATATTCTCTACCGAGGGCGAAATTAAGGTAAGATAAACATAATTATTTTTTACAATACAATGTATATTTACTTTCTACGATTATAAAATGCTATGCGTCGTTTTAAAAATATTAACAAGACTTACCTGTGAAGGTTTTCAGATTCGCACTATCCAGCACCCCGTATGATGAATTTGGTGAGAGCGAGATATCTCACTTTTAAACGTCAAATTCACAGAGCTATTAATAACTAGATAAACTAAGTGGATGTACTTTGCATGTAAAAAATAGACTTAAGAATTAGAATAGACACTCGTTCTCGAGCCAGGACTGAAGGAATTAGGGCTGATAGAAGTGGTTTGCAATCCCTTTTTACACACCAAGTAGAAACACTTGCCTTGTCTAGTTATTACTTAGCTCTGTGGACTTGACGTTTAAAAGTGAGACATCTCGCTCTCACCAAATTCATCATAGGGGTGCAGGATTTCCTTATCCAATAACACAAACATCACAGTAAAAGTAAAATCACAACTTTCACAAATAACACGTCTGCACGCTACGACAGTTGCAATCGAAATGAGCTTTCGCGCGGAGCGCTCGCCATCTTCTATAGTAGTAGTGGGTAGCCGCATGATTTACGAAGCGATATGAATTGTCATTTGTTTTTTATTCTTATTCCTTATTGTACAAAGGATATATTTAAAAAGATAATGTACTATTATACAAAGGCGAGCTTATCTCTAACAGAGATTTCTTCCAGCTTTGTCTTCATCATTTATAGCGATTTCGTTAAGTGTGTTTATTGCATACCCACTTACTTGTCAGCCTTTTAGTCTCACGTGGTAAATGAGCCTACCGCCGCCTATCGAAAAGTACACTATTATTAATTGAATTCGGTTAATTTTGCTGATGCGGGGCTTCACTAGAATACATCAGCTGCATCTCCTTCCGTGCATGTCGTAAGAGTCGACTATATTCGACCAGAGTCGAATTAGTTCCCAAAGTAGTCCAGCACCGTTATGATGAATTTGCCGAGTGCGAGATGTCTCACTTTTAAACGTCAAATTCACAGAGCTAAGTAATAAGTAGATAAACTAAGTGTGTGTACTTTGCATGTAAAAATAGTCTTAAGAATTAGAATAGACACTCGTTCTCGAGACAGGACTGAATGAATTAGGGCTGATAGAAGTGGTTTGCAATCCCTTTTTACACACCAAGTAGAAACACTTGCCTTGTCTAGTTATTACTTAGCTCTGTGGACTTGACGTTTAAAAGTGAGACATCTCGCTCTCACCAAATTCATCATACGGGTGATGATGTAAATATGTGTGGTACATATGTATTTATATTAACTCTTAGACTGGCAAAAGCGAGAGAAGAACTTCAACAGTCGGGCAGCGTCCGAGCGGCCGCTAAACAAGAGTCGCAGAGAAAGAGCTCTGCCATGTCGATATACTGCAGTCAGGTAAGAGATAGAGGAAGATAGAAATTGTGGGAGACGTTTAGAGTTTATACCTGATATGAAAATAGTAGGAGATAACTAGAAATATACTGCAGTCAGGTAAGAGATAGAAGAAGATAGAAAGAGTGGATGTTATTTAGATATTTACTGCAGTGGTAGAGATAGAAAAAGATAGAAAGAGTGGGAGATAGTTAGAGATATACTGCAGTCAGGTAAGAGATATAGAGAGAAAGAGAGATATATATATATATATAGAAAGCGATAGGTAGATAGAGAGAGAGTAGAAGATAGTTACGGATATACCGCAGTCAGGTAAGGAGATAGGGAGATATAGAAAGAGAGAGGAATATGAAAAGGGTAATATAGAAAGAGTTGGAATGGGTTTGTTGTTTTATATTTCTTTACTTATGTAATTGAATTTTTAAAATATATTTTTCAGATCGGCGACACAAGACCAATCAGTTTTTGTCGCTTCAGCAGTGACAGCAAAATGTTGATCACTTCTAGTTGGTGAGTAATTTACTTAGGAAGAGCCGCTAGTGGTCCTGCGTCTGATCCCTCTCCGGTCGTGTCGGCTTTCCGCCTCATCGGACTATGAGTGTGAGGGAATGGAGAGTGCATCTGTGTTTGCGCACACACTTGTGCACTATAATATCTCCTGCGTATTTGGCCAATCTTCATAGAGATTGGTCGCCTTGGACGAAATACGGTCGGAGATCATCATCATCACATATAAGGGTTTTTATGTTTAACTTGCATTACAGTGTCTTTGTGACTATATTATAGGTATTTATGTGTATTAAAAGATAACAAAATTTTTTTAAAACGAAAAACCGACTTCCTCTTAAAACTCGAGCTTACTAAAGTAAAATTTAACTAAAGGGCAAATATATATTGCGTTAAGCCGTGTACGAAGTTTAGGAGGCATAATACTCGTATTGTCAGATTTATATAATTTTTATATAAAATAGGCCGCATGACAAAAGAGAAAAAGGACTAGGCTTCGAAACTTTACGTCTGACAATATGATGATAATGATGATAATGATGACCTCCGACCAATTTCGGTCATGGCGACCACTTCTACTCCTAGATATTACTAAGTTGGCGTTCATGCGCTCGGAGATGGCTTACATTTACATAGCCAATCTTCGCCCTGAACGCCCGCGCACAAAGAGGACAGGTTAGTGCGCCATTATTGTATTATAGATAATGGCAGCAGGAGGACGAGTCTTCAACGTTTAGCGTCAAGGTCAGCTTGACGCTGCTCCTCGAACTCGTGTACTTGCTTTATCACCGTCCTGCGCCACTCTGGTCGTTGTGCTAGTTCAGAAAAGAAGATGCTCTTAGCCAATCTCTCCTCCGCCATACGAGACACATGACCGCACCACCGAAGCTGCCGACGCATGAAGTAGGCCTCAATGGCACTTACATTGGCTCTTCGCAATACTTCGGTATTACGCACTCGGTCGGACCATCTGATTCTCATGATGCATCAATTTTAAAAGGTTTTTTTTTTTTTTTTTTTGCATCGGAGGCACTTGAGGTGGAATCGATCCAGAGTGCGTATGTGGCGACGGTACATGCACCACGCCTCGGAGGAATATAAGAGATTTGGCAGCACAACAGCCATGTACACACTTATTTAAGCAACATATAATTACACTCCTTCTTCCTGCCCTGTTCCCAATCATCTTACTTCGGACACGGCTTAACGCAACATACAATTTCACGACTTAATACAATTATCTTCATCTTCATAAGCCTATTGCAGTCCACTACTAAAAAGTTCCACTATCTGTTTTTCGGCGGCTCCATCATCAGACCCTCGTTTCCTTTATATTATGTGTAGCTGACCAAAATTCTCTATAAAAATCTAAAAACGGACTACTCGTGCCTTTTATATTTGAGGATATCCCTAGATTCCTTAGAGACTCCATCATCAGATGTTATGTTTTATATGTAGGTGATCAAAACGCTCAGTAAAAGTATAAAAACAGACTACATGTGCCTACAATATTCGAGGATTGCCCTCGATTTCTCCAAGATCCCATCATCAGATCCTGATATGGTGAATATGGGACCAACCTGGAAGTATACCATGACCAACTATAAAAAAAAATTTGAAATCGGTTCATAAATGACGGAGTTCTGAGGTAACACACATAAAAATAAAAAATAAAAAAAAAAAAAAAAAACATACAGACGAATTGATAACCTCTCATTTTGAAGTCGGTTAAAAATACCTCAAATCTGTGCGGTAAGAACTACTTAACGACGAAGAATATTGAATACTAGTGGGCGCCCGCGACTCAGTCCGCGTGGTCTGCAGAAAAAATAAAATGTCGAAATTTTCCGGCATAAAAATATTATATCTTCTATGCTGCCCTGGGAGTAAAAAAAAATATATAATACTACAGCTGCTTCTCTTCCCGGGCATACTGTACAAGTCAGTAGAGGGACAAGAGGGTCTTGGTGTTTTGTAGGCGATGGGCTGACCACCTGTCACTACTAACCGAACTTGTACATCTCAACTATACCCTCAAAATTGGTCAGAAGTGGCAACATGCGGTTCTATCGACCCTTGGTGTTCTGCCTACCCCGTAAGGGATAAAGGCGTGATTATACGTATGTATGTAAAAATATTTTCCCGGTATAAATAGTAGCCTCAGCTCCAGCCAGTGTACAGGGTGTCAGCTAACTCCATGGCAAATTTTATTAAAATCGCTCCAGCCGTTTTTACGTGAAAGAGTAACAAACATCTATCCATCCATCCATCCATACTTACAAACTTTTGTGTTTATATTAGTAGGATACATATAAGCTTGTCCTACGCAGGTCTGGTTTGTGTAAAGTATGGTCTGTGCCGGAGTGCCAGCCTCTGCAGATATTAAAGGGACACACATGTAACGTGAGCGCGGTTGCCTTCCATCCTGACGCGGTTATGCCGGCACATTTCGAGAAACTTGTAAGTACATCTATCTATTCTTCTGTACATATAATAAAAATGTAACGGATCGCTGGCTGTACATGGAAGATATATGAGAAAAAATATTATAGGAGACCTTTGTCAACGCAATAGTACCCAAAGGAATGATTTTTGGATTTTTTGTCTGTTTGTCGGTTTATCGGTTTGTCTGTGCGCTTGTGCACGCTAATCTCAGAAACGGCTGAACCGATTTCGATACAGTTTTCAGGAATATATTGTAACAGGTCCCACTTAACATATAGGCTACTTTTTATGCCGGGAAAATATTTTTATCCCGGATAATTTCGACATTTTGTTTATTCTGCAGTCCACGCGGACGGAGTCGCGGGCGTCCATTAGTCTATATTAAAAAAAAACAGCTGTTCCATACATTTCAGTGCAGTAATTATTTGAGATTGTATGGAACAGCTGATTTTTTTTCTTCAATATTTCGGAGTTAGTCCCATAGTGAAAGTTGTTTCTTTTTACCTACCTAGTTTCGTGTAAAAAAAAAAACAAAATTAGGTACTAAAATAACCATAAAAAACAGATTTTTTAGAGTTGTTCAAAGAAAAACGTGCCGATCACATTAATAAAACTGGTGTTCTCTGTCATCTTGTATTGTGTTTTGATAGCAATAAATTCTAAATACATATGATGGCCGATTGGTCTAGTAGATAGTGACCCTGCCTGCGACGCCATAGGTCCTGGGTTCGAATCCCGGTAGGTGCAAACATTCATATGATGAATATCGATGTTTGCTTCCGAGTCATCGATGTTTCTATACGTATCTATGTATTTATATACCGTTACTTAGTACCCACGACACAAGACTTTAGGGATCTCAGTGTGGGACTAGGTTAATGTGTGCGTGAAGTGTGTGAATATTTATTATTATTTATTTATCTGCCCCCCTAGCATGACCACGCATCTTGGATATCGTATCGTACGATATCGTATCGTCTCTATACAACATTCAACACGGCGGCTATATTTATCGTATTTTGACACGCTAAATGTCGATAAATCGGTGTATCATATCGCGAAGCCCGCTTTTTTTACTTATTGGCAAAAAAATATCAAGGACAGACAGCTTTCCAGCTCTGGGCAGGCGGGTTGGTGACCGTAATAGTGATGTTGTATGTTGCAGGCGCAGAAATCTTCCGAAAATGACATGGAATCAGACGCGATAGACTCTGATCGTTCCCAGCCCCTCACTATGGCGTCGTGTGCCTATGACGGTACAGTGCATCTGTGGAATTTCGATAGGTAAGAAAGAAATAATCAGCCTTCATAATTCTTTATTGTACACAGGAATGAAAAACAAAAGATAAAATATTTAAAAAGATAATGTACAAAGGCGAGCTTATCTCTAACAGTGATTTCTTCCAGCCGATCAGTTAAATTGAGTAAATTAGCAAGGAAGAGGAAATCACACTTGCACGATCCTTGTAATATTAAAAAACGATCTATTTCCCGAGCACTACAATACAACATTGGTCTCTTCAAAGTTAGAGTGAATAGGCACTTTCTAGGCAAACATGTACCACCCTAGGCCGCATCTTGCTTAACATCAGGCACGATGGCGGTCAAATGTTTGCCTGTAAAAAAAAAAAAACGCGAAAGTTTGTGAAGATGTATGTTAGGATGTTTGTTGCTCTTTCACGCAAAAACGCTGAATTAATTTTCACGAAACTTCACAATAATATAGCTTATACAGGCTGTAACAGAAAGGGAATGTTAAGCGATAAGCTATGTAAATAGCCCACTATAGAGAACCTATTTCCAGAATTTGAGACTCGAAATCACATGTTTTCAAGATCGTATGAACATTCCTGAGTTGTTTAGGAATTCTCCATACTATCTGGAAAAATAGACATGTCATTTCGAGACTGAAATTTTGTGGATAGGTTCCTTTTAGTGGGCTATTTACATAGCTTTTCGTTTAACATACCCCCTTTGTTACACCCTGTATATCAGAATAAGACATAGGCTACTTTTTATCCCGGGAAAATATTATCGTCCCTGGCAATTTCGACATTTTGTTTTAACCGCCGTCTACGCGGACGGAGCCGCGGGCGTCCACTAGTTTATATGATTGTTAAAACTTTAATTTAGTTTCTCCCTCTTTTAATCGTCCTATCTCTTTTCTCGCCGCGAATTCGGACCGCGTGTGTTCCCTCTATATGACAGTTGTCCAACCACCGCGGTACAGACCTCTCGCTCGACAAGTGAATTTTTGTGTGTGACAAACTGACCTACCCAATCAGAGTGCCCTTACCCTAAAAGTGGACTATAGTGAACTGTGAACATAAACCCTACGATAAATTCTGCGCGGAAGAAGAAAGAAGAGAAAACACACAGGTAACTCTTTGACCTACTCCTAAAATTTTCCCTTTGACGCGACGCGATCCACCTAAATCAGAGGTTCCCAAACTTTTATTTCTCGTAGACCCCTTTCAAAAGTTTACTAGTTCTGGTGGACCCCCTACAGGCCTACATCACATACAAATTAATTGTGAACCTCAATTTTTTCACGCCAATGTAGACCCCCGTCGAGTCTCCTGTAGACCCCTGGGGGTTCACCTGGACCACTTTGGGAACCACTGACCTAAATCCTTAAACAATGATTGTGTATTATGCTGTATTTATTTCTATTGTGTTTGTATCTGAGCTGGGATGTATCCATAACTAGTGGATGCCCGCGACTCCGTCCGCGTGGTATCAGAAAAAAAAATATCGAGATAATCATAAAAACAAACAAATAATAAAAACATTTTCCCGGGATAAAAAGTAGCCTATATGTTAAGTGGAACCTGTCACAATATATTCCTGAAAACTGCATCGAAATCGGTTCAGCCGTTTCTGAGATTAGCGTGCACAAACGCACAAACAGACAAACAGACAAAAATTTCAAAAATCATTGTTTTGGGTACTATTGTGTTGATAAAGGTCTCCTATAATATTTTTTCTCATATATCTTCCATGTACAGACAGCGATCCGTTACATTTTTATTATATGTATAGATTTAGCTATGTAATCGAAAAAAAATCGGCATAGAAAGTAGCCTATGTCCTTTCTCAGGCAGGCACAGGTAAACTACCTGTGTACCAAATGTCATTTACATCGGTTCAGTAGTTATGGCGTGAAAGCGCGATAAACAGACAGACAAATGAGTTACTTTACCATTAATACTATAAGTTCTGTACGAGTATTCTAATCTATGCCCGTAGCGAATCTCCGATCGCGTCGCTGCCCGGTCACAGTCCGTCGCGCGTCGCCCGCGTGTCGTTTCACCCGAGCGGACGGTTCCTCGCGACCACCGTCGCCGACCACTCGTGGCGGCTGTGGGACTTGCAGACCGGTAAATATGCATTTTTTTACATTATACACTTGGAGGCCGGTGAATTTCTGTTTTTTTTTTTACATACTCGTATACACTTGGAGACCAGTGAATATCTATTTTTTTTTAAATTATATTCACTTTAAGACGGGTGAATATCTACAGTAATACCCCGCTTTACGCGAGAGATACGTTCCGGAAAAAATCGCGTTAACCAGTGTTGCCAACCTCAAAAAACTAAAAAACAGCAACTCGCCTAAAAAAAAACAGTAGAAAACAGTAGGTAAAGAAAAAAAAGGCAGATTTCATAGATTTGCCCTAACACAAGGTGTTGTGACTATTAAACAATACGATACGCTATACAGTAGGCGTGTAGCTGTCATTCATAAATTGGGATTTCCCCGTGTATAAAAATATGATTGTCAAACACATATAATGTGGTCGGGATTCCCTCGAATCCCGACTAAAGAAGATACTGCCATCTAGTGTCATTGCGTTTTATTACGTAGTGGTTTGTCATTGCGTGCGTTTGCAAAGTAGTGTAATAGGTGGCGCTGAGCGGTAGTTGAAAAACAGTAGAAAATAGGAATGAAACAGAAAACATGGACATTAATGTGAAAACAGCAAATCTACTGTTAAAACAGTAGGGTTGGTAACATTGGCGTTAACTGAAATTCGCGTATATCAAGGTTTATGATTAAACATATTCAAAATTTAATCTTTGCCATAGAACAAAGTCGTAGTACGGGGAATCCCCAGTTCTTCAATCAGAATGTTCAGAGGACGCGAGGATTCCCGCGACCAAAGGGGAGTTAATGACTAAATTATATTTATACACATTCTTTCGCATTATGCGAAGCATTTAAACGTGAATTTTAAAATTCGCGCTATAGTGAAACCGCGCATAACGGGGTCGCGTAAAGTGGGGTATTACTGTATTTTTACATGTACACTGAATATCACGTTTTATTTGTTTGCACGGCTGTGTTTCCGAGATCAGGTAGACACGATTAGCATATCACGAACAGATGTTAATAATAACCAGCACATAACAAGTTACTGATTTATTGCCTGTGACAATGCCCAGCTTCCTTGGTCAATTCTTACGACATGCACGGAAGGAGATGCAGCTGATGTGTTCTAGTGAAACCCCGCATCAGCACAAGTATTATATCGCCAATGTATTCTATTCTATTGTAATAAATAATACATAAATATAATCACACCTTTGTCCCTTACGGGGTAGGCAGAGCACCAAGGGCCGATAGAACCACATGGTGCCACTTCTGACCAATTTTGAGGGTATAGTTGAGATGTACAAGTTCGGTTAGTAGTGACAGGTGGTCAGCCCATCGCCTACAAAACACCAAGACCCTCTTGTCCCTCTACTGACTTGTACAGTATGTCCGGGAAGAGAAGCAGCTGTAGTATTACACGTTATTTTTTCACTCCCAGAGCAGCATAGAAAATAAACTAAATATATAAAATATACTCATCGGCTAAGAGAATGACATCTAGGCTATTTTGACAACATATTATAAATATTTTTTTTTTATAATAATAATAATATTTTTTACAATCTCAACTATACCCTCAAAATTGGTCAGAAGTGGCACCATGTGGTTCTATCGGCCCTTGGTGCTCTGCCTACCCCGTAAGGTATAAAGGCGTGATTATATGTATGTATGTATGTAGGTTAGTTTATTTGTACGGAAAATAAACAGTGAGATTAATCAATTACATGAGTTATTGGGAGACTGTGCAGTGCACCAATTATATGTCTTCGCTCACAAATAGCTAAGACTTGTTAAATGCTATCGAAACAGAAATAACAATAGCGCAATGAAATGCAAACAATGCAACCAAAAATCACAATGAATGTATTCATTTAAAAATGACAACGGAAAAATAAGTTGTGTATGCTTTCACGTCGAATGAGTTATTTGAATTTTGAACCTTATTCCGTGTGGCACAGCGACCGAGGTCCTCCATCAAGAGGGTCACGCTAAGCCGGTGTACAGCGTCTCGTTTCATCGAGACGGTTCACTAGCTGTCACTGGGTAAGTATATACCTATATACATATATACAGGTTTAATTTTAAAACATCAATAACCTCGCAAGACTAGGTAGCTACCATCATAAACAACAACATTTGTTCTACGAGTTTTGATAATTTGTCACATTTTACTTTCGTACAAAAATAAATATCAATTTAATATTACCTCTGAATGTTCTTAAGTCTGTACATAATACTGAGGCGCGCGCGATCGCAGGCGTCAACCTTTTCGTATACCTACGAATGGAATATAGACTTACAAATGTCACGACAGTACAATAAAAGCTTGGAAAATCATTTCTAATTAATGTATTGAGTTATGATAAAACTCGTAGAACAAATGTTATTGTGATGATTTTAGCTATCTAGTCCTGCGAGTATACTAATATATTTTTTAATGTTTGTTTGAACGCCCTAATCTCAGGAACTACTGGTCCGATTTGAAAAATTCTTTCAGTGTTAGATAGCCCAATTACCAAGGAAGGCTATATAGCAACCCGCAATGCAATGCCCCCCACACGCTGACGAAGAAGCTAGTGTTCTATAAAAAATAAAATTGATTTAATCTCTCAAAAGCATTACAAAATCTTAGTTGAGATATCCCCAGGATGGAAAACGAATGCTCACTGTTTAAATTTTTACTATACTATACGCCAACCCTCCTGGCACACGCAGTAATAGAACGTTATAAGACAGCGCGTGCCAGGAGCGTTGGCGTATAGTAAATAATATGGTCGATTCTGACCGTCACACTTAACCCTAAACGTATAATCAGACCTTCGTGTCCCTTTCTCTCTCTCTCTCTCAGCCATTTATGTTAATAACAGAGAGGGACAGATCTGACTAAGGTTAAGTTTACGTTTACATGTGACGGTCAGAATCGACCATAATGGTGTATCAATAACTCACACATACCATTTAGTATCCCACACATACCATTAAGTATCCGCCCCATTACATTAAGTATTCCACACGTACCATTTATACTCCGATTTATAATTATGTAGAGAAAAATTACAGCTACAATTGACTTTATTTATTTTTTATGTTGTCAGCGCAGTGAAATCAGTGTTGTAATATTTTATAGTAAGCGATTAATTGAATCGTGATATTTTTTCCGATAGTGTTATTTCACTCATTAATCTATAAGTATAGACTGATGTATATATAAACAAACTTAATATCTAAAACAGCTCTTTTATCTAATGAAATTAACAATAAAACACAAAAATTCAATAAAACGTAGTTTGAAATATAGCTTTTTTATCTAATACATTTTTAGCCTCTTCGATTCGATACGTTTAGTTCGGACATCAGACATTAGCCGGCCTCCGAACATTAACCAACAGAAATATAGGTACATACATGAAATTAATCGAAAAGTTTAATCGATAATTTCAAGTAATTTTGGCATGTCATTTTATTCTACATAATGAGGGATGTTCTGACAACTATTAAAAGTAAAAAAAAATGTATAAATCACCTGGATAAATGGCGTGAGCGCATCACCATCCCTCATTCTGTTTTGTCATTGGTCAAGTACCAGGGGGAGGTGTAGGGGGGAGCAGCTAGGGAGGGTGATGCGCTCACGCCATCTATTTTTGACAGTTATTTTAACTTGTCAGAAAATCCCTCGTTATAAATCGGAGTATAGTATGTTATGTCGTATGTATGTTTTTTATGTTGTACTATTTTTTATATTTACTACATACCTACTTTTCACTGTCTTCATTTCCACCCTGTTTGTCTTGTCTCATTGTTGCTATTGTATCTGTGTGTGTATATTCACACACTACACAACACATTAACCTAGTGCCACACTAAGATCCCTAAGGTCTTGTGTCGTGGGTACTAAGCAACGGTATATAAATACATGGATAAGTATAGAAGCATCCATGACTCGGAAACCAAACATTGATATTCATCATATCAATGTTTGCACCTACCGGGATTCGAACCCAGGACCTATGGCGTCGCAGGCAGGGTCAATACCTACTAGACCAGTCGGCCGTCAACATTATTATAATTATTAATAAAAACTTATTCTATTCTATGTGTGCTATACGTAATGTTGTGTATGGCATACTAAATGGTATGTATGGTATACCACAAAGTATTCCCCGTCCCCCGCAGCGGTATGGACGCGTTCGCCCGCGTGTGGGATCTCCGCACGGGACGGTGTGTGATGTTCCTAGAAGGACATCTGGGACCCGTGTTAGGGGTCGATTGGAGTCCACAGGGACACACGTTAGCTACCAGCGCTACTGATAACCAGGTTAGATTACTAATGTCCGTTTCTTCCATGGAGAAGAAATAAAAGAGGAGTAGCGGCTAAGTATATTTTCATACAGAAATAGTGTGCCGCGGAGCGGGGGTGAAGTATGGGACGAGGGGAGCATTGAACACTTAGAAGCCCTAGAAACCACCTTGTAGTGACTAGTCAAACTACTTGCTCATTATCAATATGGTTCAAGATTGTTATACTAGTGCAATTACTCATCGCTAGATGGCAATATTATACTACGTTTTAGTAAAAAAGTACCCTGATAAAAGCGCTAGTGTCTTTGTAATTTTAATACGGTTACATTTCGGAGCACAAGCGTGTGGTTACAGCTACTGCGTTACACTGGCGCTAAAGCTCAGCCCCTATTATGACGTCATGGCCTCACGATTGCCACACGACTCAGATCATAGTCCCACCTCCTCTTTTATACCTTGTCTATGGTTTCATCCTACTAATATTATAAAGGCGAAAGTTTGTGAGTGTGTATGTCTGTTACTTCACGCAAAAACTATTGAATGTATTTTGATGAAACTTTACAATAATATACAGGATGATTTTTGGTCGTCAATGTTCCCGAAGACTACGGAATCTCCTCATCATCACGATCATTTTTCTCCATGGAAGCATACCTGAGAAGTGTCTGGTTTTCAAAATATTTGGGTCCAAAGTTGAGTAAATAGACAGCGTTTTTCTGCATAAATGCACATTGACGCGTGTAGCAAGATTTTTCCACGAGAAATAATTAATATCTGTCTATGAAAAAACTAGCATAAACACTGGATACTATAAATTTCGCCCGATCAATATGAAAAAATTTTTTTTTCAAAAAAGTTTACAGTTTCTTTTTTGGCATAAACTTACTTTATTTGATGTATAGAGTGCGTACCCTTCGTTAAAGGTGGCAACGAAAAAACAACCTGTATTTTAATGTTTTCAGGCCAAAATTTGGGATCTGAGACGGCGATCGATGTTGTATACGATACCCTCACACACACATCTAGTCAGTGGTATGTATATTTTGTTTTTGTTTTTTACTTAATTTCGTATATCTCGAAGAAAAAGGAAGGTATGTCCATACAGCCATTGTATATTTAGATGATAGTGAACGTAATGTTATCTAATGATGAGAAAGATTATTACATATGATTTTCTATAAATAATTCTTTAGGAGACGTATAATTGCCAGGTTGAGCATCAAAAAGGTCCTCTGGCTGTATGGACTTGGCTTTTCCTTCGGGATAGTGTGAATTAAAAAAGCTGTGGTCCCTATTCGACGGCATTTTTTTTTGTGTCTGTTCGCGATAAACTACTACGCCGATTATAAACCGATTTTGATGTTTCTTTTTTTCTACATAAAACGTTATCCACAGATGTGCGATTCCAACGCAGTCACGGCCACTTCCTGCTGACAGCCTCATATGACAAGACTGTCAGGTTATGGTCCAACCCGGCCTGGCATCCGTTACGGACGCTCTCCGGACACGATAATAAGGTAGCTCTACTTATATGTACCGTATGCCGGCAGAGTAGAGTTTGTACCACCCCATGTCTGCCCGTGGGTATCGTACGAGGCGATTAAGGGTTTCCGGGAGGTGGGTAGCAGCGCCTCCCGTACTGACAACATAGTCCGAAAATCACACTGCGGTCACCAACCCTGATTGGTTACAGCCAGCAGTAAGCTGAGGTGGGACCGAGTTTGTGACAGAATACTTCCTCTAATGTAAATGTTTTCTTTTATTCTTTGTTATGTTTCTGTCTCAAATAAAGCTTTCATTCATTAATTCAACCCGCCTGCCCAGCGTGGTGACTATGGGCAAAACCCCCTATGGCAGTAGCCTTGTTCTGTCCGTCTTTAAAGTTTATTGTCCTTTTGGGAAATAGGCCAAAAGAAATGTTGTCCTTTTAGGAAATACAAGTATTGAAACTGTAGTGCTATTGACACAGTGGAGTGAAATGGCTTTTCGGGAACAAATACCATAATCTAGCGACCGGTGACGAATGACGATGTTTGTAGGTGGACAAATTAGCGAGGAATTGAAACGAGCTAAAAATGCGTGTGATTGCTTTTACTCTCTGGTATTAACTTGACTACGGTTACTTACTAATATAGTTTTTAGGTGTTTTAGAGACAGCGCCATCCATCTCGATCTGCTTGAACCCTTTGCATGGATATTGATGAGGACCTTATTGCCTGGTAATAATTAAGCTAGTGGATATCATCAGCGAGATAGATGGCGCTGTTCTTTACAATTTTAGGAAGTAAACAGACGAATCCAATAGGAAATGTTACCGAGCCTTTCGAAATAGGTATTATAATCTATTTAGCGTCAGAGCCTCGTACGTTAAACAGCAGGGTGCACCACGGGCTGGTGAGATTGACTTTGGGTCCTAAACACTGGCGGCTCGTCCTAAGGACGATTCCTAGTACTGTATTCAATGAGTGGGAAAGAGACATACCGGCATAGGCCGGCGCGTGAAATAGAAGATTTCGTATGAAAAATTAGCCTTATCTGGAGCGCCGCTCACATTCGTAGTGTGCGTATGCGGCCACTAGATGTCGCTTAGTCAGAGTTAGAACGCGATATGGTTGTCTTTAATGTGTTTCAATAGGTCATCTGAATATTAATTAGAGTGAGAATCGGTTCATGCGTCAGTTCAACACGCGCGGCGTTTCCAAACTGTAATTGCATGCAAAATTATAAATCATATTAAAAATATTAATAGCTCATATAAAAAAAAATGTGAACCCCCATCTAAAAATATCAGAAGCCGCCACTGGTCCTAAAATATTAGCCGAACCCTTACACCCCTTTGTATGTAGGTACTTTGCTTTGTAATTTGTATGTACTCGTATGTAAGTTTGTTTCGTTTATTTTTCAGGTGATGAGCGCAGATATTTCCTTCGACAACAAGTACATAGCGACAAGTTCTTATGACAGGACTTTTAAACTGTGGGCACCGGATCTCGCGTAACTTATGTTTAGTAATAAAGTTTAGGAATAATTAACTGTTTTGACTTTTATTGAACAACCCATGTATATAAAATGCTTGAAAATCCATATTAACCATAGATAACAGAAACACAGGAGATGGGCCGCTAAGCGCACTTAGTTTGAGTTCTGATGTAAGCGGCTATAAGCCACACTTACATTGACATCTAAATAATAACACAAATTACACCCAACATTGATAAATCTCTGACACTGACACATTTAAGGCGGTACTCTCATTGGCGCGCACACATTGCTATCTACTGTGTAAGTACGCGCCTCAGTATAGCAAATACATTCAACAAATTTCACACGTACGCTAGTGATTGACTGTCGATAAATTTGTTATCGAGCACTTGCGTTGTTGCACATCGCGAACAATTTAGGCTTTAGTAGCTGGACACAATACAATTTTAAACATGTTTTTACTTAGCTTCATCTTAAAATTCAACCTACTTTTTCTACTTCTCGTTGTCCGATTGAGCTTAGATTTTGAGTTGCATCACAGTCACAAAAGTATGAGGTCACAAATAAAAGGTTATTTTTCTTGAAGGGATAAAGAATAAAGTAAATTCGTAGCGGAGTCTTTAATAAATTAGTACGGTATGTAAATGTTCGATGGAAATAAAAAACTATAATAATATGCTTATTGGTAGTCATTTATTATCTACATTTAACAAAATATTCTGAAATATTTAAGACTCGATAACACAAAGTAGGTTATAGTAACTATTTTACAGTTAAATAATATTTTTTTATATTATAATTTAAAAAAATATTTATTAATAAGAAACACAAAAATAAAGAAAGTTGACTTTGCACACATCTACATTAATTTAGGTACTTTGTAACACTAATAATAATAAGTAATTCACCATTGTTTTACATAAACATAATATTTTTTAAACTCTCAAAATTATCTACTTAACATTAGTTATTACTCGTAGGTACTATTCGCGGCAACGTGACGTATCGACAACAAGAAATGACAGGTACAACTCTATGTCAAAGCGCTTAGCAGCAGCCGTGCGCGGGAGCGGCCGATTCAATATGCGCAATTATCATCACTCGGTCAAACTGATTTCAACACCAGGCACGCTACACTTAGCGAGCAATGTATTAGGTTCAATCGTTAGGTTACATATGTCACTCAGTGAAAATTATTTTAACGAAATAAAATGAAATTTGGGTATAAATGCTAGAAAACAAAATTGTTATTGTACTTACCTATGAAAAGTGACCCCTTCAAGTTTATGGTCACTTCGATTCTTGCACACAACCACTGAACAAGCAGGCATTATAAAAAAACACTCCCGTGTGACGCGTTAGGCAATCAAGTCCCGACTGATTGCGTTTTCGCGATGTTTGCCTATTTTGTTCATAGTTCAATTACACCGCCCACGCCCCCACGGCCACTCTATAGATCTCTGTGATATTAACATTACAAATGCATAGGTTTGTATGTCTGTCTGTTACGTTTTCACGGCCAAACCGCTGGACCGATTTTGATGAAACTTTGTGAATGTCAAAATAACACAGAATAGCATAGGCTACTTTTTTCCGAGAAAAAAACACAGCAGACCATGGTTCTGTTTCGCCTCAGAACCATGGTCTGCTGTCACCATATCAATATGAAAATATGTCATCATCATATTTTACAGCTTTGAGAAGTCCAATGTTGGACATAGGCCTCCCCAAACAACCTCCACTCCGACCGGTCGGAAGCAGCCTGCATCCAACCGACGCCCGTGACCTTGGTCAGGTCGTCATATCAATATGAAAATGCCAAAATGCAGGATTTTCAAGGCAGGATTACTCTAATCGGACAGTGAATCCGGACTAGCTATAGCGGTTATTCTTATGCTATAGAAAATTACCTTAACGATGTATAACACTATGCAACACCAAAAAAATCACTGATACCCCGAGTGATGATTCGTATTAGGTATACTTAGTAAACAACAGAAAACAAATTCATAACTTTGTATCACGTCCCAAAACATAAATAATAGAAATCTTTCTTTATTCACGTTCCGCAACATTTGGTTGAGGGTAGTTATAAAATTTTATTATTGATGTGTACAAAAGTCATCAAAACATTTAGATTACTTATAAATCTACAAAATGCCGCGTGTTTGTGCTAATTCTCCTGACTTATTTTGTTATGTTTGTGGTCAATTTACTCCTAAAAGTGAAAAAAAAGCCAATTTCGCCTCTGTTTGAGACGTGTTATGAAGCTTATTTTAAAATTGCTATTAAAAATAAAGACAAATCGTGGGTGACTAAAATATGTTGTTTAAAATGCTACAAATATTTGACGGGTTGGCACAAGGGTAATATTAAACAGATGCCTTTTGGTATACCAATGCAGTGGCGTGAACCCAAAAATCACGTAGACGACTGTTACTTCTGTTTAACAACTTTGAAAGGTTTTTCAAAAAAATCAAAACATTCGGTGAAATATGCTAATGTGTCATCAGTGTCAATGCCGCTTCCACATTCTCCAGATATTCCAGTACCGGAAAGATTTTCTAGTTCATCAAGATTTTCTAGTTCATCAAGTTTATCTAGTTTTATGGAAGAAAAAGACGAAGCCGTCCCTTCTAATAGTGGAGAGGTATTTGTAGATGAAAAAAGTGCAGAACCACATTTGATTAACCAATCAGAATTAAATAACCTTGTCAGAGATTTAGATTTGACCAAAGAAAAATCTGAAATATTAGGTTCGAGATTAAAACAATGGAATCTATTGCAAACTGGAGTTAAGATTAAAACATATCGAAAACGTCACATTTCTTTAGCTACCTTTTATTCAAAAGAAGATGAATTAGTGTTTTGCAATAATATTGATGGATTAATGTCAGCATTAGGTCACAAACATATATCAGAAGAGTGGAGATTGTTTATTGACGGATCAAAGCGAAGTTTAAAGGCAGTTTTACTCCATAATGGCAATATACTTCCATCTTTGCCTGTAGCGTACGGCGCTCACTTAAAAGAAACTTACGATATTTTAAAACAAATTCTGGAAAAGATCAATTACGTAGACCACAAATGGCATGTATGTGCAGATTTAAAGGTAGTGGCTTTAATTTTAGGGTTGCAAACTGGCTATACAAAATATTGTTGTTTTCTCTGTGAATGGGATAGCAGAGCGCGTTCGGAACACTTTATTAAACAAAATTGGCCTTTAAGATCTGGTTTAGTGATTGGTCAGAAAAATGTAAAAAACGAACCATTAGTACCATCTGAGAAAATCATTTTACCGCCGTTACACATCAAACTTGGTTTGATAAAGAATTTTGTAAAAGCACTTCCCAAAGACAAACCTGGATTTTTGTTTCTTCAAACAAAATTTCCTACGCTAAGTGAAGCGAAAATTAAAGAAGGAATTTTTATCGGTCCTGACATAAAAAAATTAATCAATGATCCTGCTTTTTTATCGAGCCTTAGTCCTACTGAAAAAAATGCATGGGTGGCTTTTGTCGACGTTACAAGAAATTTCCTCGGCAATCATAAATCACCAGATTTTCATGAAAAAATTAACAGGATGCTGGATGCGTATCACAAACTAGGATGCAATATGTCATTGAAAATTCATTTCTTACACTCCCATTTAAGTTTCTTTCCGGATAACATGGGTTCAGTAAGTGATGAACACGGTGAAAGATTTCATCAAGAAATAGCAGAGTATGAGAAGCGTTACCAAGGTAGATGGGAGCCAGCGATGCTTGGAGATTACTGTTGGAGCCTTCAGAGGGATACTGACACTACTGACTATAAGAGGAAAGCCATTCGTTCAAAAAAAAAATTTTTTTTTTATGTAGAATAACAATCTATGTCCATATTTCGTACAATTATAAATAAAATCAATAAATGCGTTTCACTAATAAACTTGATGTGATACAACAATTTTATTTCAATATTTCAAACAGTATTAAGGTGGTGAATCATAATTACATACAGTGAACCCAGTGAATTTTTTTTTTTCAATTTGTTGCATAGTGTAATTTATTTCGATTGGTGTCGATACCAGATTCCATACTTCTGCGCCCATCATCCTTTACCAAGCCACCTCCATCGCAGTCTATTTCAACAAGCTATAACTATGCTTGTAAGCTTATATTTTGGCCGCGTGGTGCCGGCAGAGTAGAATTCGTACCACCCCATGTCTGCCCGTGGGTATCGTACGAGGCGTTTAAGGGTTCCCGGGAGGTGGGCAGCAGCGCCTTCCGTGTTGACAACATAGTCCAAAATACAAACTGCGGTCACCAACCCGCCTGCCCAGCGAGGTGACTATGGGCAAATACCCCCCATGGCAGTTTTGTGGCGTGCCCTGGGGGCGGCCTACGTCCAGCAGTGGACTGCAATAGGCTGATGATGGTGATAACTATGTAAAAGTGCGAAAAAAGGAAAACTCCAACTAATTTTCAATATAATATATTTTGTACGGCAATCGTAGTCACGTGCGCACATGCACACAACTTTATTTACAGACCCATCCACGTTAGAAATCTTACAACATTCACCGATAGACACTGGCAGAGATATATGTGCAGGAACAAAAAACTGACAGAATATTTGACGAACATGGATCGCTGTTTGATGTCAAACTTGTCAAGCCAGACTTGAGACAAAGACTGCTGTCAAACCTACTTTAAAGCCAGACTGTTGACTTAAATTGTCACGAGCATTTAAAGGACTTGTCAAAAATTTTGACAAATATTCCAATAATTTTTTGGCGATTTACTTACAATTTCTTAGAGCCGTTGCGTACTACGTACAAAAAAATGACAATCGGGCATTAATGCCTATACGCCTATATTTGTCAATATTGAAGACATATTCGGATGCAACAAACCGGCTCTTGTAAATTAACTGCCAGTTTCCCGAACGCTAACCAACTGTATACAGTGCAACTTTAATATAACGTACTTCAATATAATGACTTCCTCGTTAACAAATTTTTCGTTTACCCCCTTGAATTGTCAATAAGAGTCAATGTAAAATATACCTTTACATTGCGAACATTTTTTGTGTACAACCTCTTTATAACGAATTTTCGACTGTCAAGAAAATGCATGAATCTCTTATTAACGAATTTTGTCAACCTTAACCTTTATATAAAATTCCCGTCAATGTAGGAGCCTTAATTCTATAGTATATGACTCATGTCGCGACAGGTTTCGACACGCTTTTACCTCTTTATAACGAATTTTAGCCCACCTAACCTTAACATTACAAACCTCAGTTCAACGTATTACTTGATATAACGAATTTTTACTTGTTCCCTTCCGATTCGTTATATTGAGGTTGCACTGGATTACTGTTATTTTTCAATCACTTTGTCATCATAAATTAACAATGACATGCCTTCGAGAAACCGTCAATTTATAAATAACATCATTTTCCTGACCCTTATCCTATTATTTATGCCGCAATATGGTTTCTGACTCATATTGTCGAGGAATCTATTCAAATGACACACCTCGTCAAAACCCACTCATATATCTCAGCCAAATAATCAATTAACTAATATTAAAACTAGATTATTCCTAATATTTACATTGAACGGAACAAAACAATCTTGCCCGAAAAGAAATAGCATTGCTCCCATGTTTTTCGTTACTAACTTAAAATGAGAGATCAAATATTTAATATACAAGTCGTCGTTGCGGCTTACATGGCTCTATGTTGAAATGACGTACAGGTAGGCAAGGTAAATACCTAATGGGCATGGACTTCATATTTGCTTTACTTTGAAATGACATTGGTAATATTATTTGTTTGTGATACAGATTAAATTTAGGAGTGTTTAAGACTAAATTGCTTTATGTTCGATTGTTTTCGATGTCCATAATTAATCTTGAACAACTGTTATGTCAAGACGCAAAAGATAAATGTAGAGTTCACTCTAAAGCTATGGTCTCCTAGCATAACTTTGCCGTCGGATAACTTGGCATTAAGATGTCGGCACTGTAAATGGGTCATTTTCAAAATAATTGCTCATTTCAGAAATGTTACTTTTATGTCACAATAACATAAAAGTAACATAAAAGAAAACAAGGGCTGCATTCACAGTGGTAAATAAAACAGTTTTTTAGTATTTAATATTGTAATAATTAATCAAACACGTACACGTACATTATTATGTACAGTTCGTGAGGTTTAAGCCGAGCTTTGCATTTGTGTGAGTGTGCACATAGACACAGGTTAGGTTTATATCGGCGTAACTCCGTCGCGCTCCTACATTTCTTTAAGTCACTCACATGAATAGCTAGCTTAGCGTAGACCCCGCGGCTGTACTGGACATAGTGAACATAAACATGAAACATACAAAATAATGACAATAATAAAACCGTCAGGGTTATGTTTAATTTGAAGATGGTTACTCAGTTAATCATAAATCGAAAATAAAAATATAATATTAAAATGCGAACTTTGAACATTCTCTCTATCGTCATGATAATACTGCACGATTAACTTCCTAATATTTATATATAATGTCTGCCTATTCATACATGAAATATTTTAACAGTAGCTTCTTAAGTCGTATCTAAAGATACAAAACAACAAAAAAAAATATTTTAAGTGTTTTTCTTTTTACGAAATTATTATAATTCAATTTTTGAATATGAATATTTTTGAAATGTTGAATACATGCACTTTTGGGAGTATAAATCACACACTGTAGACTTTATAACGGTGTCCAAAGTATCACCGTCCTTAAAAATTTTTAGTGTTTTTAGGGATGTAAACTTGAAATCTATATTACTGTGTCTTTTGCAAAGACAAGTATTTCGATTTGATAAATTTGGGATCAATACGTAAAATGGCTTGAAACGTCTGAATGTGGCGTATGAAATTGGAATTCCAGTCTCCTTTACAAATTTTAACCGTAAATTTACCATCGAATCTAGCAAATATCGTCTTTGCATTTTAACTTTATTTTTTGTTTTAGTTTCTTTCTTAGCTGCAGTAGCTCGACTGACATCATCTTGGTTAAAAAAAGTATAAATTTTATTTGCTAGGTTATTTCGTTTAATATTAACTTTTTTTGCATTACGTCTGATTGGGTATTTAATCCCAATAGCAGACTGTAATTTACTTTTCATTTTATACCCTTTTACGATGTCGTTACTTACAATTTCTTTTAATACATTTCTCTTTTCATTACTTCCTGCTGCATTATATTGTATTTTTAAGGATTCTATTAACACATTCTTTTCAAATAACTCCTTTTTAATAATTTCTTTTTCTTCTTCAGTAGTGTTTAAATTAGCAACAAATGAGTTGGTTTTTGATATTGGGCTTGACACAGTATAAAATGACTCTCTGCTAAACATATTTTCTTTTTCTTCGTCTTCTTTTGTGTTTTGCAAAATTTTGTATCTATATATTTTTTTCTTTAAAGCTTTATTCTCTTTGATTAATAATTCAATTTTTTTCTTCATATTTTTATTTTCTTTGGTTAATGTTCTATATCTTTTCTGATATATTCTTTGGTATTCTTTTCGAGTTTTACCCTTTTCTATAACTTCTTGTTTATAGTCTGATTTTTGTTTTAAAGTCCTCCAATATTTTCGCCTGCTTTCTTTCTCTCGATCCGATAGCTCCCCAATTTTTTTATAGAATTTTTTAGCTCTTTCTAAATTTTTTTCCTGTAGTGCTTTCCATTTTTGAGGATTATTCAATTTTAGTCGGTCTCGGTACCGTTTTTGCCTCTCTGCCGCAGACAAAGGCATATTTTCTGTAAAGAATAAAAAATACAATGTAATAACTCAGAAAATAATAATTAAAAAAATCATATTTAACGATAAAAGCAGTCTATTTTGAAGCATACGTCGTCGTAAAATTTAACGTGAAAATTAAATTTTGCATCACATTAACAAATCACATTGTATACAAGTATTTTGAACATTGAGAATAGTATCAAACTTGTCATGCTAGAATAAGTCAGAGCCTGTTAATGCTAGACGAAAATACTTGGGTTATATTAAATAAATATATTACACTAATAACTCAAAGCTGCAGATCGCAATATACACTCGATCGCGCAACTTGTACAGTATAAACCAAAACGAAGGTATAAAATGATTAGTAAATTACAGTCAGCTATTATAGGGCCAATTTGAGGATTTTAAGTTATCCAAGCATCACTCAAAACACTGAATACGACCATAGAAAAACATGTTTATTTTACTATTGGTTTAATTATAATTTATATAATATTTTAAAATCATGCTGTGGACACGTCTTAATCCAATTTTATGTAACGTAACATAAAAAAATGTTACATAAGTGTGACATAAAGGAACAAGTAAGCATGTTTTTCTACAAACTAACCTCAAATCACAGAACATAATTCACTCGATCGTTGCAGCTAATTAGCGACAGAATAGCACTATCATAATAGTTTCCTGACAATTAAAAATAGTTTAAATTTACTTACCTTGCGTATTTTTTCCAATTTACCAAAAAGAAACCAGATAAATGTTTTTTATCGACGCACACCATACACCCAACTTTTTTGCCGAGAACAAAATGGCTGCTGCCCTGTGATTGGTCGCCTGAGGTTCGGACAGTGACAGCAAATGTTGCCAGTATTAAAGTTTAACAAAATACCTTTTTCGCGACTAAATAATGCGTTACATAAATGAAATAACATCGATGAAGTAATTTTGAGACCAGTTTTATTTTTTATTTATAACTAAAATTAATGTGTCAAATGAATTTTCAAGGATTCTACACACATTTTACAGTGTTATTAGAGAGGATAGCCAATTTTGTTTGATAATAAATAAAATACTTTTAATGTTTTTTCAAGTTTAAAATATCAGTGCTGGAAGTTGGACACACGTTTTTTGTAGGAAGACCAGAAACATGCTTTAAAAATTTCGCAATATATAAAAAATGAAGTATCAACTACCAACAATGACATTATAATACAATATAAAGAAAGGCTTCTTTGTAATGTTCAGTATTTTATTAATATTGCCATTACAGTTTTTTTGTAGAAATTAAGGAAAGATGATGGACAAGATTTTTTTCTGAAATGAGCAATTATTTTGAAAATGACCCAAATACGGTACTGATGCGTTAATGCGGCCGGTATATAACGGCATCGCTATCTTAGGAAACGAGTTCAGTATATTTACGTAGAGTTCAGATACATACATAGCTGTATACATACGTGATTTTAAATGATATTGCTAAATAGGGTATCTTCTAGCGACCTCTTTTTTACCAACAAGGGATATCTCATCAGCAAAATCATCTTTATACCTCAAGAGCAGATTTTTTCAATGTTCAGATAGACTATCGGAACGACAAAGTTGATGCTGTCCTCCTGTTAAACTTGAAGAAGATAGAGACAGACTTCATCCTTCAAATACGCTATCCTAACTAAATCGACCTTCAATAATATACATAGGTAAGTTAATTTTAAGATAAATATAAACATAGAGATTTATGTCGCAACGACGATATACAGCCGCTTGCACAAACTCGAGTAAATCAACCTTTAACAGCCGCATTCAGAATGGTTCATTAAATCAGTCTTAATGAACATTTAACTAATTACCATTAAACTTGCTTATTAACGTCATATCACAGTGATACTAAAATAAGTGATTCTGAGAGGAAACTTATTGAATGTTCATAACTGTTTAAATTACCATAAAATATCTCTTGAGTCTGAGTGCGACACTAGTTTCATTAATAATTTGAAAGTGAAGTTGTCACTCTTACTAATTCGTCATTCCTAATCACCCCACATATCTCGTCAATTATTGTCAGATTCTTAAAATTATAATACAAATTCAATTTTAACTGTAGGACATCAATGTAGGAACTGAAAACAAAAATAAATCAATCAATTTGACAAACTAAGAATCTGTATTATTCTTAGCTTATTATATTCAAAATCAAATTAAAAATTGGATTCCTGCACATGCATCTTTGCCAGAGTCTACAATTATTTTGCAGAAAACAATTTTAAAACAAAAATAAAATGCCCTTTATTTGGAATTCAACAAATCACTAGCGGTACACTATAATGGCTAAATAAATGATAAAATCTACAGTTTATTACTGTGTTTTTAATATTTTATAGCTATCGGGATGAAAAAAATAACGTTACCAATGATGTAATTTAAAAGAGATGGTAAAATTCTTCATCCGAGTTAATTGACCCGATAGCTCAGTTGGTTAGAGCGAAAGCACGGAATGCGAGTGGTCGTGAGTTCAAATCTCACTCGGGTGAAGAATTTTTCATTTTCTTATTAATATCTATACATGGAAGATATATGAGAAAAAATATTATAGGAGACCTTTATCAACGCAATAGTACCCAAAACGATGATTTTTGGAATTTTTGTCGGTTTGTCTGTGCGTTTGTGCACGCTAATCTCAGAAACGGCTGAACCGATTTCGATGCAGTTTTCAGGAATATATTGTGACAGGTCCCATTTAACATATAGGCATACTTTTATCCCGGGAAAATGTTTTTATACCGGATAATTTCGACATTTTGTTTTTTCTGTAGTCCACTCGGACGGAGCCGCGGGCGTCCACTAGTGCTATAATATTTTTACCCGACTGCCCAAAAGGCAGAGTAATGAATACAGCAGATGTACATATGTTTATTTTTACGTGTATTCCGTCTAACATAGCTAATATTTTTACCCGACTGCGTGAAGGCAAAAGAAAGAGTAACCAATACAACAAATGTATGTTTATTTTTACGTGTATGCCGATATAGCGACTAAAAGATTTCTTCCTAATACGCCACAAATAGTCGTCAGTTATTTATTATTTTAAAACATGAACGTATAAAGAACAACGGACGTAATGCTGTCACTGCACAGATTGAAGCACCGTAATGGCGGCGCGTTGGGCATGTGTGCGTATTTTCCAGCAGGCGCCGAGCTTACTACGGTTTGTATGTGTGTGTGAATAACGCGTCAATACACATCCCTACTCCATGGAATATCGTTGCCGAGCTTACTATGAATTGCTTCACTCTGTGTATTGGCAACACTGTCCGTTATTCTTCATACGTTCATGTTTTAAAATGCGTTTATTTATTTATCATAAAATTTTATATGCCATTATAGCGTATCAGTATTTTATATCACAGTCATATTTAAATATATAAAAAAAAACACTACTGGGTAAAGCCTGGGCAAAATGGTAAGGGTGAGCCTACCGCCGCTTTCATATAATCAAATACTATAAACAACGATGGCCACTTTTACCTGTCTGATTATTAAATCTCACGTGGTAAGGGTGAGCTTATTGCCGCTTCATTATAATGGTTTTTTTTTATTAAATTAAATACTCGAGGTGCAAGCAATCTTAACCTACTTACATTGGACTTTTTATAATTATTCGCGATTGTCGAGCTAGTGCCATCTCACTCTAACCAACTAGGGAAAGCGAGACAGGTACATGTATATGCAAAAGTAGGCAAAAACATTCTCATTTAAATGTGTCAGTTCTACAAGTCTTTGGGAAATGCTATTTTAAAGATGCCACTTGGTTATATATAAATACATAACATGCAATTATATGAGTTAACTTCTTTACATATAATACAGACTGCAAGAAGTCTAGCAAGAAAAATTAACAATTTTTTTGGTGACAATTTTTAATTTACACAATCGCATGTTAAAAGGAATTTAACTAATATAATTGCACCCTATAACAATAAGTTTGTACATAACAAATTAGCATACTTATTAATTTATTGTAACATGTTATATTACACAACATGTAATATTAAACAACATGTTATATCACACATATGTTATATTACACAACATGTAATATTTAAAACAACATGTTATATCACACAAATGTTATATTACACAACATGTAATATTAAACAACATGTTATATCACACAACATGTTATAACATTCAACAACCGCGAATAACAATAAAACAACAACTTATTTAAACATCACAAAAAACCTTACCGACTAGAATAGTCCTAATTCTTCGTTGTTGGAGTGCTGGCTACTCCCAAATTTAATATTCCGCTGTAACCGCGAAAATTAAACAAATCCCTATATACAGCCAACTGCCTTTGGTCCATTCCAGCCAAATTGTTATATAACGCACTCATATACATCGGATCCATATATGGAGAGATCGGCATAGAATTCTTCTGCAGCTCCATCATTTGGGCTAAATTTTGGTTTTTCATCATTTGCAACATATTCGTTTGTATGTTTGTCTGCGAGTCTTTGGATCCGGTCGAACTGGTAGGTGACACGTCCTCTCGAATTTGGTAGTTTGGGATGACTATCGCCGGTTTTGGTGAGGGACTGAATTTCTCTTTGGGCGGCGTCGGAGTTTTGCACGACACGAATTGACCGTTCGAGCTTCGTTTGAAACGCTTCGACTGCGTTTTCGGCGGCGTTTTCGGGTTGACTAAGGTGATTTCCAGATTTGAGCCTACCACCGCCTTTCCGTCGACTAACGTATAGTTTTTCGGCGACGGTTTGGAAGGCGACGGGGTTGTTACGCTTATTTCGACAGCCGGCTCGTTTTTGCTTAAGTCTAATATATCTTGGGGGGTTTGGGAGATGTTTCTCTGAGGTTTAATTGGCGTGCCGTGGAGTACATGTGGAGGTGGCATAAAAGGGTCTTTAGGGTTGCCGTAAACCGTTTTTTCCGGGCCTTGATTTCCGAAAATACTTGTCCCCTGGATGACTTTAGGGGGGTGTCCGTTGGTATAGTGTTGTGGTAGGACATGGTACATTCGCAGGAGATGCGCGTGAGTGACTAGCGGGTGGATGATGGGTGGGGCGGGGGGAAGGGGGGTGACTTCGAGCCCTCTCTCTTTGAGTATGTCTAGTTTTTTCTTCTTGATCGATTGCGGGCTTTCCGGGTATTCGTCTAGGTCGATGATTTCTGGACTTTTTGGCTTGTAAGGTACCTGGAAAGTGTGATATTAATACATTATGAGTATGGAGGTGAATTGTATATGTTTGTTGAGTCTTAATCACAAAACTTTTGTAATAGCTTGGTACATTGATAACACTAGTGGCTGCCCACAACTTTGTTTGCGTCATTTTTCGAATAAAAACAAACCAATGCTGTTCTAAATACTCTAGAAGTACAATTTCTCCGTATCATATTTCATCACCGAGTGAGATTTGAACTCACGACCACTCGCATTCCGTACTTTTGCTCTAACCAACTGAGCTATACAATAATTTCATCTACGAATACATAGTAGGTAGGATTTTAAACACACAAGACATACCTCCACAATATCATCATCGCTCTGCGCCTGTACCGGCGGCGGGTGATGTATACCGAAGTTAGTGAGCGGGGGGCCGCCGGGACCCACCGGGGGGGCCCCGGGGGGGTCCCGGCCCGCCGGGGGGCCTGACCCACCGGCCGGCGGTAAGGGGGACGATGATGAGTCCGCTCGAAGTTGAAGATTTGGTGCTGTTTTCGGAAATATGTTCTATTAGTGATATGGTCAAATAGCCGTTGTCCTATCACAGGCTCTAAACTATCTGTGTACCAAATTTAACTTCAATCGTTTCAGTAGTTTTGGCGTAAAAGCCAGACAGAGTTATTTTTGCATTTATAATATTAGTAAGGACTATTTATCTATCCTATTAACCTATCTATCTATGAGGAGATCCGCAGACGTACAAAGATCACCGACATAGCTGAACGGTCCAGAAAGATGAAGTGGCAATGGGCAGGGCACATAGCTCGAAGAACTGATGGCCGATGGAGTCGAAAAGTTCTAGAGTGGATACCACGTATCGGCAAACGCAGCGTGGGAAGGCCACCCGCGAGGTGGACGGACGACCTGGCCAAGGTCGCGGGCCAAGGTTGGATGCAGACTGCTTCCGACCGGTCGGAGTGGAGGTTGTTGGGGGAGGCCTATGTCCAACAGTGAACTTCTCAGGGCTGGAAATGATGATGATGATGATTTATCTATCCAGCGTTGGGCGCCCTCCGGCCAGATGGACCGATGACATGCTGCTACTGCAGACCATGATTCTGAGGCGAAAACCACTCAAAATTTTCACATGAAAAATTCCGACTTTTTTATTTTTAATTTCAGTACTTTCCTGGTTGTCACACACACCCTGTATGTATATGAATACTAACGTGTGGAGGCTGGTGTTTGTCTCACAGGCTTCACTCTGACAGCGCGCAAACTCGACCGACCGGCCGGACGGTGTGTCTTCTGAAACACATACCTACAGTTTGTACCATTGTCGTATGATATACGCCGCGTGGTGTCGGCAGAGTAGAATTCGTACCACCCCATGTCTGCCCGTGGGTATCGTACGAGGCGATTAAGGGTTTCTGGGAGGTGGACAGCAGCGCCTCCCGTGTTGACAACATAGTTCAAAATACAAACTGCGGTCACCAACCCGCCTGCCCAGCGTGGTAACTATGGGCAAATACCCCCATGGCAGTCTTGTGGCGTGCCCTGGGGGAGGCATACGTCCAGCAGTGGACTGCAATAGGCTGATGATGATGATGATGATGATGATACATTTCTTAACACACTTGCAAAAAAATGTACCATATTGTTTCGGTTGGCTGGAAGAGATGTCTTATGGACATAAGCTCGACTTTGTACAATATTTTTTTATCTATGTGCGTGTTTTAAGGAAATCATTGTCTGTGTTGACGGATTTTCTATACATTTTTCTGTCATTGATTTTGGTGACATCTTTAAAAAGTACATACATACATATAATCACGCCTTTATCCCTTACGGGGTAGGCAGAACACCAAGGGCCGATAGAACCACATGGTGCCACTTCTGACCAATTTTGAGGGTATAGTTGAGATGTACAAGTTCGGTTAGTAGTGACAGGTGGTCAGCCCATCGCCTACCAAACACCAAGACCCTCTTGTCCCTCTACTGACTTGTACAGTATGCTTTGAAAAGTATATAATTTATTATTATGTTATGTATGCATGTATGCTGCACACATGCTGTACCACATTACCATGGTGTATGTCCTCACCTGATCGGTCGCGTGTCCGTTGACCGCATACTTATCCGTCAGTCCGGACAGACCGCTGAGTGCGTTCTGTTCACATTTCAGCGACTCCAGGTTACCTGCAACGTTATGTTTATACGTCTGTATATACAGGTGTTTTTTCGTTGCCACCATTAACGAAGGGTATGTACTCTATACATCAAATAAAGTAAGTTAGTGCCAAAAAAAATGCTGGGAAACGATGTAAAATTTTTTCATTTTTTTTATTTTTATTACTCGATCGGGTGAAATTTATAGTGTCCAGTGTTTATGCTAGTTTTATCATAGTTAACGTGACCATTTATTTTTTGACTCAAAACGGGACATTGTTTTATAGGTCAAATCATAGGTAGTCAATGAAAAAAAAAAACACTTTTATAAAGTTATTTATACACAGGGTATTTTTTAATTGCCACCATTTACGAGAGGTACGTACTCTATAACACGTGAAATAAAGTACGTTTATTCAATTTTAAAAACTTAAATTTTTGTTGTATTAATATAATATGGTCTCTAGTGTTTGCATTGATGGGAGATTTTTAAGTTTTTTCGGAGAAAAATACACGTAGACACGCGTCCACATTGACTTTAGACCTTAATATCTTGAAGATTAGACATTTCCCAGGTAGAGGAGAATGCGTGGTAACTGAATGTGTTGAAATAAGTATTGATGAAAGTAGCATCGCGAGCGAAGCGAGCGCGAAATATTTACGGTTTTTTTGGCACATAAGTTGCCATTTATTTTTGGAAAATGCCGACTCTATGTATGCGAAGTCTGATGTAGGCGAAGCGAATGAGAATAAAATTATTTACGACAGAGCGGTGGCCGGCTATCTGCTACTCAATTTTTTGTGCGGTCTCTGAAAACGGGTCAATTTTACGTCCCACAGTCCATGTCGGGGACACCGGGACAGTTGACTGTAAAACCGTTCAAAACGGGACGTCTGGTCACGTTAATCATAGACAGATATTAATTATTTCTCAAAAAAAATCTTGCTACGCGCGTCTATGTGCATTTATGCAGAAAAACGCAGTCTATTTACTCAACTTTGGACCCTAATATCTTGGGAACCACACACTTCCCAGGTATGCTTCCATGAAGAAAAATGATCGTGATGATGAGGAGATTCCGTAGTTTTCGGGAACGTTGACGACCAAAAACCACCCTGTATATCGTCGATCTAATTATCAAAATGTGTAACTCCAAAAAAAAATATCAAAATTTTAAGCATTATTCTAACACAAGGTAACACGATTCTACGACAGATGGCATTAAAAGTAAAATTTAGTGTTAAAAGTATAATTTTGTTTCTCCCTCTTCTAATCGTCCTAACTCTTTTCTATATTCTATATTCTTTATTGTAGGTACACAGAAAAAAAACAAACATGATACAATATTTTATAAGATAATGTACAGAGGCGAGCTTATCTCTAACAGAGATTTCTTCCAGCCAACCATTTAATATAAAGTTATTAGCGAAGAAAAAGGAAATCATACGTGCACAACTAAATAATAATAAAAAAAACAATGTACTTGATATAAACAAACAATCAAATAAATGCATATATATGTAATACTTAGATGAAGGATAGTTATTATTTAAATTAAGTATAACTAAATAAATACATAGTCTGCAACAGATACATAGTCGCGGGCGTCCGCATATTTTATAAAAAAGAACAGAAGGTAAAACTACACATCATCATTGAAGAGAAAGGTTAACTTTTAACTTAACTCGTTGAAGGTGCCAATAGATTGCGAGTCTCTTATAGTATGAGGTAGGGAATTCCAGAGCATAATGGCATAAACCGTAAATGAATAGCCATATGCTCCAGAGTTATGGCGGTTAACTCTTTTCCTCGCCGCGGACGCTGGCCACGTTTCCCATGCATTCTGCCAGTTGCCCAACCACCGCGGTACCGACCTCCCGCTCGACAAGTGAATTTTTGTGTGTGACAAACTGACCTACCCAATCAAAGCCCCCCTTACCCTAAAAGTGGACTATAATGAACTGTGAACTTAAATCCTACGACAAATTCCGCGCGAAAGAAGAGAAAACACACAGGTACTGTACTCCTAAAATTTTCCCTTTGACGCGAAGCGATCTACCTAAATCCCTAAAAATTTTGTTTTTTGGAGTTACGCATTTTAATAATTAGACCGACGATATGTAACTAGCGACCCGCCCCGGCTTCCCACGGATGAAATACAGATACTAGTATACATATAAAAAACCGGATCCAAATCCGTCGGGTAGTTTGAAAGATCTAAGCATACAGAGGGACAGACAGACAGCGGTACGACTTTGTTTTCTAATATGTAGTGATGACTGTAAGGAGGAGGCTCTTAATCTTCTGTTCATATGAGGTACCTTCATTGTTGCTAACCCACATCCAAAGTTACCCCCAAATTTTTTAAATTTTACCCTTAAATACCCACACAACTGAGAAAATGTGGTCATACACATAGTAATTAGCGTCATTCACCATCGGAACTACTCTATAAAACGGACAATACACGTTGAGTCGTTGTACCCCTAAAAAAAATCTGCCCCTAAAAGTCCTCCTAGTTATCTTTTTCCCCCAAATTTAGGGGTAAAACCCTTAAGTTGTCACCACTGGGTACCTTGTATTTTATTGGGTAGTGTGTCATAGTGAAAAAAGGTAGACGAAATAGAATAGAATACTTAAAATTTAGATTTTTTACATTAAATCAAACACTAATTAATAACGATCACAACAATGTCATTACAATAAAAAAAAATGACATTGTTTAAGTATCTTGTTTAAGCATTATTTAAATTTTACTATTACATTATTTAAATCTATAATGTTGTAAAATGTCAATAACATCACAGATTTTTATATACAGGGTGATTTTTGGTCGTCAACGTTCCCGAAAACTACGGAATCTCCTCATCATCACGATCATTTTTCTCCATGGAAGCATACCTGGGAAGTGTCTGGTTTCCAAAATATTAGGGTCCAAAGTTGAGTAAAAAGACTGCGTTTTTCTGCATAAATGCACATAGACGCGCGTAGCAGGATTTTTTCACGAAAAATAATTAATATCGGTCTATAAAAAAACTAACATAAACACTAGACACTATAAATTTCGCACGATCAAGGAATTAATTTTTTTTTTTTTTTTTTCCTAGCATTTTTTTGGCATAAACTTACTTTATTTCATGTATAGAATACGTACTCTTCGTTAAAGGTGGCCACAAAAAAACCTGTATATTAAACACTAACGTTAAATAAAAAATTATAAAGAAAAACTTACCTAAACTCAACTTCTGCGCCAACTCGCTCAAAAACCCGGACCGCTCACTGTTATCGCCTACCAATTTGCTAGATTCTATCAAATTATGCTTAGCTAAATCCTTATCACATTTCGGCGCTATAAGCTTTTCCACCGGCTTTACCGATATAAGTGGCTTTTCTTTATCACAATTCAAAGAATCCAAGAATTCGCGGTTCAATTCATCCGCATATGAATTAACTTTGGATTCACCAGTTTCACTGTCGATTTTGACTTTAGGTGGGGGTTTTGGGGAGGGGGTTCGAAGTCGTTTCTCGGGGAGTTGGGGGGTGTAGTCTATGTCTCGTAGGGGGGAATCGGACACGTCTATCGTGTCTATTGTCCGCGGTTCTATCTTGCCGTTTGTCGTTGGGTAGGACAGTTTTCTTCTCTCGTGATTTTCGTATGGTAACAGGGTCCTGTGAAGAAAGTTTTTGATTAGTTTTTAATAATATATACGAGGTTTTTTCGTGATTATAATGAATTAATATAATAAGATGGAATATTATATACATACATATAAATATAATCACGCCTTTATCCCTGACGGGGTATGCAGAGCACCAAGGGCCGATAGAACCACATGGTGCCACTTCTGACCAATTTTGAGGGTATAGTTGAGATGTACAAGTTCGGTTAGTAGTGACAGGTGGTCAGCCCATCGCCTACAAAACACCAAGACCCTCTTGTCCCTCTACTGACTTGTACAGTATGCCCGGGAAGAGAAGCAGCTGTAGTATTATACGTTTTTTTTTTCACTCCCAGAGCAGCATAGAAGAAATATTATACGTGTAACTTAATAATAACGTAGTTTTCTTTATAATTTTGCGAGTCCGCTCCCTGATTACCTAATTTGCAATAGCAAAGCCGAAGCAATGCGATAGCGAAAATTGTACAATATTCGCCTTGAAATATGAATCTAAACTTCTGCAGACCGCCTCGTAGCCCTGGGATCTCACTGACCGTTCGTAGTGACTGCGACACCGCGCCGGCTGGTCTGTGACCACACGTCGCCACAGTTTGTGTAGACAGACCGCTTCGTAACCTCCCAGTCGGCGCACGCGCATGTACAGGTTGCGGAGAGACACTGCAAATGTAGGTACATGTTAGCATGGAATTATTATACATAAGGGGAAAATAGCTAAATATCTATACATATAATAAAAATGTAACGGATCGCTGTCTGTACATGGAAGATATATGAAAAAAAAATATTATAAGAGATCTTTATCAACGCAATAGTACCCAAAACAATGATTTTTGTATTTTTTTCTGTTTGTCTGTGCGTTTGTGCACGCTAATCTCAGAAACGGCTGAACCGATTTCGATGCAGTTTTCAAGAATATATTGTGACAGGCCCCACTTAACATATAGGCTACTTTTTATATACGTTTTTTCTGTAGTCCACGCGGACGGAGTCGCAGACGTCCACTAGTTAAATAATAAATATTCTCTTAGGCGTGGGAGTGACACTGGATCACTGATTGTGTGTTGTGTTGTGTAGTATATGAACAGCACATTAACTTAGCCCCACACGTTGCTTAGTACCCACGACACAAGACCCTCACGGATCCTAGTGTGGAACTAGATCAATGTGTTTCCGAAGTCTGTTAATATTTCCTTATAAGAGTATATAAATATATAAATAAATATTCACACACTACACAACACATTGACCTAGTCCCACATTAAGATCCCTGAGGTCTTATGTCGTGGGTACTAAGCAACGGTATATAAATACATAGATAAATATAGAAACATCCATGACTCGGAAATAAACATCGATATTCATCACATCAATGTTTGCACCTACCGGGATTCGAACCCAGGACCTATGGCGTCGCAGGCAGGGTCACTACCAACTACACCAATCGGCCGTCAATATGTAAGAGAACTTACTATCTTTAAAAGGGTTAGCCGCTTTAAAAGGTTCGCTCCTCTCCTTATAGAACTGTTTCAATTGTTGAACAAACGCCTTGTTTTCCGCGTCGTCCTCTCTCTTTCTGTCTCCATCTTCTCTTTCTTCTTCTTCTTCGTCCGACTGCTTTTCCGGTCCGTTGCGTAGAGAGAGACGGCGAGGCGTTTGTGGCTGGAAAGAGACGGCAATGTTTATATATTTTAGGTTTTAAATAGATATATATTCGTTTTTAGGGTAACTCAAGTATATGTAGATATCGAAAGGACATTGTATAACATGAATTTGAATAATATATTTATTTTAGTCGCAAAAACGAAACGCTCGCTGCGCTCGCTATTATTTTAAGTTTGGTTAGGTTATGTTAGACATTACCGAATTTATTAATCAATGTGTTAAAATCGAGATTATCTACCTCGAACAACCCATATTCAAAATTCCTAGCCGTTTTGTAATACAGCGTATTATACAATATGTCTTAGACATTGATTTAGCAAATACAAATCCTAGGCCTCCCTTTCAGTTTCCCTCTCTCTCTCTCTCTCTCAACCTACCGTGGCATCTGCCGTCTCACTCGCACTAGAGCGGCCGGAGCGCGAGTGCGAGCGAGACCGCGGCGGGCGACGGCGGCGCCCTCTAGGCCTCCCTTTCAGTTTCGGCGCTAAGTGAGAACAGACGAACTCGTGCCCTTCTAACTCGGGGTATTCGAATGTGTCCTGAAACATATACGTATGTATAAACACGAGTGTCATGAAAGTCATTGTCAGCCTATTGCAGTCCACTGCTGGACGCCCACATAGGTCTCCCCCAGAGCACGCCAGAAAGCTACTGCCTTAGGGGGGTTTTGCGGCCGTCACCATAGTCACCACGTCAACCCGCCTGGGGTTGGTGACCGCAGGGTGATTTTTTACTATGTTGTCTTGTCAACACGGGAGGCGCTGCTGCCCACCTCCCGGAAACCTTTAATCTTACCAACACAAGAAGGATATTTACTTGAATATTATTCAAATATCTAGCGGTTTTATAAATATTTAAGTATTTATAGCACTTTTTTTACAGAAATCATACTAAAGTTATTCCATGAAATGGACTCTTATCTATGTCGAACTATTTATAAATTATCTATATGTATACTAACCTTGCAGTACAAGATCCTAGTGTTCCTCGTAGGCGCGGCGTATCCGCCCAACGCTGCGACGAGCGAATCGCGTAACCAGTCGCCGCGGATCCCTTCCAGTCGCGCGAGCAACGCGCGGTAGCGGCAATACCGCGGATACGAGAACACCATTACTGCTGGACTGTCGTCGTCCACTGAAAATTACAGGAAAAAAGCTGTTGAACTATGAAGAAGGCATGAAAGAGGAGGTGGGACTATGAAGTGAGTCGTGTGGCAATCGTGAGGCCATGACGTCATGATAGGGGCGGAGCTTCAGGGCCAGTGTGTGCAACGCAATAGCTGTAACCACACGCTTATGCCGTACCTAACTATAGCACTTCTCTCTCCAAATGGCTGGATCAAAGTAAAAGCTCAAGAGTCTTTCAACACCTAGCCAAGAACCTTCCAACACCTACCTATAGCACTCCTCTCCGTGTCCACATCGCTGAAGTCCAGACTGGTGTGATGCAGCGGCTCGCTGGCGGGCGGCGCGGCCGGCGGGGCGCAGTCCCCGCGCCACACCGCGCGCAGCCCCCAGCGCCAGCCTAGCCCTACGCACAACCAGCTTAGCAGGTCCTCAGCTTTCAACACCACTTTGTCGTTTATTGCTAGGACTTCATCCTGGGGACAAAGAGAAGGTGTTAAGGCATGGAGTACGTGCATGTTTGATCCCATTTTTTTCTGGGAATGGTGCCACAAACAGCTATTATAATACAGGGTGTGGGTGACAGCCAGGCAAATACTAAAAAGCTGAACAAGTACCATTGTGTTGAGCTATAAGACATTGTTAATGTGTTGTGTAGTGTGTGAATATTTATTTATTATTGTTGTTTTTTGGATCACTTGTGACTACATTAGGGTTGATAAGTTATTTGAACTTTTTTGAGGGCAACTTATATTTTGAAAATCATCTTTTGATTAAAATTTTATTTTTAAGTCACTATCTAAGGCCTAATTAATCGAACTAAACAATTTTTTTCCAGAAAATATGAAAAAAATGTCGGAAAATTTTGGAATTTTCCTGCGAAAGTTTTCAGTGTTTACCGCCTCAGAATCACGGTCTGAAGTCATGGTATCAAATATTTGCCTGGCTGTCACAAACACCCTGTATACATTACAAGAACTACGCATGTTATTCTATCTAGTCAAAAGTTTAGACTATGTTTGAGTCGTTTCGCACGAAATCTGTTCGCACGAACGTGCCAAATGTCCCTTTTCAAAAATTATATTAATTTAGTAGGCGTTTCGTTCGGATGTATTGTAATTTATGTAGTAATATAATGTTGTTTACACTACATTCGGGTGAAACGCCTACTAAAATAATAATATTTCAGAAAGGGGACGTTTGGCACGTTCGTGCGAATAAATTTCGTGCGAATCGACTACTAAGCCTGTTTGATATAATTAATACCGCTAAAATCGAGTATTATTTTTTATTTTTTTTTTACAATTATTACAATTAGCTAGGCAAACATTTGACCGCCATCGTGCCTGATGTTAAGCAAGATGCGGCCTAGGGTGGTACATGTTTGCCTAGAAAGTGCCTATTCAGTCTAACTTTGAAGAGACCAATGTTGTAGTGCTCGGGAAATACATCGGCAAGAAGTGCATTCCACTCCTTAGCCGTTCGCATTACAAACGAGTTAGCATAACGTTTGGTGCGGATGGGTGGGATATCAACAACATAAGGGTGATACGCTAGTCTGCGTCTAGTATCCCGATGGTGAAAAGGAGCTGGTGAAACTGTATTGTGAAGTTCCCACGCACACTATCCAAAGTGTATCCTGTAAAACACTGACAAGGCAGCAATTTCACGGCGGTGGGTCTTCGAATTTGCTACGGTTTCATCTCCAATAAGTTTCATTGCCCGTTTTTCCACCGAGTCCAATGCGGCTAGCTGATATTTAGCTGATCCATCCCAAAGGTGGCAGCAGTAGGTACTCCATACAAGGGCGAACTTGCGCTTTATACAATCGTTGCTGTGGAGTAAAATACCACCTAACCTTGGATAGGACGCCTAGTTTTTTAGCTGAGATTTTTGCTATGGACTCGATGTACTTGCCAAAATTCGACGTTGCTGGTATGTCCAGGCCTAAGAGTTGAAGATGGTCAGTCGTTGCCAAGGACACTCTGGAAAGTTTTACCTATTTTATCTATGTACCTAATCTATTCTACTCAAGGGCAAAGATTTCCACTACTAAACATAAGCTTCCTTCTACCTCAAAAGTTTACCCAAGGTTTGGTTCTGGTTTACCACAAAGTTTTTGTTACGATATCACAGCACCTGTAACATCGACCAGTCACTCATAGATGGCGGTAGTTAGCATGAACCCGATTGAGTCAAAGTTGGTAGTGGCCCTGCCTGCGACGATAGGTCCTGGGTAATCCCGGATGCAAACATATGTGATACATATATGAGGAAAACCTTTTAAATACATATAAGCATGATATAATTTGTAGGTAGTGTATGTAAGGCCAAGTGCGAGTCATACTCGCGTACGAAAGGTTCTGCACCATTATAAAAACGGCAGAAAATAACGTTTGTTGTATGGGGAGCCGCTTTAGTTAAATCGATATGGCCCCTGCCCCGTCCCCCTCTATTATTTAGTATTATTGTCCACCTTACATTATTTCTATGTAAATAGCCCACTGTAGAGAAGTCCACAAAATTTTATTGTCTACGATAGTATGGAGAATTTATAATATCCATACAATCTATAGATGGTGCCTTACCTACCTAGTGGTAAAATTACTAAATTTTTGTGTTAAAGGGCTTTATACGTAACTCGTAAAATAACCTAGCTTCTAGCCAAACTAACCAATTCAATAAGAGAAAACATCCAATTAAATTAAAGTAAAAAAGTGCAAATTAAAACCGTGTAAGTGGCAGCCCTGTGAAATTACTTCGTAGGCGTTTAGGGGGGAGGCGACAGGTCCGGACTCGGTAGCGCTACTTTAATAAAAAGTCGAGATTTTTTTATGAGACACCGCTACGGAACATAATATAGGTAGAGCACATTTTTTTGGAGATTATAAATCCGTATAAAATTAATGTTTTTACCCGACTTCGCCAGAAGGAGGGTTATGCTTTACGTTTATTTTGTTGGTACGCTTTTCTCTTTAAATAAATATTATAATATATTTCACACGAACACTTGTAAGATTACAAAACTTACATAAGTACATTTAAATGAAATTTTCTCTCTCTCTTGTCCATATTTATTTTTTTTTTACAATAGATCGTATTACTTAAATAATCATAGATATTTTCGTTACACACCTAATGTTTTCTAGAACTAGCTTCTAAAACTTAATACGAGTGGTCAAATGGTCAAGGTTCTTAGTTTAATAGTATATGAATTGACACATAATTATCTAATAATCGTAAACTTCCTTCGCCTTTTAACAATTCTTCGTAAATTACTAAATGTTAAATTACATCTTGTTTATCCTGTGTATAGGTAATAATAATAAATGAACACATATTAAAATTGCAAAAGTAATATTACTCGCTTTTAAGTATGCAGGTATCTAACCCACTAACTAATCTTTATAAAATATTAATAAGAAAATGAAAAAATTCTTCATTCGAGTGAGATTTGAAATCACGCCCACTCGCATTCTGTGCATGCATCGCTCTACCAACTGAGCTATCGTGTCACTTAATTCGGATGACGAATTTTACCATCTCTTTCAAATTACGTTTTTGGCAACGTTATTTTTTTTCATTCCCATAGATATATACTTGCCAAATCTCGGCAAACAAAGCTGAATCCCTCAGAACAATATTTAATGATGAAACGATCGACCATGTCCTAGTGGATTATATTATGGAGAAGTATCTTATTCGTCTTCAGCCTATTGCAGTCCACTGCTGGACGTAGGCCTCCCCCAGGGCACGCCACAAGGCTACTGCCACAGGGGGGTTTTGCCCATAGTCACCACGCTGGGCAGGCGGGTTGGTGACCGCAGTGTGATTTTAGGACTATCTTGTCAACACGGGAGGCGCTGCTGCCCACCTCCTGGAAACCCTTAATCGCCTCGTACGATACCCACGGTACCCAAGTATCTTATAAATTTATCCTAATCAAGATATTATCTATTATAAAATATTAATAAGAAAATAAAAAAATTCTTCACCCAAGTGAGATCTGAACTCATGACCACTCGCATTCCGTGCATCTAATTTTTAATAACCTAACCTTACTAATATTAAAAATGCCAAAGTGACTCTGTCTGTCGCGCTATAACGCCAAAACTATTGTACCAATGGACTATTTATCCCGGAAAAGGATTTTTCCTGGAAAATTATGACTTGTTTTTTCTGCAGTCAACTAGTAAGTTTATATAATAAAAAATACGTATAAATATCTAACGTGACGCTTTTAATCGTATTTACAGATACGTAAACTAACAGGGAGCTAAACTCTGGATCCGACCCTGCGCCATTCTAAATGAAGGGGGGTTGAACTAAAATTGCTTTCAAATAAGTAACCAAGCCGTGGCGTTATTCCGGAGCATCGAATACTAGATACCGAGTATCGAGACGAAGGGATCACTCGAGTGACAGTTTGGCGCGATTTACGTTTAAATAACGATGATTTATAAGTTTCACTTCGATGAGGAAATGAAAAATATATTCTAAGATACATTTTTTGGATAAATATTGTTTAAATATATATCTTTAGGTACATAAAAGGGGAATTTGACATAGATATAGACAGACACACAGCCGAAAGCGCTAAAGTACAAACGTGAAATTAGGACCGTGGCTTCATTTTATGACGTATCAGGTCCAAGGTAAAAGGATTCCCTGAAATTCCCACGGGAACGGAAAAACAACAGGGATTCTAAAGTTTACTCGGACGAAGTCGTACGCGGCTGCTAGTTGTTTATAAAGTATTAAGTAATATTAAATCTAAAAAGTACATAATACGTTTAAAAAATTTTATTTACGTATGAGTGATTTGTCTGATTTTGTTAACACTTTATGATGTAATACATAAATAACTGTCCAGGAAAAATTTTATATACTTACCTACATTCAAAACACTATCAAGTTCAATTTGCTACGATCCTGATACATCTAAATCTAAATATGTATAATAATAAATAGCATTTAAATATCCAAAGGATATAAACTACTATCATAAAAAAAATACTAGTTTTTCTCTGTGAATACACAAATCGACCCAGAATAATCCTCGCCGCCATTTTGACGCAATGTTTAAAAGTAATTTTACCGACTCACAATGTGCTCCACAAGGGCTGCCACTCGCCGGATTAAAACATCTATTTATTGCATACTCTTAGACTTATTAATTACAGCAGAACTTGCTTTTACTTAAACTACTCAGTTTAAATAGAATCCTTAGTAATATAATATTATAAATGCGTAAATAACCCAGTCTGTCACGTTTTTATACCAAAACTAACGAACCGATTGAAATGAAATTTGGTACATAAGTAGTTCAGGCAATTTTTTATCCCGAGGATTTTTTTATTCCAAATTTATCATAATATCTACAATACGGTGAATGAAAATTAAAGACTGTTTTCGTAAAGCGCTGCTTCAGTTTTGATAAAATTTATAAACAAAATCCAATTTGAATTTAAATTTACCACACACAAGCTAAATACAAAACATATAATACAATGGATCGAGAACCTTCTTAAGTTGGTTAATAATACCTATACTTTGGTTCTTATAACCAAAACTACACAAAATTAGTTAAGATACCTACAATAATCTTTTAACTCTAAACGAAGCCAAAAATAAAAGTATTATCAACAAAATTTTATGTTTACAATTAAATTTAACATATAAATGTATGAAACTTTTGCAAGTGTGCGTCTGTATGTAAACGTCCCTATGTATAAAGCTGATCCTCCTTACAAAGATAAACTTTAGCAAAGCTATAAATAAAATAATACATTAATATTGGTAATGTTATTGCAAATTCAAAAAGGTGTGAAATAAATTACTTATAATTCAATAATTTTATAATAAATATAAATTTTATCCGTGTAATATTATTATTATAAACTTTATTTATAGTGGAATACGTTAAACTAAACGTTTGAATTTAACATAACATCGTAGGTGTTATTATACCTACTTATATATTTTTCTGTGTAGTTTTTACGCTTTCTCTCATTCTTTATGGTTCATAGTAAAATTTTAACAAAAAGCTAATAAAAAAAAAATCGTTATTATAAATTCTAACCTAACGTGAAAATAATAATTAATAAAAATTTTATTTCAAACCAAATAAAAAATATACCAAATAAAATAAACAAAGTATTGTAAAAATTCACTAATATACATATAAAAATATTATGCATTAGAAATATATCTTCGTCTCGTATTTAGTATCTAGTCACTGGCGCACCACCTTTAGCTAGTCGTGTATATCTATAATACGTGATGTTGTGTTTGCTCGGAACAAGGTGAACTTATACAGGCTGCGCTTATTTTACCAACTATTCAATCGATATAAATGTTTCATCATATTCACTGTCAGTCCTAAATCTTGATTAAATTCTTATTTTCGTTAATATTTTCCTTATATGTAAGTATCACTTTTTAATGTACCTATAATGGGTTATAATTTATTGTCAAATACAAAGAATTAAGCATAAATACCTTGACTAATGCTAGTTACGAATAAACAACGGCCTGCAAATCCTCCACCGATGGCAGCGTGCCGAATATAATAATCATTTTTCTTAAGTAGATAAGCTCGCTATTGTATATTTTTGTGTGTATCTGTATATATTGTAATATTTGATACTAATGTACGTAACTATGATATGAAATAGTATAAAGATAACAATATTAATCTAAATCAAGTCCAATTAGAAAGATAGCGAATGTAAAAACCTTAGACAATCGAAATATTAGATACCTATTTACAAAATACTATAATATATAATTTATCACATAATTAACTATAAGAATAGATAGATATTAAATATGTCACCCAAAAAAAAATTAACACATTATTTAAAGAAAAAAAAAATATACATACAAACATACACTTGAAAAACATAACCCATCTTCAGTGCACAGTCGGGTAAAAAATATAGGTACGTGATTAAAATATAATCGTTTTTTAAACATTTCCGCATAAACAAAATATACAAAATAATAATAATAAAAGAAACAATAATGATCCACGAAATACGCCCCCTGTACGTGGACATGTGACACGCACACACACACAAGCGCTCGATCTATTCGGTGCAACGCCCCGGGTAAAGCCGTGCGCACACTGAGAGCTATTGTGTTTCGGCAATCGCTAATTCGTTGTGTTATCAACCGCGATAGCGTAATTATAATTTACTGTAGATGGATCATTTTATATTAAATATACGCTGTATGTTTCTAAAATCAAAATAGCAGTTGTAAGTTATTAAAAGTAAGGTCTTAAATGAGCAATTATATTATAATTGTTTAAATGTTGTCTTCTTCTTCCTGCGTTTTCTAGTGATAGAAACATTACATCACCATGTTATTCAGTTTACATATCATTTGAAATAATACATAATAAAGGGGATCTAAATTAATTCTTCACAAAAAATAACTAACCTATACACAATATTGTAATACGTATACAAAAAATACGTTTGAAACAGCATTATAATTAACTGCCTTATGTAATCAAACGTCCAAACACACGCTGTTTATACATAATTACGTTGATACGACCGTGACCGTGTTATTTTAATTTAAGCAAATACATCGAGCTATCAGCTATCTTTATGGGAATAAAGGTCGACATGTGGACATAATTTCATATTTTATATAAGGTAGTAATACAAAGTATAATCGGAATTAATAATTTTAATTGTACTTATTAAGTAATTCGTCTACAGTTATAATTTGTTAAAGCGTTTTATATTTTATTTTGTATATTTTGAGCACTAATTCCTTTGGGGTTAACTATTATAGTAAAAATATAATCACTCGATGTGCGCACATCCTAACGGACATAAATTCTCAATAACACGAAATGGTGGAGCGGGGAGAGGGGGAAGGATAGGGACGGATCCAGGGCTGCGTAATTATTATTATTATTTAACTTGAATTACTTCTCATAATTTAAATAAGGACAATTCGTCGCGCAATAAATCACAAATTATAATTAACACTGAATAATTAGTTATTAACATAATACAATTAGTAATAAGTTAATGTATGTATGTATTCACATAGTAGAATACGCCCGAGTTTCCGCGGCATATAGCAAAAAAAAACCTAAATATCGGGGCTAAAAGTCGCCTATAATCTTCCTCAATAAATAAATAAACCAACATTAAAATATCGTTTCAAATCGGACCAAAAAGATCCTGAGATAGTATAATCTAAAAAAAAGAGAGAATAGTAACACAAAAATAAGTAACAAACATACAAAAAATATTATTCGGTACGTTCAAAGTTTAAATCATAGTTGTCTATACGAAAACAATAGAATAATTCTGTTGTACCTATACTCGTATTATATAAGTCCATCACGATAAATATTAAATGACGTTTCCTCCGTTATCTGTGAATTGGCTCTGATATGCCTTGCAATTACATGACGAGGCTTACGTATTACCTATTCACACACTACATAAGGAAAATAATCCACTATTAACTAAATAAATAAAAATAATGCTACACAATAAACTTGTAAGTAATAGTAAGTCTCGAAAATCAAACAAAACCAAATATTTATTTGAAACTGATTAAAAAAGCAGCTTTATCGTGTATTAGCTACCGGCTCCGGCTTTGCACGGGTACAATGTACCTGTGTCGTGGGTACTAAGCAACGTTATATTAATACATAGATAAGTATAGAAACATCCATGACTCGGAAACAAACATCAATATTCATCATATCAATATTTGCACCTACCGGGATTCGAACCCAGGACCTATGGCGCAGCGAGCAGGGCCACTACCAACTATACCAATCGGCCGTCATATGTATACGAGTATAATCGATGTATTTAACTATTGATCAGTGCAAATACAGGACTTTAAAAAAGCGCAAAATAACAAAAATAACCAACTCCAAGCCCGTCCCTGGCAGAAAGCAGTGAAAGATGAGAGTCGGGTCGACTACTCCGCTCCAACAGTTTTGATACTATGTTATGTAATCCGAGTTTTTTTGACACTTTCGCTTCGCGACAATAAAACAAACAAGATACGGTGGAGGCAACTGGAAATGTCATTGATCTATTATGTAGTGTATGATGTACTTAATTGGACAGCTTTACAAATGTATTTAGTACCTATATCATAATTATTGTTGTCAAGATAATTGGATTTTGATTAAATTTTAATAGTAATAAATAAATAGATAACGGGCATTCCCATGAGGAAAATAAAGTAATTTTTGAAAAAATCTCATTTAAAAACGGACTCCAAAGCGAAATAATAAAAAAATGGAAATAAAAATTTTTAAAAACTCCGAGATAATTGAAAACATTAAATTGGACGATCATGATTAATTAAATAACCGGAAACATAAGGGCCATAATAGTCACTTTTAAACGAGTTCGTAATATTCGTATACGTGACTAGATTATATAAAAATAGTAAAATGCCTACATTGAGGTCAAACACGAGTGTCCTAAATATCGAAGCCATTTACAAGTGCGAATTATCGATAAAAAGTCGCCGATCGTCGACACATCACTAACCTTGGCAAGGTCGTTAATTCCGTATATTATTACTGTGTGTTTCTTTTTATTGATACCACTGAACTTTGCTTTGAAACCGGTTTTCGAGACATAACAGCCTACGGATAAACGAATTTGAATTTGTCTATTATTAGTGGACGCCCGCGACTTCTTCCGCGATGTTTGCAGAGAAAACAAAATTCCGAAATTATCTGGGATAAAAATATTTTCACGAGATAAAAATAGCCTATGTCCTTTCTCAGGCTCTAGACTAAGTGTGTACCAAATTTCATTTAATTCAGTTCAGTAGTTTTGGCGCGAAAGCGAGACAGACAGAGTTATTTTCGCATTTTATAATATTAGTAGTGATTATATATTATATGAGATTAGGCGTTCTTTCCCCGATGTGATTGTTGTTTAATAACATAGAATGGAACATTTTTATTTGAAAAACTAGTGAGTCCGCAGCAGCTTCACTTGCTGCCGATTGCAGTAGGTACCACCTAACGGACATACAGTTAGAAATGATTATTATGTCTTTATATAAGTATATATTTATCAATCATTTTTTTGTAAAAAAAATAACTCCGATTTTTTATAATTCAATGATTACATTGTTTAAAAAATTATAGTTTTCCGTACCTCAAGTTAAATCAAGTATCAAAACTCCCCCACCGTGGTACACAACTGTTCGAAGTTTGAAAGCTTAATGAATACAAAAGGGTGTAACTGCAAAATCACTCGTTTTCTACCCAACGTAAATGCTGCCTTATAATCAGCCCCACAAAGTTCATTTTCATGCGAATATTTATCTAACTTATTAATATACCCAGCTTATATAGAATTTGGAGATTAGGAAACCGTTTTTTTTTTTTCGTTTTTTTTACGTCCTGTTTTTATTTAACTATTTATGTTGGGTTTCTATGTAATACCTGTTAATTTAAGTTTTATGTTATAATTTTAAAGATTTTATAATTCGTTTCAGAAATTGTTATGATGTTTGTTGCTCTTTCACGCAAAAACTACTGAATGGATTTTGATGAAACTTCAAAATAATATAGCTTAAATATAAAAATAACATATAGGCATATTTTTTTTTCCCGGAAAAATATTTTTATCCCGGATAATTTCGACATTCTGTTTTTTTCTGCAGTCCACACGGGCGATGTCGCGGGCGTCCACTAGTTTAATATAAATAATAATAACTGCACCTACTAGATAGAATATCGTAGAAACCCAGTGTTATCGCGATATTCTTAGATAAAGGTAGGTACTTATTTATTTTATTGATTTCCTTATCTTAAACTATGTACTATGCTATGCAAAATGCTTCGAGAAAAATATCCTTTTAAAAAAAAAAACGCTTTTTTTTTACACATTACACAACACATTGACCTAGTCCCACATTAAGATCCCTAAGGTCTTGTGTCGTTTAAAAAACATTATAATGTCTCCTTTCAAACACGAAAAATATTATATGCTCATAAAATACTAATTGTTTTAGACCTTAAATTGAAACCTTCCGAATAGTGACGTATTTACCATCTACATCACTATCACCACATATTATAGAACAAAGTCGCTTGCCGCTGTCTGTCCGTCCCTATTGCCTTGATCACACGTACCGAGTAAACGGGCGAGACAGTAAAATGATTCTCGGCCGAGACAGTGACGTGGGCGAGTAGCTCACTCGGCCTAGTAAAAATAACAGGGTCCGAGTTACTGTCTTGCCACTTTGGCCGGCCGAGCACTCGCCAAAGTGTTCAGACGAACCGAGCACTCGGCCGAGTTTACCGTCTCGTCCGTTTACTCGGTACGTGTGATCAAGGCATAAGTATGCGTCAGATCTTTCAAACTAGGGATCGGATTTTGATGCGGTTTTTCAAATAGATAGAGTAATTCAAAAGGAAGGTTAATTTATAAATGTATAGTATCAGCATTGCACCCATGCGAAGCTGGGGCGGGTCGCTAGTCTATAATATAAAAATGAATCGCTAATTATGTTGCTATGCGCGGTTCTCGAGAGCGGCTGAACCGATTTCGCCAATTTTTTTAGCGTATTTCGTGAAGTACGAGGAGGGTTCTTACGGGGAGAAAATTGTTTAAAAAAAATTGCCTTTTCCACTTTTGTGTAGCAGTGGCCCATGACTTTATCCACGTGAAAGGGTGTTACACCCGTGCAAAGCTAGGATGAATCCCCCTAGTATTAAATAAAAATGAGTTTGTACAATCTATTAAAATAAAAATTATCTTAACATAACATTTTTTTTAATCAAAAATGCAAATTTTTCAACAATTTTTTCTTACATAATAATGTAAGTAATATATTTTCTATACATAATAATTTTTCATAAAATTTATATTAGGTCATGGACAGCCTCTAGTAATTTTTTAAATAATAAAATCCTAACATTTTCTGTGCGCGACTGTACATTATCACATTTGAGGCTTATATCGATTGGCTACTAATAATAGAACGGTTAATGCCGCGGACACACGGCACAAGCGGAGCGGAGAGCGGGATGCTTCTAGCATTATAAGTAAACCATTATAATTTCTTACTCTTAGTATTTGCAGAAACACGATTCGTAGACATTTTTACGAAAAAAAAAATGTTAAAGATACCTCTCTTAAATCAGATTAGTTTAGCAAACCAGAGCGATTTAAGCCTCAATTTTTGTATCAATAGACTTGTCTTCAAACATCCTAAAAAATAGTTGTACTTTTTTAAAAAATGTGAAGTTTTTATTTTTAACGCAAAAATATGTTTCGTCGCCTACGCTCTTTTAGTTTAAGCCTAGTCCCCGCTCATATTTGTATGGAAATAAACTTCGCTCAATCGGCGTACGGTCATGATCGTTTTGAATTTATTGTTTAGCAATGCGTCTCCTTAAGATGTCCTTTCTATTACACCCTTTATTAAAAACTAGCAGCCGCCCACGACTTCGTCCGCGTGAGGGGGCGTTGTACCCGTGCGAAGCCGGGCAGGTTGTTGTATAGACTGTAGCCTTCCTTGGTAAATGGGCTATCTAACACTGAAAGAATTTTTCAAATCAGACCAGTAGTTCCTGAGATTAGCGCGTTCAAACAAACAAACAAACAAACTCTTCAGCTTTATAATATTAGTATAGATATTCCCCAGATTGTGACTTCAGCCATATTTTAGTAGGTACTAGGTACCAGGACATCATAAGCTCACACCGTTAACCCGTTTCATGGCTGGCTACGTTCCAAAACCAAGCATCCTCCGTACAGCTGAATGCGTTTCACCAAATAGTTCCTCTGGATGATGGCGCTAGTTACTATGTATATAAACTATATTATATGTGTCACAGCATACAAAAAATATTAGTTCCGAAATCAGGCATAGGAGCTATTTTATGGCTCTAGTACATAACTAAACTTACTAAATTCGGCAGTAAACGTGAAAATACGATAGTAAAGTTTACGAAGCTAATTATCCCAGTCAGAAAGCTTAAGGTGTGCCGAAAGATTAATGTTATATTTTTATTTTATTTCAGAAAAAGGAATTGCTCTGCGCAGTATTATTCTGCGCCTACATTAAATAACACGATAACCTCATTTATACAGAATGTTTTTTTGTGGCCACCTTTAACGAAGGGTACGTATTCTATACATGAAATAAAGTAAGTTTATGCCAAAAAAAATGCTGGGAAAAAACATTTTTTAAATTTTTTTTTTAAATTCCTTGATGGTGCGAAATTTATAGTGTCTAGTGTTTATGTTAGTTTTTTATAGACAGATATTAATTATTTTTCGTGAAAAAATCCTGCTACGCGCGTCTATGTGCATTTATGCAGAAAAACGCAGTCTATTTACTCAACTTTGGACCCTAATATTTTGGAAACCAGACACTTCCCAGGTCCATGGATAAAAATGATCGTGATGATGAGGAGATTCCGTAGTTTTCGGGAACGTTGACGACCAAAAATCATCCTGTATAGAAAAATCGACTACGTAAAATTTTTGACCCAGTGTCACTCTCACGACTAAGACGAATGTAATGATACGTCTCAAGCTCAAATGCGACAAGAATTTTAGGTTCTAGAGCGTGCCAAAGAAACATACATGCATACACTCGAAAACATAACCATCCTTTTGGCGCAGTCGGGTAATCATCATCATCAGCCTATTGCAGTCCACTGCTCGACGAAGGCCTCCCCCAGACTGCCATGGGGGGTATTTGCCCATAGTCACCACGCTGGGCAGGCGGGTTGGTGACCGCAGTTTGTATTTTGGACTATGTTGTCAATACGGGAGGCGCTGCTGCCCACCTTCCGGAAACCCTTAATCGCCTCGTACGATACCCACGGGCAGACATGGGGTGGTACGAATTCTACTCTGCCGGCACCACGCGGCCAAATCGGGTTAAGTCGGGTATAATGAGATAAAATTGTCATGCGGTTGACACAAGGCTACGTACGACACATCTTGGTTCAGCGACGATTTAAACTACAGTGACGTACGCACGTGTCAAGCCTTGATAAGCCCAGTTTTGCTAGTACTAGAATCCATATTAAATAAAATAGAGCGTTCTCGATTCACAAGATTGATTATTCTTGAAAACTAAACATTTCAATAAGTTTAATAGAATGAGCTGGTTCCAAAGTTTTATTATTAAAAAGAACTGCCTCAGAATGATAAATTGTAGGTCTTCTATGAGTTTTATATATCTACTATACAGGATGATTTTTGGTCGTCAACGTTCTCGAAAACTACGGAATCTCCTCATCATCACGATCATTTTTCTCCATGGAAGCATACCTGGGAAGTGTCTGGTTTCCAAAATATTAGGGTCCAAAGTTGAGTAAATAGACTGCGTTTTTCTGCATAAATGCACATAGACGCGCGTAGCAAGATTTTTTCACGAGAAATAATTAATATCTGTCTATAAAAAAACTAACATAAACACTAGACACTATAAATTTCGCCAGATCAAGTAATTAAAAAAAAAAATTGAAAAAAAAAAAAATTCCCAGCGTTTTTTTTGGCATAAACTTACTTTATTTGATGTATAGAGTACGTACCCTTCGTTAAAGGTGGCCACAAAAAAACACCCTGTATAGTACATCCAGTCCTACTACTTAATATTATAAATGTGAAAGTTTGTGAGAATGTGCAAAACTACGAATCCGAAATTTTACTTACGGCCAATTTCAATACTAGAGATCACAAAGAAACTTAGATTTTTTTTATTCCAAATTTAAAATGTTGTATGAAAACAATGGAACATTTAATCTGGAATATGCAAAAAATCTCTCGAGATCGCGAGTGCCACTGGGTCAAAAATTTTACCCAGACGGTATTTTTTAATAATTTCGAATTTCAAACAATTTTCAGTACATTCTAACGTCAAAGTAGTTTCAGGCCGTATTAATTTAAAGATTCGGCCCCACATCACCGCGGGGTATGGGCCGCAAACCCATGGGAGCCTAAAGTTCGCCTTTACGTAAATCTTCCATTATATAGGTCGTTCCGGTTCGAACCGCTCTGATTAGTGATGTCAAGTAACGGCCAATTTCAATACTAAAAATATTTTTTAAATACACTTTTTTTCAAAATTTTAATTTTTTAAGAAAAACTACCTATACCAGTATGCAAAAAAAAATCGCAAGACCGGTTCTTGAAGTTGGTTTTTACTTGGTTATTGCAGCTTACTAAGCGTTTTGAACCTGATTTCGGAATAAAAAGTTGAACATAAGAGAGAGTCTGAGCTCCTTGGTCGACTCTTACGACATGCACGGAAGGAGATGCAGCTGATGTATTCTAGTGAAGCCCCGCACAGGGTATGCTGTTTTAGACATATTAAAAAAAATAACGTTGCCGTAATTTTGAAGAGATGGTAAAATTCGTCATCCGAGTTAAGTGACCCGATAGCTCAGTTGGTTAGAGCGATGCACGGAATGCGAGAGGTCGTGAGTTCAAAACTCACTCGGGTGATTTTTTTTCATTTTCTTATTAATATTTATAGTATAAGATTATATCTCTTTAGAGTGCGAGATTCGACCACTGTCAACAAAAATTCGAGTTTCCCTACAACCAGCACAACTCTAGTTCGATCCAGTTAAATCTAGTGCGAACCGGACGTAACTGGTTTCTAGTAATGCGATCTCGTACCTTTGATGTACAACCTTTATACTGAATTAGATTATTCTTTGCTTGGTCCCTTAAAGAGTCGTATGGCTGGCGACTATCTTCTAATGCTCTGTACCGAAGTATATTTCCACAAGTAGTCCTTTCCCGCTCACGTGTAACAGGAAAGCAGCAAATACTATAAAAGAACTACTTTTCAGGATAAAAAGAAACTAAAATGTACAAAATATAAAAAAATACATTTTTTCCATTTTCTTTATTAATAATTTTATAATATATAATATCTTGACTAAGATAAATTTATAAAAACACTTCTCCATTAATATAATTCGTTAGAATATGGTTGATCGTTTCATCTTTAAACATTGTGCAATTCCTTTATACTGAATTAGATAGCTATTGAACAATTTGCAATATGTAATTAGAAAAGAGATGTAAAATTCGTCATCCTTATAGCTCAGTGGTAGAGCGTGGCATGGCTGGATTCCCACTCGGGTGAAGAATTTTTTCCATTTTCTTTATTAATAATTTTATAAAAAATACATTTTAAAAAAATGTAAAAATAATCATCTTTTTTTTTAAAGAAAACGCCTAGATATTCGTAAATAATTAAAAACAATCTGCAATATTACTTTACGAATAAGTATATAGCAACTTCCCTGCGTGACGTTAGAATCTCTCTCGTGATCATGCAGATTTGGCTACCCCATTTTACAGCCGTGTAAATATGTGAAAATAACTTTATAAAATTGGACTCACACACACGTACCAAATCCTACTAATCCCTCTTGTTAAAGATTATTACTATAGGTGTAGTTATGTTTAATTAATATATCTATACAAAAAATTGGCCGGTTGCTAGATTGTACTACTTATATGACGTTAAAATCATCACATAATGTGATATAAACAGCTTTAATCATGGGACAAAGTACAAAATAGCCTTACACACACAAAAAAAACTATAAAATCGCTATAAAATACACAAAGTATCAAGAAGTGACGGTCGCAGTGCACCGACCGGTGTCCGCGACTTGCTTACGAAATACTCCGACGTACGGCGAAGTTAAATGCTATTTTTGTATGTACTATTAAATTTTTTTTTCGTATTTAGTACCTAACTTCCTATACTTGTATTTTAAAAGTCTAGCCTCCAGAAATATAATAATATTATTCGGTGTGATAATTATAAAAGTTTGAGAACAAATTGAATAATAGGTTCCGGGAGGTGGGCACAAGCGCCTCCCGTGCTGACAACATAGTCAAAAAATCACACTGCGGTTACCAACCGGCCTGCCCAGCGTGGTGACTACGGATGCAATAGGAATCTACTTACCTAAAGAAAAATTATGAGTATACTAGTGGACGCCCGCGACTTCGCCCGCGTGGGCTGCAGAAAAAACAAAATGACGAAATTATCCGGGATAAAAATATTTTCCCGGGATAAAAAAGCCTATGTGTTATCCAGAGTGTCAGCTAACTCCATACCATACATATACATATTAATTAATCACGCCTCTATCCCTTACGGGGTAGGCAGAGCACCAAGGGCCGATAGAACCACATGGTGCCACTTCTGACCAATTTTGAGGGTATAGCTGAGATGTACAAGTTCGGTTAGTAGTGACAGGTGGTCAGTCCATCGCCTACAAAACACCAAGACCCTCTTGTCCCTCTACTGACTTGTACAGTATGCTATATACTCCATACCAAATTTTATTAAAATCGCTTCAGCCGTTTTACGTGAAATAGTAACAAACCTCCATCCATCCATACTCACAAACTTTCCCGTTTATAATATCAGTAGGATGGGATTATAGTGTATTATAAATTACGCCCGGACTGGCTGGTAGATAAAACCCTGCAACTGAGATTAAGGTCTTGAGTTGAATCCCGGTTGGAGCAAACATTGGTGTTATACATAATGTTCATCTTAGAGTCATAATTGATGAGATAAAATGATTATTTATTTAGTCAAAACATATTACAATTAAGTTATTATTACGTCATTAGAGCAGAGACATGTCAAGACAAAAATCTGTCATGTAAATACATGTTTAATTCGATGATATTTTAAATCTACCCACGATACAAAACCTTGTGAACTTTTCATATTTTTTTCTTGTATATCGAATTAACTTTTTAATTCACTGCCTACAAAAAAACACAGTATTATACAAATTAAATAAACAATGCTAATATTTATAATTAGTTTTCGCAGAAAAATTCAAATATAATAAAAAATTATAATATAAAGTATCAAGACTTCTCGGCTAGAGTACAGCCGGTATATTTTACGAAATGTTAGGACGCCCTACATTCATAAGGAATGAAGTCGAATTTCCACCGACGACAAACCGTTTTTATTATTAAAACGTACAGTAGTCACATTTAAAATATGTAAGTCTTTATTTAATAACTTTATCAATAGAAGTATGTATATTTTTTTATTACGTTTATGTAAATAGTATGATATCTTTACAATTTAATTGTTTCTACAAGCTATTATGTAATGTGTGTAGCATACATTACATACAGCACAAATATACAACCTTTTTATTCTAAAGTACTTTTTTACAACTAACCATTATGAATGTATAATCTGGTTCTTGACAAGTGAGGATTTATAGGGTTTATATATTTACCTACCTAAAAAATAAATCGTTTTAAGCCTAAGTATATCGAATAATACGAAGGTAATAACTAATCCGTATATATATACCTACTACAGACATACAAACAGGCAATTTAGTTATTTTAACATCATAAATATTAACAAATATGTTAAACTAAACGGAGAAATTCTAAAATAGTACAAAGTTCATTTGCTCCGTTATACACGTAGGGCGTACTAAGTAAAGCAAGCAAACGAAGCAAGCGCGAGGGCACCAGGGGTGTCACTACATATATTTTATTATTTAAAAAATAAAATTATTAATAAAGAAATGGAAAAAATTCATCGCCCGGGTGGGAATCGAACCCACGACCTCTGCATTCCGTGCCAGTTAAAAATATGTATTAATGCGTAAAATAGTTTCTGGCTTCACTAGAATACATTATATTATGTATTTCTTTCCGTGCACGTTGTTTTTATGAGAGACAGCGATGTTCGCAAAGTTATAGAAACTTTTAGCGCGTTCGTTAAATGACGTAATTATGTCGATAATTTTGCGATGTGTGTTTCCTGGAGTCATGGATGTTTCTATACTTAATTAATTTTCTACTTTAAATGTTACATAATTGTAAAAGTAATGTATCTATACAGGGTGTAACAAAAGGGGTATGTTAAGCGAGAAGCTATGTAAATAGCCCACTAAAAAGAACCTATCTACAAAATTTCAGACTCGAAATCACATGTTTAATTTCGCAGCTAGTATGGAGAATTTCTAAACAACTTAAGGATCTTCATAAAAATAAATATGTGATTTCGAGTCTCAAATTTTGGAAATAAGTTCTCTATAATGGTCTATTTACATAGCTTTTCGCTTAACATACCCTTTCTGTTACACCCTGTATACTGTCGTTGTGTCTATAAATGAATAACATCTTTATTTTTTAGGCTCTAGCTAGAGCGTGGCAAAGAAATATACATACAAACATAAACTCGAAAACATAACCCTCCATCTGGCGCAGCCGGGTAATAAATAATAATAATAGTAAATAATAGAGGTATCTTTTTCAAAGTTCTAAATGAAAATATTTTTGCTTATATTTATTTATTTTGATTGATTTGACCTGCTTACCTAAAAAGCAAGCATTATTTAAACGCACCTATATATACCTACTGACTTATATATAACAATTCAGTAACAGTTCGACCTTAAGTTTAAAATAAACTGTACACAGTGCGATGCATAGAATTTGCATGCAAATTACTTGTTCTAATTTCTATATTAAGGCTCTAATAAATGCTGATTATTCGTTCACACTATTGTAGGACTTTAATATTTACTTCTTAAGAAATACAATTTATGCGTCTGCACTAGCGCCGCCCCACGACTTCAACCGCGTAAATTTCAGAACGGCCATTTCTCCCGATCCCGTGAGAATTTCGGGAATCACTTTCTCTTAGCGAATTTAAATAGACACGCCTGTTCTTTCACCCCGAAGTAAAGTTACACCATATCTAATCCATGTGTGGGAAGGCGTAAAAAATATTACATACTAGTGGACGCCCGCGACTCCGTCAGCGTGGACTACAGAAAAAACAAAATGTCGAAATTAGCCGGGATAAAAACTATTTCCCGGGATAAAAAGTAGCTTAGTGGGACCTGTCACAATATATTCCTGAAAACTGCATCGAAATCGGTTCAGCCGTTTCTGAGATTAGCGTGTACAAACGCACAGACAAACAGACAAAAAATAATCTAAAGGTATTCTATAATATTTTTTCTCATATATCTTCCATGTACAGACAGCGATCTGTTACATTTTTATTATATGTTTAGATGTATACACACACGGCCGAGTTCCCGAGATGGGGTAGACAAAACTGCACGATCATAAAGGAGATCTTATTTATGTATAACTTGATCTTCTTCTTGAAGTGGCACTCCATTACTGGAGGTCTGCCGTCAGCTTACTAAATGCAGACTTGTCCCTGGCCATTCGGAACAGCTCCTCCACATTAGCTATTCTCGTCCACTCACGAATGTTTCGCAGCCAAGATTTCTTTCGTCTTCCGACGCGTCTTTTCCCCTGTATTTTGCCCATCATGATAAGTTGAAGCAGTTTGTATCTATCATGCCGTAAAATATGACCAAGATAACCAACTTTTTTCTTTTTCACATCGCATCGCATCAACTCTCGGGATTTGTGGACGTGCCGGAGAAGAAACTTTCTGCACCCAACTGATTCGAAGCATACGGCGATAGCACCACATTTCAAACGCTTCTAGACGTCGTCTTGTGTCTTCCTTGATTGTCCACGCTTCAAAACCATAGAGCACAACGGGCCAAACATAACACTGGAGCAAGCGCGTTCTAAGTCTTAAGTTCAATCTACGACAACATAGTATCTTTTGCATTTTGACAAAGGATGCTCGGGCTATTTCTATCCGGGTTTTTATTTCCTGATTGATCTGAATAGGTAACCTTAATTTTATTGAGTTACTTACGTAAGTTTTTCTTTAATATGGAGAGACCTTTTCCCAGAGCAGTGTGAAATACACACTAATTTCTCCAAAAATCTTTACCTTTATCTATTTCATTAAGATACATTTTCAATATATTCTCTTTTGTGATGAGCATATTAAAAAAATAACATAAATTAGCACAGCCCTGCGCACCGAACGGCAAGTATGCGCCTGCCCGATATTTTTCCAAAGCCGAACAAAAAGCAATGGAGTCGCGTCTGCATTAGAATAATTTATATTTCCATTGTCATTAATTTCGGTGTTTCAGCAAAAAATGCTCTCCAAATAATTATTAATCCTATTGAGGGATCGCCCACCACCGGGCCCTATACCCTCCGCTGACCCTCGGATCTGCCGACTCATGATCACGAACACAAGACACTACAGTCGCAACGAGAAAACAGATCCAAGCACCTAGCATGCAACCATAAATACATAGCTGCTAATCCGAAAACCAATTAAAATTTTAATCGACATATGTTTCGCCAACACCCGTGGCATCATCACGATTAGTTTTCCATGTTAGTTCTATCTACCGAACCAACTAACTCAGTTTAACTGAGTATAGGGCCCGGTGGTGGGCGATCCCTCAATAGAGATTTGAACTTCCGAATAGTGACGCCTGATACAATTCAATAATTTACTTACAAAGTTGCATACAAGGTCTTAGAGATTGTTAGGTATTAACAAAAAATATTATACATACTAATGTACGTTATAAATAAGTTAATTATACAAGTTTCTTATTCGATATTTTTATCCGACATCCCCTGAAGGAGGATAATGTTTTTCGAGCATGTCATATTTCTTTAGTACACTCTAGTCTAGAGCCTATATAAATGGCTTGTCCCATTTGAGATTCGAAAGGTATCATTAGATTCGTTTTAATCCTGAGAGTGACATAGGGTAAAATTTATAAACGCACTCGGATTTATTTTCTTCAAGTTTATTTAATAAAATTTATACTTCGTCCGCGAAGGGGGGCATTGCACTGCGAAGCCGGGGCGGCTATATACCCTTACTTCCTCGATAAACGGGCTTCTTCAAGTTCAGACCAGTATTTAATAGTTCAAACAAACAAACAAACAAACAAACAAATTAGTATTATTATTTGCTCTAAATGTGGCACAATAGAGTTCATTACATCTATTCAGTCATAGACATGTTCAGCCAAAAAAAGTGCTATGCAACTATTTTTTTTAAATTTGGTTTATTTTGGGCATCTAGGTAAATGAGGTACCTTTACGATCTTATGACCAAACGGGATTATGACATAATAGGACAATAGCGAAACAGGAACGTGCCGAAACAGGAACAAGCCCAGAAACCCGATCGCCCGTAACACGAGTGCGTAACACAAAATAAAAGCGATGACAAAACAGTTTTGTTTCATCAAATTGTTTTCATAACAAAATCAGTTTAAAAAAACTATAACAATACCGCTCCACGACAGCGCAATGCAAAACATAGCGCTGTCTCGCTCGCACCCCCCACACACACACTTCAGCTAGGGTTTATGACGCCTGTTGGTAAGTGGCTGGCAACTAGACTCATAGAATAACTCGTATGCCTGATTTCGGAACTAAATTTTTTATAACACAGATAATACATAGAAACTAGCGCCGTCATCCAAAGGAACTATGTATACGGTGCGACGCATGGAGAAAAAATATTACTTACATGTAAATTAAATAAAAAATCCGGACTGCGTAAAATTTTTACCCAGTGTCACACTTACGTAGACGTCTAAGGGAATGTAACGATTTTTTAAAAAAAATTTTATTAAATTTTTTATTATATTACGATACCTCCCAAGCTCAAATGCGACAAACTCTTAAGGCTCGTTTAGGCTCCAGAGCGTGCTAAAGAAATTTACATAAGACATACATACGGTAGGTAAGTACACTCGAAAAAAATAACCCGCCTTCTGACGCAGTCGGGTAAAAATTCGCTCGGTAATACAGAGGGAGAGATGAAATTTTAATAAGAATGCACCTTGTCTGATCTAAATCAAAAATGCATTATTTTCTATTGTGATTATTGTTCGCTGACCGTCAAGAAATATTGAGGTTATTAAATTAGCTACTCAGCATAAAAAAAACATTTGTTTGCTCTAAAACTTCGTACACTTTAACCTTTTCCGGTTAGGTATGCGCACAAAAAAGTATGATTGCGTCATAGTCCAGCTGAAAAGGGACCCGTTTGGCGGTTGCACGTACACGGGACTGACGGGCTCCAAATAGGGCACACAGTTCTACTTACTGTTCTTTGTTTCATGTTACTTCTACCTGTCTACTTACTTCTTTTGATCTGTATTTCTACCCTATTTCTATTGTCCTTTTCTATGTTACTTCTGTCCGTGTATGTGTAATTTTCAAATAAAAAACTATTCTATTCTATAATTATACCAAATAAAATCAAGGTTTATGGGAAAATAGATTGAAAACTGTATTATCATTTAAATTAAGTTAAGAGAAGGTTTTGAGAGCACAAAAATATAGGCACATATTCACTATCCTAAATTAATTATCCAGTGCTGATGCGGAGCTTCACTAGAATACATCAGCTGCATCTCCTTCCGTGCATGTCGCAAGAGTCTACTCAGGAACTCAGGGACGTTCTCCAGGCGATCAGCAAGCAACTTGTCACTGATCTTTTACATATCCACTGAGAATTAGCATGTCATATGATCCTGAAGAGCTGGCTAATTTAGCAACACAGCCGAGTCCTCGCTATGCTAAAATTCACTCCGGAATTCCCGGTCCGGGATGTCCCAGGACTGCCTACGCAGCGACCTACCACAGCGCCTCCACAACACACCAAGGGGCAATGTGACTCAGTGACGTATATTTTTTATAGCATTTTTTATTACATTTTTTTTTAATTTAAATGCTTATTACCTGCTCCGCTATTCGAGATTCAACGGCCAATGTGTACGCCGTTCCAGACCGAATTGGTCAGGACTTGGTACAATGATTTAGCACATTTATCGGAGAAAATCTTTTTTCTACAAGGAAAAAAAAAGGTACGAAAATAAACGCAATATGTACGAGTATTACGCGTATACAATGAGTAGGGTCTTTATTTTAATTTTCACTTTATTATATCAATAAAAGAAACGCTATTTTTTATACTTTAATAAATTGACTAGGTTCTCCTAGCAAAGTAAATACAAAATATTGTTAAATGTAAATTTTGAAATTAAATATTTTTTCCTTTAATTTACCTAAAGACTAAATAATAATTAACCAACTTACAATAAAAATAAAGAGTTAAATTGAACCGATGATATATAAACCGACACGAGCACATACAATTTTAACTTTTTGCTCGCCAGCGAACTACGTAAAGTTTTTTTATCGTTTTTTTTTTAGGGTTCCACTAACCATTATTATATTTACATATTTATAGTAAACTAGTGGACGCCCGCGACTCCGTCCGCGTGGACTACAGAAAAAACAAAATGTCGAAATTATCCGGGATAAAAACATTTTCCCAGGAGAAAAAGTAGCCTATATGTTAAGTGGGACCTGTCACAACATATTCCTGAAAACAGCATCGAAATCGGTTCAGCCGTTTCTGAGATTAGCGTGCACAAACGCACAGACAAACCGACAAACAAACAAACAGACAAAATTCCAAAAATCATCGTTTTGGGTACTATTGCGTTGATAAAGGTCTCCTATAATATTTTTTCTCATATATCTTCAATGTACAGACAGCGATCATTTACATTTTTATTATATGTATAGATTATAGAGTTTGCTTGAATAGTTTATTTTAACCCGATCGAGTTCGAAGTTAAAACTCGCACAAAGCACTAAGTCCTCAGTATTAATTAGTTAGGTTAAACATAAAACAAAAAGTATTTCAAATTAATTAGACTTTAAAGAATATTGTAAAAAAAAAATATAAAGTTACATAAGTTGTAAAAAAAAAAGATAAAAAATTCTCACGGAACCCACAAGTCGTGGACGGACTTGCGCTTAACCGTTTTTTCTCCCACGTTACAACATAATGGGTAAAGTGCGTTTCACCGTATAGTTCCGATGGATGATGGCGCCAGTTACTATGTGTATGACCATATTATCTGAGTCACTGCATACAAAAAATGTCAGTTCCGAAATCAGGCACAGGAGTTATTCTATGTAACGGAGTCTACTGTAAATGAAGGACAGATGCGCATGCGCCGCTGCGATTAGAGATAACGAGATGTTCTGGCTCGCGTCGGCAACCCCAGACGAGTCAGGCTTGACACACTGTGCATAGACTTTAAATCATATTGAATAGATCTACATAAGTACATACACTAATAAGAATACAGGGTGTTTTTTTGTGGCCACCTTTAACGAAGGGTACGTATTCTATACATGAAATAAAGTAAGTTTATGCCAAAAAAAATACTGGGTTTTTTTTTTTTTTTTTAATTTTAAATTCCTTGATCGTGCGAAATTTACAGTGTCTAGTGTTTATGTTAGTTTTTTTTATAGACAGATATTAATTATTTTTCGTGAAAAAATCCTGCTACGCGCGTCTATGTGCATTTATGCAGAAAAACGCAGTCTATTTACTCAACTTTGGACCCTAATATTTTGGAAACCAGACACTTCCCAGGTATGCTTCCATGGAGAAAAATGATGGTAATGATGAGGAGATTCCGTAGTTTTCGGAAACGTTGACGACCAAAAATCATCCTGTATAATAAACACGAAAGTTTGTAAGTATGGATGGATGGATGGATGTTTGTTACTCTTTCAAGTAAAAACGGCTGGAGCGATTTTAGTAAAATTTGGTATGGAGTTAGCTGACACCCCGGATTAACACATAGGCCACTTTTTACCCCGGGATAATATTTTTATCCCGGATAATTTCGACATTTTGTTTTTCTGCAGTCCACGCGGACGAAGTCGCGGGCGTCCACTATTCATGTACATATACTCGTACATATGTACTTACATACTGGGTGTAAAAAGACAACGTTGTTCATTTAATACCTCGTATTCTATCCTCGTATTACAGGGTGTAACAAAAAGGGTATGTTAAGCGAAAAGCTATGTTATTAGCCCACTATAGAGAACCTATTTCTAAAATTTGAGAATCAAAATCACATATTTATTTTTCAAATTTGTATGAACATTCCTGAGTTCTTTAGGAATTCTCCATACTATCTGGAAAAATAAACATGTGATTTCGAGTCTGAAATTTTGTGGATAGGTTCCTTTTAGCGGGCTATTTACATAGCTTTTCGCTTAACATACCCTTTCTGTTACACCCTGTATACACATCATGTATGTATAGTACACACACTACTATTTTCCCGAGAAGGGGTAGCTAGAACTGCAGAATCGTGAAGGAGATACTTTAGTTTAGCATAGGAACAAATAAATAAAAAAGCTTGTAAAATTGTTTTATTCATAAACACATAGCGGGGGGATCCAGTAGGTAAATTAGGTTAACTGGCAGAAAATGTCCACCCATGTCCAAATATAAGGTAGGCAGAGCACCAAGGGCCAATAAAACCACATGGTGCCACTTCTGACCAATTTTGAGGGTATAGTTGAGATGTACAAGTTCGGTTAGTAGTGACAGGTGGTCAGCCCATCGCCTACAAAACACCAAGACCCTCTTGTCCCTCTACTGACTTGTACATAAATATTTTTGCGAAACAAAGAATTGTACTTTACTTATAATTATTTTTTCATAGATATACTTACCCAAATTGATTAACTATATCAGAAATATCCCAATACGGCCGAACATCGACTACCACAAGTTGGTCAAGTTCACACAAGCAGTGAACACCTCAAAACGCAGACAAACCCGCGGGCCAGTCACTAGCCGCGGCAGAAATTACCTCGATTGTACTACATTGATATTTACGAGTATGTCGCTGACAGCCGCAGCGTTGCAACTCGTATCGTATTCAATGAGATATTTTAAAAACATTATTTATTTTACATTTGACGGCATTTTATCGTTTTCAATAAGATATTTATACATACACGATACATACATACATATAACCACGCCTTTATTATTTTTTATTATTAATTTATTTATTTCACCACTGACATATGACAGGGTGACTTGCGTGAACTAGATATAATCTATTGCAGTCAACTACTGGACGTAGGTCTCCCCCACAAGGCTCGTTTTCGCCCTTCATTCAGAACAGAACCCGCCCCCTGATAACGTAAAAGCAACAGCAAAGCCGAAGCAAAACGATAGCGAAAATTGTACAATATTCGCCTTGAAATATCAAAGTTCCTTTGAAATTCATTTTACGTAATACGAATTTGACAAGCAATCAGCGATTTTTGTACAATTTTCGCTATCGCTTTGCTTTTGCTAGTTATAATAAGCTCTAGCAACTTGTCAATGATCATTTACATGTGCCCCGCTATGCTGAACGTGGCTGTGTGGGATATCCTCTATGATCCTGCAGTTTGGCAACACAGCCATGTGTCTATGTATATATATATCTAACTACATACATAATTTCATAATTTTGTAATTTTTCAAACCGAGCTGCAATGCTTTACCTCTCAACCCGCAGACCTTTAATATACGCACACATAAGTAGCTAATTTTACAGCTCACAACACATACAAACACGTCCCAGCATAACCGACTCTAACGCTACCGACATACGGTCGATAATAAACCATCAATATGCGGCGCTTGCATCGTTTTAGAGTTCACGATACCGGTAATATGTAAGTACGGGTGAAGCGTGAGTCGAATCTCTGATACACATTATTTGATTATCGACTTTTGTGACCAGTATTTAGGGATCAAAATCACTTTTTTAGTACTACAACTGAACTATTTTGATTCGTATAACGTAGGTTTAAGGTTGACTTTTGAGTGAAATGTTACTTTTATGTATAGGGTGACGTAACATGGGCAATAATTAGTTTTATTTCTTAAATGTGTTTTTTTATTTTTTTATTTCTCAGATTATATTACAGTCTGATTTTGCGGTATTTATTAAAGTATTTATTTGTTTTGTAATATTCGTAAACACTCCCCATTGGATTCAATTGAGATAGTCATCACCATCATCAGCCTATTCCAGTCCACTGCTGGACGTAGGCCTCCCCCAGGGCACGCCACAAGGCTACTGCAACAGGAGGGTTTTGCCCATAGTTACCACGCTGGGCAGGCGGGTTGGTGACTGCAGTGTGATTTTCGGACTATGTTGATAGTACGGGAGGCGCTACTGCCCACCTCCCGGAAACCCTTAATCGCCTCGTACGATACCCACGGGCAGGCATGGGGTGGTATAAACTCTAAACTCTATTCTGCCGGCACCACGCGGCTAATTGAGATAGTGTTAACAATTAATTGTGCCCGACAAGCGGCGATAGGCTCACCACAGACTACATGGGACTAATCAGCTTTTCTTTGTTCATACCAATAACTAACTAACTACCTAATTGATTAATTATTAAAATAAAATTAAGTGTTTCGTAAAAGAATCATGTTAATAAATATAAATATAAATAAGTTTTATACTTATATCTATACATATAATAAAAATGTAACGGATCGCTGTCTGTACATGGAATATATATAAGAAAAAATATTATAGGAGACCTTTATCAACGCAATAGTACCCAAAACAATGATTTTTGAGATTTTTGTCTGTTTATCTGTGCGTTTGTGCACGCTAATCTCAGAAACGGCCGAACCGATTTCGAGGCAGTTTTCAGGAATATATTGTGACAGGTCCCACTTAACATATAGGATACTTTTTATCCCGGGAAAATGTTTTTATCCCGGATAATTTCGATATTTTGTTTTTTCTGTAGTCCACACGGACGGAGTCGCGGGCGTCCACTAATAAATAAATATTCACACACTTCACAACACATTAACCTAGTCCCACATTAATATCCCTAAGATCTTGTATCGTGAGTACTAAGCAACGGTATATAAATACATAGATAAATATACAAACATCCATGACTCGGAAACAAACATCGATATTCATCATTTCAATGTTTGCACCTACCGGGATGCGAACCCAGGACCTACGGCGTCGCAGGCAGGGCCACTACCAACTACACCAATCGGGCGTCATAACTTAGTTAATAACAAAAATCCCTATCCCAAATGGTTTGCTAGAAGAAATCTCTGTTAGGGATAAGCTCGCCTTTTATACCGACCTTTTACATGTGTAACATATTATTACCATCTTAGTTTAATTAAATAATAATGATAATAATCTAAACAGTCAGTAACCGACTGTACTCAACCGATCTCATTTTCTTTAAGTAAAGCCAATAGAATACATATAGTGGGGAGAGGGGGTAGCGTCGGCAAAAACAATAAATAAAAATTATTAATAAACTGTTCATACTAAACGAACAGTAAGTATGTACGACTAACACAAACTAATATGTATTATAAACTAGTGGACACCCGCGACTCAGTCCGCGTGGAAGGCTCTAGCCAACCTGTGTACCAAATATCATTTCATTCGGTTCAGTGGTTTTGACATGAAAGCGAAACATACAAGAGTTACTTTTGAATTTATAACCCTAAACCTGACGGCACCTTGGTATTGCTGTAATGCCCTCAAGTCCGTGTAACTATAAATAAATAAATATATATGAAGCATCCCATGACCGGAGGGCTGGGGCCAACGCGTAAGCCTTGCTATACAGCGGGGCAACGCGGCCAGCCTTTTGGGCACGCTGCCATCGGTGGAGGATTTGCAGGCCGTCTTTTATTTGTAAATATTTGGAGTTAATAGGTAGTTAATATTTAATTTTAATTTTAGGTTCTATTATTGTTATTTTAAAATAAATAAAAGTATTGTATTAGTAAAGATGAGAAAGTAACGTTGTTTCTTACATCTGCTCTATTTATTCAACCAATATCATATAATTATCTATACATATAATAAAAATGTAACGGATCGCTGTTTGTACATAGAAGATATATGAGAAAAAATATTATAGAAGACCTTTATCCACGCAATAGTAACCAAAAAAATATTTTTTTGAATTTTTGTCAGTTTGTCGGTTTGTCTGTGCGTTTGTGCACGCTAATCTCAGAAACGGCTGAACCGATTATTATGCAGTTCTCAGTAATATATTGTAACAGATCCCACTTAACATATAGGCTACTTTTTATTCCGGGAAAATCGATATATAGGTACATAGTTGGGAATAACCTGATTTATGTGATATTGTGCTGTTACGGACGAGTATCTGACGCTAAAAAGCTTAATTTAGCACGGAAGCATGTCCTATTGGATTCGTTACCGGTGGCCAGATTGTTGTATGTGTGCCCGAAAAGCGGCGGTAGGCTCACCACTTACCACGTGGGACTTGATAAGCTAACTGGTGAAAAGTGGGTGTGTAAGCACACCTCTGCCCAACCTCCTTAGGACCTTCATGTATGTATGATTTATGTGAAGAAAAACACCCGACTGCGTAAAAAATCTGACCCAGTGTCACTCTCAAGACGAAGAATCTTGAATCGTATCAGGCGTCAATATTCGGAAGTTCAAATCTCTATTGCGGGATCGCCCACCACCGGGCCCTACTGTAGTGTCTTGTGTTCGTGATCATGAGTCGGCAGATCCGAGGGTCAGCGGAGGGTATAGGGCCCGGTGGTGGGCGATCCCTCAATAGAGATAAGAAGAATCTAATGATACCTCTCACTCAGGCTCACATGCGTCAAGCTGTTTAGACTCTAGAGCAGTGATTCCCAAAGTGGTCCAGGTGGACCCCCAGGGGTTCACAGGAGACTCGATGGGGGTCTACGTTGGAGTGAAAAAATGGGTGTAGGCCTGTAGGGGGTCCACCAGAACCAGTTAACATTTAAAAGTGGTCTCTGAAAAAAAAGTTTGGCAATCCCTGCTCTAGAGTGTGCTAAAAACATATGCATACATACATAACATACACTCGAAAAACATAACCCTCCTTCTCGCGAAGTCGGGTAAAAATGTGTCAACTTTTTTCCGACCGTACTTCCTCATATTTGTGTTTATATATACATGTGTGCGTAACAATACATGTTTACTAAAACATTGCTAACATAACTACGCACACAGCCGCAGATAACCGATAACCTATAAAATGACACTTATCACGTAAATCATAAGACCTAGATTAGCGTGGCTAAGTGAAATGTCATCACTATTAATTCAGATGTTTTTTTTTACATGTATTTAAAACTAAAAAGTTTTAAATTGTAGAATGATACATACAATATATAAAAGGACTTGGAAGAAATAATTTTACTAAATAAGAAATGGCTTTGGCCTTTATAAAGATGTAATTTAGGAAGAAGATAAAATTGACAAGACTGCATGGTTTATATGATCTTTGCCTACCTCTAACTAGGAAAAAGGGGTGAAGAGACAAAAATAGTTCATACTAGTGGACGCCCGCGACTCCGTCCGCGTGGACTAAAGAAAAAACAAAATGTCAGTCAAGATAAAAACATTTTTTAGATAACAGACAAGATTTTTAGACAAGATAAAAACACTATACAGGATGTAAGAGAAAGGGTATGTTAAGCGAAAAGCTGTATAAATAGCCCACTATAGAGAACCTATTTCCAAAATTTGAGACTCGAAATCACATTTTTATTTTTCAAGATTGTATGAAAATTCCTGAGATATTTAAAAATTCTCCATACTATCGGGAAAAATAAACATGTGTTTCGGATCTCAAATTTTGTGGATAGGTTCTCTATAGTGGGCTATTTACATAGCTTTTCGCTTAACACACCCTTTTTGTTACACCTGTATAATTGTAAAATTGTTGACATTTATTTTATTATTACTATTTTATTTTATTATTAATGTGACATTTGCTACTACTAGAATTTAAAAAAAAAAGCCTATATGCTAGAGTATCTGTATTGTATGTGATGCTAGCTAGACTTATAACATTAACCAATTAATAACTTTTAGCTTTATCTATTAAACTTTATCTTTGTGTAACTAACATAACTAACATTTGCATGCCAATGACTGGCAAATATGCAGGAGCAAATTTTTCTATTACACTATCACCATTATGTACACATATTTATGTAAATCTGAATCTATTCTGAAGGCACAATATATTCCTGAAAACCGCATCCAAATCGGTGCAGCCGTTTATGAGATTAGCGTGCACAAACGCACAGACAAACCGACAAACAGACAAAATACCAATAATCATTCTTTTGGGTACTATTGCGTTGATAAAGATCTCATATAATATTTTTTCTCATATATCTTCCATGTACAGACAGCGATCCGTTACATTTTTATTATATGTATAGAATAGATAGATAGGCAGTTCTAAAAATCTGCCCTTGTAAAAAATAACTCTTACATCAAAAAAGGCATACATTACCGTCTCTCAGTCGAGTCCCCTCAAGATAAAAGTATGAACGAGCGTAAAATTATCAAACAGCTTCTATTGTCCGTTTCATGCCCGATTTCGGAACTAACATTTATTGTATGTAGTGACAGAGAAAATGTGGCCATACACATAGTAACGAGCGCCATCATCCATCGTAACTATACGGTGAAACGCACTAAACACAAGCATTTTCCATCAGAATTAAAAAAACTATTTCCATCTCGCTCGCACTGACCTAGATTTATGATTATAAACTTGATTACGCTTACTCAAGCGATTTAATACCTTGTGCCTATTGGAATAGGGTTGTAAACCTGTTGGTGATAGGGGAAAAGGGTTTTTTATTGTTACGCATATTATGCTGCAGTAAAAGGCGAGTTTTTTTTAAATTTTTTATGTCACCCAATAAGTATAGTTCTTTATCGACACAATCGAAACGAAAAATACAGTCAAACAATAATTTGTTTACCATTATTAATACTAGCATTTTTTAATTTTATTTATACCTTCAAATAATAATATTTTATTCTTATTATTCTTTAGTTTACTGTTAATATAAATTTTATTTACATTTGAAATAACATAAAAAAACTATCGGTGTTATTAATTATTAAAAATCCCCGTCTTAAGTTAGATATTGTTTAAAAATGACACTTGACAGAAAAACTAATTTAGGCAATGTTTAGCTTATAAATAATCCATGTTTAAATTCTATTGAAATAACACGTTATTCGTTTGTGACAGACTTGTTACTTAAGTAAAGTAAAATCTTGATACTTTATCGATTTTATTCTTTTAATTTTTCGAGAATTTGACATAAAACTGAACACTTTTAGTTTTCATGGAATATGTCACTACATCTCGGAGTAAAGTTATGATGACTCAGTTATTCCACTCTTATTTTTATTGGAATAAAAAACATTATGTACCATTTAAAATATTCACGTAAACTGAACTTAATGTTATAACATCAAACTTAAATTATGCACTCTGTAATTAGTCAAAAAAAAAATGCAAGCAAGAAACCTACCATTATCCAATACTTATCGTGATTTGAACGGTCAAGAATAAAAAAATAAAACAATTGACAATTAAACGAAAAAAAAAACAAAATAGGTTGGCACCATTAAAAATATTATCCGCGAGAGGTTGCCAGCCCTGCGCTCCGCGTCACTGGTAAATAATTGCTTAACGGGAATGGGGTGGAGTCGTCACATACTAAAATAATAAACATATTTAATTTAGTGCAGTATCCGCACCACTGAATTTATCTAGGTACAAATTTTCCCGACTCCTAATAGTAATTAAAAACTTAACGTGTTATCAGAATAAAATGAATCATTATTAAAGGTGAACAACATTGTCAAATTTTTAGCAGATATTCCGTACATTTTGCAGTCAATCGTTATTTTTAAACAGTTTTTAACATCGTTAATATTTTAACTGATTTATGAGTTTCTTCATATTATACCCATTGTTTATTGTAGACATCAATTACGACAGAAACATACATGGAATAAACGCCCATAATTATCAAAAGGTTGGACAGAGGTGTGCAAATTTCACGCGCATTAAAATTTATTAACAGTAATTTGAAAATAAAATGTACGATGGAAAACTTTAAAGGCCGAACTAAATTATCATCTATTCTTTCTAATAGATAACAGAGTATAGTAGGCTATCTCATTTGACCCCAGTAATTGAGGTGCAAAACGATTTTTTATTGTCCAATAAAAATATTTCAAACCGAACAAAGTTGAAATTGATTACTGACTTAATTAACGTTATAATTTATCTGTTCGCATCTATCGTATTATATAGATTTTTTATCAATTACCACACAAACTTTGATTACGTTGAATAAATAATAATGAGTCATACATACAATAGAAATAATTTATAATTATTGAGCCATATATAATATTAAATAACTAAAAGTAAGTATTATCATCTATCTATGTATAGTAAAGCGTTATTGAAAAAACGATAACTTGTTATTTTTAATCGGTTCTGTTGTAAACAATTAAACATTAAAAATATTTTTTTAGGCCCACACTTACAATTAATATTAATAACATAATATCATATTAGCGAAAGTTTGCCACACATAACCTTCCCTATGTATGAAAACTAATAGCGCTGGAATTTAGTAGCTGTATTTTTTCCCTTAAACCCTACGATACTCGAGGAGGTTATGTTGTGTCCTTTACATAAAGTTTATTTTAATAGCTAAGGTAAATTTAAGTTTAAATAATTAAATATGCATAGCAATACCACACAAAATCCTTCTTTGGATTTTTGTTAAACGAATAAAAAAGTATCTGACATGAAAGCAAAACCGGGGCGGGCAATGACTAGTTGTAAATATAGTCGACTGAGCGACTCCAAATAGTTTTTAGTTAGGTATTCGTTTATCTTATCGCGGGCTCGTTCTGTGAGTAAATAACTGATAAGGCACGGCCGGGACGAAACAGGCGAGTCGAAAAGTGTTAGTTAGTGTTATGTAGTTGCAAGTGCATTACATTACTTTTGTTACGTTTCGGTCATTCATCTCGCACATGCAAAGACTTTAATTTTTTTTACATTGATAACTTAGGTACAATCTATTTTATAGCTCGCTATTAGTAACCATTTATGAATATTATAATAATACAATAGGGGACGCTCGCTTATTATTTTAATTTATTTATATCTAATCAAAACCCTCAAAAATATGCTTTAATAAAGCCCTTTTTTGCATTAAAAAGTAGTCCCTCTATGTCCGCTTTCAGTCTCTAGACTAGTTCTGCAATAAATTTAATTAAAATAAATTCAATAGTATTATTTGGCGCATTATCTTATAATGAAATATGCAAATAATATTAACACTTTCCGGCATAGCTGTCCTTACAAATAATAACTATATTTTGTAAGTCGTACAAAGTGAATGTAGGATAAGAAATTATGTATGCGTGTGGTTCTCAAAGTTTACTATAATCTATGTCACATAAATAATTTTGCTTTATTGCGTGTGGTTCTCAAAGTGAATTATAATCTATGTCACAAATATATTTTGCTTTATTCAATTTTAAAATACATACGAGCAATCTACTGGCAATAATGAAAAATACCTTACTTAGCCTACATTGCAGGCAGACAAAAAAACTTCTTCCCCGGTTTTACTTTACTTACAAATAATATAAGCCTTTAGCAGCTAGCTCATAATTGTAAAAAGGTATAAAATAAACAAACAAAACTTTTTATTACTGTAAAATTAATATACCATAAAGATATAGATGCATTAATAATTACATTTTATTTTATTATATAAAAAATATATAACTAACACTACTCCACTCATTTAATAGTCTAAAGTCGTCACATGGCGTTTCGTAGCAAATGTATTGTGTAGTCAGCTGAACAATCTTAATACTTCTACTATTATTATTACTTCTTATTATTCATTGGAATTTTATTGTTGTTATTATGTAACGATTTATTTATTACCTTCTATTTACTAATATTGTTTAATAAACACAATGTGACGTTTGATATAATTATATAAATTTTGTTGCGTCATTGACTGAGAATGTAGTAATTAGGTAGATAAAGTAAAATCTTGCTTAATATTTTAAATCTCGCTAATTTATCATTGAGATAACTGATGCCCGCCACATCGTCCGCATTTTACAGAAAAAAAACCAAATAGCAAGTAAAGTAACCTACATTAACAAACAAGATTTTCTGAAACACAATCAAATCAATATTTAATTACAAGGCAAATCAGACATTTGAATATAGAAAAGAATTTCAAAATTTAAAAATTCCAAACTTTAAAAAAAGGTCAAACACCAAAACGTTTAGTTCCGACTATGAAAATCCCATAACGTACTACAAAATTACTCGGAGATACCCCACTGAATACTCAACTCTATACTCGAGCAATAAGATCTAATTTGGCGCGGGGCGCACAAAATGGTTATTGGCGTGTGGTACAATCGAACACAAATACGATGCATTATTTGAAGTTTAGATTATCGATTAGTTGGAAATTCTTTACTTGAACTTCGCGCCATTTTGTATTTTCTTTAGAACCGTAGCGTAAGGGCATCCGAACACGAGTTAAAATATTATACTAGCTGTTGTCCGCGGTACCGCTCGTGTGGACAACCCTTATCACTTAGGGGCATGAAAAATAGATAGTAAATATTGAATTGTATCAGGCGTCACTATTCGGAAGTTCAAATCTCTAAATATATATATATAGATATATAGTTAGTTGGTTCGGTAGATAGAACTAACATGGAAAACTAATCCTGATGATGCCACGGGTGTTGGCGAAACATATGTCGATTAAAATTTTAATTGGTTTTCGGATTAGCAGCTATGTATTTATGGTTGCATGCTAGGTGCTTGGATCTGGCTTCTCGTTGCGACTGTAGTGTCTTGTGTTCGTGATCATGAGTCGGCAGATCCGAGGGTCAGCGGAGGGTATAGGGCACGGTGGTGGGCGATCCCTCAATAGAAATAGAGAGTAGCCAATTCTCAGACCTACTGAATATGCATATGAAATTTCATAAAAATCGGTAAACCCGTTTCGGAGGAATATGGTAACTAAATAGTTTCTATGTCTATTGGTTACTGGTCTACGTGGTCTCTAATCGTGCCTACGTGCATTTCTACCATAGAAGAAAAACCGCCGATACTCGTCACTTAGACCATAATCGCACCGTAATTTCATCCATGAAATAGTTGACGTTACCAAATAGGGATTAGAAAGAGAGGCGAGATAAAACGCGCAGGTGCGAGCGGGACGGCGATACGCTTCGTAGAATTGTTCTCTCGATTTTTGAGGTTTCTAGTTTTTTTGAGGTGTTCTTGTATTAGATGTCTCTTTTGTATGTTTATTGTTTTTTTTTTGTAATTATTGTTATTTTTAAACGGAATCTCCGGTAGTTGATAATAAAATTAGTTTAAGAAGGACTTTTTTAAATTGGCAATACCGAACAAAGCAACTGTGAGTTTCCATTTTTAGTATGAAGATTGTGCTGAACGGGTTTGGATATCATTTGCTACACAGATAGCGAGGGGCATATTGGGGCAGTAGCAAAGGAGAATGATCATAGAGTATACAATTATTATTTAATTATTAAATAATAATATATTTCGCGAATTAAAATTAAATCTAGGGTTGTACCTAGACATTTTATCAACGTAACGTTTACTTATTCATTAATTTAATACACTAGAGTTGGTAAGTTATTTAAATAATTAAAATATGTAACGAACAATAATGGCCGCCGTCTCGTCGAGACAGCAGGATTCTAGTGATGTGCACTGCACGCACATATCGACTTATCGATAAAAAATATTTAATCCACAAAATATTTTTAAACGATCGTAGCATAACTATTGAAATGTAGGACGCAAAATAAATAAGTATTCCTTGATCTTTTTTGTCACTAAGTTAAAAAAAATCACTCTTGGCCATTTTGTAGTTGTAATTAGAGTAATTAATGTGTTATATTGTTCCTAGAAAATAAATGGTCTCTTAAGCCTACAAGCAAAACTTGCATTATTCCCAGAATAAGACACGCCTTCGACTTAATGAAACCGTATACAGTGTTAATAGTGTAATCCAAGCGTGTTTTTAAGTTAACTGAGTTATAAAAAAAACTTTGTTTTATATCACTTATACTATTAGATTAGAGGCTAATTACCACACACAAAGGTAGTCGCCAGCCATTACGATTTACGGATTCATACGACACCTTCTAGTGATGTATATACTAGGACTTATCGTATTATCGATAAAATTAAAATTATTATAGTATTTTTTTTATCTTATTTTACTTCATAATATTATTATTTTGCTTATCTACTAGTCTCTATTACCTACATATTTATAGGTTTATCGCGCCTTATTTTGATTATTTTATTTGTTGGTTTTGTACGTTGTTTGTTTATAAGATTACCTTGTCCAGCGCCATTTTCAATGAACATGACCTACATAAAGACCGGGATCGTTGCAAATCTGCAGGGATTTCGCGCCTCGTGGACACCACACGTGACCAAAAGCTGGCTATTTTCGGTCAAATTTGTTAGGTAAGTATGAACCATTTTTTACTTGCCGTAATGCTATTTAGTTGTTAGCAAAATCTATGAGGTATGACACGTTACGGACTATCGAGAAGTTCCCCCACAAGCTGTTCTTTGCGGTCGCTAACTGTTCCGATCTACTACGACGACTGTCCTGTATATCTAGTTTTAAAGCTAATCTTACCTCGCCATGCTGATTGCGACCCTCAGGAGTGTTTTCAGGCAGGAAGTACAGCCTCAGGCTGACGAGGGTCTGATCTGAGACTCTGTCCGTCCACAGCAGTTGCAGTTCACCTGGTCAATAGATATACAATCATATATATAGTCACGACGCCCAATATCCTTAAACAAATAGACACTGTTATATAGCTAAAACGTGGTTTTCTTTCACCGCCATTGTAACTATTTTGTTTTACATAAATACATATATCACTTCTGACCAATTTTGAGAGTATAGTTGAGATGTACAAGTTCGGTTAGTAGTGACAGGTGGTCAGCCCATCGCCTACAAAACACCAAGACCCTCTTGTCCCTCTACTGACTTGTACAGTATGCCCGGGAAGAGAAGCAGCTGTAGTATTATAGTATTTTTTCATTCCCAGAGCAGCATAGAAGATGCAGCATATTCTGTTTTATTAATTTTAAAAAATAAATTTTGTCTTACATGCAAATATACTAGTCAGGTTTTGATATAAATTGGCAGTTACACAGCTTATCATCTTATCAGGGGCATCCAAATCTATTCAATTACAGATATACAAAAACAAGTGCAAATTAATGTACATACTCCATTTAACCAAGTCAAAATACCAACCTATGGACACCAGCTCCGAGTCCTGCCATATTCTGACGAAGAAGAAGTCTCCGATGGCGATGATCCTCTCCTCTCCGATGCCGGTGATCCGCAGCGCCTTGTAGAACGTGTACTGCCCGTGCTGGCCGCATGGTGAACCGACCAGCTGTAAAAAGATAAACATTTTAACCATTTACATAAAGAAAAAACCGACTACGTATAAATTTTGTTGTACCTCTGGCGGCAATCGGGTGAAAATGCATACACACCCAAAATAGGGTAGCCAAAGGCTAACTTAAATATTAATTTTAATGAAAAAAGGTAAAAGGGTAGGCTCTAGTTCCGTTTTAGCACGCTTCGATCTTATACAGATAATTAATTATGATATCAGATTATTAAAGTAGGTACAAATTATTAAATAAATGTGATCATGAAGGCGTATCACGATAAAAAAAATTGTTATTATCAAAGTAATCGGTCAAGAGTACGTACGAATATATATTTTTTATATATTAACGAACACGTTTGGAGTCTATTATTAAAAAATCTTTTTTAACCAAAGGCATTTAGGCATGCTTTGTTTTTTTATATTTTAGACTTTAATCTATCTCTATACTAAATCCCATACAGATTGTTCAGCCTTTCCAATTAAATAATAATAAACACGTAAAATAATAATGATATCGAAACCTGTTAATATTATAACCTTAAAAGTTTGTTTGGTTATTGCTTTAGAGTCTTATAGACCCTTTATTGAAAATTTATTTAAGTAGTTTTTTTTTTTCAATTTATTCTGGTTGGATTTTTGTCTTTTCTTTTTTTAGTCCCTTATCGAGGAATGCTAAATTTTAATCTTAGTAAGCTCTTTTCCTACTTTTTTGTTTTTACCGTACTCTGGAAACAGAGTAATATAAAATATATTTATACTATAAAATATATTTTTATAGTATAAAATGAAGAAAAATATGATAATTGAGATAACGAACGGTGTGAGCCGCGAGCTTAAGTTAGTAACAATCCAAGCTCCGGATGTAGCCATTTTGAGTGGTACCGTCAGCAAATCAGACAGTTAAAGACTATTCTTTTGTTTGCGGCTATTTTTATAATAAAAAAAATTATAGTTATAATATTACCTACATTTATATAGGTAATATATATTATTAATAATAACTTTTAATTATACCAAATTATTATTATTTTAGCACTAGGTAGTATAATTTATATCTTATAATTAAACATATTTCTATAAAATAGGAAGGGTACGTAGAACTATTGGACAATTTTATGAACCTCGTCCTCATCTTGGTAGCACATTGATTGAATGAGTAATTAGAAAATAAGTGAGTGAATGAATAAAGAGGACTTTAAAAACTTGAATAAAGCAGAAATAATTGTTATGTATTTATTATGCAGTCTCCAAGGACCGCAACAACTAAATTATAATTATTAATTTACTTGAAGCTGTCGTAAAAAAAACAACTTATCTAATTTAAACAAATGTTTATTTCCTGACCGTACAATCAAAAGCACGACCTCTGAATCAATAAGTATAAAATTGAAACAGCCCCACGCTAGAGCGAGACAGCAATACGTGCGAGCAGAAAAAAACATACAGTTTTACATCAGCAAAACGATGACTAATACATTTATTATTTTGACCATTTTTGACGTATTTTCTTCGAACACGTTCTTTATAATTATGTTACGTGGGTCTAATTAATTATCTTATGTCTCAAGTTATTCGCGGCTTCATCCACGTGGACTACAGAACATACATACATACATAACCTCACGCATCAGTGTTGCTACCTCGGTTTTTGGAAAAGGGCAGTCGGACACGCTAAAAGGGCTAGATTTAGCAAAAGTGATGCTAGAAAGGGCTAAACATAAATACAAATGCAAAAATACTTAGAAAGAAACTTGGGGATTCCCCAGTAGAGAAGCTGAAAGATTAGGTAGGGTTACCAATGTTGCTATAAAAAAAACTATACCGAATAAGTGATCATAAAGTGTGACTAACGAAAGTTTCATAACTTGGTAATAGTGGTGCGAAGTTTTCATATCGCTTGAAAAGGGCTAGATTGCTCTTTTCGGGCTAAAACAAGAAAAAACGAGTTCAAACACAGTAAATAGTGCTAGATCTAGCTCGAAAAGGGCTAAGGTGGCAACACTGTCACGCCTATATCCCATAGGGGTATGCAGATACTATAGATCTCCATTTAGTACGTTCCAAACAAACCTCTCTTGCCTCATCCACATTCATTTAATTCTTCATACATGCTCGCCGGTTTCGGGTGCTCTTGACTAGCCCTTTTTTTAGCATATCCCCAATTTGGTCTATGGTTCGTCTAGGGCGACCTCTCCCAGCATTGCCATTCACTTCTGCCATATATATCTCTTTCGTTAATCGTCTTCCATCCATCCTTTCCACATGTCCATACCATCGAAGCATCGAAGCTGTAGCATCGAAGGACTACAGAACATGAAGGAAATTTCATCCGGGAAAATTTTCCGAGATTTTCCGCTATAAATAAATCTGGAAACAAGTAGGTCTGGAAACAACTATATATTTATATACATCATCCATCATCATCAGCCTATTGCAGTCCACTGCTGGACGTAGGCCTCTCCCAGGGCACGCCAGAAGAATGCCAGGTATTTGCTCATAGTCACCACGCTGGGCAGGCGGGTTGGTGACCGCAATTTGTATTGCCATCACCATATGGCGGATTTTTATATATTTATATACATTCGCTTTATATTGATATATGTTAATACGTATGGATGGATGTAGTACTTGAGAATATACAGGATCTTATAGTATATGTACCCTACGTATATTAAGCGAAATGTTATGATGAAAGTATCAAGATCCAGGAATGTTTAATGCATAATTGAATCTTTATTCAGACAGGTTCTGTATTAGTGGTCTATTTCTATAACATTTCACTTAACATACCCCTTCTATTACACCCTGTATGCACAAACAACTCATTAATTACACCATTTTTATCTCCGAGATAAGATTAAATAACAGTGTACTGACTGAACAAAGTGGTCAGTAATGTCTGCCTACCTGCAAATATTTTATATACATATGTATATAACCTATATGTTACATACAACACATGTACAATTATATGTATACAAGATATATTAATTATACTACACAAGATGCCCACAAAAATTCGTCACGCCAAATCAAGACACGTACATTACATATTTAGAAAATATACTGGATAATAAATCAATCACCTATAATCCTGTGCCGATGCAACGCTTCACTAGAATACATCAGCTGCATCTCCTTCCGTGCATCGCCTTTATGATCCTCTAGTTCAGGGGTGTCCAACATAATTTTGTGAAGGGCCAAGTTTAGTACTTTTGTAACCGTAGCGGGCCAAAAGAAATTCCCAATAGCAACGATTTAAAGTAGCACTATTAAAATATAATAAAAAGAAACTGAGCAGTTACCAAGTGGTCAACATACACGGACCGCTCTTGCAGTCAAGTATTTAGATAGATGATAAAATTAACGAATTTTTACTGAACGAATATCAATGGATGTCGTCGCGGGCCGGATGAAGGGCTCATGCGGGCCGCATTGTGGCCCGAGGGCCCTGGCCTGCTCTAGTTGATCTAGTCCTGTCTAGCCCATTTCGGAACTCAGCCGTGTATATTGTTGTCTTCGTCTTCAGCCTATTGCAGGCCACTGCTGGCCGTAGGCCTCCCCCAGGGTACGCCACAAGGCTACTGCCATAGGGGGGTTTTTCCCATATTGTGTATTGTATATACGTACATAATCAAACAGAATCATAAAGAGATATATATAAAAATAATGGATACTACTATAATAATAATAATTAAAAATACATTATATCACACACCCAACTAGCTTGTTATATTATAATAATTGTACACGTGTCTTAGCCTGTGTGTTATTCTAATCTAATATAAGCTATATGACTGCCAAGTTTCATCAAAATCCACTCGATAATTTTTGCGTCAGAATTACAAACATCACACCTAAGTATAACAACAAGTAGGTAAGAAAATTATTGTTTTCTAATAAAGGTGTAGACAAACTGCATTGGTCCGTCCGGAAATATTGAAAATAAAGTGTTTTAGGGTAAAAATAGGCGCTCGATATTATCTGTCCTGTTCCCACCCATACCGGTTTAAAATTCACGCTGTACTGCCCAGCCTTTGTTCGCGCTAGGGTTGGCTGCATTGCCGATTTCATGTTATTATAAGGCTTACCAACATAGGTACAAATTCTACCTAACTTAAATATTTTTCTAAAAGAAAAATCTTTCACTAAAAGAACGAATTAAGTTTAAGTATAAATTATCATACCTACCCAATAAATTTTATTATATTATTTATTTTTTATTATGTTTTAAAATTTTAAAATGATGTTACTTACCGCCTATTTATTACCACTTAACACTCGCGATCAGGCAATTTTGTATAGTCATTATTGATGTAATGGTTTATGTAAACACTGTCGGCACGAATTATTGTGAGTTGTGTAGAAATAAATAAATATATACATATAATGCAATAACAATTATAAATATTGGTTTCGTTTAATACTAATTCGTAGCTTCAGTAGATATTACTAAACGTTTCCTCTGTTTCCGTCCACGTACTGATGTACAGACGTACTTATATATAGTTTTTTTTTATTATCAATGTTAATCTTTATTTGCCTTTTTCACAATGATGGAAACTTTTTTATAAAGTTTTTTGTTTCATTTTATCGATATAGCACAACCCTATTGCAGAAACCCTACTCTCTAATGTGTAACGCCCGTATATTGGTTTAGGGATAAAAATGCATGGTACTCAAACTTGTTACGTTTCTTTTATATCCGCACTGTATTTATATTTATTTACAAGTTATCAACAGCAATTTTTACCGGATAATTACAACCCAGGTAGAAAAAAATTGTTAAACAAAAGGAACTCAATGAAAAAAAATGGAGAATAAAAATGAGGCATCCGCCAACACGTGCGCTCTTGTGCCTCAACTGGCAATAAAATATCCTTCATGATTTCTACTAGTTATTAAGCAAGAAGCTAAAGGCTTAACTAATGAAAAGAAATAAATATAGTATAAGCTATACACTGTTAAACTTGACATATATTACATATAGGTATATTTTGCTGTGATAATATATAATTATAATTCGTGTTTAACGGGTTATATTTACACGCGGTTTTATTAGTAGCTCATAGGTTTATAATAATCGAAATATTGATAAAAACAACATTTTGCGCAAAAAATTAGCATTGCCATACAACGTGACAATGCTGCCAGCATTCTGGGCACCCTCCCGGTAGACGGTTACTTTGTAAATAAGTATTTCGTAAATTAGTTTTTAGATCTACCTATATATTAATAATATTTGCAAATGTGTCTCTTTTGTAGGCGATGGGCTGACCACCTGTCACAACTAACCGAACTTGTACATCTCAACTATACCCTCAAAATTAGTAAGCAGTGGCACCATGTGGTCCTATCGGCCCTTGGCGCTCTGCCTACCCCGTAAGGGAATAAAGGCGTGACGGATGTATGTATGTATGTGTCTCTTTTATCAATAAATTAATACTATTTTATTTGTAATGTAATGATATGTAATTTTAGATGAATGTATTGTATTCTCTACATTTCTGATAGTGCTACCAACAAATGATACTCATAAGTAACCAGGTTAGCAGGTAGAGAATGCCTTGCAAGGCATTAAGCTCGCCCTTGTACATGTGTTTTTTTTTGCTGTAGTACAATAAAGAATTTTATCTATCTATCTCTTTTCTGTATGAATAAATACTTGTATAAACATATTTTTTGTTATAACTGCCAGTAAAGAGCAAATAAACGTTTTCTATGTAATATTAAATTCAAGGTAGATACCAAATTACCTAGTTACAATGTAATGAGATTTCTTTTAATTATACAGGTAATAATTACTAATCAGGTTTAAAGATTTTTTTTTATGTAGGTATAAATAAATATATTTCTTTCCAGAGTTAAATAGGACTATTATATTATATATAACAAATGGCTAGGGTACTACACACTTTTTGTTTTTGTTTCGTAAGTAGGTTACAAACATTTTACTGTCTCCAACCGTATTTCGGTTATGGCGGTCAAACTCAACGGAGATTAGCCGAAAGGGGAGTGAGTGCGGAGTGGAACGCTACTGTAGTTCACGCAGACAAAGTCACGGGTAACAACTAGTAGGCCATAAAATTGTCGCGGGCGGGCCTTGGTAGCTAGAAATATAGGTACATACGCGAGACTTCGTAATTGAAAAGGACTTATACATCTTCTCAATACAATATTATAATCAGTACGATAAACCTAGCTACCTTTGTGAGCCATTTCTAAGGTAGCGTCAGCAGAGAAATCAATTTAATTACAACTTCATTCAAATTAATTACAATTATATACATACTCGTACCTACATAGGTTTACTCGTATGCATTATGCTGAGTGGCGACCAATTTTTCGTCGCACTGTTATATTGTCTACTTTTGATGACTTTTGGTATTTTTATGTTATTTTTAATATATTTATAATATGTGTATGTGGGTTATTCTTAGTTAAGAGGTACTTTCAATGGCTAAGACAAAAAAATACTTTTTTTCCATACTAACTTCCAAATTAACCTATTTATTGATTTAAACTAAGTGTTTTCTTCTTGCTCACTCAAATTTATTACAGAAACGTATGTAGTTTAGTCACAATAAGTTCCAATATAAGAAAAAAGTATCTCCCCTGGTCTGTCCCCAACCCGACTTTATTTGTAATCCAGTTATAATGAGTGCATTAAAATTCTACATTTACTTTATCATTGTTATATTTATACAGAACAATAACTTAGTCACAGTGTCTTCTAAGTAAAATTACTTTCATTCTAATTTTTCATAAATAATATCGACGATGAAAATTGTCCTTCGTATTTCGTGTCTCGTCCCCTGGCTATTTGTTTTCGTTTAAAAATCAATTTTGTTTAGCAAGTTTGTCGAAGTTGTGACCTTGAGTGCATAGAGTTTAACGTGAAATTAGCAACAAGCGGCGCATAAGCCGACTGCGGAACCATTTTAACGGTCATTCTAGTCACGCCGCTCGCTGGGTGTAGAAGTGTTGAGTGAATGGAGTCTCTCCTCTGGTAAGTTTTATTTAGTAGTCATTCGTTGAAATATTAATATTTACTTAAATATGCACTATTAATAGTGCACACAATGTTATGTTTGGTTGTGAATTTCATCCGATAAACACTTTTACGGCTATTTTAGATATCAATCGAAAATGTATCGCCCCTGGCGTATTTCCCCTGGCTCTTTTGATGGCAGGGGAGATACTTACTGTCCAGGGGAGATACGTTTGTTTTTGCGTTTTCATGCCTACTTCAAAATTTTTCTTTATTTAGTATTATGTATATCTTAGCTTTACAATGTAGTATGATTTTTTACAGAAAAAATGCCGTCTAGAAAAAAAATGACGCGTGAAGGACGACTCGAAAAAAAAAGAATAGCAGAACGATTACGATACCAAAAAATTAAAAATGACAAAGATAAGAACGCTCAACAAAAAGTCAAGGAAAGGGAAAAATATGAAAAGAAGAAAGAAAAAGGAGTTATTAAGACAGTCAATCAAATGACCCCCAGAGAGCAGCGGAAGGCTAGAAAAGTTTGGAGAGAGAAAGCAAAAATTCGTAGACGTCGTTTAGCACTCCAAGATACTCGTATAAGCAATGCTACTGAAACTCCACCATGTTCAGATAATGAAGACCCACCGCAGCCCCCTCAAAATATAAATAGGCGAGCGCAGGCAGCACAGCAAAAATCAATTCGAGCAAGAAAAGCAAGAAACCTGATAATAAGAAAACAAGAGGCTGAAATAGCTCAACTTAAGTCTGCAGTCCAACGTTACAAGAAGCAAATACAACGGATCAAAAACCCACGAATTATCACACCCAACACTAAAGTAAATTTACTTACATCAGCAGTAAGTGCAGCTGACAAAGAAACCATAAAGAAGAAACTGCTTTTCAGTGAAATTATTACTCAACAACTTAATGAAAATTTTTCAAATATCGACACTGCTCAAGAAAAAAGAGTCTTCAGAAGAGTGTTAAGCGGGAAAATAATAAACTGATGGATACAAAGCGCAGCTCAAAAAAACACAGTCAGAATTTGAAAACCTGCATAGTTAAATTTATGGAAGATGATTCGAGCAGTAGACTTTGTGCAGGTAAAAAAGACTTTATAACGAAGATGGGCGAGCGTAAGCAAAAGCGAGTTATGCTAGATACGTTATTCAACTTGCACAAACGTTTTCTGGAAAAGACACACATTAAAATATCTTATTCAGTGTTCTGCAAACTCCGACCATTTTGGGTCGTCCAACCACGCTGTGACAGTCGTAACACTTGCATGTGTGTTATACATAGCAATATAGATTTAATGCTGAAATCACTTCACAACGCTAAAATAATATCTGTGTCGAATTACGTGGATCTTCTAAACCAAGTTTGCTGCAACAGATTCAACGAAAAATGTTTATCCCGCGATATTTTAAAGCCCTCAACATCTGGAAAGGAAACATTCTGCAACGGTGATTTTCTGCTGGTTAAACTGCAAGATAGGAAAACAGAATATCGTTATGTTGCAATGTGCACAGGTGTTGAAGAAGATGATGAACTTCAAGTAAAATTTTGTAAAATCTTTGATGAAACTGGAAAAAAGTTTAGAATTAATGATGAAGATATTTCTTTCATCACCTGGGATCAAGTTTTAAAAAAACTTCCCGCCCCAAACTTAAAAATGAGGGGGCAACGTATTTTTTATTCATTTAATGAATCTATTGATGTCTTTGAACGTGGATTTTAAAATTTTAATATTTCTAATTACCTTTTAATTAAAATGTTTTTTTATATTTTAAGTACAAGAAAAGTTTAATACTGTTACTTAAGTTTTGTTTCTTTTTATTTCATTATTTACTATTGATATGATTATTAGTAAAGTTATAGATATTTTTGTTTTGATGGAAAGAAAAAGTAAGAACCTTTTTGTTTTGTACCTAGCCTTAAGAAACATTTAATTTTATAAACAATGACTGCAAAGAAATGAAAAGTCTGATTATAAATAATTAATAAGTAAAATTTAATTAAAATAATAATGTTGATTCTTAAAAAAACTCTGTTTTTAATATGTCTGCCTCTCTTCCCCGTCCATAGAGTATCCTCCCCTGTGCATCTTGTCTCTACCCTGTACTGAGTATCTACCCTGGTCACCTATAAATCGAGAAAAAACTAACAAATTGACTGGCCACTTTGTAAACGTTTACAACTTAAATGTTTCTATAAAAAAAAATTATAATTAAGTAGAAATATTAAAAAAATTGCCATGCCGTCACTTCATACAACATATTACCTCTTAACTAAGAATGACCCATGTATATGTATATATGTGTATAATGTTTTGATGTATAGTACCTATATGCAGTGATTACGGTATTATACCCACTTTATATATTTTAGCTTGTAATTTTTTATGTGTGTGTGTGTGTGTGGCGAAAAATAAACGTTTTCTTTCTTTCTTTCTTTCTTTTTTTCTTTCTTTCTTTCTTTCTCTCTCTCTCTCTTTCTCTCTTTCTTTCTTTCTTTCTATGCATAAAATGGAATAGCCAGTACTGCAAAGATCATAAAGATACTCGTAACTACTACAGCCACGTGTGGCATAGCGAGGACGATGATTTAAATTATCAGTGACAAGTCGCTAGCTCATCGCCTGAGAGAACGCCAGAGTTCCTTAGTCGACTCTTACTACATGCACGGAAGGAGATACAGCATATACAGGGTGTAACAAAAAGGGTATGTTAAGCGAAAAGCTACGTAAATAGCCCACTGTAGAGAACCTATCCACAAAAGTTGAGACTCGAAATCACATGTTTATTTTTCCCGATAGTATGGAGAATTTTTAAATATCTCAGAAATTTTCATACAATCTTAAAAAATTAAAATGTGATTTCGAGTCTCAAATTTTGTAGATAGGTTCTCTATAGTGGGCTATTTACATAGCCTTTCACTTAACATACCCTTTTTGTTACACCCTGTATATTCTAGTGCAGCCCCGCATGAGCACGGGACAATAAGTGTGACATCAATAATAAATATTTTGTACATTGTGCTGCTGACGTTACCAGTCTGACCTAACAAATTCATCGATTAGACGTTGGTACTGACTGCTTATATAGCACCTATATGCCTGCCTTCTGTTTAAAATCGTCATATCGCATATACTATAATTTGTAATGTAAATTATTACATACAACAATTTGTATTGAAAAATATTACGTAAGGAAACTGCAATTGGGTAGTAAAGCAAAAAGTTTTTTATAAACCTGTGCAGATGCGGTGCTTTTTGATAGAATACGAGTAGTTCAGCTGCATCTTAAGATCAAGTAATTAAAATAAATTTTATCTATTGCTCTCAAGGTATTATTTTTAAAACAACCATTCATCCCAACCGAGAATCGAACCCAAGTATTACTACTCAGCTTCCCACTTTATGTTATTCGGGAATCCCGAATCGGGTTAGTCCAGAGCGGTGGATTAGAAACGACCTAGGCTAATGACCCGAACTAGGTATTGATTTTGCCAGCTCTGATGATGCGTGATGGCATCATTGTCGCTAGTGTCCACGTAATTTAGCCCGTTTTTTATACATTTTCAGTTAATTCTGCTACACTACACCTGCCATCATAGCGTGGCATTACTGGCGGACCTTCGTACACTTTATGGCTGATACGATTTTGATAAAATTTTATTAGCTTCAAATCATTATCCCGTAATGTTTACTTTTATTCATGGTCAATTTCATGCTGACGAATTTTGTTTGTTATTTACCTACCATATTTTATTTATTGTTATATTTATTCATATTTGTAGAAAAAAAAATCTACCGCCTGCTTCTTCGTTTACACAATTTCTGAATTATACATAAAATAATAATATTATATATAGATAGATAGCCCTGCTAGTACAGTAGTTACCTATTTTAAAAATTCGATAATTTAGTTTAATATTTTATTTTGTTTTATTTTTGTCATGACAAATATTACGAATTCTCAAACTGTATCTACCGTTGAAGATTATAATTAGGGTTTTAACATTTAACTCGGACGCTGTTGACCCGAGTTCACTTTCTCCAAACCGGTTGCAGGTGGCGCTGGCGACGCTTGCAGCTCTCATTACCTTGAAAGGGATTATGATCTTGAGTCTATTTGTATAACAACTAGGGAATATCCGATGCTATGTTTAAAAAGGTGTATGCTGAATGAAAGGTATATTGTTCACTTACAATTTGTAAACATTATGATGTTAATATATGTATTATGTGCCTTAGGAAAACACAGCATCGCATTATCGCATTATGAAGAATAGTGTGTACTCACCTTAATTATTTGACTTACGGATAGTGTAAAAGACCCTTATCCATAGATCTCCCTTATTTTATCTATGGCCAGTTGTCACCACAAGGCGGGAACCGGCTGTCAACGTCATTGTGTGTGTTACTCGCCGCGATTACGGTTTGAAAGTTTTTTCACCCGATAAAAAGTTTGATAAAAGTGGTTAACCGAGTGTTTTCTTGTGAGGAAAAGTGATTTCCGCCATGGAGAGCAATAGTGTGGATGTAAATGAGCCAAATCAGTCCCGCGGAGGGTCGGATTCTGGTGATTCATCCTCCTCGTGCTCTTCGGAGAGTGAGAGACCGCCTTTCAAAAGGAAATCCACATCAAGTGACTCGAGAATTGATGCCCTGATAGCGCAGGTAAGTTTTCTATCTAAAATATACATGGAAAAGGGTCTCGGCGGCTCGCAACAGGGGCCAACACCCCAAGACGTATCTTCACAAGGTTATTTAGTCATGCCAAATATTTCCCAGACTACTCCCAATGTACTTAATCTGGGCAATGTGGGCTTTGATATTGATAGGAGTAAGCTAATTAAACCGGCATTGCCTGAAAGAGTGGCTAAGATTAAACAACTACAACATTTTGGTCTACCTACTTGGCAAAATGTTAGGTATTCTAAGACCTTACCCTCGTTTTTGGCAACTCCAGGCTTCACTGAATTAAAAATTAATGACGAGCTTAAGTTATTATGTAAAGGTAAAGATTATTTATGTGGAACTGAAAATGTTGTGGCTGCATTATCTAATGCAGTATTAGAGGCCAATGACCTGCTACGTGTTGGCCTTCAAGGCATAATAGATTGGGCATGTCAATCCCCAGGGGAACTGACTGGTCAGGCACTTTTCCATAAAATTACTTCTACCTTTGGGGAAGGAACTTCCATATATAAAAATACAGAGGATATGTTGCAAGTTATGTGTGGGAAAAGGGCCGAGTGCATAGAGACCAGAAGAGATAAAATAATTAAAGAAATACCTAATAAACATATACAATTAGCTTTGAAAAATATTCCACCATCCGAGGAATTTTTGTTTGATAGAGCTGAATTAGATAGGTTAATCCAGAATTTTGGAGGCCCTCACCAGTGGCTCAATATTATAAACTCTGTTGTTATAAATGACAAAAAACCAGCCTCAGTAATTAAGAGAAATGAACCTTACCCTTCAACTTCATACAAGGGTCATAAGAAACCAAAGTTTAATCATCCCGGTAGAAATAATAGTTTCCAAAATTATGATGCTAAAAACAAAGGTAAAGGTAAGGGTAAAGGGAAACGTTCTTCCTTTCGTGCCCCTGAGGATAGACAATGACTGCAGAAAGGGGTTCATCGGAGGTCAGTTGAGGTTATTCAAGGACAGGTGGGAGGAGCTCGGAGCGACCCCATTCATACTGAAAGCAATTTCCAGTTCACGCATTCCATTCATTCTAAAACCTCCCTTGGTGTACCCCTCACCAATATTGACCAAAAATTTTGTAACAAAGTCGTCATCCCTGATGACAGATCAAATAAAAGAACTAAAAGATCTGGGTGTTTTGGAGACACCAAGTTCTTTGACACCCGGTTTCTTCTCCCGGATGTTTTTAATAAAAAAGAGCGATGGTGGTCACAGACCAATTTTCGACCTACGGGGGTTGAACAGGTATGTCAAAACAAAACATTTTCATCTGATAAGTCATTCAACTGTCCCAGAGTGTCTCCAGCGCGGAGATTGGTTAACAAAGATAGATATATCTCAAGCTTATTTCCACATCCCCATCGCAAAAGCTCACAGACCATTTTTGCGCCTAGTTTACAAAAAGGAGATTCTCCAAATGACATCTCTTCCTTTCGGCCTTGCATCGGCCCCAAGGTTGTTTTCAGCAGTAACTTGCTGGGTTGCGGAGACCCTACGCAAGAGGGGCTTCAGAATTTTGGTGTACTTGGACGATTTTCTCCTAGTACACCAGAACCCTGCCAAGTTAGCAGTACAGGCCACGGAGGCCATGCAGCTCTTGGAGTACCTGGGTTGGCAGGTCAATCACAAAAAATCTGTCCTGTCCCCGGTAAGATCTATAGACTTTCTGGGTATCAATTGGAATATGGATCAGAATGTGATGTCCCTTCCGGTCAAAAAACAAGCATCTCTAAGATCGGCTCTAGAAAAGATGTTGATCGAGAAATCCTGCACCCTACGACAGCTTCAGTGCCTATTGGGTCAGCAGAATTTTGCATGCTTCGTAGTTCAGAGAGGCCGACTGCACTGTCGCCTTTTACAGATATTTCTACGACAGTTCTCGCGGCAACGTCCATCAACGAGGATATCAATCCCGCAGAGGGCTCTGATCGACCTCGAGTGGTGGCTCGGAGCCTTAACCACAACATCACCAATACACCCGAGAAGTGTAACCCACTTCTTGACTACAGACGCATCAGACGTAGGATGGGGTGCTGTCCTGGGCAAGAGAACTATGTCGGGAACATGGGCCCCTCAACAAAGGTCATGGCATTGCAACAAAAAGGAGATGTACGCCGTGCTAGCGGCAGTAAAGAGCAGAGCCAAGAGCCTCAAAGACTCACATATACTCCTGCAGACGGACAACAGGACGATTATTGCCTACATTCGCAAGGAAGGCGGGACTCGCTCCATAGGCCTGCTAACTTTGACCTTCCAGCTCCTAACTCTCTTAGACAAATGGAACATAATGCTATCGGCTCAATATCTACCGGGAAAGTACAACTCGATTGCAGACCGACTGTCCCGGAGACGACCGGTACCGGAATGGCACTTGTTACCCAGAGCAACTGCGGAGGTTTTCAAACGCTGGGGTACGCCGGAGATAGATCTTTTTGCGTCAAAAGAGTCGGCAGTAGTGCCAAGCTACGTGACATTAGATTCACGAGATTGTTCGGCAATGTATACGGATGCCTTCACAAAAGAGTGGAATTACCGGCTGGGATGGATATTCCCACCTCCAAATCTCATACCGAAAGTTCTTTCGCATCTAAACAGTGCAAAGGGCACGTATCTCCTGGTAGCGCCGGATTGGGAACAACCATTTTGGAGAGCGGATCTCCAGATGCGCTCATTGGAGGAGCCCATGAATATTATGAACCTACACAAAGTGCTTGTGGATCTGACAACAGGACGACCACCTCCAAAGATAGATCAGCTAACATTGAAGGTTTGGAAAATTGGGGGTGGGGAGAAGATATACAAAGATGGTCATCCGCTGAAAAGCAACTATTAAAGAGTAGTTGGCGTAAGTCTACCCTAGATACTTACCAACCTGCAATAAGAAGATGGCTAACATGGTCTAATAGTAAAGATGTAGATCCAAAAGCCCCTAGACCGGAGGATGTGGCCCAATTTTTAGCAGATACCTTTTTAAAAGAGGGCTTGGCTTACAGAACCATGTTAGTCCAAAAGTCAGCAGTAGCCACCTTTTGCGGAAAAAATATTGATATAACTTCAAATTTCCTAGTTAGGCAAGTTTTGAAGTCAATACATAATTCCAAACCACCAACATTTAAGCCACCTATATGGGATCCTAGGAAAGTTATAGATTGGCTAAAGAACAACCCAAATCAAAATTCATTATTTGAGATAGCTAGACGAACTGCCACAATTTTACTATTAATATCGGGCCGCAGACTTCATGATTTGACTCTACTAAGGATATCTAAACAGAATTTAATTGACAATGGAACAGAGATTTGTTTATACCCAGCCTTTGGTGCTAAAACAGACTCTGGTGCTAGAAGGCAATCTGGTTGGAGATTACTGCTAAATGAAGACTTAGCCTTATGCCCTGTACGATGGGTTAGGCTCCTTATTCAAGCTAATAAGGAGAGACAAACCAATGATGCACCTGAGCACTTATTTATTACAATTAAAGGTGTTGTAAAACCTGCATCTAGAACTGTAATAGGGGGATGGGTGCGCTCTGTCCTCAAAAATGCTGGAATTGATGCCTCACCGGGTTCTTGCCGGGCTGCAGCTGCTTCTTTAGCTTGGTTAGAGAATAGACCAGTGGATAATATTCTTGAAAGAGGCAATTGGAAAGCTATAGAGACATTTAAGAACCATTATTGTAGAGAGATTGATACACAGGAACGCGACAAGAATATAAGTTTATTTGATTATTTTGAAGTGGTATGATTATTATTTATTATGGGCTTTAGTTGTGTTAGTTATGAGCACATCAACTACCCTCTTATGTTATTATCATTATGTTATTCTTTTTACAATTGCAGGAGTAAAGCAATATGTAAACTTTAGGAGGATTAATTTTTTGTTAAATTGTTGGTATTTTATGTTAAATGTTATCAGTGACGGATTTACCAGCAGGCTGAGTAGGCTCGAGCCTAGGGCGGCAGATTTTGGGGGCGGCAAATTTGGGGAACGATTTTTTTTTTTTTACCTCATAGAATATTTTTCTATGACGGTTTTCTGATGTCTTACAGATAGAAGTCTGCAACAAATTTTGTCGATGACTTTTCTCTCTCACTTGTCATTGCACATTCCGAGAGTAGCAAACTTCCATATTCTAGAGTAAAACAGCTAGTTCGCCGCCCCTCAAGCAGTGATCGGCCTCGCGCCTCTGCGCCCTTTGCCCACACTTCTTATGAGTGAAAAGAGCGCAATTGTAAAAAATATGCCCCTCTTCCCACTAACAACCCATACATGCCAGTCTTACTACTGGTTGGAGGCTACGAACTGGATGGTTTGTATATAATGTTTCGATTTTTATTCGAATATAATGAATAAATTTAGTGAATAATTTTACCGATTTCAATCTTATGTATCGACTATTATGTGTTTCACATGCACTAGTAGCTTCAGAAAATTTGATTGGAATTAAAAAAAATCTTGAACAGTAATATAGCATACATTACCCCGCCCCTACATGATTGAGCTTCGATTAGCTCAAAAATATACCGAAAAATTATTTTACGTGCAATTTCAACGAAATTGTTGCATTGTAAAAATAATGTATGATATGACAAGAGGCAAGGGCGGCAAAAACTATTCAGCCTATACCTTGAAAATTTGTAAATCCGCCACTGAATGTTATGTTTTCAACATGCCATGCCTTATTGATCTCATATTATATTACTAATATCAACATTGTGTGTGTGTTTCTTATCATAGTCACCAGCAGATAGCAAACACATCTTCATAATGCGATGCTGTGTTTTCCTAAGGCACATAATATAACCGTTTTACACTACAATAAAACGATTATTATGGGCCGAGAGAAAACACAGCATCGCAAGAAGGTCTTCCTGGTGAAGACATCAATGACGTTGACAGCCGGTTCCCGCCTTGTGGTGACAACTGGCCATAGATAAAATAAGGGAGATCTATGGATAAGGGTCTTTTACACTATCCGTAAGTCAAATAATTAAGGTGAGTACACACTATTCTTCATAATGCGATAATGCGATGCTGTGTTTTCTCTCGGCCCATAATAATCGTTTTATTGTAGTGTAAAACGGTTATATTAAGTACCAAATAAAAATCCGCCGTATAATAAAACGGCTAGTGTTGTTCAGTTCCGGAAGATCTTATCAGGGACAAAGAAACATCGATACTCGATCAATAAAATTTCGTAATTCATTCGTAAACGGAAACCATAGAATAACGTGCCTCCAAAAGGAGTCCTCAATGTATTTATTCATTTATTAATTGCAGAGTAGTTAACCAAAAAGCGAGGCGAAAATAATCTTCCACTATACCGCGGATTGTACGATGAAGCCATTGAAAATAAATTAAAAAAGGTTAACACTAAATAGACACTAGCGCCAAGTTATTTTAATTGGTAATTGATTTGAATACAATATGTAAGTTCGTAAGTTAACTAGATAGATATTAAATAATATTTAATGGGAATTTAAATTACTATAGTTCTAGAACAATCAATAAAATAAAACTCTAAATCCTGAGCCGAAAGTATAACAAGTTTCTTGGGAAACCTTCTTACCCAGGGGAGCAGTGAGAAAGGATATCCCGAAATTTCCACAGGGATGGAAAAAAACAGCAATTCTAAAGTTTAACGGAAGTCGTGGGCGTCTGCTGGTATAACAATAGTACAGCTACGTAATTTAAATTCTCTTAAAAATATCAAGTTATCCTCTATTTATGTAAGTACTTATAAAATAACAAAAAGCGCACTCCGAGGTTCGACACATGATGACGTCATAAGTCACGACCCGTTGTCACTTCATACGACGTCAACGAAACAATGAGATGACGTCAACCTGTGTCACCCACGTTACTATTTAATTTTACATCGTCAGATAAGATTTAGGTCAAACGTGGTCTTCAAAGAAAAAATACTGCCACTTAATTAATCAACTAAGCTAAGAATCATTAATTATAGATACGTACACATACAATTTAAAATAATTTAAATTATGAATAGGTGATTTAGCAAAAAAATGCAAATCACTTAACCAACGTAAAATTAAAGGCGTGACGTCACGGAGCTAAAGCGAGACGCAGCGATCCTTTAAAAATAGAACGAGAGTACAAAATTAGTTTTATGGGTTACTGATTGCTAACGCAACGCATACACCTGGGTATTTCCTGCTGCAGATTACCTATAAAAATATAAACAAATGGTATTTTTTTTACCTTAGTAGGCAAGCCCGCCTGGCAACGACGACGATATTTTTTACGATTTTTATATTAATTTAATTAATGGAGAAGTGTTTTTATAAATTTATCTTAGTCAAGATTATATTATAAAATTATTAATAAAGAAATGGAAAAAATTCTTCACCCGAGTGGGAATCGAACTCACGACCACTGCAAATCGTGCCAGCCGCTATAATATATATATATATACATATATAATAGCTTGACTAAGATAAATTTATAAAAACACTTCTCCATTAATATAATCCGTTAGGATATGGTTGATCGTTTCATCTTTAAACATTGTGCTGAGTGATTCAGCTTTGTTTGCCGAGATTTGGCTAGTGTATAGCTATCGGGATGAAAAATAACGTTGCCAATTTGTAATTTAGAAAAGAGATGGTAAAATTCGTCATCCGAGTAATTGACCCGGTAGCTCAGTGGTTAGAGCGGCTGGCACGGTTTGCAGTGGTCGTGGGTTCGATTCCCACTCGGGTGAACAATTTTTTCCATTTCATTATTAATAATTTTATAATTAATTTAATTATTAATTTTGTCACACTTATTTTTATTTACTTACTTATATGTATTTTTAATTTATAAAATATTATGTCTATTTTTATTTAAGTAATCCGCAAAAGATTTAATCGAGCTAGCAACTTAATTAATTGCGCATTATTTTAAAAGCCGTTATTTAAATAGCGCAATGGATTGTATAAAAATCTTCAGTTAGAAAAAAAACATCGATAACCAAGTTATCGACACGGTTACAACACTAGTTTCTGCTAATATGACACACTAGAGCGCAGAGTGGGGGAACACACGTAATAATAATACCCACTAATTACAAAACTAAATACTTTCTTCCCGTTGTAAATTGTAAGTAGTGATAAAATTATGTAAATTAAAAGAAACCTAATCGATTTTCCACGTTTTACTTGAAAATAGAACAAAAACCATAGGCAAAACAAGGTTTCTTTTTTTTCAATGACGAATTGACAATCGTAGATTCGTAGACAATAGATGACGTCACAGTGTTTAGCAAGAGCAGACCGATTACAGTAATAAAACTTCGTGCCTATTAGAAAAAATCTAATTTTACTAAAATAATCTAAACGTAAGCTTAAATCAATATCTTCCTTACCTTGAAAGTGGGCTTTTCCATTTTAGGTAATCCAAAGGAACAAAGAACAAGTCACTTTAACTTCACAAATACACAATTTCTGTACATTCTTAATTTAAAAACATACAAAACCTTCCCAGCTTAGCATCTGACACATAGTCACATTGCATTTCTTTTTACACGCACGTAATAACACAAAAATTGTTTGTTTTTATTACTATTTATTATATTTATACGCCTATTTCGAATAATAACCACAAAAAACACTAATAGCTGGGTACGTGTTTAAATTAATTCGATTGTCTTCTCACAAAAGTACATAATCGAACGGATCAATCAGATAACACTTTTCATACAAATAAATTGCCCAATTATCTTATGTTTAGGCTTATAGGTAATAAAACATGAAGTTTATCATAAATTACGTACACTCATCACATTTGAATTAACACCAGTAATAAAAATGTCACAGTTATGGCAGAGAAAAATCCGAGATTTTTTTTAAACACTACACTGAATCACGTCACAGCAATCGTTAAGTTATAAAAAAAATTACGTGTTCATTTTAAGGTCATCTCATATTCGTCTTTAGATTACAATAAAACAATATGGCGATCGTTTGTCGACGAAAATAAGTGAAAACACGCACCGCACGAGATCCGTACGCTTCATAGACACACGGCCATTTCGGGTCCCGGCCGTGCCGTGTCTGTGTGTTTCACGATTGCTCTGTATTTTCTTACCCGCTCACACTCTGAGAACATAGGGCTGTACATCGCCTACACAGACTACTTAGTGTTAGTTTTAAATGTTTTATTCATTTTATTAATTATTAATCTCAATTACAATTTATTAAGGTCCATGAAATAATAACAGATAGTAGGTGCGATTAAAATATATGTTTTTTTTTAAATTGATTTTATTCTCAGTACACAACAGATTACTTATGTTATGGTCAATTGAAATTTAATTTTGTACACAGTTCGTGTTCTGTACTAGGTAAAAAACTTCTGTTTTTTGAAGTTTTAGGCATAAGTTAAGAAGTAAAATAGGAATAAAAAGCAAAGGTGTTCTTTAAGGGAAAGGCCCGCATAAATTATTATTTACTTTATGTATACATATTTTTTTTGTATCAATATTTGTAATTTTTTATTGTCTTAAGATGATATAATAATACATTGTTTAAACATAGAAGACAATATCTCGTTAAATGGGTATGGATTTACATGCCGTGATGTACATTATATCTTATAAATTATATATATTTCATAATTTTTATGTAATCTATTGATTAAATATCTTTTTAGAAATAAAACGACACTGAACTGAATAACTATATTATAATAATATATAAAATTTATATTTGTTAAATTGGATGCTAATTGGGCTCCAAAAAAAGCAATATAAAATTTATTTGCCTTAAGATCAATAAAATTAAACTACGGCTTTTTAGACAGCAATTTTATTAAATTAAGAAATTCTTTATTGTAATTTATTATCGTAATACGAAAAACGTATATCATCATAATATTTCTATAATACAGCAGAACATCAACTTTGCTTTTCTTTACATAAAGCATCGTGGACAAAATATATATTTTTTTTTATTCAAGGAATTAAATAAAAATATACAAAATTCTTGGCTCAGCCCTACGCGTTGCCAACCACTGCTTCGCACTGGCCACGTACACACAGACAATATTTTTTACGTAAATAATAATGATTGGCAGACATCACAGAATATCATTCAAAAACCTGTTGTATGTACTTAAATTGCGACATATTTATTAATTACACATTTTTAATAGTAATTGGGCATGGATCGTTAATCGATATTTCTATATTTTTATAATATCTATACCTACTGCTGAGTACTGCTTTGTCTACTACATACGTATTTTATCTTGTAGACTAGGTAGGAAAAATGACGTAGTGTGGGTTTATACTAAAACCTAAGGGCGTGCACACAACTCTTTTGACAAAAACAGCTAAACAAAGATGGAAGCTAAGGTAATGTTATAAGTATTATTCATGTACTTATATTTTTTTGTTTTATAACGTTTTTAAAATAACTGGTCAATTCCGAGTCGAACATGCGCAAGAAGGGTTCCATAGCATCTATAAAAAATCGGCGAAAAACACGTTTTTGTTATAGAAGCCACCCTTTTAATATTTTTCATACTTACTGTTTTTAATATTTGTTGAAGGAAAATCAGGTTCTAAAGTTTACACAGACGATATCTTGGGCGGCCGCTAGTTATATTATCATATTATAATAATAGTTATATTATTAAAATCGTTGACCTAATACAAAAAAAAAGTAATAATTAGCACAAAACGCAGTGTGATGAGTAATTTTATCACGATGCTCGCCGATGGCACGACCTCATACAGTTTAGTTTATATTTAGCATTTATTCTTCATTTCCGTAAAAATAACTGTTAGGACTTACTCACATCAGCTTTAAACGATATTATTATAAGTGGGTAAGTACCTGACCGCGTGGTGCCGGCAGAGTAGAATTCGTACCACCCCATGTCTGCCCGTGGGTATCGTACGAGGCGATTAAGGGTTTCCGGGAGGTGGGCAGCAGCGCCTCCCGTGTTGACAATATAGTCCAGAATACAAACTGCGGCCACCAACCCGCCTGCCCAGCAGGGTGACTATGGGCAAATACCCCCCATGGCAGTCTTGTGGCGTGCCCTGGGGGAGGCCTACGTCCAGCAGTGGACTGCAATAGGCTGATGATGATGACGATGATGAAATACCTGACGCCCGAGACTTTGTCCGCGTGAACTTATAATGTGTAGGTAATTCTGATATACTTAAAACCTATTTATGTAAAGTTTTCTTAATTTTTTTAATGTTCCGGTAAACTTATAATAAATAAAGGAGTGGTATTGTGTTTAACAGGTTATTCTTCATGAAAATTGAATAATGGACACAACAAAAAAGAATTAGCGAGATTGTCCCATCCGTATGCGTTTATTATATATTAATATATTGAAATATATTTTTAAAATTATTGAAAATAATTATAAATGTCATCGTCATCAGCTAATATTCCAAATAGATGAGCATTCGCTGCAGTCAGAACCAACGACAATGAAGTCTGCGGATTTTCGTGGACCTAAATATAATAAATGAAACAGGGGTCGACTTATGAAGACACTAGCGCCATTGTTAGAGAACTTTCACACTGAAATAAAGTTTGAATAGAGATACGAACGTAGCATCATTGTTTTATTATACTACTTGACTTTTGTTATGAGAGAAATTACCCGTTGTATAGGTAGTTTCATGATAAGCTTTATTAGGTATCTTATTTGAAATCTATTCGAATGCAAAACGTAATTAGCATAATTACGTTATTGGGATAACTAATCCTTCCCGGGACAAAAAGTAACCGATGTCTATTCTCAGGCTCTAGACTATTTATGTACAAAATTTCATTTCAATCGGCTCAGTAGTTTTGGTGTGAAAACGAGGCAGACAGACAAGGTTCTTTCTCATTTATAATATTAGTAAGGATATGTAGGTATCTACCTTACGATTACATGTGATAATTGGGCTTATTTTTAACTTTACATGCATGCAAAGTGAACTTTAAACAAAATATGGGCTCCGATCGGAACACGCCACATTCCGTGATGTTTTAAATTCGAATTAATTTCGTCTACGGTCTTCGATCGAACGGCGAGATTTGTTTCAAACTTTTTTCCCTTTTTAAGTTGTCTGTCTTGCTATGTTATTGATAGGCTATGCCATTTCTGAATCCCAGCCGTATGTATGTAAAGCCTCGTCTTCAGCCTATTACAGTCCACTGCTGGACGTAGGCCTCCCCTAGGGCACGTCACAAGGCTTCTACCACAGGGGGGTTTTGCCCATAGTCACCACGCTTGGGTAGGCGGGTTGGTAAGCGCAGTGTGATTTTCGGACTATGTTGTAAACCCTTAATCGCCCCGTACGATACCCACGGGCAGGCATGTGGTGACAAACTGTACTCTGCCGGCACCACGCGGCTAATGTATAGCCCATGTATTAAAAATTGTTCATAGGTTCTGTACCAGGTAGTAGTGGTCGTTTTTCGCCCATTTATATGAGCGGTTCATATTAATAAAATTTATTGTTCTCCATACAAGCTATATTAATTGTATAAGTAAAGCAAGTGTTCATTTCATGACGTGTCGCTATTTCGGTACGACCTTATTTACGAATAGATACTTATATCACGAAGGAGAGATCATTGAATTAAGCGGAGAAGCCGCCATACAAGACATACAAAAATTAATGGAATCATTATCTTTAAGATGACAGAATTCTGCATTTTACACTGTCATTTTATCTCTGCCACTAGCAATAAAAAGTAAAAAATAATAATTTATCGCTTTTGATTTGGTAGCATAATTGAAACTATTTCTGTATCATCATTTACAGCCCTAAGAAGTCCACTGTTGGACATAGGCCTCCCCCAACAACCTCCACTCCGACCGCCTGCATCCAACCGACGCCCGACATTTCTGTATATTGTTAAATTTTATTGTATTGTACTTGTATTATTTAACTAAGTGTTTATTATTATTTTTATTGTAGGTAATATATTCGTATTGTTGTATTGAGAAATTAGGTGTTGTACGTTTTTATTAAAATGACGCCATCTTGTTTTATTCTATTCTATACAACTCCGCTTCTTATTATAATATAAATTGATTTGTAAATAGGCCATAATATTAACGATTGATTAAATCATAAGGTCCTAAAATAGTTAATACTTAAATTAACCAACGATGGTCACGATTCCTTTTCATTAATCTTATATTGATCCATCCTTTATTAATGTTTAAAATACAAATATGGTATAAGTAGGTACCTATTGTTGGACAGAATATGGATAAAAATTACCTTTTAACTAAAATCTAATACTAAAAATATAATATTAAAGACGATCTTAGGCGACACACAAGTCGCCCCGTGTGTCCGCGCTCTCGGCACATTCATTTGGACGAAGCGAGTGGAGTCCGGGTCAGTGCAAACACACTGCGCGGTTTTTTATCGGACTATATTTATATTATTCTACCCAGTTGTTCGCCCATGTAGACAATAAAAATGATGCTAATATCGATAATATTTTAAACCCCGTAGTCTTATATTATGTACCTATATAATATAAAAATAATACATTAAAAATGCAATGATATTAAGAGTATTGAAACGAATCAATATTTTTATAGTTAACACATATGACTTACTTGACTGTTATTCAACATTATATTTGTGTGATACTAGCTATAATTAATTAAATATTAGCTTACTTTATTTAAACTTTTTAAAAGTAAAAAGGTAAGTACATTATTATTTATAGAATACTTACTTTATCATATTTTAATAATAATAGTATAGACATTAAAAAACTTAGTTTGATACGTATATTTTTATTATAATAATAACAAATTATTATATGTATAAATAGAACTATAATTATTATTATAATCGTTCCGTTATCTATTTTTAGTTTGCAATACCGCTCCGTGTGCTCCCGCCGAGTGCCGTATCCATTTGGATGAAATTGCCGTTTAGGCAGCGTACATACTGCGCTACCTTGCATATTATGATATTATTATTATTATTTATTACAATATAATATTGTTTTTTACCTCCTTACTCACATTAAAAATGCGAAACTAACTGTGTCTGTCCGGCTTTCACGCTAAAAATAGTGAATCGATTTAAATGAAATTAGGACATAGATAGTTTAGGGTCTGTGGATGGACATAGGCTACTGTTTATCCCGGGAACATATTTTTATCCCAGTAAATTTCGACATTTTGTTTTTGTAAGAGCACTGGCACGGAATCCAGAGGTCGTGGGTTCGATTCTCACCCGGGTGAGGAAATTTTTCCATTTCTTTATTAATAATTTGTCTTTTCTGCAGGAAACCCGGACGGAGTCGCGGGCGTCCACAAGTGTGCTATTTTCGAAATGACTGCACGAATCGAAATGAACGAAAATCCGCAATAGTATGGTCACATTATCAAACAAAAATCTCATAGAACGACACGTTGATAGCGTTAGGGAGCGTAAAAAGTTCATGCTTACCCGTTTGTGATATTATCTAGGGAAAATCTATTTTCTCGTAGTCAATCGTAAAACCTAACTACTAATAATATGCGAAAGTCATTTTGTTTACTTGCTTAATTCACATGACAAATCTTGAAAATTTTCATACATGTACGTAGTTGGTAATACGGAGAAGGATAAAGACTACATTCTGTAGTCTACGTGGAGGGAGTCGCCATTAACTTTATAATAATATAACGTAAAGTAAAAACTCTTGTTTAAAAATCATTTATTGTTTTAATGTAATTTCAATAAATGCTTAAGTTTAAACCAAAATAATAATATTAAAGTTACCCTACTTCATGCAGTGTTTATTTATTCTGTACATATCTTATTTGCTATGTAATAATAATAATCGCTGCTGCGCCACAATATACTCTACCACGGCAGCATTAAGGTCTAAATTAGATGTTGCGTTCTGTCGTTGTTATTTGAAAAACGTGTATTTGTATGTGTGCGTAGGATCGCTGCACATGGGGTGAAATATTTTATAGATTACAATTTTTTTGTGACAAATGCTTTCTATTATTACATACAGATTGTGTAAGAATTAAGTTATTTTATTAAGGCAAATTGTCATCGGAGTAGTCGGTAATGTTGCACTGAATTTGTTTTCTATTCGGAAGTATTTTTAATAGATTAATTATGTTTAATTTAAATTTTATGATTGGTCGAATATACTCGAATAAAAAATTAAAACAGTTGTGCCAATAAACTTGTTACAATTTTGTAAGAAAGCTGTTTTTTTTTTAATATTACACAAGGTAAATACGATATAGAAAACATACGTATGTACCTACTAACCATGTCCGTTCAGTATTGATTGATTAAGTATTAAAAATAGAAGTTTTTTTTGTGAGAGATACTTCAAGAAATACTTGGAATTAAGATGCTCACTAATCCATCTGATAAGATTCTAAGATTTCTGGGAATAAGATATTTTTCTCGGAAAAGTTGTTTTTATAAATAAATCCTGTAAATAATAATCCGAATTATTATTTTAACTAATTATTTTTATAATCTATTATTATGGTAAATACAAATACCTAAAGTTTACAATAAAAATAAACAGAAAGCATCTACACAAAAATTATATTTCATAATGGAACTCTTAAACTTGATTTCTTCGTAAAGTAACATAGAAACTAGTAAAAAAAAAACAAAATCATTTTGGCCCAGGTCGGTAAAAACAGGCATAAATGTGAATTCATTGAAATACTCGTGTAGCTAAGTAACAGGACAGCGAACTCTATGGAGCACTCTAAACTCTTTGCGTTGTGGTTATCTTTGTTTGGACAAAATCTTTACTAATACGAGTATCATAAATGCGAAAGCCTCTGTCTGTCTGTCTCGCTTTCATGCCAAAAGTACTAAGCCGATTGAAATAATATTTGGTACATAAATATGAAATGACATAGGGTACTTTTTATCCCGGATAATTTTTGAGATTTTGTTTTTTGTGCAGACCACGCGGACGCAGTCGTGGGCGTCCACCAGTACATATCATAATAATTATTTCCAAAACCAGAACCATGCAGAAGAATATTTTTGCTGTGACTGCTTTCTGTAAGAATTAATATTATAATTATTTAAGATTTTATAAATTAAAATAATATTAAGAATGTAGCCCCACAGTTTTCCTTTGCCACCCGTCCTTTCCCTCAGAAATCCTGTGCGACAAAAGTTTTAATTATATCGCTGTGCTGCTCGCACTCGTTATGCTAGTGCATCTATGCCTCTCGCTCGCGGTTTATACGTTGTCTGTGTTTTAAGATTTGTTTGTATTTTGAAGCTTTGGTTTTTATAATTTATAGATTATTGACGTTTTTTTCATTTTGTAGTTATTACTTCATGCGTAAGCCGTTTAGAGGCCATCCATATATTACGTCACAGGTTAAGGGGGAGGGAGGGGGTCATCAAACTGTGACATTGTGTGACAAGGGGGTGGGAGGGGTCCTAAATTTCGTGACGTCACATTTTCATTCAATAATCTCTAAATATAAATTTGCAAAAAAGCTAAATGTGACGTCACACTAGGGCGGGGGCGTCTCACAAATGTGACCAGCTGTGACAAGGAGGGGGAGAGGGGCAAAAAATCATGAAATTCGTGTGATGTAATTTATGGATCCGACTCCATCGGCCATCAGTTCTTCGAGCTATGTGCCCTGCCCATTGCCACTTCAGCTTGCTGGACCGTTGAGCTATGTTCTAGAGTGGATACCACGTATCGGCAAACGCAGCGTGGGAAGGCCACCCGCGAGGTGGACGGACGACCTGGCCAAGGTCGCGGGCGTCGGTTGGATGCAGGCGGCTTCCGACCGGTCGGAATGGAGGTTGTTGGGGGAGGCCTATGTCCAACAGTGGACTTCTCAGGGCTGTAAATGATGATGATGATGATGTAATTTATGGATGTCCCCCTACATACATATATACAAGCAAGGCTGTGTTCCTAAAAACAGGATAGCCAGAATCGCAAGAGCACGAAAGAAATCCTACAGCCACCCTTAGCATTCCAAGGTCAGATGTAAAAGATCAATGACAAGTTTCTAGGTCATTACCTGGGAGAAGAGAACGCCCCGAGTCCCTTGGTCGACTCTTACGACATGGACAAAAGGAGATTTGGCTGACGTATTCTAGTGACACATTAGCATAGGCCAGGGATGGCGAACCAATGGCACGCGTGCCATCCCTGGCACGCAACAAAATAGTTCAGGCACGCCGAATGATACAGGTGAGAATGAATAATATAAAAAAAATTGCATCGAAACCGTTTGTCAGATGACTCTAGTTCAGCAGCTTGTATTCTGCTGAAAGTAACAAAGTAAGAGCCTGACATAAAATACTTAGCGTCTAATTTGAAACAGCAGAAATTACACAATTTTTTATGTTAAAATAGTAACATTACATACCGATAATTGTACTTTTGAATTTTTAATAAATACCTAGTATATACTTAATATCATCTAGTTTTATTTTTGTTCAATAATATCAATATGCCTAAATTATTTGATGGCACGTCATAGATATAATAACTATTTGTCTCATGAAAAATGGCACGTAAACACTAAAGGTTCGCTATCCCTGGCATAGGCCATCGGGCTTAACACACACATATAGTCCGTACAAAATACACTTTTCACCGTTTATAGTCCAGTGGTTTCCAAAGTGGTCCAGATAGACCCCTAGGGGTCCACAGGAGACTCGATGGGGGTCTACGTTGATGTGAAAAAATGGGGGTTCGTTCACAATCAATACGTAGATAATGTAGTGTAGCCTGTAGGGGGTCTACCAGAACCAGTAAACTTTTGAAAGGGGTCTATGAGAAAAAAGTTTGGGAACCCTTGGTTTATAGCAATAAGTAGACGAGTGAGTCTACCGCCGTTTTAATGTGAATCTCAAACTTCAACGATTTGATCGTTCAAATCCCACGCGGGATAACATAGCACCAGTGTGAGTGTAATATTTCTATTGTAGTACGTAAAAGAGTTTCCGCTTACGTCGGAGTATTTTGGTGGGGGCGCTAGTGTCGTAAACTCGAAAACTGTATTTTGATGGTGTACTAGTTCCTAGCAGACTAAATCACTAAAGTTCCATACGTAGGAAGAGTCCGTTTCATAGAATAATTCCCGTGAATATTGTGAATTAATACGTAATAATATATATTTTGTGTAATTTTACAAAAATATGTTAATTAATGTACTAATTATATTATTTAACTCTAACAGTATTATAAACTTATATATCTATGCCCTATATATCTACCTAACAGTGCGATTAATACTAAGTATTTATGTCTTTATAATAATAATAATAATAAATACCAATGTATTAAAACACTTAATTGCATCCGATCCCAGACAGCAATATATGAATCTAAATGACTAGAATTTGGTTTTGTTATATTTAGCTATGTTGATGCGGGCAGAGTCGCGAAAACAGCTAACTAGTACATTATATTTGTTACATAATGGTATATTTTAAATGATCAAATATGGGTACATTATTATCATAGAACGTAACTTAATCTAAATAACATTTTTGGCAAAAAAATCTAGTATCGGTGAAATGAACTATTGGCGGCTGTAGTGTGCGCATGCCTTTACGAGCACGGACACATGCATAAGTCAGGCTAGGATGCGTTCATAGTCGAGATTATACTATAATATTTTTATTATAAAAATAACATAGTGGGTGTGTACCTAATTGCACACTTCTGACCAACCTCTTTGGGGAATAATGGGCGTGACTATATGTTGTATAACATAGTTAATAAGCGTCAATTTCGTCTGCATAAACATTATATTATAATTACAGGATGTAACAAAAGGGGTATATTTAGCGCAAAGGTATGTAAAATTTCAGACTCAAAATCACATGTTTACTTTTTCCAGATTACTATTTAAGGAGAATCCCTAAACAACTCACACACAAAATTGTATGAACATTCCTTCATACAATTTTGAAAAATATAGTTACATGTGATTTCGAGTCTCAAATTTTGGAAATAGGTTCTCTATTGTGTGCAGTTCACATAGATTTTCGCTTAACATACCCTTTCTGTTACATCCTGTATAATCAAGTTACTTTTCGTTCCCAGGGGAATTTTAAGACCATTGCACATCTAATTTTTAACCAAATTTCATCTTAATTTGTCAAGCCGTTTTCGAGATGTAGTAATAATAAGTGGTTAATTAAATATTTTATTTATTTCTTAGTTTTGATTGTTAGTTAATATCTGTATTGTAGTAAATACATTCTATACTAGAGAAAAGCCACACAAACGAATCTCTCTAACAAACAACCAGTAAATAATAAAGTAATAATAATAATAATAATACACGTCAATATGAACTCAGTTTTACGCCTGCTAATAATAATACGTACATACCTCGCGCGACTCTCCTTGCTAACGCGTAGGGTGAGACACCTGTCGATTAATATATCGATAGTTTTCATTCACACTAATAACATTAATAACAACAGAGCGCAAGCAGCTTCGAATAAAGATTCGCTCCTGTCATTAATCTAAGGCAAGCAGTTAATAACTTCCATTAAATTTGTGGGAGATTGAAATTATTTTTTAGATCTTGTAACTGAATAAATAAAAAAAAATATTAAGAGGAAAGTTTTGATTGATGCTTTGTATTAAATAAATAATTCAGCCATTTTTTCTATGTACATTTAGGTAATGATCGCCGTTCGGATTCGATCCCAGGAACACAAAATCTTAGTTTGTTTTTTAAATATTACATCCACTTTATGTATACTTAACTTTGTTTATGTCATAAAGAAATATCTAAAATCATTAATAATGTCAAAATGCTTACGTAGGTATTATACATGTTTAATTAAGAAAAAGGGATTTTTTTTATTGTAGGCCTTATACAAATAATGTATTATTATTATAATCTTATTGGTATTTTTAAGCACATTCGACTGACACCCAAATGGCCTAAATGGAACGCTTACATATTGAAAAAAATAATTACAGACAATAGACGGTGAAATTATCACTTTATCGATACATCGATAGACCTCATAAATAGGCACATCCCTAGTTACCGTATCCATTTAGTTTGACAAGCATTCGGTTTCATATATCCGCAGTGTGTACGTGTGCGTCGGCTGTGTATATGTGTGGGTGAGGTCAGGGCTGTGTGTTTATTTATTGGTAATTTTTTTTATTTTATCTAGTTGTGAAGTAATATTCTATTAATGTGTTTTATCTATAGGTAGACTATTGTTTATACCGCGACTTGGTTTATAAATATTTTTAATTGGCTGAGACACAAGAGACGAAGTGCCACATGTGTCTGTAAGTATAGGTAGGTATTTAATCCTGCCAATTTAGATATATACCTATTTAGCTAAGTTAAAAAATGCTATATAAGTAGTTTCACTTCCAAGTAAATGGAAAGCTTATTATTCTCCTCAACTTACTATAAGTAACAATTATTAAGTAAGTAATAATTATTTAGGTATTGTTTGGTACTTAATTTACCGTTAATTAAAGTAATTTATTTTAAAATAATCTCTTCCTACTTCATTAAAATAGTAGATGTAAGTATTATTATATTTGTTAAAGCGACAGCCCTAAGTAAACCTTGCTACCTTACCGGAATACACGTAATTATTTTGATATAAATAAGGTTTTATCAATATTTTTTATAATATCTACACGAGGTATTAATCTCGTTTATAATGTCATCAGATGAGCAAACGACACTAACTATGAATATATTTATAAATAGTATGTGATTGTAGTATAAAAGTATAATCGGCTATTTCATACAGGGTGTAACAAAAGGGGTATGTTAAGCGAAAAGCTATGTAAATAGCCCACTAAAAGGAACCTATCTACAAAATTTCAGACTCGAAATCACATGGTTATTTTTTTAGATGGTATGGAAAATTCCTAAACAACTTAGAATGTTCATACAATTATGAAAAATAAACATGTGATTTCGAGTCTCAAATTTTGGAAATAGATTCTCTATAGTGGTCTATTTAGGTACATAGCTTTTCGCTTAACATACCCTTTCTGTTACACCCTGTATACGTATCATCATGAACGAGTATATTTTATATCATAGCATAGTTTAGATTACCTACTGAAATCTAACAAAAAACAGAAAACCTAAATATTTAGGTTTGATTTTACAAAATGAAAATCTGTTTCTTACAATAGTTACAAAACTCTAACGTCACTAACGAAAAAACAACAGAATATAATAATAAAAATAATACAAAATTTCCTTTGTTCAATATTTTCCGACAGTGCCAGCCCTGAGCGTTTCGGATCAACAATCCGTGTATGTGTGCGTGGGCGCGCACACACGCGTACACCGTGATAATTTTTACAAGAAGTAGCAATTTTCAATATTTTTCACTTCTGTTTAAAATCTTTGGTGTCTAATATAATCGGTAGGTTATCCTGTGCTGATGCAGGGCTTCACTAGACTACATCAGCTGCATCTCCCTCCGTGCATGTCGTAAGAGTCGACTAAGGAACTCGGATGTTACTCGGGCATTCTCTCAGGCGACTAGCTAGCAACTTGTCACTGATCGATCATTTACATCTGTCCCCGCTATGCTGAACGTGGCTGCGGGATCTCGTTAACGATCCTGCAGTTCAGGTTACTCTAATTCTTGTGTAAAATAAATAGGTAAGTAGCATGAACGTATAAAGAACAACGGACATAATGCTGTCAATGCACAGATTGAAGCACCGTAATGGCGGCGCGTTGCGCATGTATGCGTATTTTCTAGTAGGCGCCGAGCTTACTATTGTTTGTATGTGTGGGCGGATAACGCGTCAATACACATCCCTACTCCATGGAATATCGTTGCCGAGCTTACTATGAATGCTTCACTTTGTGTATTGACAACACTCTGTCCATTATTCTTTATACAGGATGTAACAGAAAGGGCATGTTAAGCGAAAAGCTGTATAAATAGCCCACTATAGAGAACCTATATCCAAAATTTGAGACTCGAAATCACATTTTTATTTTTCAAGATTGTATGAAAATTCCTGAGATATTTAAAAATTCTCCATACTATCGGGAAAAATAAACATGTGATTTCAGATCTCAAATTTTGTGGATAGGTGGGCTATTTACATAGCTTTTCGCTTAACATACCCTTTTTGTTACACCCTGTATAGTAGGTTCATGGCACGTAAAACCGCCTGCTGCCTGATCTCTCTCCGGTCGTGTCGGCTTTCCTTCCCATCGGACTATGAGAGTAACGGAATAGAGAGTGCATCTGTGTTCGCGCACACACTTGTGCACTATAATATCTCCTGCGTACCTGGCCAATCTCCGTAGAGATTGGTCGCCTTGACCGAAATACGGTCGGAGATCATCATCACGTTCATGATCTCCATATTTTCGTATGATACTTACTTAGATGAAAACAATCTAAGGATACTTAAGATAAAGTAAAATAAAACAGATAACAAACAGAAGCTAGGTATATATTTATCAGAATTTTTTCCTTTTAATACCTTTTTCGATAAATAGATACACACGAGTACAGTATTTAAGAGTGTTATTAGGATATTAAATTAATAGGTGGACGTGGGTACGTCCTGGACTTTGTGCCCTCAGGAATGAATGCCACTTTGAAAATCAGCCAGAAAAAAAAACTATAACGGCCTTTTGGTACATTTACAAGGTACTTACGACGCACTTATAAGTGTGATCATTTATTTCTATCGACTTTGCCATAAAAAATCAAAGAAAGTTAAGTACCTACATTATACATATCGGTGTTCCAGGATTTCTCAAGATCTGCGCAGCCATTTTGTTTGACAGCAAATTTTAATAGTCACAAACAGGGTTACTCTTCTTTAAATAATAAACGTAAAAGTTATGAGAAGAGATTTACTTTTTAACGATAACACTACGCTACACCACTAAACAGTTTTTAATGAAACTTAATAGTTTTGTAATGAACATAGCATATCTGGTCTATTTAAATACATACACCAAATTGGTGTAGCCAAAACTGCATGAACTTAAATCCCACAGCCACGGTTTTAGCACTACGAAGAACAGATTTAAATGGTCAGTGACAAGTTGCCAGCTCATCGCCTGGGAGAACGCCCCTGAGTTCCTTAGTCGACTCTTACGACATGCACGGAAGGAGATACAGCTGATGTATTCTAGTGAAGCCACGTTTTAGTAGGTAAGTATATATAATATATCTATATATAAGTAAGGATAATGTACTATTCACGAAAGTTTTACCTAAAAATAACTAAATAATAAATATTAGATACAGCATACGGCTAGGAAGGACATCTAGCGAACTCGAGTAAAAAACACGATACGAAGGAAAAGAGTGTAAGTGCGAAATTAATAAGAACGCGTAATATTTATTTATAAATATGAACAGCCATCAGCTAACTAGTTGATTTTTTTATGTTATTTCTCTACATGAAATTTTACTCTAGTGTCAAATTTTTCATTACGAAATAAATTATAAGTACCTACCTAAATAATAATAATTTCTATTGTTATTTCTGTAAAAGAATTTGATGTTGTAGAAGAGTTGTGACACGTAATTACAGATCAAGAATGTAATTAGTGATTCAAGAGGAAGGTATTGTATAATTAGGGACCCGGTGCAATGTGGGGACACGCGGACGTAGTCGCGGGCGGCCGCTAGTATTAATTACTTAAATAAAAAGTTACATATTAAAATTATTTTCTTTTTATTTTGTGGTCAGACATTATGGTTATTGGGTAGGTCCCAAGTGCCAAAAAAATATACACACATACAAATATACACTCCAAAAACATAACACTCTTTCTGGAGCGGTTGGGTAAAAACAAGAAATACCGCGCTTTCAGTAGGTTACCTGTTTTGTGTTACCCAACATTTTAAATATGTAATATGGAATCCTGTCAAAATCAATAATAACAATAAAATTATATAAGTAATTTGTTAAAATATAATATCGTTTACTTAAAAATAAAACTTACTCACTTTTGCTATCAACCCCGAATAGAAGCGACCCTAATTCGTTACGTGTCTATGTGTGCGTGTATGGGTATCTCCGTCAGTGTGCGTTGATAAAGAATAGGGCTGGCAGACAACATAATTAAATGTTTAATTTTTATTATTTTAGTTTATTTTGTGCTGTTTTTCATTTTTGAATTTACAAATACATTAAAATACTGAAATATATGCCAGACAATCAACCAATAATGAGACGCACGCCCAAGTTAAAATTCCATTGTTTATACCAACCATCCGAGGCCTCTTCCAGGGCACGCCAATTATGTATGTAGTTATATCGTAGTTTTTAAATTATTCAATCCTATCGCAAATTCGTCTCAATTTTCTCTTAGGTAGCCTTCATTTTGCGTATCCGTTAAATGACATGGAGTCTTAAAAACATTAATGCGAAACTACAACGTTACATTGACTCAGCGAAAGTAAGTAGGTACATACTCAGTTCTCAATTAAACGCACTTCTTCTTCTTCTTCAGCCTAATTGCAGTCCACTGCTGGACGTAGGGGCAGCCACAAGGCTACTGCCACAGGGGGGTTTTACCCATAGTCACCACGCTGGGCAGGCAGGTTGGTGACCGCAGTGTGATTTTCAGACTATGTTGTCAGTACGGGAGGCGCTGCTGACCACCTTCTGGAAACCCTTAATCGCCTTGTACGATATCCACGGGCAGGCAGGGGTGGTACAAACTCTACTCTGCCAGCACCAAGCGGCATAATGTACATAATTAAACGCACATAATGCGTCTATTATATTTGGTAGATCAACTGATTACTCACTACTCCACGTATAATAAAGTACCTATAATATAATGAATAAAATTATTTATTTATAAATATTATTAAAAATTATAAAAAAAATCACAGGAGTGAGATTAATTTGTAAAAAATATTCTTATCTATACATACAATAATAATTAACATAAAAAATGACATCTTTTCTTACATAGATTTCAACTTAAAAACCATTATAATCTTCCTGCCCTTACCCCATCATTTATGGAGTCGGCGCGATATGGTTTCTTTCGAAACTCATTCATATTGTCAAGGATCTGGCGTGTTTTACGGCCGGCTGCCTGCCTGACTCGGCAACAACAGTAAAAAATAAAATTAATATATTTTTAAATAGTAATAAAATCAATAGCAGTGCCATCCCTGAACAGTGTTAGTTTGCATTCCGCTCGCCGCGCGCCACAATCAAGTACAATACCCGGGCGGCGCGAGAGATAGTATGGACATGACCTACTGTATATTATTGATCTAAGTCATTCTGAGTGTCCTACCTTTGATGATTATTACTAGATTTATTTGCCCGCGTGGCGCCGGCAGAGTATAATTCCTACTACCCCATGTCTGCCCGAGGGTATCGTACGAGGCGATTAAGGGTTTCAGGGGGGTGGGCATCCCGCCGTTTTATCCGGGATAAAAAGTAGCCTATATCATGTTAAGTGGGACCTGTCACAATATATTCCTGAAAACTGCATCGAAATCGCCCCAGCCGTTTCTGAGGTTAGCGTGCACAAACATCGATCTGTTACAATTTTATTATATTTATACAGAGTTAAATTTAAAACATCAATAACCTTGCAGGACTAGATAGCTAAAATAATAAACAATAACGTTTGTTCTATGAGTTTTATCGTAACACAATATGTTAATTGAAAATGATTTTCCAAGCTTTTATTGTATTTTCGTGACATTTGTAAGTCTATGTTCCATTCGTAGGTATACGAAAAGGTAGACGCGCGCAATCGCACGCGCACCTGTGTTATGTATGGACTTAAGAACATGCAGAGGTAATATTAAATTGATATTTATTTTTGTATGAAAGTAAAATGTGACAAATTATCAAAACTCGTAGAACAAATATTGCTACCTAGTCTTGTGAGGTTATTGTTGTTTTAAAATTAACCCTGTATAGATATAGAAGATTTTATCGTATAGTTTTCATTAATTTTAAATGAAGTCTGTAAAATCGCATTTGCACTAGATTAAACTCTCCTGTGTGAGGGGGACAGCTGATTAGCTGATGCTACTTTTTCTTATCAGTCCGCAGTCCTGTAAAGTGATATCTATAAGTAGCTGTGCTATTACATAAGTGTGGTAAAATTAAGCTAAAATCATGTATTATAGTATCAGTTGTTGATAAACCTAAAAAAATAATAAATTTGACAATGTGACGATATTCTGTACGGACTTTCCTGAAGTTCATGCTTGCCCACAAATGTTTCCCTAGCGTTATAGTTCTATGTATTTAGTTAGAACTAGTAAACGCCCGCGACTCCGTCCATGTGGACTACAGAAAAAACAAAATGTCGAAATTATCCGGAATAAAAACATTTTCCCCAGATAAAAAGTATAATATGTTAAATGGGGCCTGTCACAATATATTCCTGAATATTGCATCGAAATCGGTTCAGTTCTGAGATTAGCGTGCGAAAACGCACAGACAAACAGACTAAAATTCCAAAAATCATCGTTTTGGGTTCTATTGCGTCGATAAAGGTCGATATAATCTTTTTCTCATATACAGACAGCAATCTGTTACATTTTTATTAGTATAAATAGAAGAAGATGAAAAAAGCTACATTTCCGCTATCCACCATATTCTTACGTTCTCACACAAATACGCAGATAACGCACACTTATAAACGAAAGGTATATTATCGTATAGCTTAGTGCCTGTACAGACGAGTTGTGAAAATGTTTAAATACTATTTTAATATTTAAAAATTATTAATTTAATGTAACAAAATTTGTACTATTATCTGAGTAGGTAATAAAAAATCGCCCCTTAGTAGTTTAACACTACCAATGAATGAAGTTAGAGTATATCCAAGTAATCAGAATATTTACCTTATTATTATTATTAGTTAGTCTGATCAAATACCCAAAATATATCCCATAGCGAACTTATTTATCTCGGGGCAAAAGCTCAAGTTACACGTTTAATAAATAATATCCTGAACTAACCTGAAAAATATCTTGTTAAAATGTAAAACTAGGTAAATGTTCTATTTCGTGGTCTATTTTAATTATTAGTTAAAACCTAATTTAACCCTAGGGAAACACCATGATACTCTTTTAGCTTTTTTTTTATAACAAATTATAAAAATACAAAACCTTACTCGTCTGCTCAGCACACAGACAAAATTATATACACTAGCGACATCTATGTAATTCGTGTACAAGACTTACATCAATCCATTTACAACTTTATCGCTTCGACTTAAAATCCAAGTACTAATGTGAAAAGGGATGTAATCAACTACACACACACACAGTACAACATACACACAAGTAGGTAGGTATTTATTTATTCATTTCATGATAATCTCTACCTACCATTAAACTTAGGTATTTTATGTAAATATGAATGAGCGAAGTTTTTAATTTTAAAATTGATGAGTACCTAGGTAGGCATGATAAAACTTTTTGCCAATGCCATTTAATTGAGTCAAAACTCAGGCACGTGCTTTAAGATTCAAGACTCTGAGAAAGGAAGAATGGTTAGGGTTCTTGAAGATGATGAATAGAAATATTTCTATTAGATGATGATTATTTTTAGGTATTATTCATGTTTCTATGTTTCTGATATCGTTGGTTTCTACTATGAAGAGTAAATACAAATTTTGGGATATCGAAATAAGATTTTACCAACTCATGCATGTCGCGCCATCTCTTAGAAAGCGTAAAAATAGTTGGTACACAGCATAGTATAGATGGCGCAAATCTAAAAAGTATTCTTTACATACGGGCTGGTCTATTATCTTTAGTAGCTAGCTTTACATTTACATTTTTACGAAATTACACGAAATAAATATATCATGAAAAAATATTAATGAAACTTATTGAAGTCAAAATGCGTAGAAATATAGAAAAAAATATTATCCGACCAAGTTCAGTGACCCTGTGTCAGTCAGTCAGTATTAGGTATATTCCCTGCCCAAGTAGCATGACCGCCAAAACACGATATGATAAACCGATTTATCGACATTTGCCTGACAAAAATACGATAAAATATGCGCCGCTCCGCGCCGGCCATGTTGAATTTTGTATAGAGACGTTACGATATTGAACGATATGATATCCACCATGAATGGTCATGCTAGGGGGGCAGGTAGGTATTAGCAACTCTACCGGAGATACCAAATCCCCTTAGATTATTTACACTAATGGGCTCATGTAAGTTATTTCTGCAATTCTTTTTTATCTTTACTAATTTTACACCCACTCTTGAGGATTTCCTGACGTTTTCATTCATCATCATCAATGTCATCCATCATAAATTCAGAAATCATTTACTAAAGACAATGGCTGTATGGGCTTAGTTCCCATGCCTTTCCTTCGGGATAAACTAAACAAAAAAAAATCTACCTACATCTTTTGGAAAGTTTGCCTTACCAGTAGTGTTGCCAACTTAGTGACATCTCCACCGAAATTGGTAATTTATAAAAAAATTTGAGCACCGTAGTGGAATGGGGAAAATTACCAGAAAACTTTTTAGGGCAAGCGCTTTGTGTTTGTTACTTGTCAAAATACTTTGATATAAACAGAAACTAAGCCTGATCAGTAGTGCCAGTATGTCAGTAAAACTTTTCTTTCGAAACTTACATTGCCAAATCTTTGTTTTACGGCCGACTGCCTGCCTGACATTTGGCAAAACGAATGTTTAGCACATAACATCAAATTATTTCAAAATCAATTGCTGTATTACATTACCTAGTAAAAACATGTTACCTTCCCTCTGATTACCTAATTTGCAATAGCAAAGCCGAAACAAAGCGATAGCGAAAATTGTACAATATTCGCCTTGAAACGTCAAAGTTCCTTTGAAATTCATTTTACGTAATACGAATTTGACAAGCAATCAGCGTTTTTGTACAATTTTCGCTATCGCTTTGATTTTGCTATTTAGGCCTACCTAAAGGTGGTCTCATAACTACATACGTAACCTTGTATATAGTACCTATGTACAATTAAATTAGACAGCCGATTGGTGTAGTAGGTAGTGGCCCTGCCTGCAGCGCCATAGGTCCTGGGTTCGAATCCCGGTAGGTGCAAAAATTTATCAAAGTCAAAGTCAAAGTTTCTTTATTTGTAAACATAGGTGTGTACATAATGTAGATGTTACATGGGCATAATAATATGAATCACTATGTTCTGCCTACAATTGGCGTACAAATATAAATAGTAGGAATGCACCTTAGACATAAAATGTAGCTTTTATAGGGTATTACAATTAACATGCAGCTATATAAATTATTTTCCAGATAAGTAGTCATTTACAGTGTAGTAGCATTTGTCAATAAGATAATTTGATAGTTGTAATTTAAATTTATTTTCACTATCACTTATATGATGGAATTTATATGATGGAATAATATTTGTTTCCGAGTCATGGATGTTTCTATACTTATCTATGTATTTATATACCGTTGCTTAGTACCCACGACACAAGACCTTAGGGATCTTAATGTGTATTAACAACAACTTTTCCATATTAATTGACAGATATCCTATAACAAACGTGTGGCGCCCTCTAGGTGGAAATCATTGACGTTTCTTCCCAATTGTTACAGCAGATCCGGAAAATGCCCAAAGATGCCCAATTCCAAAAAAGTAATCTTAAATAGTGTTTAGTGAAAACATACCTACATATTAAGGTACTTACATCTTTTCCAAGTTTTCGGTAAGCTGATATCCATCACTGTTTCGATTCGTCGTTATCGTCGCCTCAACAGTTGCAATAAAATTTTCTAAAGTTAAAGCTAACAACAGACAAATATTAAAAAATTTAGGTAGGTATGTAGCTCGTATGTAGGGAAATGTTATGACTATTTTCAAAAACACGATTCTAGGTATTTACCGCTCACCTTCTAATGCTAATGCTGACAGCTTTATAAATTCAATTAACCTCCAGCTCGAAAATATAGCATCCCATAGAAATATAATCATTACATTTACGGCGACATTAATATCAACATAATTGCTAAATGTAAAGAAAAACCTCACGAGCGCAAAAACAGGTTGAAGTATCTGGGAGTTCTTACTCTGCTTGGTATTATGTTCGGTCACTTTTTACCTACTAGAAAGCACAGCTGCCTTGACCATGTAATGCTCAAGCTTGATAAAAACAAAAATATAGATACTTACCTATTAGATTTAATTATTTTTATGTGAATAAATTAAATTATCTTGTGAGTAACTGACGAAGTTCTCGTGAAAAAAATTGGGAAATTTCATGACGAGTTGGCACTCACGCTCCCGCCCACAGACTACTAAGTGTACTTCCCGCCGCCGGGAAGAATTACCGCTGAGGATTCGGCGGGAAAAGCTGAGGGAGTGGGTTAATTTTCTTGTGAAAATCTAAAATTATTTGTAAATGGCTTGCATGTGTCCGTAAAGTGATGTTTTCTGGTAGATAAGTTATATTTTGAGTACTTGTGATGTGAATCTAGTGCGTGTGCATGGTTTTATACACAGGTAAGCTAAGTAAAACTTTAGCCGGAATACGATCTCCTCATGGGCCCATGTAAGTAATTGTTTCTGCAATTATTTTTCATTTTGACTAACTTTACACTTGTTTTTGAGGATTTTCCCGACGTTTCCATTCATTTTCATCATTATCATCCATCATAAATTCAGAAATCATTTACTAGACAATGGCTGCATGGTATTAGTTCCCCTTGCCTTTCCTTCGGGATAAACTAAACAAACAAAAAAAAAATGAAAAGAATCGTTGGCGTTGTTGAAAATTAGATTTGCTTGCATTGCAATATCTTTTGTTATTTTATATATTCTTTCCAATATTCAAGCAAGATTTTCAAAATAAGTGAAAAGGTGAATTTATAACACTAATTCTGAATTTATTATATTTCGTCGGTTACTTAAATCAAAATAGTTGCGTAGCTCTAATTGAAAATATTTTGGCTCGGTTTTGAAAAAAATCACCGTGGATCCCAACATTAGCGGTAAATATACTTAGTAATTGTTACGATCATTATTAAATGTAGTTAATACTAGTTATTTGTTTCAATGTCCCGTGTTTTTCGGCCATGTTTTTATTATGTTGAACGGTTTGGTACCGCATTGAAATCATTCTTGTACATACAGAGTTCACACATGGGCATCTTTACATTATCAATCTAAATTGCATGCCGGTTAGGTTATTGAAATACTTATTATGGTTAGAGAATTTTAGGTACATACTTGCAGGAATACCCATATAAGCATCATACATACAAGTACACATTATGGTCGATTCAAGCAGTCATACTTTAACCTAAACGTAAAATTAGTCCTTTTCTCTTAGCCATTTTTGTTAAGAACGGAGAGAGATAGACCTGACTAAGATTAGATTTAGGTTTAAGTGTGACTGCCAGAATCGACCCCTATTGTGTAATCTTTTTACATGTAACCTGCCTATGCTATGCTGATCTTCATGATCTTGCAGCCCTGGCTACCATGCTAAGAAAACACAGCCAAAGTTGTTTTTAAGCAACCCGCCCCTGATTACCTAATTTGCAATAGCAAAGCGATAATGAAAATTGTACAATATTCGCCTTGAAATGTCAAAAGTTTCTTTGAAATTAATTTTATGTAATACAAATTTGACAAGGAATCAGCAATTTTTGTACACTTTTCGCTATAGCTTTGCTTTTGATAGTTAGGTAATAAGGGGGCAGGTTAGCTGGTACAGCATGCCTTGCAAGGCATTAAGCTTGCCCTTGTCATAGAGGCCCTTGTATAGAATAGATTCTTATTTGAGGATTACACACACACACACTCATTGTAATAGCAACTGTAGTATTTCAATAATTAAACATTTGTAAACATAAGTATGCATTTATTTTACCACCATATAATTAGCAATGCTAGATACATTTTTTAATTTATGAATTATTTATTATAGGCAAAGAAATAATCACTATACATTACACCTTCCCCCTTTATATTCCGATAATGTCTTCCCACTCCTCGGGTGGGGGAATCACAATGTCGTTACTGTCATCCATCGCTTCGCCATCTCCACTTCTATTGCCATTGTTCCCTCCATCTGGGCTCTTTGTGGGAGGTCTAGTACGAAGCAACTGATCCACATGTCTCCTGTGAGTTGTCCCTTCTGTGGTTCGTATTTTGTACAATGATGGTGCAAGTTGCTCAATTACTACACCTCTCTGCCATTTCTTATTTAAATTATATAATCTTAGTAATGCATTATCTCCTATAGCAAATGTTTTCATTTTTTCTCTACTTTTCTCTGGTTCTTCATTCTTTTCTGTTATTGTATGGTCCAGCTCTGGGTGTAAGAGAGCGAGGGCTGTTCTAAATTTTCTTCCATTGAGTAATTCAGCTGGAGTTTTTTTTAGAAACTGGGCATTTGGGTATAAGTAATAGTATCTTTGCAATTTTTTCTGGCCATGGTAGATTTAGTTCCTGTTTCTTCAATTTTGATTTTATTGTCTGAATTATCCTTTCAGCTTGGCCATTCGTGGCTGGATGGTAGGGGGCACCTGTAATATGCTTAATTCGGTTGTTACTCATGAATTCTTGAAATTCTTTGCTGGTAAATGCCAACCCATTGTCAGATACTACCACCTCTGGTAATCCTTGATCAGCAAATACTTTTCTTAGTATATTTATAACTGCATCACTTGACATAGATGTTATCATCTCTAATACTGGCCACTTACTATAGGCATCTACCAGTACTAGGAAAGTTTTACCCATAAATGGCCCCATGAAATCTATGTGAATTCTTGACCAAGGTTTGGTTTCTACTGGCCAAGTGTGTTCAGTTATAGGTGGGTTGTTTCTATTCAACTGGTATGAATCACATTCTGCTATTACATTTTCTATATCTGAATCTAAGGAAGGAACCAAACATAAGCTCTAGCCAATATCTTTGTTTGAACTATTCCACTATGGCTCTCATGTAATATCTTTAGGACATGATCCTGCATGCTCTTAGGGATTATTACTCTATTTGCCCATAATCCTTCCTTCTCTGGTATGGTAATATATCTGTGTCAACTTTGTTTGGCCAACCATTTAATAGGTAAAATTTTACTTTATTTAAAATTTTATCTTTTTCTGTCTCCTCTGCAATCTTTTTTGAATTCATACCTATTAAATCTGAAGGCTCTAACAAAAGAACTTCTTCTTCTCCTTCAGTACTTGGTGATGGCCATCTACTAAGACTGTCAGCATTACCCAATGATTTTCCATGGCGATACTGTATATCATAATCAAATGTGTTCAATATCAAAGCCCACCTTAACATTCTAGCAGATATTAACTCAGGAATTGGTTTACCTCTACCAAATATCCCAATCAGTGGTTTGTGATCAGTACATATCACAAACTTCCGACCCAATAAATATTGTCTAAATTTCCTTAGGCCAAACATAATAGCTAAAGCTTCTTTATCGATTTGGGCATACCGGCGTTCATGTTCTTGCAATGTTCTTGAGCTCATTATTACTGGTCTTTCTACTCCATCCTGCATCTTGTGTACCAGCACAGCACCTACTCCATAGTCACTTGCCCATAATAAGAGCAATTCAGTCTCCAGGCTGTAATGAACTAAAGTCATATCAGATGTGAGTAGACTCTTTGCTTTATTTAATGCTTCTTGTTCCACTTCACCCACTGCCATTTACTTTTATTATGTGGAAGTTTATACAGTGGTTGTAATACAATGGTTTTACATAGTAAAAATCTTTCGTAGAAGTTGTACAGTCCTAAGAATGCTTTTAGTGATCTTTTATCTTGGGGTGCCGGTTTATCTGCTATTTCTTGGATTTTCTCTCTAGATGGATGGATGCCAACTTCATCTATTTCATATCCTAAAAAGGTAACACATTTAGATGCAAATGCACATTTATTCCTGTTTAGTTTCAATCCTACTTCATTGAGTTTTTTAAGTACAGTCTCCAATCTTTCATCATACTCTTTTCTATTTGATCCACTTATCACTACATCATCCAGTAGACACGCAACTCCTTCTATACCTGCCAATAGGCTAACCATCAACCGTTGAAAAATATCTGTAGCAGCATGTACGCCATATGCCAAACGATTCATCCTCATCAAACCTAGTGGTGTATTTAGTGTCAAAAGTTCAGCAGTTTCTTCATCTACTTTTATCTGGTTGTATGCATGCTTTAAATCCAGTTTTGTGAATATATTTCCACCAGAAAGGTCAAAAAAAGCTTCATTGGCAGTAGGCAAAGGGTAACTATCTGCTATACATGTAGCATTTACTGTGCTTCGATAGTCTCCACACAACCGCAAGGTTCCATCAGGTTTAGGCACAATTCTGAGTGGTGTTGCCCATCGTGAATGTTTCACTGGTGTAATTATGCCATCAGCAATCATCCTGTTTAATTCTGCATTCACCTTAGCCCTTAGTGGAAATGGTACAGGACGAGCTCGAATAAAAACTGGTCTACATTCACTTTTACATTCAATATGTACCAATGGTCCATTGTAGCCATCCATTTCACTGTTAAATAACCGGCGAAATCTTTCGTGAACTTCATTGTCTTGTATTTCACCAACAGAATTTATTCCTTCAACTGATATACCGAGAGTATCAAACCATGAACGTCCCAAGAGTGCTGGTCCTCTTCCACATCTGACTAGTAGAGGCAATTGTACATTTTTGCCATTGAATATCACATCAACCATGATCTCACCTTTTATCTTTAGTGGTTCACTTGTCTAAGTAACTAGCTTGTTATTAACAGGAGTAAGTTGGTCTGGAAATGCCGTTTCCTCTTGGATATATATACTATGTGGTAATATAGATCGTGCTGACCCTGAATCAATCTCCATAACAATTTTAACACCATTTATCAATACCTCCACCATGTAAGGCATTTTATGTATTTCGTTAGTAGTTCTGTACACTCCAAAACTGTCTTCAAGATTTGACACAGTCCTGTCACTGGCTGGCAATGTTACCAACCCTACTGTTTTAACAGTAGATTTGCTGTTTTCACATTAATGTCCATGTTTTCTGTTTCATTCCTATTTTCTACTGTTTTTCAACTACCGCTCAGCGCCACCTATTACACTACTTTGCAAACGCACGCAATGACAAACCACTACGTAATAAAACGCAATGACACTAGATGGCAGTATCTTCTTTAGTCGGGATTCGAGGGAATCCCGACCACATTATATGTGTTTGACAATCATATTTTTATACACGGGGAAATCCCAATTTATGAATGACAGCTACACGCCTACTGTATAGCGTATCGTATTGTTTAATAGTCACAACACCTTGTGTTAGGGCAAATCTATGAAATCTGCCTTTTTTTTCTTTACCTACTGTTTTCTACTGTTTTTTTTTAGGCGAGTTGCTGTTTTTTAGTTTTTTGAGGTTGGCAACACTGCTGGCTGGGCTACATTCACTACATTCATTTACATGTAATTTATTTTTTGCAAAATTCTCTTTACAGCATGTGGCATTTAGAAATCTACACTTGGCATTTCCGTGCCTTTTCATACAGTGCACACACTGTTTCTGATTGCTAATTACGTTCACATCCATCGGCTCACCATGTTCAGATATAGTGACATCGCGATGGTTCCTTTGTGGCAAACTATCTGCGTTATTTTCCTGCATTGACTCATAGTTAAGAGCTTGTTGTACTACTGTATCGTAGGACAATCTATCTAATTAAAATAATTTAAGTAAATCTTTACGCAAATTGTTGTCCCACGTCCCAAGTATAATCTGTTCAGCGATCCTTCTTTCTAAATCTGAAAAGTCACATCTTGAACTGATGTCGTGCAGCGCCGCTATAAAGTTTGTCACGCTTTCCCCACGTTTCTGTTCAATGAGACAAGACAAATAGGGTAGAAATGAAGACAGTGAAAAGTAGGTACTTAATATAAAAAATAGTGCAACATAAAAATTCCAGAAGAACAGTGCACCCTGTTGGGAACCCTCTGGTTACATCACGCGTATGTGTGGCTGCCAAACAGGTCCCTTTTCAGCTGGATGCTGCTTAGACATGTACATAATGTTTTTTGTAGTACAATAAAGTACTTTGAATATCTCTTTTCTAGAGATAGGCATCTCCGATCCAATACAGCATCACTGCTACAAACTCCCCAATTTAATTCTGGGGCTTTTGGGTACTCTTTCTCGGTTCAGGTGGTCAAGCTCTGGAATGAATTGCCCCATACAGTTAGAGATTGTCACACTGTTGATTCTTTGACTATGCTGGCATTTGTTCTCCTTTTTTATAATTTAGTTGGTCTCTAGTGTTTGTTAATAATTTCTCTTTACTTGGTTGGCTTGCTGGAAGAGATCTCTTGCCATTGTACATGCATCTCTTTTATATTGTCTGTTATATTTTTTTGTGTATGTGGAATAAGAATGAAGAATTTTATCTATCTTTCTACGGCATGAAAATTAGATTGGTAGGACAAGACTTTAGTTCTAATCTCGCATAAACAGACAGTTATTTCATAATTCTAGTGGAGATGTGTGCGCCAGAGACATGGCGTGGCAGTGGCGTGGCAAGGTCTCCATCACATGAGTCTGTCACCACCGACTTCTCCCTGTACAGTGTATCATCTGCCGCGTCTGACGCTAGAGTGCTGCGGTTGCTCGCTTGTAAGGTAATTTCACGGCTGTGTTTCCGTAATGGAACTGCAGGATTAGCAGGTATAGGTGGGACAGACAGACGTATTCTTTTAATGATGGTATCGCTTGGGCTACACTTGGTTAAACCGAACTCAACCTTGGTTTGTTTAATCTTCTATTATAGTAGTTTATAATTACATTATAAGTTATCATCGATTTGATTATATTCTGATATATTTCGCGCTATATTTTGACTACATACTGTAATTTATTATGTAATTTCAGGCTGTGTAGGAGATTCTTTGCTAATGTATTTTCTATCACCTATTATGTACCCTATACAGGGTGTAACAGAAAGGGTATGTTAAGCGAAAAGCTATGTAAATAGCCCACTATAGAGATCCAATTTCCAAAATTTGAGACTCGAAATCACATTTTTATTTTTCAAAATTGTATGGACATTCCTGAGCTTTTTCGGAATTCTTCATACTATCTGGAAAAATAAAAATGTGAATTTGAGTCTGAAATAGAGTTTGGAAATAGGTTCTCTATAGTGTGGGGTATTTACACAGCTTTTCGCTTAACATACCCCTTTTGTTACACCCTGTATAATGGCAAATAAATTCATTCATTCATTCAAGATGTACTGTTCACTCAGAACACCTTGTATCTTACAATCTTAAATGATTATTTGTGTATTTCTTTAATTTTTGTTAGCATTTATCTGCGTGTCTTAGGAGTCCAACTCTTTCCACTCTTCTCTTGAAGAAGCAAGCAAAGTGTTGCCACAATAGACTTGCGTCCTCCTGATTTTAGCAGCCAACTTTTTGTTACCACTTTGTTTATCATCATCATCATCATTTCAGCCCTGGGAAGTCCACTGCTGGACATGGGCCTCCCCCAACAACCTCCATACCGACCGGTCGGAAGCAGCCTGTATCCAACCGACGCACGCGACCTTGGCCAGGTCGTCCGTCCACCTCGCGGGTGGCCTTCCCACGCTGCGTTTGCCGATATGTGGTATCCACTCTAGAACTTTCCGACTCCATCGGCCATCAGTTCTTCGAGCTATGTGCCCTGCCCATTGCCACTTTAGTTTACTGGACCATTGAGCTATGTCAGTGATCTTTGTATATCTGCGGATCTCCTCATTTCTGATTTTATTACGCAGAGAGATCACCACTACCACTTTTGTTACTCGTTTTATATCGTTAGCCCTTTTTCAATACCTTTTGGACATTGTTATCGGTTGTTTAACAATGCCTTTGTTTTTCAGGCGGGTCATGGTCCAGATCCCAGTTTAAGGGTGTCCAGCCCCAACCCTGATAGTATAACACAAAAGTAAGTTAAATCCCACATAATTATCATTTTTTTTTTTAATAAATAAATATTCACACACTACACAACACATTAACCTAGTCCCACACTAAGATCACAAAAGTCTTGTGTCGTGGGTACTAAAAGCAACGGTATATAAATACATAGATGAGTATAGAAACATCCATGACTCGGAAATAAACATCGATATTCATCACATCAATGTGTGCACCTACCGGGATTCGAACCCAGGACCTATGGCGTCGCAGGCAGGGTCACTACCTGCTAGACCAATCGGCCGTCAATATGATATAATAAATGATGTAGTTAGCCGTATTGTTATCAGAAAGGTGCGCGCGTTGCTAGCACAAGGCGCAGACGACCTGCTGTGCGGGTGTGCAGCGTTGTGTGCTCAGCTCGGTCTGCGCCGGTCCTTTAGTTCCGGGGATGTCTCTTATGATTGCGAGCCGAAACCTTTGAGGATGTAAGTATTTTGCTACATAGTTTATCACATAGAATAAGGAGTCCCCAGAAGGAGTAATCACAGACAAATGTATGCCGGGTAGTGAAGCAAAAATCCCACATCTGCCGCTCTTCTAACCCGCCGATTGTTACCACCCTAGCTGGCTGATTGCCAGCTCATCGTCTGAAGGAACACCCCTGAGTTCCTTAGTCGACTCTTACGACATGCACGGAAGGAGATGCAGCTGATGTATTCTAGTGAAGCCCTGCATCAGCAGTCATTAGCATCAATCGTAGTTAATTAAATCCATGTATAATGTAACATTGGCCGCGTGGTGCCGGCAGAGTAGAATTCGTATCGCCCCATGTCTGCCCGTGGGTATCTTACGAGGCGATTAAGGATTTCCGGGAGGTGGGCAGCAGCGCTTCCCGTGCTGACAATATAGTCCAAAATCCAGCGTGGTGACTATGGGCAAATGCCGCCCATGGCAGTCTTGTGGCGTACCCCGGGGGAGGCCTACGTCCAGCAGTGGACTGCAATAGGCTGATGATGATGATCATGATGATGATGATGATGATTATGTAACATTGTTTCTAGTTCAACGTCCGAGGTAGGCTTGTGTGCAGCTCTGGAGGCGCTCAACCTGAGTGCACCATCACGGTCATGCAGCACGTGGGTTGCAGGTGAGGAAGCAAGGGAAACCTCTATATTTATACAGGGGGGGGGGGGGCAATCGCGCAAAATGACAACGTTAACGCAACGTTTTAGGTTTTGTTTTAGATATTTTTTGGTCGTCAACGTTTCCTCTTCTTCTCTTCTTTTTCTCTTCCAGTCATGCAAACACTAAAGATCATTCATTTATAAAATAAAAAGATGGCCAGCAAAATTTAAATCATTTCTCAGCAATTTTTTGGCATAAAGTTACTTTATTTAGTAAAGGAGGCAAAAAAAAGAGTGTTCTTTGTTCGGAGGCTGAGGCTATATTGTCCCATAATTAACCTAACTTATGTACTAAATATATAGCTAAGAGTGAGAGAGTGTCACCACACTACACGTCTCGCCTTTTTATAATAAAAAAATATACGAAATATAAGCTACTAGTGGACGCCCGCGACTCCGTCCGCGTGGACTGCAAAAAAAAACAAAATGTTGATATAAACCCGATTAAAATATTTATATGATATTTTTTCGAAATATTTATATGATATTTTTTCGAAATAAAAAGTAGCCTATGTTCTGTCTCAGGGTCTAAAGATTGTCTGTACCAAATTTCATCAAAATCGGTTGCGAGGTTTAAGCGGGAAAGCGTAACAGACAGACAGACAGAGTTACTTTCGCATTTATAATATTAGTTGGGATTAGTTGGGATGCTTGGGACCTCTCTGCGTGATCGAATCAGAAATGAGGAGATCCGCAGACGTACAAAGATCACTGATATAGCTCAACGGTCCAGCAAGCTGAAGTGGCAATGGGCAGGGCACATAGCTCGAAGAACTGATGGCCGATGGAGTCGGAAAGTTCTAGAGTGGATACCACGTATCGGCAAACGCAGCGTGGGAAGGCCACCCGCGAGGTGGACGGACGACCTGGCCAAGGTCGCGGGCGTCGGTCGGATGCAGGCTGCTTCCGACCGGTCGGAGTGGAGGTTGTTGGGGGAGGCCTATGCCCAACAGTGGACTTCTCAGGGCTGTAAATGATGATGATGAATAATAATTATTCAAATTCAAATATTTTATTTCGGATATTACTCCATAGTGGTTAGTATGAGATGACATATATTATGTTAGTAAACAGTTATAAATAACATATAATAATTATAATATATAATATCTTGACTAAGATAAATTTATAAAAACACTTCTCCATTAATATAATCCGTTAGGATATGGTTGATCGTTTCGTCTTTAAACATTGTGCTGAGGGATTCAGCTTTGTTTGCCGAGATTTGGCTAGTGTATAGCTATCGGGATGAAGAATAACGTTGCCAATATGTAATTTAGAAAAGAGATGGTAAAATTCGTCATCCGAGTAATTGACCCGGTGGCTTAGTGGTTATAGCGGCTCGCACGGTTTGCGGTGGTCGTGGGTTCGATTCCCACTCGGGTGAAGAATTTTTTCCATTGTCTTTATTAATAATTTTATAAGTTATAAATAAAAATAAAATGAAATGACATTATACTTAACATTTGTATTTATAAAAAAGTCTGTATCTAATTTATTAAATATGCTAAACAAATGCATATCAGCGTAAGCTATGTTAGATGTTTATAAATAACAACTATCTGAATATATTTTTTATATTTATATATTTTTTTTTTTCACTTCACAACACATTGTCCTAGTCCCACTTTAAGATCCCTAAGGTCTTGTGTCGTGGGTACTAAGCAACGGTATATAAATACATAGATAAGTATAGAAACATCCATGACTCTGAAACAACCATCAATATTCATCATATCAATGTTTGCACCTACCGGGATTCGAACCCAGGACCTATGGCGTCGTAGGCAGGGTCACTACCAGCTACACCAGTCGGCCGTCACACGGTACAAGTAACTTGAGTAAGGAGATGCGCTCACATTGCATTACATTGTTTACAGTAACCATGACCATGTATGCAATGCAAACACATTACTGTGTCACCTTTTGCTTGTATGTATCTGTGTGCAGCTTATTTTTATTGAGTTATAAAAATATTACTTTTAAGATTTCAAAAGTACAAAGTGTTTTTTCGTTGCCACCCTTAACAAAAGGTACGTAAAATTATTAATAAAGAAAATGGAAAAAATTCTTCACCCGAGTGGGAATCGAACCCACGACCACTGCAAACCGTGCGAGCCGCACGTTATAACCTTATAACCTTAAGGTTATAACCTTAGTGGTTATAGCGGCTGGCACGGTTTGCAGTGGTCGTGGGTCAATTACGTACGTACTCTATACATCAAATAAAGTAAGTTTATGCCAAAAAAAACGGTGAAGCGGAAACGATGTAATTTTTTTTTTATTACTTGATCGGGCGAAATTTATAGTGTCCAGTGTTTATGCTAGTTTTTTTATAGACAGATATTAATTATTTCTCGTGAACAAATCTTGCTATACGCGTCAATGTGCATTTATGCAGTAAAACGCAGTCTATATACTCAACTTTGGACCCTAATATTTTGGAAACCAGACACTTCCCAGCAGAGTAGAGGTGTGTAACTCCGGAGTGAATAAAAAAAAAAGATTTACATCCATGCGAAAGATTGAATCACTCACTAAATCCCATGATTCCCAAATACATCTTTAAATGTATAAATCCTAACTGAGCCTTGATGACTATGGAATCTCCTCATCATCACGATCATGTTTCTCCATGGAAGCATACCTGGGAAGCACTGGCGGCTCGTCCTAAGGAGCGCTGGTGCGGTGCACTCCCACCCACGAAGATTACATAGGCAATCTATATTTCTCTATATTTTTATTATCTTTCAATTCTACTATGTTTATACGCGTTCGTCTAAAGTAAGTTGTAATCTTATGTATCGAGTGGAGCTCTAGCGATCGCGCTCCAATGAAACAAAATTTGGTACGATTCCTAGTATTGTATTTAATGAGTGCGAAAGAGACATACCGACATAGGCCGGCGCGTGAAACAGAAGATTTCGTATGAAAAATTAGCCTTATCTGGAGCGCCGCTCACTTTAATTCGCGTATGCGGCCACTAGACGTCGCTTAGTCCGAGATAGAACGCAATATGGTTGTCTTTAATGTGTTTCTTTAGGTCATCTGAATTTTTAGAAGTGTACGGTTGAACTTGCACCATCCCATTCGTTAAGGGAGTGAACACCCATCTAAAAATGTCAGCAGCCGCCTCTGCTTAACGCATTCCGTGCCGGCGAGTACCTATGTGCGTTTTCTTGGCTGTCTAGAGGTGCCTGTGACGCGTATTGGCGTCCATACAAATTTGACTTCGCTTTTAAAGGTGCCGCTACATACGTATTTGCGTCTTTTGTTAACTCTCCTATTTGTATTTTAGGGTCAGTCCCAAATTGCCTGTTTTCAATTTCTACATCTTCATACAAATATAAACAAAAGATTTACATACCTACATAGATATTATTATTAGAAGTAGTACATACATATTTGTTTTGTACGTGATGCATTTCCAAATTAAGTGGTAGGTATTTAGGCTGCATCAATGGGAACAAAGAAACGTAGACAGATAAAACATACCTACCGGTAAATATTAAGGTTTTAGAAGGTACCTACCTATAAATTCTTGTTTGCTATGTTTGCTCATACTTACTACATACCATGTTCTATGGCTAGTAAGTGAATATGAAGTTTAATATGTACTTACACTCGTAACGATGACAAGATGATCGAGTACCTATCTACCTACCTATATACCTACTATGTATGTAGTGGTAGTTCAGAGACCAAAGAAAATATATTTATTTTATAATTATTTATTATTAAATTTCATTGATAAATCAACTTTTTGAGGAGCTCTGTCCATTATTAAATATAATTATCTTTAATAACGGACAGAGCCCCTCGGTGGGCACGCCCGCGGCGCGGTGATTTTCTTCACGCGCTCCACGGCCTCGCGCCACCTTTGGGTGGTGGCGGCCACTTCTTCCGCCGTCCTCTGCGGCGACGGCGGCTCCTCCGCCTCCGGCAGGCGCAGGCGCCGGTATAAGCGGCGCCGGTGCGCCATGGCGGCGGCGGCGGGACCGCCCTCCGCCGCAGCGGCTGGCGGCGTCGGCGCCGTTGGCGTCGCCTCTTCAGTGCGCCGGCAACACCACCCAAACCACCACCACCACGGTGCAGGGCCCTCCTTGGTCAACAAAGGCGTGCTAAAATAAAAAAAAAACCAACTAACGCTGAAGCTAAAATAAAAAGGCCTTGCAAAATCATAATGTACTCCCAACGGTGCATAAGACTTTCACATGATACATACATGAACAAATGATGCAGACCCAGAGCAAAGAAAAATATGTATTTAGCAAATTCATGTTAGATGTGAAAATGTTCTGTTAGGATTGTTAGGTAGGTATACATACCTATATCTATATTTTTAGGTGTTAAAACGGAGATATTCGTGCGTGGTAAGGTAAACCTAGGTATACATAGTACATGCACGATCGATAAAGCATACCACATGTAAATCCACAAACCATTTACAATAAGCAAAAACAGAAAATTAGTAAGTACATAATTTTGTAATACCTAAATGAATTCACAAACCAAACATACAAAGCATGTGCTGACAAAACAGTTGTACATATCACATACCATTAAATCCTTACTTTTCCTGTCTGGATACAAGCTAGAAGTATCCATTGAACTGCACATAAAAATTGAACTAAGTTTAGGTAGACCGAGTAATCCAACTGAAAACTGTTTCGTAAAACAAAGTAAGAAAGTAAAATAACAATTCGGTTAGGTACTTACGATTCCTCCATTTTTATATTTCTGTAACAAAAAATATATCAAATATGTACTAATTTGGATAAAACACAGAAACTAATATGTAAATTGATTTCGATAAAATTATTTCTATAATTAAGTACCTTACTTACTTTCTATCAAAATACAGTTGATCTAATTTCTGTAACAGAAAATACCAAATATATATAATTTGGACAAAACACAAAGAAACTAATAAATTGATTAAGATAAAATTAATTCTTCTTCAGAAATAAATAATTACTTACAGAAATAAATTTTCGCATGAGCGCGGTGTGGCGGTGTGCTTTTTTTTTAGTTTATCCCGAAGGGAAGGCAAGGGGAACTAAGCCCATACAGCCATTGTCTTTAGTAAATGATTTCTGAATTTATGATGGATAATAATGAATGGAAACGTCGGGTAAATCTTCAAGAATGGGTGTAAAATTAGTAAAACCCAAAAATAATTGCAAAAATAATTACATGAGCCCATGAAGACATCGTATTCCGACTAAAGTTTTACTCAGCTTACTTGTATATAAAACCATGCACACGCACTATATTTACATAACAAGTAAACAAAATATAACTTATCTACCAGAAAACAACACTTTACGGACACATAAAGCTATTTACAAATAAATTTTGATTTACACAAGAAAATTACACCCGCTCCCTTCCAGCTTTTCCCGCCGAATCTCTGAAATGAATGAACTAATTCAAATTTAGTGTTGCAAGTGTAACTTTGCGCAATTTCCCCAATATCGATATCAATGTCGTACTAAAATCTGTTCTCAAAAATTGAACTATACATATAAAAACGTGTCATTCATTAGTTACGCCAAATCATAATACCTATAAATATTTACCACATGCGAAAGTATTCGGTTTGTCAGTAAATATAAGGAAACACATACTATTCTATTTTTATTTATGGTTTCTATTGTGATAATAATTCTACTCATGTCATCGAGAGTATTCAAAGCCTTTCACTCAAACAATTGAATATCCAATATATTTTACTTATTCTGACTATTGAAGAAATATTATTACAGCGGCTTATCGTTAGAGAAGATGCCGTCATTGTCTTCTTTTTTTTCGAGTTGTGTATTCAATATACTTAGCGGTCATTAATGACCTAGTCAACATCTTTAGTATTCTTAGCATTATGGAAATATTTCAAATAACCCTATGACATTTTTATTTATGACCTCTAATGTATAAGGCACGATAATTCTGTCAAAGTTACATAGATAAGAATAATACAAAAAGAAAATCTTTGTCTTTTGTCAGATTTACGCTATTGAATTCTTATTATTAAACAAAAGAGTGTAACAATACAATGGCTTATCATTAAAGAAGATGCCGCTATTGTCTTATTTTAGAAGACAAAAAAATCCTTGTTGCCTTTTCTTAGATTTAAGCTATTGAATTCTTATTATTGAACAATAGAGTAACACAGTACAACGGCTTATCAGCTGCTTACCTAAACCATAGACCTAGAACCAAGTCTCAGTCATGACATGGATGATCGTTGGCAGTAGTTTTGACCTACATTACGTTATCTACGTTTTGGAAATTCTATTTTTTTACTTTACTATACGAAGTACATATAATAGTCTGTGACTATATCTATGAAGATGCAAAGGGTAAAATGAGATGTTCACAGTGGAACTAGCCCGAAAAGAAAGTTATTGTCACTTTTCACAAAAACTAACAATAGGGCTCGGCCCGGCCGCCTATTGTTCGGCGATGACGCACAGGCGCGCCAAGCGGCACCGCTAGATAGTCCGAGGACGCGCATACGTATACAGCGGCATGGCTGAATGTTTGCTTGCACGCTTATTGGCGTCACGCGGCACTAGGCGTTGAACTCTTATGTCGTGGCATGCTAAGAAAAACAGCCGGCAGCGAATGTGTTAACAGTATTCTGATAGAGATTTAACCTAAGATAGTGACTTTTAATCCAAGATAGTGACTTTTTTTTATAACCTAGTGTTTTGTGTTTTTTTATTTGTTTATCATGGATGGATGGATCATGGATGAATTTTTTGGAAGGATTGTATTTCTTTTTGTCATTTCTTTAAATTAAAATGTATTATTCTTCATAACAATAACCTTGTTTTATTTGACAAAATGACTATCGTTACGTGTGTACATATTTCGGATTGGGCATTTTCCCTTGTAGGAAACTCGAGCCAGAACTCTGGTTTGAGTTTTCTGCAAGTGAAAATGCTAATTCCGGAATGTATCGTCGTAACTGGTTAAGTAGCTCATTATTAGTATAAATAGAACGTTTTGTTTTAATCGGGCCATTACTATTTGAATTATCGTCGATCAAACAACTCAGTTGGGAAGAACATTGTGAAAAATGGAGAAAATCGAGCACCACGCTGTCATAAAGTTCCTTACCAAGCAAGGTAAATCAGTTCAAACCATACTAGAAGAGATGTCATCTGTTTACGGGGAGTCTTGCCCCGGTAAAACCATGGTTTATAAGTGGCATACCCTTTTTAAGCAAGGCAGGGCCTCACTTGAAGATGATCCTCGGCCAGGACGGCCGATCGAGGTGACCACTCCGGAAATAATTCAAAAAGTGGAAAAATTAATACTGGAAGATGCTAGACTAAAGAAGAAACAGCTCGCAGAAATGGTTGGAGTATCCGATACAACCATATTTAAAATTCTTCACGATCATCTCGGCATGACCAAAGTCAGTGCAAGGTGGGTGCCGAGAATGCTCACGCCGCCTCAAAAACAACAGCGCGTAGAGTGTTCTCGCGCGTTTTTGGACCTCTGTAATGAAGACCAGGATGGAGTATTGACTCGAATTGTTACTGGGGATGAAACTTGGGTTCATCATTATGAACCTGAGTCCAAACAAGATTCTATGCAGTGGCACAAAAAAGGTACACCACCACCAAAGAAATTAAAGGTGTCACAGTCGGCGGGAAAAATCATGGCGACAATCTTATGGGACTCAGAAGGAATCTTGTTGATAGATTATAGAGATAAAGGTGTCTCCATAACCGGAGAATACTACGCTTCAATCTTAGAGCGATTAAAGGAAGCAATCAAGGCAAAAAGAAGGGGAAAATTAACCAAAGCTGTTCAAAAATTCTGCACGACAACGCGCCTGTGCACAAGAGCCGTGTTGCGTTGGCTTCCCTGCATAAGGTGGGCTTCGATATTTTGGTTCATCCACCCTACAGTCCTGACCTGGCTCCCAGTGATTATTATCTCTTTCCAAAAATGAAAAAAGAACTTCGGGGGAAGAAGTTCTCAAGCGATGAAGAAGTGAAGGAAGCAGTTTCAGCTTATTTTTCAGACAAAGAAAAAACATTTTTTTTCGAGGGTATACATAAGCTAATTGAAAGATCTGAAAAATGTATTAGGGTTGCAGGAGAATATATTGAAAAGGAAAAATAAACTTGTATTTTTATTTCCACGTCTTACCCCCGATTCCGCGAACTTAAAAACGCCCCCTCGTATATCGTCTTGAGCTTTATTCTTAGTCGACTCTTACGACATGCACGGAAGGAGATGCAGCTGATGTATTGTAGTGAAGCTGCGCATATTAGCACAGTTAAAAATGCTTGAATAAAATGTATATTGTTAATATCTCTCTTAAGTCTTATATATCTTTCAGTGGGTGGTTCTCAACTGCCTTCACCACAGAGGTCACATCCATTACATCCTACTCAGAGGCCGCTGCCCAGCGATAATAAGAAGGTAAGTGGCGGGGATAGCAGTTGAAGATTACACACACAGATACTTGTTTCATTTGTCTACTACAGGGGTCTCCAAACTTTGAAGACTTTTTTTTTAGAATCTTCCAAGGGCCAAAACAAATTTATTTTTTCTGCCCAAACAGCCAACCAAACAGGCTTTTTTGCATTTCAATTAGGTACTATTGATAGTGTACTGAATACACTGTATATATTAATTATTTATTAGCAGAGGTCGGAATTAGGTAGAGTCATTTATGTACTTGCATCGAAATGTTGATATTAATGTGGACCTTCCCAGGATTTCTAATGGACAATCCCGTGTGGCCAACAATATTACAAATAAATAATAATAAAACCCTCAGAGATAGACAAATAAAACAAAGATAATTAACATAAAATTTCTGCTCTTTAAAATTAATACCGGAATTTGAGGCATATCCACTTTATTCTTTCGCTGTATGAAATCAGTGCAAGTACATAAATGACTCTACCTAATTCCGACCTCTGTTTATTAGTTATTAATATGCTTAAGCTTAGATACTTGAGTTGGGTTTTCTGCGTCATCATTTCTGTCGTAAAGTTTTACCTTGCAAGTAAATAAAATCGAGTAATTATCATTCTGTGTTTTCATTCTCTTCCATTCAACTTATCACAGTAATAGTAACAACAGTAAAACATTGGCTGTCGTGGGCCAGTTTGATGACACCAGTCCTAAGCTGTCGCGGGCCGGATTGATGGCACTGGCGGGCCGGATTGATGGCATTGGCGGGCCGGATTGATGGCATTGGCGGGCCGGATTTGGCCCGCGGGCCGTAGTTTGGAGACCCCTGGTGTACTACAAAGATACAATAGCAACAAGATAACCAGGGTACAGACATAGAAACTTAAGGTGTTTCTACCTTTTAGTTAAGACAGTGAAAAGTAGAGAGCTGTGCACCCTAACTTTTCAAAAATAACATCAATACTTGTACATAATAATCTTATTCCTCTATGGCTTTAGTAAAAGCTTTGGCTAGTATAACTTTGGGTTTAGCAAGACTAACAGCCAATTTCATTAAACAATCTTGAGAGATTTTTTGCATGTTTCAGGTTAAATTTTTTATTGTTTTCATACAAAATTTTAAATTTAATTGAAAAAATCTTAGTTTCTTGATGATCTCTAGTATTGAAATTGGCCGTAAGTGTTATATTTCTTTATAGGTGCGACAAAACTACATAAAACGAAGGCTTCTAACGACGTACAGGGCTCTGGAAAGGATGTCGCAGTCAGAATTTAACCTGGACAAATTAGAGGTAGGTGAAAGACGTTTTACCATATTCTTCTTCAGCCTATTGCAGTCCACTGCTGGACGTAGGCCTTTCACAGGGCACGCCACAAGACTGCCATGGGGGGTATTTGCCCATAGTCACCACGCTGGGCAGGCGGGTTGGTGACCGCAGTGTGATTTTCGGACTATGTTGTCAGTACGGGAGGCGCTGCTGCCCACCTCCCGGAAACCCTTAATCGCCTCGTACGATACCCACAGGCAAGCTTAGTTACATGTATACGTTTATAATATATTTAGTACAATGAAGAATTTTCTATCTATGTTGTCGGTGGCATCCTTAACACGTGTTGTCGTCAAGCAGGCAGCCGCCGCGTCAGCCGTGTCGGCCGGCCCCGGACCCACAACGCTTGCTGTGCCGTGTAAGACCACCAAATTCGTGCATCCTGGTCAGTATCTATATTATATATTCTCGTTGCGACAGTAGTGTCTAGTGATCATGAGTCGGCAGATCCGAGGGTCAGCGGAGGGTGTGGGGCCCGGTGGTGGGGGTCAATAAAGATTTGAACTTCCGTATAGTGACGCCTGATACAATTAAATATTTAACAATAATAAAATTTACGTTAAAAAAAACTGACGTATGTGCCATCTTTCACAGTGGATTTTGATCAATTTTTATATTAACTCTTATAAAAATTATAACATACGTAGTTATAAAACAAAGTCGCTTCCCACTGTCTGTCCCTATGTATGCTTAGATCTCTGAAACTGCGCAACGGATTTTAATGCGGGTTTTTTAAAATAGAAGAGTGATTCTTCTTCTATGCTGCTCTGGGAGTGAAAAAAAAAAGTGTAATACTACAGCTGCTTCTCTTCCCTGGGCATACTGTACAAGTCAGTAGAGGGACAAGAGGGTCTTGGTGTTTTGTAGGCGATGGGCTGACCACCTGTCACTACTAACTGAACTTGTACATCTCAACTATACCCTCAAAATTGGTCAGAAGTGGCACCATGTGGTTCTATCGTCCCTTGGTGCTCTGCCTACCCCGTAAGGGATAAAGGCGTGATTATATGTATGTATGTAGAAGACTAAGGCTTCGCACGGGTGTAATGTCACACGGACGAAGTCTTGGGCGGCCGCTATAGATTATATACAGGGTGTGAAAAGACAATACTTATGTAAAAAAGCGGGTGGGGCTGTGTCGGGGCACACGGCCGTTGGTTTTAACGTGAAACGTCTATGTTAGCGAATCGCTTTTAAAGTAAAAGATTGAAATGAAAACAAGATGGACGCTGTTTTAAGTATTTTAATAAAAAAACTTGACAAACATACGAAAGAATCACCACGCTATAAAGTCGGAGTCACGAGTTACACTGAATAGAAACAAGCGTGAGCGCCGGTTTCGCACAGTTATCGCAGTATCCCTCCCCCGCCGCCCCGCTTGACCCCGACACGAACTCAATGTCATAACAGCGAGCTGACTATATAAGTGAAATATTTACACCACATTTTTGTTTCTAAGACTAATAGTTTTTTAATTATTAAGGTACGATGATATAGACCTTTTCGTTACGGTCCAGTTTTTAAACCTGGTACCCGTATGTTTCGGCGCGATTTTAAAGACGTTTCACGTCAAAAAAACACTAATATTAATGTAACTTTGGACTTCAATATATTAATACCTCAATTTATTGTTAGAATAATCATCAGCCTATTGCAGTCCACTGCTGGACGTAGGCCTCCCCCAGGGCACGTCACAAGACTGCCATGGGGGATATTTGCATGCCATAGTCACCACGCTGGGCAGGCGGGTTGGTGACCGCAGTTTGTATTTTGGACTATGTTGTCAACACGGGAGGCGCTGCTGCCCGCCTCCCGGGAACCCTTAATCGCCTCGTACGATATCCACGGGCAGACATGGGGTAGTACGAATTCTACTCTGCGGCCATTATTGGAATAAATAATACTAATAGATTATTATTACAGAAGCAGCGCATCTGGTACTAACTGCGGCGGATTTAGAGCGCGAACGTGGGCGCCCTCTATCGAAGTACGAGAGAAATATGATGATATTCAACTGGCTGCACACCCTGGATGAAGACGCTCGGCCCTTCTAATAGGTTCGTAGGGTTCGTTAATATCGACGAGGCAAAAGGTTCGAAGTGGGGGTGAAAAGGGTTAGAAATATCGGCGAGGCAAAAGGTCAGATGAGCGAATGTGAATATGTAATTCATTCGAATGGGCTAGTATTCGAATTATTCGATCGTTGAAAATATCTGTTCGAATGATCTTAAATGAAATTTGAATGATTTTTCATGACACGCATGGACTGAATTTAATCCTCCAAATTATATCTATGCATTAGAACAGGCGGTTCTGCTAGTATTCTATCTTATTCATCGACAGACAACAAACAAACAAACACCAAAGCCCTGGCACTATGAGTTTTGAAAGAAACCATATTACGCCGACCCCATTAATAGGATGAGGGTAGGAAGGCGATATCAGGCGTCGTAGGGACCATCTCCACGAGCGAGAGAATCGCGCCGAGTCCGCGCTTCTATCGTTGTGTAATCCCTACGAACGAGCGATTATTCCGCCAGCGTATCGTCACGACTAGTAACGGAATCGCCGCATTTCCTTGACGATGTGCTTTTGTTGAAAGGGTGAATGACGCGTTTCGCATCGCGCCCGCCGCCAGTAGCGGCGATACGACGACGTATTTAAAAAAATACAGGTTCTTTTACAATTTAAATGAAGGGTCACATAATCCGGTTACGCGCGCACATTGCCACACGTCGCAATGCCGTAATAATATCGCCGTGTGCAGACCCGTTCATAGCAGGGTTCGAAGTGATAATTATAAAAATCAAACACTAAAATAACTTTATTTACGTATCCAAACGCGCTAGACTCAAAAAATCCTTTGCCTGACAAGAGAAGTGTGAATTTCAGGAATTTCTCTATTTTTACGTACTTTCTTACTTTTTTTGACGCCATAAAAACGAACTCTGAATTAAATTGTATTATTCTTAGCTGTTCATTTAATAATGCCGAAAAACTGAGACCCTTTTTTAGATAAATAGATTATAGTTTAAATAAAACAAAAAAATGTTTATCTTGATAATTTCGAACACTGGTTCATAGAGAGAATATAGAAATAGGTGGCACGATTATAACATCGCCGCGATTCTGACGGCTCCGTAGGTAGCGGGGCGAGGCGCCTTGTGTCATTTTTTACGTCAGAATAGTGTCAAACCGTTGGTCTTACGTCTTACTTAACTAGTTTTCATTTGCACTATGTCAAATATTGTACACTATATGTACAATATTACGTGTAAACTATTTGTACGTGTTACGTGACAGTTTAAATATTTTTTAAGCTATACGCTGCCTAAATTTGACAGATATTTTGTGCATTTTGCTGTCAAATGTCATTTTTAAACAGTAACATGTTTATAACTAAAAATTAAAACTGACATCTTGACAGCGAAATAGATGGAATATCTGTCATAATTAGGAAATGTTTAGCCTGTACAAAGTTTCAATTATTTTGTAATAATTCGGTGTTTTTAATTTCAGCATTGTTTAAACTAAGAAAATCTGCAAAAATATTAGATAATTCATACATTTTCAATACTGATTGAAAATTACATTTGACAGCAAAAATAAAAACAGATATTCTATAATATCTGTTTTTATTTCAGATATTCTTTAATATCTGTTTTTATTTCCAATGTTTAGCTTAAATAATGTTTAAATTCTTATGTGATAACAACTGTCTAATACAACAAGTTTAAACCCAGTTTTGTATCATCGTATGAATTTTTCCGAAGGGATTGGGCGTTTGACTACATCCAGAGTTTTTGATCTCATATTTAAACAGTATTAAGTTATGTTTTATATAATTTTATTATTTAAAGTTACTTTATATAAGGTGTTTTTGACATTTTTGACATGAGACTAGGTGGGTAAAATGTACAACACTACATAAAGGAATGTATGGATATTGTCGGACGCTTGTAAAGCTGCACGCGACACAGGTGGAGAGCGAAGGTGCTAGGAGTGGACTGTAATCTTGATATAGGTTGAAGAGGAGGCGAAAAACTGAATACACTAAATATTTCAGACACTTGTATTTCAATGTCCACACGTTACATACAATGTTATTATAATACTAGTGGACGCCCGCGACTCCGTCCGCGTGGACTACAGAAAAAACAAAATGTCCAAATTATCCGGGATAAAAACATTTTCCCGCGATAAAAAGTAGCCTATATGTTAAGTGGGACCTATCACAATATATTCCTGAAAACTGCATCGAAATCGGTTCAGCCGTTTCTGAGATTAGCGTGCACAAACGCACAGACAAACAAAAAAAAAATCCAAAAATCATTGTTTTGGGTACTATTGCGTTGATAAAGGTATTCTATAATATTTTTTCTTATGTATCTTCCATGTACAGACAGCCATCCGTTACATTTTTATTATATGTATAGATAGATTATGACACAACCGATCGCTGTGGTGGCCGCAGGGCAAGAGAGCGGGCCAGGAAAGGGAAACCGAGTTGTACAACATAAGAAATTTAATTCCTTAACCTTTTGGACGCCAGCGTTTTCTAGAGCTACTTCACGCCCGACGCCAAGCCCTATAAAACATAAATTTTCGCTAGTGATGGGGACGTCACTTTTTATGACCTAGTTATTTTTCCAAATTTGAGGTTATTAACAGTGGTTATTACAAAGTAAACTTAAATAAAACATCATTTCATAACAGTTTAGACCAGTTTTTATTGGAAACCCGAATAAAATTTCGTGAATAAAGAAAATAACTTTAATAAAATTATATTATTACAAATAAAAGTTCACAGCACTACGCGACACCTTTAGTGGTCCATGGCGTCACAGGTATGTTCAATTTAAGAAAAAATTGGGTTGGGATTACTGTACATCGATAAACACAAAACAATCTTTTTTAATTACTTTGTCGCCAAAATTACCAGTATTTGGCAATAATCGGTAGTTCTAATAATTTAATTAATACATAATAATGTAACTTGGTTTGAACTGATTTAGGTAGAAAAAAATATAATGATGCTTGGCACTAGTGGACATAAGCCTTTCAAGTTTAACTTAATAACATATTCTATATTAGTATACACTAGTTAGTATTTATATATAAGATAGGGACACTCTTGGCTTATTTTAAGTTTTTAATTGAATTCAAATTACATATTTGACGTAATTAGTGTAGACGTGTTGCTTGATGGTATAGCTGCGAGCACGGCGCCACACACAGAGCCACTTTACATACGGTGCACATAAAACGTGTGATTTTCCGTACACCACGAGAAGAACAAAATTTACACCTTAGTTTTTTACCATTTGGTATGTAATGAGGCATGTGAGCTGCTGAATTACCTGGCAAAATACGAGCAGGGTGGTCACGAGCTGACCGAGTGATCGTTTGTTCAAATACAGACTGCCCTTTATACTTTTGAATGATTTGGCGTATTACAGATTGCTGAAATATTTTCAAACGTAATTTATACTCGGGCACATTTGAATTCAAATGTTTATATATAAAAAAAGAATTCAGCAAGTGCATATCAATTATATGAAAAAATAACTTTTTATACCATTTAATTGTTTTTCGTAGACACTGAACGTTACTGATCATCATGTCTGCGGTATCGACACTTCCCATATTCTTAGTGTAATCAATGATACATTCTGGTTTCATTATGGGCAAACCCGAAGATCTATCAATTTTTTCAGTTGGACCCATTTCGTTTTTATGAATAGTAGTAAGCATGTGAATATTTTTTTTATCACACCATTTTAACGCCATCATTGGATCGGAGTACTTGGCTTCTTTCTCACCCCTTTTCAACTTTTTGAATTTAGGCATGCCTGATCTGTTTTTGTTAACTGTACCACAAGTATGAATGCCATGTTGCTTTAAAAAAAATGATAGTTTGGGACTAGAATACCAATTGTCAATATAAAGTTTTCTGTTTGTCCCGAAAAATCTTTCTACTAGGGTTGAAACAACAGAACCACTTACACCTAAATCTGCGGAACGTCTTATTTCAGTTTCTGCACCGCAGTATATAATAAAATCTAATATGATTCCTGTCCTGACATCACACAACACGAAAAGTTTTATGCCGAAACGGTTTCGCTTTTTAGGTAAATATTGCTTAATTATCAGGCGCCCTTTAAAAGGCACTATACTTTCATCAATACAAAGCTTTTCATAAGGGATGAATGATTCTTGGTACTTCTGTCGAGCGAGATTCGCTACATCTATAACTTTTTTTAATATAGCGTCTCCTTCATTTCGTGGACCTGGCTTACTAAAATGCAACATACCAAGTATACAACAATAGCGGTTTCTTGGCATGAGGGTGGAAAAAATATCTGACTTCAACAAAGGATCAGTAGACCAATGCTCTTCAATGGAATGACGACTATTCTGAGTCATCAGCATTGTTATAGCTAAAAACATGTACATTTCAGATATAGTTACATCACGCCAATTTTGGAATCTGGAATGTTGCCTTAAATCCACATTTCTAATAAAGCATTGATGGTACTTATTAGTAAAGTCGACTATCTTTTGTATTAATTCTATGTCAACGAAGTACTCAAAAATATCCAATTCTTTTGATGATGAAGAAAGATTTAACGTTGGTAAAATTCCAGAACAAAAGTCATTGAAAGGTCTAACATCAGGAGTAAATGGCTCACTGATCCACTCAAAATTTAGATGTGGCTGACTCTCAGATCCCTCCTGTTGTTGAGTAGGTTCTTCTGATTCCTCTTGTGATCGTGAAGGTTCCTCAGAATACTCCTGTAAAATATAGTAAATATCATCATTATCCGAGCGTATATGGTTGTATCCTCAGCGGTACTTAAAATTAATTAAATAATTATTACCTCAATGATTTAACAATGTAATTATTTTCTGCAGTGTGACTGCCGTCTGGCCTCCGCAACTCAGAGGGTAAAACAGAACCAATCCTATGATAAGGCTAAAAACGCTAGATATCATTTTGGACCCACGACTGCTGCTTTTCAAATAATGGAATCATGTCTTATAATAGACTAGCGGCTTTGCCCGTGGTACATACATAGCCTATAGCACTTAGGGATAATAAAACTTTACAATGGTGAAAGAATTTTGGAAATCGGTCCAGTAGTTCCTGAGTTTATCGCGTTCAAACAAACGAACAAACTCCCTAGCTTTATAATATTATTAGTATAGCTAATCACTTCAGGCCTGCAATGATTTAACCATCCCTCCCTCGATTGCACGTAATTAAAATCTTCAAGTGCTTCTAGACAGCTACTTCACTAATATATTTATATTTTATCAAAAAATATATATATATATATTTATGTACGTACATAATAGCATATAAAATTCAAAGAAGAAGGATACTTACTTCATTATCCAAGTCATTGTTATCAAAATCCGAATCTGACTCAAAGTCTACATATTCCGAATCCACACCTTCTAAAATATCAATGATTTCTTGAACGGAAGACATAATTAATTATATTAAATTTTCACAGAATATTTTCGTTGAAACTGTATCCGCATAAAAGAATAATAAAGAATATAAATTAGAACAAGCAGCGTCGGTGATAGACCAATATTTGTTTTGTAAGGTAGTACTTAGTAAGATACAAAAATAAATATTCACCTACCCACGTGTTCCCAGCACTATTAGTTTATTAGTTCTGCTTGTGACGTCACAAGCGGGCGACTATAGTTGCCATTGGCGTAGAGATCACTATGCTTTAAAAATCTAGAAACTTCTATTAGGGATGACGGTATACTTATCGATAATAATAATAATAAAGCCTCTGAGTTTATTGGTTCAATGTGGTCGGTTTTGGTAATTCCTCCATCTTTATTTAGCATTATAGTGGAATAATTTCAAGTGTATTTTAAGTGTTGGTTCTAACAAGTGTTATCGTCATGAATAATGAAGATAAAGACTCAGATATCATTGAATCCAGTCAGGAGGAAGACCCAAGTTCCCCATCAATTTTGTGTCCCCGAAAAAGGAAAATTAAAACCAGCGAAGAAAAATCTTCACAAACAGATAGTAGCTATGTACAATATATTAAAGTTGGTGAAGATGACTCGTGCCGTTATGATAAATATCGAAGATGCACACTTTTTCAATGCACATCCTCGTGATCCGCGGAATGAATATTTTGCCGCTCTAATAGCGTTTGAAATGGAAAAGGTACGACCAGAGGATCGCACATTAGCATATATAAAAATACTTAACTACATTCGTGAAGTTAGAGGAGAACGTAGTATTGAGTCAAGTTGCCCGTCGCCAGAATACTGATGCAAATAATTAGAAGATTTAGTTGAAAGTTCAATAATGTTAAAAGTGATTTTAAATTAAAAAATATATATTTAAATGTGGTTATTATACTTTCATTTATTTAATAAACATTCATACCATGGGTCACTAAATAGCTGATAATTATCCCATCACTAGCTGACATCTAAAGTTGTCATCGGCGTCGTAAGTAGTGGAATAAATCGTGAGAATTTAATGCTAACTTAGGACAAACTTTTTTCTGATATAAATAAAATTTATAACACATATTGTATTTTTAAAACGTATATCAACATATAAGGAACATTTTAAACGCAATCAAATGTCAATAAATCGTCATTTAAGTAACAAAAATAATTAACAAAAACATAGCAATATTTTGGCAACTGAAGTTGTCAAAAGCGTCTTAGTCACGGGATCGTTTAGCAACTAAAGTTGTCGATGGCGTTCAAAAGGTTAAATATTTATGGTGCGTTGCCAACAGATATAAGGGTCGATTCCGGCGGTCACACTTAAACCTAATGTTAACTCATGTAAATGTTCTTTATCTTTGGACGTTTGTTTTTCAGTTAGATTTCTTTCAGTCTTTGATGTCATTTTCTTGTGTTTTGGCTTTGACATTTTGTTTTTTCTTCGGTTTCTTTGCTTTGGTCTTTTTACTGGCTAGTATACTGTCAATATTATCACAGTCCGAAAGGGAAACGGATCGTCCAGGCTCAACAACTATTTGTTTCTTGTATTCTTCATTGGATTAGGTGCTCTTGACTGCTTCAAGTAATCTAGCAGGCAGAAGCGTAGCGTGCCTTGGTAGGGCCACCATATAAAAATTTGTTTGGGGCCCTTAGGAAGGGTAAAGATTTCTCACAAAAAAAATAATCATAAAATTAAAAGAAGTACTTATTTATTTATCATAATTATCTGTCACTTTTCCAAAATTTTTATATCAATTCAAAAATATACGCTCTCCTGGCCTGTTTTCGGCAAACTGATTTATTAAATCATTTATAGCTGATGATGACTTTAGTTTTTCTAAAGTTTTTTTAAACTTTTGTCATTTGTGAAATAAAAAATTGGGAAGTTTTTATTAATTTTTGCTTACGCACGTTAGGGGCTGGGGGCACCGTATAGGAAAGTAGAAAAAGTGTCAGTCATAGACTATATCCTTAAATTCTTATATGTAGTGTTGTACAAAAAAGATACAACGTTTAGTCTGGGACCAACTCGTTATAAAAATCTGCTCTTCCATACATTTTACAGTACTCACAAGTTTGAATGGACCTGCAAATTTTTTTTTCACAAACTGTTGCTGCATTTAAGAAAAGGTTAAAGAACCACTACCTCTCGCTTCAATAGAAATGAGTCTGTCTATCATATATTTAATTAATAGATATTTATGTATGTTTATGTAGGTATATTTTAATAATTATATTGATTACATTAGGGTATCTATTTGTTAAATTCAAATTTTGTTATACATATATTCTGTGTATACGTATATCTACCTTTTATATTTAATTATCACTTTCCCAGATGGTTTGCTGGAAGAAATCTCTTTCAGAGATAAGCACGCCTTTGTACATTTTCTTTCGTAATTTCTGTCTGTATGTAATTGTATGTGTACAATAAAGAATAAGAATAAGAATTTTATTGTTGGTCTTATAGTAATATGTAGTTGTTTCGTTTTACCTAGTCTGATGTGAAAAATAAGTTAACTATTATAAATTTTTTAGTATAATAGATGGTTAAAAGTTATGATAATGGAAATTGAGATCTTTTGCAGCGTTCCGATAATTAGGATTAAGTATTAACTAAGAGCAAGCGCGATCTAGTGTTTCTGATCGATATTCTATTGATAGTTGAGGCAAAACCAATAGTATCGATAGACTATCGATACTTTCGATAGTTTTTTTCTATCGATAGTGACCTAAAATAATTCATTCATGTTGTCTGCTAATTTATGATGTCAGTATACAGGTATCTAAAGCTCATATTTGAATAACATATTATTTGTCAGGGGCAGTGGTGGATAAAGGACATGTAAATAGGCTTATGCCCGTTTTCACCAACCGTCACCTAATCGTTGGTGTCCCTTAAGCAGCAGTTGGGCAATTCTTAGTAAGAAATTCATTTTCACCAACTTTTAAGTGTCAGTCACCTAAGATCATAAGGGACCCCTTATCTTTAGGGGCCAGAATGTGCGCTTCCTTCCTATCTAGCCCCTAGTTTCAGGTGACAGTATTGTGTATAATTTGGAGTTGATTTTTGCGATGGATTCATATATAAATCAATTAATAGAAAGTTTAGAAGCTGTTGTTGAAACAATTAAAATAATTGCTGGTAATAAATTCCTCAGAAGACCACGTATATAATAAGCACGTACACGTATATATCTTTTGAACACAAGTTCTTCTTGAAGTATATTTCGTTTCAAATCTTCAAAATCTTCTTTTTTTATTTAAATTAGTATAACTTGTACAGAGAGAAGATACTGCTTCAGTCCTCTCGTGCATCTGATTGAATGGTTAAATTATAATTTTCTTAATATATTGTCTAAAATGTGTAAAAACAATATATTAATTGTTGGTGATTCTAACTTTTCCAGGGTTCATTCAGGTAGACTTCAATGAGTAATTTATTAATTTTGGAACTAGTAGGTTTATTTATATTTATATATATAGAATGTACAATAATGCGATACAAATCTTGAGATAAAATGTATGTAAAATATAAAAAATAGTGATGGTCCGATGTCCGAGCGGTCGCCTTTATAGATTGTAGCAGCGCCTCCTTGCGGCCATCGGTGGTCATCTTTTCTATTGGTTGGGCTTCGTTAACAGTTAGTTGTTCGTGTGGTAGATGCCAGAGGGCGTTCTTAACATAATAATAAATAATATTTCTTTTAATTTTTATTATTTAATGAGATAACTGGTAATAAATAACCAAACTATCGATATAATAGAAATGTGGCAAGCCCTTTTGAAAAAAAAAACAAACTGTCACTTAGGGGACCCATAGATAAGTACCACCTAGCGTGGTGAAAATGAGTCTAGATCAGTGGTTCCCAATTAGTTTTTCTACGTAACACTCTAAGAAAGACCTCATACTCGCGTACCCCTTATTGCAGGAACGATAAATAAATAAGATATGAAATCAGATATACATACATACATATAATCGCGGCTTTATCCCTTACGGGGTAGGCAGAGCACCAAGGGCCGATAGAACCACATGGTGCCACTTCTGTTCAATTTTGAGGGTATAGTTGAGATGTACAAGTTCGGCTAGTAGTGACGGGTGGTTAGCCCATCGCCTACAAAACACCAAGACCCTCTTGTCCCTCTACTGACTTGTACAGTATGCCCGGGAAGAGAAACAGCTGTAGTATTATACGTTTTTTGTCACTCCCAGAGCAGCATAGATGAAATCAGATATATTTAGAATTTATTACTATCAAAACACAGTACAAGATGACAGAACACCAGTTTTATTAATGTGACAAATGGGCACGTTTTTCTTTGCGCAACTCTGAAAAATCTGGTTGTATAAATAATTTTTTTTTTTTGGTAATTTTAGTAATTTTGGTTTTATTTTTGGTACCCCTTGATGCAACCTTGCGTACCCCTGGGGGTACGTGTACCACTAATTGGTAACCACTGGTCTAGATTAGGGTTGATGAGGATTCCGCTTCCTCTTCCTCATAATGCGGAAGTTCCTCAAATTTTTGGATTCCTCTACCGCTACCGCTTCCACAAAAAGAAAGTTGAAAAGTTCCGCTATCGCTTCCGCTTCCTCATAATAAGAGGAATTTGTGAGGAAGATTGACCGAGCGGCGCGCATGCGCGTAACTATGGCAACGGCCGCAGCGAGTGAGCCGAGCTGAGCCACGCGCCGCCCCGCCCACCCCCTCCTGGCAGTTCTGTTAATTTTGCGCCCACGCATAACCTTTTCTTCAATTTCATTTTATTCCATTAAACTAACTATCGATATAGTGTGATTTGTCAGAATGCGACCAAAGTGCAGTGCTATATGGACGTACTTTAATGAAATAGACGATGACACTGTGCGTTGTAAATTGTGTAGCAAGAGCTATTCAAGAAAAGGGCGCGGCACCTCGGGGCTTCGTAGCCACCTCCAGTCGTGCCATAAAACGGAATATGCTGAATATGAACAAAGTGACTTAGCATTAAAACAAGAACTTGAAAGAAAACGCAAGAACACTGAAAAAACACCACTTCAAGAGTCCAAAAAGCAAATAACTTTGCAGGAATCTTTGATGAAAAACCAGTTCTGGGATTCATCTCATGACAAATGTCGAGAACTAGACAATCTTATATGTGAGATGATTGCAATTCAAGATTTACCTTTTAATTTTGTAGAAGGAATTGGGTTTAGACGATTTGTCCATGCCGCACAGCCGAGATACAATTTAAAAGGACGGCAGTTTTATACCTCACATTTGTGTAATCACGTTTATCCACGACTGAGCGAAAAAGTTAAGAGCTTGATAAAAGATTTGCAATACGTGTCTTTCACTACCGATATATGGTCAGAACCTTCAGCGGGTGTTTCTTTGCTCAGTTTTACTGTTCATGGAATTAAAGATTTTAGAAGAGTCTCTTTAGTTCTTAAATGTGTAACACTCGATGATCGCCATACGGGCGATTTAATAGCTCAAAAGCTAGATGCAATACGTGAAGAGTGGGGGATTCCCCGTCAAAAGCTACATGTGATGGTGCGAGATGGTGGATCAAATATGAAGCGAAGTGCTCGTTTGTCGCAAATTAATGATATTGATTGCACCTTGCATCAATTACAAACTTGTATAAAAGCTGCTTTGTCATGTAATGAAAATGTTTCGGCGCTTATGGTTAAATGTAAGCAGATCGCGACACACTTTAATCACTCCGTGACTGCCCAAAAAGAACTCAGTAACTTTCAAGAACGTTTAGGCCTGCAACAGCTTTCAGTCATTCAAGAATGTCCCACTCGCTGGAACAGCAAGTTTCATATGTTAGAGCGTCTTATTAAGATAAAGGATGCAATCATTCTTTACACATCTCAGAACCCAAATCTGCCCCAACTTATACCAAATGATTGGTTACAACTCGAAAGTTACACAAAGATTTTGGAGCCTTTTGAAGAAATCACAAAGACTATGAGTAGTGCTGAAGCATGTATTTCGTCCGTGATCCCACTTATCCATATCTTGACATGTGCCATGCAGACGTTTTTGAGTGACAATAATTTCGATAACCAAGATTGCAAAAATTTTATCCATAAATTGATCGAAGAAATTAATAACCACTTTAGTGAGCTTCATTACAATAATCTTTATGCAATTAGCACATATTTGGATCCAAAATACAAAACAAAATTTTTCAACGAAATCACGAAAGAACGTGTTGAATCAGATCTTATCACCTATTTACAAAATGAACGATCATTTGACGATGAACTGCACGAGAATGAGCCATCCACTTGCGCTGGAGTATCGGGATCGGGAGCTTCATCGAGTTCCACTACGGTGCATGCGAGTTCACTAATCAACGCTCCCACAGGAAAAATTGTTGATTCAATGTTGACAGAAATGCTGGCTTCGGAACCTAACAGTGACGACAATGTAGAAGAAAATGTACTGGATAGATTCGTAGTACTGAAGTCGGTGCTAAATAATTATTCTAAGGAGAAAAGAATAAGTATACAAGAGGACAGTCTTTTATGGTGGCAGCAAAACCCAAAATATCACGAACTTTTCCCAGCTGTAAGGCGATACCTTTCTGCCCCACCATCAAGTGTCCCCAGTGAGCGGCTTTTTAGTAACGCAGGATTAATTTACGAGGAGTTGAGAAATAGACTGTCTGGAGAAACAGCATCAAAATTAATGTTTCTGAAAGTAAATCTCCCTATAGTTAATTTTAATTATTGAAAATAAGAACAATTGTTTATTTTAATTAAGTAAACATTTCCGTACTATTAAATTTTTGTGTATTATTTTAATTTTTCTCTTAAATAACTTAGATTAATTAACAACTTTTACATTTACTTATATAACACTAGCGGCCGCCCGCGACTTCGCCCGCGTAAACTTTAGAATTCCCATTATTTCCCGTTCCCGTGGGAATTTTGGGAATATATCATTATAAATTGTAGCCTATATGTTATTCTGATGTATGAGCTACATTACTGCCAAGTTTCATCAAAATCCGTAGTAGTAGTTTTTGCGTGAAAGAGTAACAAACATCCATCCACACATACAAACTTTCACGTTTATAATATAAGTAGGATTCACCATCTTCCAATTCCTCTTCCTCTTCCTCATCCGCTTCCTCTTCCTCATAAAAATTCCTCTTCCTCATCCGCATCCTCTAACTTTGTGCATAACACTTCCTCTTCCGCTACCTCTTCCTCATAACCACATCCTCATCAACCCTAGCTAGATAAGTATCTGATTTAAGGGAGCCCTTAGCATAAGGGGCTCCTATCTAGTGATGCGTTAGGGAACAGTCGGTGAAAACGGGCATTAGACTTTTAGGCTGCCTTTCCATCAGAGATATGTATACATATATATATAGTAAATATCCACCAATCAAATTCACTGTCGTCAAGGTACAATGGGAATTAACATTTATTTATTAGTACAGGAAGCGTAGAAATTTCTATAACTAACTTAAAAACTACTTAGGGCTAGCGTGTATGCCTATATGGGGGACCGGTTGATCAGTTCCAGTTTTACAGGATGGTCAACGGACGTAAAAGCAATAGCAAAGCAGAAGCCGCGCGATCGTGATAATTGAGAGTGTGCGCGTGCGCGCAACGAGCGCTCGGCGTCTGACACGCTCAATAAACGCGATCGCGCGGCTTCGGCTTTGCTATTGCTTTTACGTAATCAGGGGCCGATCTCCGCTATCAGGTAGCATGCCTGAAATGCTGGTGAATTGAACAGTATTGGTGAATAATACACGTAGCACATATCTGATGGAAAAGCAGCGTCCATTTTAGATAAACAATGTGAATTATTTATTAATCCCCGACTGGTTTTCTGGAAGAAATCTCCGCTAGAGTTAAGACCGCCTTTGTACATTGTCCATGTTATTGTTGTTGATATTGATTATCGTGTATGTTTTGTGTACAATAAAGTATAGATAATAAGAATTATTGATGCAATGTACAACACGCTGGCGGAATTTGCAATTCGAACTCGCAGTCAACCAATCGCGATGTGCTGTGATTACTTCATGTCATCGTCCCGCATTGTGATTGGTCGGCTGATTAAAGTTACCGCAGACGCGTTCGAATTTCAAACTCGCACAGCATACATAAGTCGTGATGAATCTTTGCGGTTGTGAAGTTCGTGCTACATCGCCTTTTTGCAAGAACAACGTGATCCCAACTAATATTATAAATGCGAAAGTAACTCTGTCTGTCTGTCTGTCTGTTACGCTTTCCCGCTTAAACCTCGCAACCGATTTTGATGAAATTTGGTACAGACAATCTTTAGACCCTGAGACAGAACATAGGCTACTTTTTATTTCGAAAAAATATCATATAAATATTTTAATCGGGTTTATATCAACATTTTGTTTTTTTTTGCAGTCCACGCGGACGGAGTCGCGGGCGTCCACTAGTATTTTATAAACCACAATTTTTTGAGATGTCACGTTTTTCTTCTAAAGAGACGAATTATTCACAAACGCAAAGAACATTCGCGATGTCATGTGTAATCGCTTAGGGAAAAGCAACGACGAATAAATATATCGTCTCGTCACAAATCAATTATTGTCCTAAGCCCATTTGTGTGAAGGCTATAGTACGGACGCGAACTACGAAGATTTTCGGCCAATGACCCCCTAACTATTGATATCTGGTAATCGTACATGTTTTACCGTCGTAACTGACGCCAATGACACAGATGAATAAATAAATGGTCATTGTTCGAAATTGTACGTAGTCGCGGCCCTACTTTAGGCGCGATAATATACTGTTGATTATTATGGAATATATTAAATACACCTATGTTTCAGAAAAGCTAATACAAAAACCTTAGCAAATAACCAATGGTTTTATTTTTTTTATGTATAATGGCGCCACTGAGTAAGTAAAAAGGCATGTTCTCCTCTTTTTTAGCTGCATTATCTTGGTGTCCCGGATAGCCATTGGTGGAAATTTTTTGTGGTTTTCAGCTACACACACTTACATGCACTCGCACACATTTGTCTGTTGTGTACCACATATACACAGATACATATAAACATACAGATACACATTTGTCGAGTGCTTCACTTGTGTTTTTGCCCATAGTCACTACGCTGGGCAGGCGCCAGGCGGATTGGTGACCGCAGTCATATTCGGACTATGTTGTCAACAAGGGAGGCGCTGCTGCCCATTTCCCGGAGACCCTTGAATACGTATTATAGTTCAGGGAATAAAGACATAGCACCTCAGAATTAATAGGGGAAAGCTGGATTTTTGCATGGACCTTCCTTTTGGGGTTCTAAACAATATTACAAACATCCCCTTTGATAGATGCCTTGCTTCAAATGTTACGTAAGGTCAAAGGTCACGAAAAACGGTTTTTCGCAAAAATTTGGTTAATGGTCAATTTTATGGAAAAAATAGTGGTAATCAAATTTGTAGTTTAGAAAATTACCTACAAAAAACATGTTATTCATTTTTTTTATAAGACTAACGGTTTTGGAGGAAATTCAATTTAAAAGTTATAGCGTACATATTACTCATGATATATGTGTATTCTGTTGCACATTAGGATTGATATATAGTTAGATTATAAGTTATACATTTTTTTTTATCTAAGAATATATTTTTTTTTTAAAGTATTAAATCGTATTTGTTTATTTATTTCAAATTAATTTTATTTTATATTTATTATTACAAAATTTTTTTTGTTCAAACAATATTTTTGTATTCATAACAAACTCTATGATAGCATAAGATTACTAAAAACTTAATTTGCGTTCATAGATGCAATTATTCTTATGGTTCTTCTTCAGACTCCATTTCGTTTATCATCTCCATCTCTTCATTGTCGTCATCTTCCTCCGGTTCGCATATCTCCATATTTTCAGCCAAGAAATACGATGGATCTATATTTTCAGCAGACTCGTCATCAGTAGCGTCATTAAGCGCATCAGGTGATAATTCGCACCTTCGGTAGAACAAGGGCACAATTGTCTAAAATTGCAAAAGCAAATTGTGCCTTTGTTCTACCGAAGCTGCGATATGTTTAAACAATCCTGACCGTGGCAATTACCACAAACTGGTGAACAGTACAACCCAACTTTTCTGCAACCGCAATTTAAGGTACATCCCTTCGTACAATTACAAAAAATAGTGTTGAGTAAACTATCAGGAGCGGGTGGAAGAAGAGTTTTAACTGGTTCTAAATTTCCTTCCTGCAATGTCCATCCCAAGTCTAGAGGGTTGAGGTCGTTGCCAAGCCATACTTGCACTTGGTAGTAAACGCGATATAAATGTTGTTGATCAAAAATCACATCCGGAGAGCATTGTTTTTGAGTGAAGACATTGGTGTAATTAACTAATTCCTTATTCTTCTCAAATAATTTAAAGGCATTAATTTTACCTCTGTTAAAAAAAGCTGACGTAGTATCGCAACCGGTCATTGCATGTAAAAATAAAATGTGATTCCTACACTTTGGATACAAACTTAAGCTTTGTGAAGAATAAATTGTTGTTTGTATTTTTGCCTTTCCCGGTTTTAAAAAATATATGATTTTATCACTAGGCGTTCGTGCAATCAATAATACCAATAAGTCTACGTCTTCACCGACGATGATACTTGTTCTCCTGTCGGATTCTTCCATTGCTGTTTCAACGATGAGAACATCAGCATCATTTTGAGCTTGTTTTTCATGAATATTATCAGTTTTAAATTTTTCATATAATATGGAAATAAATCTATGCTTGTTGCTTGCATTCCCAAGGAATTTTTCTTGACTTGTTGAAATAGTCATGGATTCATCGAAGAGAATATCAGTAGATGATGAAACTTTTGCACTTCGACGACGTTGTTCACTAGCTTTGATGTTTTTTTGATGATCGTTATAACCATCAAATACAATTATAACGTTATTACCATAATATTTAAGTACATAGTTAACATATGCATTAAAAATTGTATTGAATGTTTCTCCCTTATTCCATACAACACGGTGTAAAAGAAATCCTCCATCGATGATATAAGTAACATTAGAGGTATCTAATTCAACGTTTACTGGTTGAAAACATTTATAAATAGCAGATTTTTTATTTTTACGCATTCCATTCTCGTCGAAGAGTGATAATGGGAATGGAGCTAATTCATACCCCAAAAATTTTTGATTTTTGCTATGGGTTCAAACTGTGTAATGTTTGACCAGTATGACCTGACACTGGGATAATGATATACACTAGTAAAAATAAGAATTCCAATAAATTTACGTAATTCTAAGACAGTTACAGGTTCTGTAAAGTTGGGATTCATTTAGAAGGCATATTTATTTGACTCGTCCACTAGAAATCTTAAAATTTCTTCACCGAAAAAATAAGAAAAAAACTGAAATGGAGTGTCTAAGTTCATAATTTCTTGTGAATACTCAGTGTTTCCAGCAAACTGGAAAGCATTTTGGACTATGTCTATATTCTTTACTCTCCACACTAAGTTTCTAGAGTTGAAAGATGCAGTTTGCAGGTTGTTCTGGCTGCTGGTTGTAGGAGTTGGGCTTCGTTCAACAGTCTCTAAATTATGTTACATGTCGGTATCTACGTTTGCTGCAGGCGGATCTGCATCCAAGTTTGGGTCAGTGGGAAAATTACCTACATCCTCTTCATCTTCTAGCTCCATCAGGCGATCTCTTTGGCTCGAATAATAGTCTATGTCATCTTCATTGTCGGTGGAATCGTCTTCCGAAATTTCACAATTTTCTAACCGCTTCAATATTCTCTTCATCTCTTCTGGTTGCATTTTTGATAAATTCTATAATAAAATAAAAGTAAAAGTAATCCCAACACCAAGCTATGCAGAAATTTCTCATTTATTGTTTGTTCAAATTACATTTCATAACTACTCTTTTTTCAAACAAGTCGTCAGATAATTTGTGTGATCTAGGCTTATTTAGCATAGTCGCAAAAGAAAACATTCTTTTTACCAAGCCAGAGGACGGTATTGGTGTATTGTACTTAATAAACACTTTGCCTATATCAGGATAACATTGCAAATCATCGCCCTGCAATATGTCCAAAGCGGTTGCAACTGGAGAAGCGCATTGGCAATATTCCTCAATACAGTGTGAGTCTGGATAAAGTGCACATATTGATGTGGGTGAAGCTAGACTTATTTTTATCCACGGGAAAAATAAAAAAATAACTGGCATTTTTTTTCTTTTTTTCATAGACTTTTATTTTATGAATTACTATTTGAGGCAGTTAAGTATTAGAAAACGTTATAACTTTTGAACTAAGTGGTCTATAAAGTTGAAACAAAAACAGTAATGATCGCAAATAATACGCGGTACTGATAAAATTAAAAATGTATACACAAAAGTACCATAAATAAAAAAAAACTTGTAGAACTTAAGTTTTTTTCCTATTTTTTTAGTGTTTTCTCCAATAATTGGCAGATTTCTCAAATAAGTTTCCAATCAACAATATTTTTCTATTATTTTAAGTTATTCTACATCGTATTAGCTTCCTAAAATAAAATTACCACGTCTCTGATACAGACATAATGTTTGGTATGGGCGATCAAACCAAGGCAGTCCAGAGGCGTAACTGGTTAAATACTTGCCCTCTACAGGTATTACAAATAAAAATACTTATTATAATAATCACATCAATCATTAATAAGCTAAATACGTAAATCATACTTAATTCTGCTTAAAATTAAACACATAAAACTTAAACTAAGCACGTTACCTAGTGCATTAAATGTTCAAAATGTCCACCTCTTTGTTGCAAGCACACTCCTGCTCGTAATACAATTTGCTGCGTGGCTCTGCGAATCATCTCGGCATCAGTTTTTAATTCAGCAAAACAATTCATGATTCTGTCTTGCAGTTCAGCCTCTGTGTTTATGGGGGAGTTATAAACTTTTTGCTTCATTGTCCCCCATAAAAAGTAATCAAGGGGTGTCATATCAGGGGAACGCGCAGGCCATCCCACAGGCCCTGCCCGACCAATCCAACGGTTTGGATAATTTTCATCCAAAAAAGTTCTCACATCACGTGCATAATGTGCAGGACAACCGTCCATTTGAACAAACATTCTTCTACGTGTTTGAAGAGGCACTTCTTCTAATAAAAACGGTAACTCATCTCTCAGTAGTTCTAAAAACCGTTCCCCGGTTAATCTTGCCGGCAGTACTACTGGACCGATCAGTAGATCATCGAGCATTGCTGCCCATACATTTATTGAGAACCGTTGCTGAAACGTTGACGACCTTTTTAGATATGGATTTTCCCCCTTACGGGTCCACTTGTGTAGGTTACGACAGTTTGTAATACCGTCTCTCGTGAATTGGCTTTCGTCCATCCAAAGAATAGTTTTTGGGAACTCCGGATTTTCCCAAGTTTTCCTCTGGATCCAAGCGGACATAACGCATCTGGGACGCCAATCAACATCATCATGTAAATGTTGCACCCTTTGATAGTGATAGGGATGTAGTCCTTCATTTCTCAAAATGCGCCACGCCGATTTTTGTGATATGTTATGTCGTAAAGCCAAACGTCTGGTGCTAACAGTTGGATTAGCAAATAAATCACGCAACACGGCTTCTTCTGTGGCCACATTAATTACATGTTGAGGCGGCTGCTCTCGCTGATCGCGGATTAAACCAAGTCCACTATTCGCCAACCTTCTGTGGACCTCTTGGAAGTTTCGGGCTGACGGTATCGGCCTTCTGTTGGGAAAGGCAGCTAAATAAGCTATTCGTGCACCTCTTGCACTTCCTCGACACATCCCATAATAAAAATGTAGATCAGCGAGGTGATTGTTCGGGAATTCACTCAAAACAGGCATCGCGTAACAAACTAATGTAGAGCACAAAGTAGACAAGTTGTGGCAGCGAAAAATTCGTGGCAACTAAATAACTAACTCAAAATAGACATGATTGTTATTCCATTCATTGGCTTTGGTAGCCCGCCCCGCCACCCCGCACCCAACGTGGATAACTACAATAATAACTCTCAAAAAGGATCGCTACCTGGAAGTGAGATAATAAATGCCTTTGTTTGACCGCCTATAGCAAACATTGTGTTGGGATTGGAAACGTGGTAATTTTATTTTAGGAAGCTAATACGATGTAGAATAACTTAAAATAATAAAAAAATATTTTTGATTGGAAACTTATTTGAGAAATCTGCCAATTATTGGAGAAAACACCAAAAAAATAGGAAAAAAAACTTAAGTTCTACAAGTTTTTTTTATTTATGGTACTGTGGCGGACAGGTACAAATCTCCACATTATTATAACCGCCATGCGACGTCTCACCACCGCAATAGCGCAACGAAAAATTCTTCGCCTTGCGACGAAATGAGAAATCACCGCATGCAGCCACAGGCAAACGAATGCCTCACATGTAATGGCCGACTCTTCGTTACTGATTGCACTAGCAAAATTCAATTCCTTATAGACACAGGCTCAGATCTATGCGTTTTTCCACGCACGATGACCCGCGAACGCCGCTCGAAGTGCAACTATGAACTCTTCGCGGCCAACGGTAGCACTATCGCCACATATGGCCACATTCAACTACACCTTAATCTCGGTTTAAGAAGAGACTTTAACTGGAAGTTCGTCGTCGCCGACGTATCAAAACCTATTATTGGCGTCGACTTCCTTAGCTTCTATAACCTTTTAGTTGACTGCCGACAGCATAAACTCATCGACGGCCTCACTTCTCTGTCCATACAAGTTCCTCATCAAACTCAAGCAGTAGAAGCAGTCAAGGCAGTATCCGGGGACTCGACGTTCCACGCACTGCTGAGACAATACCCGGAGATAACCAGACCAGCAGGTAATCCTATCTTAGCAGAGCCGAAGCACAACACCAAACACCACATTCGTGTTACCACCGGCCCGCCAGTATCTGCACGTCCACGCAGGTTAGCTCCAGATCGCCTACTTATAGCCAAAAAGGAATTCGAGGACATGGTCAACAACGGTACAGCCCGGCGCTCAGAAAGTTCATGGTCATCGCCTCTACACCTGGTGCCGAAGAAAGATAACGGTTGGCGACCTTGCGGCGACTACAGAGCCCTAAACGCCAGAACCATTCCCGATAGGTACCCCATAAGGCACATACAAGACTTCTCCTACCAGCTCGCCGGTTGCACAATTTTCAGCAAGCTAGATTTAGTCAAAGCCTACAATCAAATTCCTATGTTCGAAGACGATATTCCTAAAACAGCTATTACAACACCATTTGGTCTCTTTGAATTCCCTTATATGACCTTTGGTCTTAGAAATGCTGCACAAACATTCCAAAGATTCATCGACGAAGTCCTTCAAGGTTTGACATTTACTTTTGGCTATCTCGATGACATTTTAATATTTTCAAAATCAGAAGAACAACATTTGGAACATCTCAAAATTTTATTTGAACGACTGAAGACGTATGGTGTCATAATAAATACTTCAAAAAGTATTCTTGGCATAAACGAAATTGACTTTTTGGGATACCACGTTTCATCTAAAGGTACTCGCCCACTTGTAAATAAAGTTGAAATTATTAAAGATTTTCCAGTACCTAAAACTGCCAAAGAACTTAGAAGATTTTTGGGAATGCTGAATTATTTTCGAAGATTTGTACCAAACGCAGCTAAAATTCAAGCGCCACTCAACTCAGCTCTTAGAGGTGCCAACATGAAAGGATCTACACCAGTGCATATGACACCAGAACTACTCCAGGCATTTGAGGAATCCAAGTCCACACTGTCTGAAGCCACTCTACTGTCGCATCCAAATGCACAAAACGAACTTGCCCTCTACACTGATGCCTCTGACGTTGCTATTGGTGCTGTTCTACAACAACGAGACGGTGAAGAATGGATACCACTAGGATTTTTCTCTAAGAAGTTATCCAGCTCTCAGAAAAGCTATAGCCCGTATGATAGAGAACTCCTAGCCATCTATGAAGGAATCAAACACTTCAGGTACATGGTCGAAGCAAGAACCTTCACTGTATTTACCGACCACAAACCTATCACTTTCGCCTTCACCACCAAGAGAGATAACTGCTCACCTCGACAACTCCGCTATCTCGACTACATATCCCAATTCACGACAGATATCAGACACGTATCTGGGAAAGACAACGTAGTAGCCGACGCTCTCTCACGCATAGAAGTTATTTCAAGCATAGATTACCAGTCCTTGGCCCGCGAACAACAGAACGACAGTGAACTGCTAGACTTGTTACGGAAAGGATCCTCGCTGAAGCTGAGCAAAGTTAAACTACCAGAAGCTAATTGCGACGTTTACTGTGATACGTCAAGAGTCACAAGACCTTTCATCACCAAATCCTTCCGCAAGCAGATATTCGACATGCTTCACAATCTTAGCCATCCAGGTGCCAAAGCCTCTGCACAGTTGGTATCGCAAAGATTCGTCTGGCCCGGAATAAAAAAGGACTGTCGACAATGGACAAAAGAATGCACAGATTGCCAACGTAACAAAATCATTCGTCATACATCATCACCTCTCACACCCATTCCAACTCCATCTGATCGTTTTTCACACATTCACATGGACATCGTAGGACCATTACCACCTTCCTATGATTACAGATACTGCCTCACTGTCATCGATCGCTTTACTCGATGGCCTGAAGCGTATCCTCTGCGTGACATCACTGCAGAAACCTGCGCTCGCACCTTCGTGGCCGGCTGGGTTGCCCGCTTCGGCTGCCCTCACAAAATCACCACCGACCGCGGCAGGCAATTTGAATCGCAGCTTTTCAAGAACATCGCCTCAATTATCGGTGCTGAACTTCGTCCTACCACATCATATCACCCTCAATGTAATGGCATGGTTGAACGACTACATCGCCAACTCAAGTCAGCCATCATGTGCCACAACAATAGCAATTGGTCCGAGGTACTTCCACTCGTACTTCTTGGAATACGAAGTGCATGGAAGGACGACCTCCAACGATCAGCGGCCGAACTCGTCTACGGTGAACCTCTGCGCCTTCCAGGAGAGTTCTTCGAACCTGATAAGAACCTCATCGTAGACCCGACAGACTTCGCCTCACGTCTCCGCACCCACATGAAAAACCTGGCTCCTGAACCTGCTGCATGGCATGGAAGCAGATCCTTCTACCTTCCCAAAGACATTATGACAGCAAGCCACGTTTTCCTCAGAAAGGGACACTCGCGGAGATCGCTAGAACCGCCCTATTCCGGTCCACACAAAGTTATAGACCGGGGGCCGAAGCTCTTTAAGCTCGACGTCAACGGCAAGGAAACAACAGTTACCATCGACCGCATCAAACCCGCACACATGACACGCGACGCAACTCCAACTTCCCCAGCTCCAGTCGTGTGTCCAGATCAAACACAAAGAACAAGACATGGTAGAATAGTGCGCTTCCCTGATCACTATCGACCGTAGCAAGCAACGGTCTCGGCGGGGGAGTATTGTGGCGGACAACCCGACACCGCCAAAAATATTGTATATAGTGAGAAAAGCCGCGCGCGTTACTATAGTCTCGCCGAAGAGCGAGCCACGCGCCGGCGCCCTACTGACGCATTCGATCGCAGGCTCTCACAGCGAACGCACGTCCGCTCGCCTTTGGCCATCCGCCATTTTTCTTGATTCATAGTGTAGGTTGTGTTTTATATTCATTGTAAATATTTCTCCTGTAAATATATCATCCGACCATCAAGCTTGTACATTATTCCCAACACGCCTACAACACTTTTGTGTATACATTTTTAATTTTATCAGTACCGCGTATTATTTGCGATCATTACTGTTTTTGTTTCAACTTTATAGACCACTTAGTTCAAAAGTTATAACGTTTTCTAATACTTAACTGCCTAAAATAGTAATTCATAAAATAAAAGTCTATGAAAAAAAGAAAAAAAATGCTACAGTTATTTTTTTATTTTTCCCGTGGATAAAAATAAGTCTAGTTTCACCCACATCAATATGTGCACTTTATCCAGACTCACACGTATATTGAAATTCAGAGCCCCGTAATGGATTTCTTTTACCAAGTGCTCTGACTAGTTGAGAGTAACTAGTTTTGATATTCAATACATTTTTCAAAGCGCCATAGAAAGTATTCCATCTAGTTATGCCAGGTCGTATTAACGTATGTCCGAGAATGTTATGTATCACCTCTGCTGATTTTGGGCGAGCAGCAGCACTCCATAAATCGTTGTATTTTTTCATTATTGTGGAATGCATTTTTCCAAGACATGTTGATTTGTCAGTCAACAAGACTTGGACGTCCTTACTAGCGATCAGATTTATAGTGTGCGCATTACACCTGAAGTGAAATGATAACAAACTGTATTGTGAATGATCGTATACTATGTTTTCTTCTAACAGCAGATCATTATATTCGTGTTCCTGTCTTGTGCCGAACTCTCCTTCACTCACTTCAAGTTCTTCTCCACTTAACTCGTTCTCGCTGCTACTTGGACTTGAACATTCACTATCTTCATCATATTCGATTAAGGATGTCGTATTTACTCCGAATATCTTGAATGCTTTCACAAAATTTGACCCATTGTCCGTAACAAAACATACTATTTTAGTGGGGTCAATATCAAAATCTCAATATATTTCCAGAAGCAAATCTTTTATGCGGTCAAAGGTGTGTGCCCCTTTAAACCGGCGACAAGCTAAAGCTGCGGAACGCCTCTTATAGTTATTATCAATCCAGTGCATTGTAACACCTAAAAAACTTCTTTTTTTCCCTGACCATATATCAGCGGTGGTGCACACTGCAGCTAGGTTTTCTTTTATTTCGCAAATCTGATTGAATGATTGTTTAGCTATTTTGTTTCTGAGAGTACGTCGCCCAGGTATCTTGATTCCTCTATTTGTCAAATTTAAATCCTCCATCATCTTAATGAAGTACGGATCTTCCACAGCTCGAAAAGCAATCATCGAGTTAAGGGGTTAGGCCACTCTACAGGGTGCAAAAATAGTCTGAGTTGTGATTTTTTTTCCAGGGAAAATATAAAGTCAATTGATTTTACTTAAGAACAAGTTTATTGTACATATGGTTGACTGTAAACCATAATTTTTATAGAACAGTGTAATTAGAAATTGCGACTGTGCACAGTTTCCCAGATGACCTGTCTCTTATGGAAGGATCCACGGCCGTACTATCAGCTCCTGTAAATTTTCAATTCTGATGAGTCACTGAATTTTGTGTTGTTGTATATAACAACAGCTAGAGAAGTACATAGGGTTTTTCTCATATATTGATTTTTCGCCGATTGGCGCACTTTTGAAGTCAAACTTGCAAAATTCGCAAAAAAATCTTCAGAAAATTTTGTATAACAAATGGGCTATGCTATATAAACAAAAAATCCTACGTACTTCTTCAGACAATGTATTTCTAAAGATCTAGTGAAAATTTAAAGTGAATTGGTTGCAAATTGTTCGAGTTATGGGTGCGGCCAAGTTGAAAAATGCAGTTTAGAGATAATGGCGTTTAAAGTTTGAAGTTCAGAAAAATCATAAAAAATTTTGCAATAACTTTAATCCGCGATGCCTGCACCATATAATTGGCCTTCTAGATTAGTGTCCTGCTCTTCCATTTCCTTCCTATTGGATTTTAAAGCGATCCTCCACGCTCTCGCAGCTTCAGACAGCGATCTCTCTGCAAGCTTTATGCGCTCTTTGTCTATCTCCAAGCACATTCCGTAGCTGTTCGGGCCGATTTCTAAACCCATCGCTTTTAATATGTGCAAAATTGAAGCAAAGCCGTCATTGTACACGCAGACTGCAATGTCCGTAGCTATGTCCAATACAATTTTACCACTAGAAATGGATTTAGGAGCTAATGCCCACACAGTGGAATTAAAACTTTCATTGCAGTTCTGAGTATAACCACCGATGCATCTAGTAAGAAGATCGTCTCTGGTCAATTCTTCGTAGACTGGCTTGATAGCTTTATACACTCCAATTGGAAGAGCTGCTTTATGTTTGTACTCAGCCAAACTATTTGTAGCTTTCGCCTTTTGCCATGAGCACCATGAGTCCTCTCCGATCGGACATTTATCGTGCTTTGGTTTTGCATCGGTAGATAGTTTATGATCAAGCGTAGCCCATATACTGTTCCGCATGTTTTTAACCGAATCGCAGTTTCTACGAATGGCTAATCCGTAATAAATAGAGAGTTCGTCTATCAGTTTCCCCGTCAATTTGCCCCTTCCGCCGAGACCCTTGGTATTTTTTTTCAAATTACGTAGGCGGGTACCCATTCGCTTTTGAACGTGATCTATACACTCTTTCTTGAGTACGATGATATCCTCATAGGGCTGAGCATCAGTAATGCCTTTGAAAGTTTTACAATCACCGTCACCAATATAATGGGTGTATTTTACTTGGTGCAAAGCTTCGGACCGTTGAAACATTTGAACAACTGCATCAACCTCCATTTTTCCTGCTGATCCGTCGTGATTTACATCGCAGTTATCTTTATGATTTTGTGCCCATTCCGCATATTCGTCGGTATCTTCTTTATTCTTCCAGTACTCACACGCCTTACAGTACTTAGATTTCACTGTGCAGTCTACGATTTTTGAACTATAATTGCCAATAAGACTCACCAAACCAAACAAGGACGTGAACCCACGTTTTCTCCATGAACCATCGCCTGATACCATGATTCCATTTTCTCCTTTTTCAGAAGAAATAGATGACTCGTTTTTCGCTGCTTTCATCATACTTTTTGCGGAAACTGCTTTAGTTGCAATTGAAATTCTTTTGACAATCTTATCGTAAAAAGAGTGAAACATTGGCCGAGGTAATTCCATGAATGCACAAAACTTTTTCATTCCTTGCAAACCGATTCCAAGTAACCGCATGGAAATTACTATTCTACGGTTTATTTCATAGCCTTTTTCAATGAATGGACCACTCGGTATTTCAGTCTGTACACATTTTTCACAGGACACTATGATTTTGAATCCCAAACCGCGTTTTCCACTTTCCGTGAATTTCACTTGTGATTTACAAACTTTACAAACGACAACGTTTGAAATTGCTGCAAAAACTGCAATGAAGTTTATCATACGATAACCAAAACCTGGATTCACTTCAATGTCGTACATATCTTCCGATTGTTTCAATTTTTTTGCGGATGTACTAACATTCAAATCATTTGGTGCCTCCAACTCGTAGCGATTCAGCGGTCTCCTTCCTGATATTCTCGGTCTCTTGGCGTATGTACATGTTTCTTTTGCACCTTTTTTACCACGATACACGGTACGACCCATTATGCAATCGAATCAATATATTGTTAGTTTTACCGTACGAATCTAACAAAGACTGGTGTTTCTAAAATCGAATGAACAATAATTTAAAGACGCGGCGAATAGCTCGAAAACATGGCGGCATATCTACTCTAGTTCGCTAAAATACCGTCCCTCGCTCCGGTCGGTAAAAAAGGCTGCCGCCCCGCCACCTGGCGACCTTGTACGCTACTTTGAAAAACAAGCACTTAGACCAGAATTTCATGGGTGGTGAGCAGCAGCCCGTGCTTTTTGTATATCTATACATTTATGTACAGATATACATTTATGTATAGAGGAGTTTACAATTATGTACATAAAGATATTTATTACCGATATAAAAAAAGCGGGGGCGCTGCCGCTGCACATTGCTGAAAAAATACCGGCCTGAGCGATATTTCCCGGCCATAATCTTTCGGGATATCATTCTTCAGATTCTAGGGAATCGTTTGAAACAAAAAAAAAAATCGATTTTTGGGAAATTCTATACTGGCCTAACCCCTTAACGAAATAATTTCCTAAGTTACGATCAAAACTTTCTTGAGTTACAGGTGTTTCTGGAGTTTGCCTTAAAGTCAACTGTATTATTTTTATTTTTCTTATTATCTTTCATATATTTTCTACATTCCTTTTCTGTGTCAGCACCATGATTCCGTTTTAAGTGTCCCAAAAAATTAGATGTCGTTTTACCATAGCCCTTAACTTCTTTACTTTGCTGGTCCGAACACCTCATACAAACTGCTACCGTGTTCTTCTCTATGCATTTGTCTAGTAGAAGCTTATAATAGATACCGTAAAATAAAGCAGAAGAAGAAAGATCCGATTCCGATTGCGATACCACCTTTGAATTTCCAGAATTGTTTGACGACACCGACGGATTGTCGGCAGTGTTTGACGACACCGACGAATTGTCATACAGCTGAAATTCAAGCTAGTTCCAGTTCAAACAGTGATAACACCTTCATTTTGGCCGAAATAGCTAAACTGAGCTTAATAAATAAACATAATTTAAAAAATCCAAAAACCCAACTGCTTAAAAATGAACCAAATAATGTACATAATAAAAAAATCTGAAAAAAACAAGCGCTTAGATGTCCGGTGGTCTAGAATTCTATAACATTATTATGGAATTAATACTATTGAAGAACATAAAATATTTTGTAATGATCGTAAGATAACAACTGAACAGCCAGGATCCATTAAAATATTATTAGCTTGGCTGTCGGATAATGGATCCCGACTGTTCAGTTGTTATGTTACGATCATTAGAAAATATTTTATGTTCTTCAATAGTATTAATTCCATAATAATGTTATAGAATTCTAGACCACCGGACATCTAAGCGCTTGTTTTTTTCAGATTTTTTTATTATGTACATTATTTGGTTCATTTTTAAGCAGTTGGGTTTTTGGATTTTTTAAATTATGTTTATTTATTTTTTACTTTTTTGTTATGAGTACCTAGCTACTAATAGATACGCTTCAAGAAACATGCTCAACATGCTCGGCAGCAAGAAGTTTTCGTCTTGTTGTTGTCGAAAAACTTATATGTGAGAATGGTTGTTACGCAACTTTCAATCGATTAGATCCTAAATGGTTAGTAGAATCGAAAATGTTGAGAGAAACCTAAAAATGATTTTTAAATACCTATTCAACGATCCCCCACTCGATATAGTTTGTCGACTTAAATTTTTTTCATTTTCACAAAATGGCGTCCAGTAGTCGCCATATTGGATTTTCACTAACGTCATGTCTTTAGTGACACTCGCCGGACTAAGAGGAATCGATTGACGTATGAATCATAAAAATCGGCCGAGGCGTTTGGTCTGTGTAGTGCTTCAAAGGAACATACAAACATACATACATACATAGGCTGTTAAACACAATACCATTCCTTTGCGTCGCGCAGTCGGGTAAGAACGAATAAATTTAAAGAGAGAAACACGAAAGAAAAAGAACGAGTTATTTATACTTTATAAGTTTCGCGTCAGACGACGAAGTATCGAAAAAATCGCTATTTAGAGACGACCGTCAACGACGTGTGCCCTTATGCGTGTGCCCGCATTCGGGCTGTATACTCGAGCATATCCCCCTCCGCACCGCGCCGCGCGCCGCATGCCAGGCCACGCCCTATCTTTTTGCTTGCTAACGCATGAGTTGCTTTGCGTTGACGCAGAATTAACATGTTCCCGTGGGAATTTTGAGAAAAAACGTATCCTATATTAATTACTCCCGTGATTGAAATGAATCTAATGATACCGCATACATATTTTTGTTGTTTAAAGGGAAATTTAGAAAAAATATTATTATGTCTTTATCCCGTGGGACTTTTATGATAAAATGTATCCTATGACACTCCCGTAATCAAGACAAATCTAACGATACCTCATACATCAAAATCCATCAAGCCGTTTAGGCTACAGGAGGTCACAAAGGAACAGACATACATACATACTTACATACACTCCCTCAACATTACCCTCCCTCTTTGGCAGTCGGGTAAAAATTAGAGAGATGGAACAAAATCGCAGACGTTACCCTAATTATAATCGGCAGCGATCACACTCCCGGTCAGCATCAAGGGGGCGTAATATGACTCGCCGCAGGCGCAGCCCCAGTGGTTGTAGGATTTACTAACCTTGAGGACCTTATAGAAGCCCTAGGAGCTCAATCTGAGGAGTTTAAGGGACTTTTTAGTTTATCACAACATATTTCATTTTCACTTTATCTCATCATTTGATCATTCCTCGAGGATGCGCTTTTCAGATACATAATATTATACAGTTTCCCTTTTGATTTTATATTTAAATCACAAATTATCCAACTAATTCAAGCCAAAACACAGAAATTGGTTTATTTTGAAACGAAAAGTGTTACACGACATGGTAGAGATTGCATTTGTTATTATCATTACAAATTTCGCGAGAGAGCAATAAAATGCGTGGAGCCATGTTCTTGGGAAAAAAAAATTAACAAGGAAAACTAAATAAGGTGCAATCGGAGGCGGAGATATGCACCATCATTCCTGTAAACCGCCTATGTGTAACAGATAGTAATAGTGGACTAAAATTTTTAGTGGACACAAGTGCGAACATTTTAGTGATACCGGTTAGTAATAAAAAACAACTCTATTTCGATAAGTGTGAGAACTATAAACTGTACGCCGCTAAGGGAACTGAAATAAAGACTTACAGTACTAAAACGTTAGATCTAAACTTTATGTTCGAATCCCGGTAGGTGCAAACATTGATGTGATGAATATGATGTTTGTTTCAGAGTCATGGATGTTTATATACTTATCTATGTATTTATATACCGTTGCTTAGTACCCACAACACAAGACCTTAGGGATCTTAGTGTGGGACTAGGTCAATGTGTTGTGAAGTGTGTGAATATTTATTTATTTATTGTTATTTATGTTGCGTAGACAATACCGGTGGTCATTCGTTATAGCGGACGTTAAACAACCCATCCTCGGTGCGGATTTTTTAAGTTACCACAAACTATTAGTGGACGTGCATAAGAAAAAAATCATAGATTCCTCCACCAACCTGTACAGTGTTGTGTCAATGACTTTATGCAATCAATTCTCTTAGCGAACTATAGACAGTAAAAACGAATATAGTGACCTATTGTCAGAATTTCCAGAAATCACGAAGCCCATACATTTTAAGGAAACTCCACACCGTTCTATCGTCCATCACATAGAGACTACTAGCACACCCGTCTACGCGCAACCAAGACCGTTACCCCCGGACAAATACAATAGAGTCAAGGCCCAATTTCAACGAATGCAAGATATGGGTATATGTCGAACATCGAAGAGTTGTTGGGCAAGCCCTCTTCGCGTGGTCAACAAGAAGAATGGTGATATCCGACCTTGTGGCGACTTTCGCCAGCTCAATGCGATAACAGTACCCGATAGATACCCTATACCGCGCATTCAAGATTGTACATACTTGTTATACGGAAAAACAATATTTTCACGTATAGACCTACAAAGAGCCTACCATGACATAGGCATTGCAGAAGAAGACATCGAAAAGACCGCCATTACGACTCCGTTTGGACTATACGAATTTATGAGGATGACCTTTGGGTTAAAAAACGCAGGACAGACATTCCAAAGATTTCTCAATGATTAAGTACTACAAGGCATACAGGATATCTTTATTTATCTCGATGACGTAATAATAGCATCTTCATCGGAGCATCAACATAGGCTGCAACTAAGACAAATTTTCGAACGCCTGAACAAATATGGAATTAGGGTAAAAGCCGGATAGTTGCTACACTTTTTAAAAAGCTCTTATTAAAAATGTGTACCAATTATTTTTTTATTGAAAGTGTATCCTTAAACATAGTTTATTAATCTTCTTTCATATCCTATATTAAAAAAAAATATAAATATTATTAATTTTGAGTGGGGATAGTTGCCTACTATGGCGGATAGTAGCCTAACGTTAAAAATGGTTCGAAGGATACTTGCCTAATGTGAGGATAGATGCCTGTCTGTTTTTTTTTCAAATAAAAATGAAGTTATATTAATTTCAATAATCAGTTTTTATTATTAAATACAATCTTTTATTCAGTTTTAATTAAAGTCTTATTATAATTATAAAATTACAACAAAAATAGATTCCAAAATAGTAAATAGGTGTCGAAAATAATAAGATAATATTGTTATTTATTTTAAAGAAAACAATAAACAAAATAAAAACTAACTTTGGCAGTAGTTAAGTAAGTATTCAGTCCTTATTTATTACTTACCGAGATCCTTTATAATGTACTAAGTACTAAGAGAAGTTAAATTACTACCTAATCAACACTTAAAAATACTAAGGTTTTAAATTGTAAATTAGTGAACATGTATTGTATTTTTTTATTAAATATTAGTATTTATCTCAAATATTAAAATATATTAATCAACTTTGGCATTAGCATTGATTATCACCAGAAGTCAAGCTTTTCAACTTGCCACATCTCATGCAATGGTTTTTGAATGTTGTACAAGTTTCATGCAACCACATTCGACACATCTGACATTGAATCCAATCTGATTTCGATTTAGTTAAGTTATAATTTTCAAAACATTCTGCACAATAATTATCAACTGAAACTTCTTTATTGGTATTTTCTATTGTTGAATTAACATTTTTTACTTTTAATATATTTTCAGTGTCTCTAATAGATGTTTTGTTTTTTTGCCTTTGATTAGTAGCCCTTTAGTAGCTTTTCCTTTAGATATTTTTGAATTTATAACCTCTTCTTCATTTTCACTATTAGAACTGTAGATACGAAATTTTCTTTTCCTTAGAGCCCTTCCTTTAGTCAGTTCAATAAAATCTGATTCTGATCCACTGCTGGTAATATCTCTATATTGTTTTGTTTTTTATTTTTTTGTGGTCGACCTTTTTTCTTCGTAATCTTTTCTTTGCTACCAACTGGTTTGTTTTTTGTTTTTTCCGTTTGTTTCATTATGCTTGTTTTCTTTACTTTCTCAGTTTTATTCTTTTTCTCGATTATTTTATTTTTGGTATAGGAGATGATTGATGTAAAAATTTCGATGGTGTTTCTTTTTGTAGATCTTTGTTCTGTGACTCATTTAAATATATCAGCGATGGCAATGATAGTTCAGTATTATCTAAAATGTAATTTTCAATTTCGCCATCTCCTAGGGCTAAACAATCATGAGAAAGAGCCAAAAGACTCGACGACGGCCTAGGTGGCGTACAACTTCGGTTCACACTATTCTGCTCAGCTTCATTTATGATTGTTTTTGGATTATTTTTATCACAGTAGCTTGGGATTTGGTCGCCTTCTAAAGTCACTTCGTTTTGCCGACTAAGTACATTACGTGGGTCATATTCAGATTCCTGTATGCGCTCACGTAATGCAAGTTCTCCAGAAGCACCTGGTATTTGATCTTTTATAGATTCAGACTCTTGTTCCTGCGTAAGCTCCCCCAATGCAATATCTGATATAGCAAATTCAGCATCAGACAGAGCATTTGGATTGACTGGATAGATTCCGCTGCCGCGAAAACCACTTATTGCGTTGGCAGGTGTAGTTGCTCGAATCCACGCCCTTGCTATCAGTTGACCAGAATTGTATCGGTTCAGTTTTTTTGTGGATTGGTGCGAATAAAATTGTTTGTCTCCGCATAATAGTATTTTTTAAATGGTCCGAATACAGATACGTCTAAGGGTTGTAAAGCAGAAGTAGTATGACTAGGTAAACAAAGCAGTATCACATCATTGTCACGAGAAGTTTCTAGCATACTGACAGCACTGGAATGTGATGAATGACCATCTAAAATTAATAATACCTTTCCTGGAGGCTTGCGGGGTATGAAATGTTCAGTCAGCCACTTGTAAAAAAGTTCTGAGGAAATATATGCTGATTTCTTTTGCATATAAACTTTTGAACCAGGAGGAAGTCCTTCTTCAAATTCTGGTTTTTTATTTACGCCTTTGATAATTAGAACAGGTGGGAGAAAATTGCCGATAGCGTTGCAATAAGCAACAACGGTAATTGTTTCGCCTTTTTCACCGGAAGTAAGTGATTTCACTGCTCTAGTACCTTTCTTGGCTAATACCTTGCCAGGTTTATTGTTGAGTTGGACACCGCTTTCATCCATATTGAAAATTCGCTCCGGCTTATCCAGCAAATCATTATTAGTTAAGACGGTTATGAGCAGATCAAAAAATTTGGCTACTTCGGCCCTGCTTAGACCCTTCGCTCTTTGAATTGATAAGCCCTCAGCTTGCCTCACAACAATTTCGGAATTTCTTTCAAGGAAGCTTTTCAACCATTGCGGTCCAGCCATTTTAGTTTCATTATTAAAATTGTGCCTTAATCCTAGTTTTTCGGTAAACTGATAGGCTAATTGGCGAATTAAACTCCTTTCAGGAGGAAATCCTGCGTCTCCGAGCTTCAATATATGGGAAACTAGTCTTTTCTCATTTTCAAACCCAAGGACAGGGTATTTTCCTACAAGTATTAAAAATACAATTAGATAAGTAGGTAAGTATGTAAATAGATTATTATATTTATAAGCTAAATATACATCTTTAAACCCTTGATATACCTTGGGTTACCAGTAGCTGGTTTCTTTTTTCATACCGTCTTCTTAAGGTTCGAGAGGATATGCCATAAATCCGAGATATTTCGTTGATACTTTTTTGTTTTTTATTTAGTTCTTCGAACGCAAGTGTTAAACTATCTTCTGTCCAGTTGATGTGGCGCGGCACCACGCCTGGCTTTCGTTTATACTTACGAGGCATTTTGCTGTTGAGTAATTATTTTATTTAAGATTTATAGTTTTATAGTAAAACCAAATAAAAATCACCAAGAAAAAATAGTAAAAGCAAATGAAAATAAAAAACTAGAAATAAATCTGTCTTTGCTGGTTAAAAATGTGTAGTAAAAGCAAAAGACAGTAGAGCAACTATCCGATTTGATACGGATACTTGCCCTTTTTATTTACGAAATAAATAAAAAATATTTAACAATAAAACCTAATAAACAGTGCAATTTAAACTCTAACGCATTCAAAGAAATAAATTGTTACCTACTGAAATCGCAATCAGTTATAAAAATATTTAACAGAGATTACTTACCAATATAATTCTGGCGCTCGTCAAAGTATCGCCGCGGAAGATTTTTTCTCACACGGACAAAACGCGTGCGCCTACTTCAACGGCTTATGCGGCACTGAGGCCTGCGCGGGGGACGCTTTTAATTATGATAAAAAAAACACTGTCAATACGTCTATCATAGAGCAATTGAAACTGAGCCAAGTATTCGTCTGAGGCAACTATCCGGCTTTTACCCTACAATAGATTTAGCGAAATGTGAATTTGGAAAGAGTGAGTTGAGCTTTTTGGGTTTTCACGTCTCAAGAGAGGGTTTGCGACCTTTAGATGAACAAGTAAAAGTAATTTCCGAATACCCAAAACCCAAAAGTGTAGACGAATTACGACGTTTTCTGGGAACGGTGAACTTTTACCGTCGTCATTTACCAAGAGCAGCCGAAATTCACAGTAACACACCGAAGTTCTCGCTGCCGAATCAAGGTAAGCATATCCAATATTGGACTTGTATTTTATTTCGATTGTTGGTATCTTCACATCATTTTGGATATGCGAACTTGACATGGAATAAAACTGAACTGGCTTCGAAGGCATGTCTTGGTTTTTACAAGTTGTGCAGTTGCTTCTGTATACGCCGGGTTTGCCACATCCATAACATTTTAACTCCTGAGTGTCTGGTTTCTTTTTTTGTGAGGCTATATACTCTCGGCATACTTCAACTAAATGGCCACGTCTGCTGCAAAATGTGCACCTTTTTAGCTGAATAGATTTTTCGGGTTCAGCATCTGTAGCATTATCTTTTTCTAGTTTTTCGAAATGGCGGGCCTTTGCTAGCAAAAGTTTTAATTTCTGATCTAGCAATGTGTTTCTTGATATGTAACAACCCGTAAATTAGTTCAATTTGGTCCTCCTCTTTATGTTTTTTTGCAGGTAGTTGCGAAAGTAAGGCTCTTTTCGCACATAGAAAATCGTCAATGCTCTCTTTAAGGCCTTGTTTGGTCTTGTTTGGTGGCAATAATTTGTAGATATATCTCATGAGGTTCTTGTTTTGGTGCGAATGCGCTTCTTATTAATTTAAGGGCAGTTACCCAATTTTTCGCCTCCGATTTCACTCCTTGCCACCAGGTTGCGGCGGTGTCCGTGAAAAGTAATCCCAGGCCTTCAACTGCATCGGAGTCCGATATATTTTCTATTTTTTTTTAAATAACGAAATAGCGTTGACAAACTCTTCCATTTTATTATGGTTTCTATTAAGTATGGAATATTATATCAATGTCCTAGTCTTAAAAAGAAAAATGTTTCACTAGGAGCGCTACTGTCTTTGCCTGCTTACGTGTCTAAGTTTTTAAGAGATTAGTGTGCAGTGAATAAATACTTTTATTTTAGAATTTCTTGCATATTTATTAATGTTTCCTGGATATATCTATTATCCCAACAGGTTATGGGCCCAGGTCATTAATAAAGTTATAAAGAGCAAACACTCGGTGCAAGTAATTACATTTTTACATAACCTCAAAGTTCGACGCCGGTAAAATGGATGTTGGTGGCCTTAAAATGAATGTGGAGAGGTTCGATGGCAATAATTTCCGCCAATGGAAGGTCCAAATCATGTGTGCATTAAGGGCGAAAGGAATCGGTCTGTCTGTATCGAAACCAACTGATGGTAACACAGCAACCGCATGGCTCAAAAATGACGGCATGGCCATGTTCATCATCACATCTGCAATGGACTACAGACAGATAGCACTTATTGAGAATTGCGACAGTGTCAAGAAAATTATGGAAAAACTTGAGTCAATATATGAACAGAAGTCAGAATTCAATAAAATGTTAGTACATGAAAGATTCTATCAATACAAGATGAGCCCATCTGACAGCATAGCGCAACATATATCTAAAGTAGAAAGCTTAGCGCAACAGCTTAAAGATAATGGTGAGCAAATCAGTGAGACTGCGATCATTACAAAGATTATCAGTTCCTTCCAAGTATCGGTCCAGGTAGCGGCTCAACAAACTATACATAATCTCACTGCTCGCTTGATGGATGAAGAAGCCAGTTTAACTTCAGAAGAGCAAAATGAACTAGCGGCTGCTCAAGAAAAGCCGAAAGAAAGTAAAAATAATTCTGAAAATACACGTCATCGTTTTGTGTGCTACAATTGTAATAAGCGTGGTCATTTTGCAAGGGACTGCCGTGCTAAGAAATCTAGTCGAAGACGTCAAGAGCAAAACAATATGTTGGCATTCTATGTAGATGATGCATACTTTACCTCTGAAAGTAATGATGATGTGTGGTTATTAGACAGTGGAGCATCTGTACACATGACTTACAGAAAAGATTTTTTCTTGAATATTTGTAATCTGTAGCAAGCTGTTGCCCATAGTTACGATGCTATTAATATTCCTACGCGAAAATGTCATATAGAAGCACTTAGATATATTGAGGTCAAGTCTACTACAGTCACAGTAAGTCTCAAATCTAAATAGATCCGCCTGTAGATCCGATGCATCGGTCACGTTCCGCACAGTCTTCAAAATCTTCATATCATCGACAAATAGGGGTATTTTAGAACTTAAAAAGCAGTTACTAATATCGTTGATGAATATGACAAATAACAGTGGACCCAAAAGCGAGCCTTGAGGTACTCCAGAAGGGACACATGACCAGCTAGACGAATAACCCTGGAGTACTACAGCCTGGCTACGGTTTTCAATATATGAAGAAAACCATCGAAACAAATCGCCATGGATGCCTGCAGCAGCCAATTTCGTCAAAACTATTCTGTGATCAATGCGATCGAACACTTGCTATAATCCGTGTAGATAACGTCGACTTGATACCCCTTGTCCATTCCCTTGGAAATATATTCATGAGCAAGAAGAAGGTTTGTGTTAGTGGCACGTTTACGGAGGAAACCATTAAAGAGTTTTTAACTCGAAATGGAATAAAACATGAATGCAATGCCCCCTATACACCTCAGCAGAATGGTCGGGCAGAACGAAAGTTACGTACAATAGTTGAGAGTGCGCGTTCCATGCTTTATGGTACCGTAATTTGCCTTTATCACTGTGGGCAGAAGCAGTGAACTGTGCAGTCTACTTACAAAACAGAACAACCTCCAGTCAAACTCCAAGTAAGACATCTATGAAATGTGGACTGGTGAGAAACCTGACTTAAAAAATTTAAGAGTGTTTGGTTCATGTGGATATGTCCATGTTCCTAATGTATGCCGAACAAAACTTCAGAAGAAAAGTAACAAGATGATTCTTGTGGGCTATGATAATCACAAATATAGAATGTATGACCATAGTACAAATAAAATTAAAATATCAAGAGATGTTTTCTTTGACGAGAATTATGTTTCTGTCACAAAGAATATGACAGAATTTGAAGTCACTGAATCTATACAAGAAACCCCTATTCCATCGATATCTCAGACCGAGCCAATTGATATTACAACCACAAGATTACAAGACCAAGGGATAATAGAAATTTTCAAGCATTTCTTGTGGAATATGTTCCATCCACTTATGAGGATGCAATAAACGCTAGAAAATGGAAGATGGCAATAGAAGAAGAATTAAGAGCTCATGAGGAAAATAAAACCTGGACAATTATAGATAAGACACCTATAACAACAAAATGGGTCTTTACAATAAAGAAAAATAAAGAAGGAAAAATTGAAAGATACAAAGCAAGATTGTGTGCTCGTGGTTTATCACAGATAAAAAAAGTTGATTATAATGAAACTTTTGCACCAACTACTAGATTTGACTCAATCAGAATTTTACTTAGTTTGGCTGCTAAGTATAACTATGAAGTTGTTCAATTTGATATAAAGACAGCTTTTCTGTATGGGGAGCTTGAAGAAGAAATTATGGAAGTACCTAAAGGTGTAGATGTTGAACATGGAAAAGTGTGCAAACTCAACAAATCCCTATATGGACTCAAACAGGCTCCACGCTGTTGGAATATGAAATTCACTCAATTTTTTAAAGTCATGTGGGTTTATACAATTAGAATCTGATCATTGTGTATTTAGGAGCTATTTCAACAATATGAGAGTATTATTAATATTGTATGGAGATGATGGTCTAATTTTTGCATCACACAAAGATGTCTTGAAGTTGGTTATAGATGCACTTAAAACTAATTTTAATGTTAAAGTCTTAGATCTGAATTGTTTTGTTGGATTAGAAATACATAAGTCAGAAAAGTCCATTCATATTTCTCAAACAAATTATATTGAGCAAATAATACAGATATTTAATTTATCACAAGCAAAATCTTGTAATACACCAGCTGATTGTAATATTATAATATATAATATTGTAATATTAATAATTTCTTTTGCTGTTAACATGCTATGCCGATATGTAAATAATCCCAGTTTTGAACATGTTAAAGCAGTTAAACGTATAATAAGTTATTTAATAGAAACTAAAAATATAGGAATTGAGTATAATGGAAATGTAGAGTTAATAGGTTATTCTGACTCTGACTATGCTAATGATGTAGTAGAGTCTAGAAAATCTACTACAGGCTATTTGTTTTTGATGAATAATGGTCCAATCACTTGGACAAATCGCAAACAACAAACAATTGCACTGTCCACAATGGAGGCCGAATTTATGGCAGCTTGTGATGCCACAAAAGAACTTTTATGGGTAAGACAATTTCTATCAGATTTAGGTGAAACTCAAAATTGTATTAATTTGTTTATTGACAATCAGGCTGCAATAAAATTGATATGCAATCAATCAATTAATGTTTCCTGGATATATCTATTATCCCAACAGTTTCGCCCACCCTTAAAACGCGACGTGCAGTTTGCGAAACTTTTTTTTGTGGGTTCATATCTGATAGCGAAGTGGAGGCTAAAGAATGTACTAATCAGGATATTTGTTCTTCACTTGATGAAGATGCTGTGGCTGTTATTGTGTTCAATAGGCGATTGAATTGGTCCTCTGTTATTTGTAACGTCATTTTTTCTTTGTTCTACCCACGTCTGCAGTAATTTCGAAATTATGTACTTGTGCGGGTAGTTGAGATTTACGTTTGGGCGCCAGTTGTAGGGGGTTTATTATGAAAACCACGGTTACATGTAGGTATCTCTATATTGATAGGTACTAGACTTATACATATATTTGGTATATATTATTTCATGCCTACGTAAGAAATAGGGGTGGACGCGGAGCATACAGCATCCCCTATTACCTCCTATTCTGTCTTGTTGGTTACGACGCGGGGCATCTATAACCAGCATCAATAGTTTACTGCATGTTTATGGCCGTTTGTCATTTTGTTTTCTAAATGCGGAATCCATAATCGATCAGTTTGACCGAGTATCTAATTCTATTAGTAAAGTTTCATTAAAATCCATTCACTAGGTTTTACATGAAATAGTAACAAACATCCATCCATAGGTACTTACAAACTTTCGCGTTTATAATAAATATAGTGGACGCTTGCGACTCCGCGTGGACTGAAAATTAAATATTGAAATTATCTAGGGTAAAAACATTTTCCCGGATAAAAAGTAGCTTTTATATTAAGTGAAACCTGTCACAATCTATTCCTGAAAACTGCATCAAATTCGGTTCAGCCGTTTCTGAGATTAGCATGCACAAACATGCAGACAAAATGGAAAAACACTGTTTTAGGTTCTCTTGCGTGTAGAAGGGTCACCCATTATAATATTTTTAATATATGTCCATGTACAGAAATCAGTCCGTTACAATTATATTATATGTATAGATTTGTGGGAGGAAAATAGTAGGTATCAACAAGTAAAGCCATACGATTTAGTTTACTTGCTTAGATATCGTTTTACTATCTCACAATATCCTGCACGCGGTCCGTCATAATATCTCACAAAGGCGAAAGAGTTTGATATTACATTCTGCAAGCTGTTTTAGTGTTATGTACAGTCGATTGATTAAATGATAATACAAAGATGATGGTAGGTACAGTAAAGTAGTGGGTCCGCTTACTTTTCTAAGTATGAATACTGGGTTCTAATACTTTGACGTGGTGGTCGTTGTGATGAGTTTTTAACCGATTTCATTTAATATGATATGTATGTAAGTAGGTAATTTTAACAGTTTTTCACGTATACGCGTTAGAAATATAGTTTTAAAGTCACAAGATCGAACGTAATCTCATAAATAATTAAACCTACCCTGCTTCCGACGGCATTAGAAGACACTTATTTATGTACGTTACTGTACTTGCTTCAGTTCTGGGCCAATTCTCGAAGTCTCGAGTTGGAATGAAGCCGAAACGGAATCGTTGTAGACGCCCAAAACAAAGCAATAATTACTTTACCGTGACGTAGTTAGACACATTTCAGCACAAGACAGATAGTATTATTCTGTCATACTCGTGAGCGATGCGTACCAAAATATTTTGTTGTATAGCAGTATTTATAATAATAAAATTTATAAAAGATCCAATGATATTCGTGAATAGGGAACCAGAAGTTATTCCATGCGCCTTCTTAAACCTTCGGCCATCCATATTCATAATTGGCGTATTAATAAAGTAATCCACTATTAAACCTCCGGCTCCGGCTATCCGATTCATCAAGTTCAAATTTTTCACGGACTATCTTGTATACGTCACGAATTAACCATGCAGGTACAGTAGTATAAAAACTAGAATAATCCAACATTTATAGTTTCGACCAACCATCCATTCTTCGAGCCCGGTTAAGTTGGTTATTTAACCAAACCATTCCTTCTTTTAAGGTTTCCATCCCATATACAACATGTTTTGTTCAGTCATTTGTTTCAATAAAGACATCCCGTATCTAGATCCGCTATCATGAGAGCGGGGTATGCCCAAACTGGCCGGACCTTGTTCAAATCAACATTGCTAACATGAAAGCGACAAAAGGCCACACAGTCTGGAGCGGGAGAGGGGTGCACAAGGTTTCCTAGTCCCAATCCTCTCCTTGTGGTTTTTAAAAGCACGTAAATACTTTGAGAATATCTCACCTTTCTTCATTCTGGGACAAGTTGTAATAAAAGGAAGTCCTGGAGAAGTTGACTGCGGTAATAGGTTTAGTCCATCTTTCATCGATATTGATCTTATCTTCTCAGTAACATTTATCTCAGCTCTGAGTAACTCAAGAGCAGCGGTATATTCATCGCCAAACAATGAATTCCTATGGGCAGTGGGAAAAGAGAATTTCATTATACTCTTCCTTCGTATCCTTTGTAACAGTTGATCTAAAATTTGTTTTAAGTATGTCAGTCACATGCCCACCTAGTGAAGCACGAAACATGCTTTTACTCCCTCAAACGAGAGTGGGTGAATCAAGTCGGTAACCAAACCCTTCACCTCTAGGTAAGTGACATCCAGCCGTACCACTTGGAATTTCAATACCTCTTTCATAAATAGGATATTCAAAACTTTGTATGAGGACGGCTACATCCAGAACTCATAACAATTTTTGCCATCATGGCTAATATAAGATTAAATACGCAGATTTGATTTAGGTAAAAAACAACACTCTGAAACCTTATACGTACTCAAAGTTCCTCTTTGTACTGCTCTTACAGCTGCGATCAGATCGTCTTCTGACCACAATGCCCGTTTGGGAGGCATCGTGATCGTAAACACAAGAGTTGCCACGAATAGTGATTTGGCCGATACCGAATATTCTGCAACGCTGTCGGCCGCCGAATATTGGTTTTAAGTACTAGATATCTGTTGTATGCCATGATTTTAGTTACTTATATATATTGCATAGTTCTAAACCAATTAAATGAAAAGTAGGACTCCTCAAACGGCAGAGGATACAGGCCCATGATTAGAGTCAGTGATAAGTACGCTATCATTTCAGGTCGGAGTCCATCGTCGAAGTTCGTGCTATTTGCTGGCAGGTTGTTTGCGTTGGCTATTTTTGCGCCACATATCGATTTGTTTCAGTAACCAACATATCAAAAAATTGCACGTCAATCATTCGCTCAAAAATGTCCGTTGGTGTTGTGTCGTCAGTTATTTGAAATGTTGTCCCAGTTGTCCCCGTAAAAGTCTCCCGTTTCCCTTTAAAGGCCGTTTTGTCTCTGTTCAAGTCAAATACGTCAAGTCAAATACGTAATAGTCGGTCGGTATCAGTTGTCGTAGAGCGTCGTCATTTTGTCGGTCCTCCATGTCCATAATGCGCTCTTGGTGTTCTGTCATGTCGTTGACTGTTGAAGTGGAAATGAAGGGTCGGGGAAGTTGTCATCGTTACAGTCAGTAAGGCATTCCAAGTCTTCGTCACTGTCACTGTCAATCAACTAGTCAGTCACCGTCGTGTCAAATACAGGATCTGTCGAGCCTGAAAGGTAAAAATAAACGATTATACATACCGCCACATAAACTGTACTCTCTCTGACTATCTGTTGATGAATTTGTGCTTACCAATAGCAGACCGTGGTCGGCGCAGGTTGGGGATGGAGGAACTGCTCGACCCCTCCACTTCGCATCCCAATGCTGGTACTGTAACCCCATTATAACATCATAAATAAAACATAATAAGATATGACTGACAAGCGTCAGATAAGCCATCTGAAGAATAAGGTAGATGCCTATTCTGTTGTAATCAAGTTTTAGAGAAAGACAGCATTAATTTTATTCTTCTGATAGGACGTAGATGACCTTTAGATCAGCCCAAGCAAGTAAGGCACTAATAGTCCGAAGATGGTCCGAAGGCATAGCTTCAACTTCATTTCTATAAGTTACATTATACAGGGTTACCGGAAATTCGATACATTCCCTTGGAGATCACAAAGTAGAGCTTATTTGCAATGGTTTTTGTCCAGTAATACCCTAGCCGGAAATTAGTACTTTCTGAGATATTAATATTTTTGTTTTTATTTCGGAAAATGCCTATTTTTGTCAAAAAATGGCATATACCTCAAATATTTTACATTCTAAAACTCTTGTTTGTACATTTTCTAAGAGGTAACATGCTAGCACGCCCTTGAGAGAACAAAAAATTTAAAAAATACGAGCTAGCTACGTGTTGCGGTATGAGAATCGCAAGAAGTTTAAGAAAAAAATCTTTTTTGTCCAAAGTTTTTCTACTTTAGCAAAAAAATAATGTACGGGACGTAATGTACAAGCTACTAAAATAACTTCCTCAGTTTACTAGCTATCTAAAATGGTATAAACATTTACGAAAAAGTTAAAAAAAGGAAAGTTATGGCTTGAAAGAAAAAAAAACATTAAATGTGCAGTATTTTATAAGTATCATATTTTATTGGAAAGAAATGAAAATAATCAGCTTTATTAATAGTTTTTATTGAAAATAAATAAAAAATTACAACTCTTGCTCAAAATGAGAGCTACGGTTTCTAATACAGGCACGTAGTCTTCTTCGAACTTCGGTTTTTATTACACGAGAAGTTATCCTCTCTGATCTGGTCCGCTGCGTTTATTATCTTCTGTCTTAGTTCTTCCACGCTGTTGATGGGTTGGTTTGCTTGGTAGACCAGCTCCTTCATGTGGCCCCAAAGGTAAAAATCGCAAGGTGTTAAGTCAGGACACCTTGCTGGCCAAGGAATTGGCCCTCCTCGACCAATCCAACGACGCGGATAATTCTGGTTAAGCCATTCTCGCACTTCTCGGCGGAAGTGTGCTGGGCATCCGTCGTGCTGGTAGATAATCACCCTCCGCAATGCAAGCGGCACATCGTCCCGAAGAAAGTTTTCATAGGTTTCGCCATTTAAATTTTGCGGAAAAAAGTGTGGCCCAATAAGATGGTGATCGATAATTCCCATCCAAACATTTAAGGAAAATCGGTGTTGATGAGCTTTTACCTTTTTTTGTCTGGGATTGGTATCTTTTGGAGACCAAAAATGAGAGTTGTGGAAATTTGTGATTCCATCGCGATCAAATTTGGACTCATCTGTCCATAAAATCTTGTTAATATAATTAGGATTCTCCATATCCAACAAGAAGCGACAAAAGTCAATTCTTCTTGCTGCATCTCCTTCCTCTAGGGCATGCACGGGCGTGTAATGAAAGGGGTAAAAACCACCTGTATGGACAGTAAACCACACCTTCCATTGTGTAAATCCCGGACGCCTGGCCACAACTGTTGTAGAAATAGTGGGATCTCGTTGAAATTGTTCCAATATTTCATTTTCATCTTCTGGAGCGTAGATGCGAGGTCTGCCGGCATCAATCTGTAAGATTCGTCATCCCAGATAATTGACCCGATTGCTCAGTTGGTTAGAGCGAAAGCACGGTTTGCGAGAGGTCGTGGGTTCGAGTCCCACTCAGGTGAAGAATTTTTTCATTTTCTCTATTAATAATTTTTTAAAGTATTGTACTCAAAATGTAATAAAGTAAAAGACGCTGAGACAAGACAATCACAAGTCGTGTGCCTCTCTTAGTGGAATACTCTAATGGTGTTAGACACCACAGCCCTGCAGAAGGGATAATGATGTTCCCCTTCCATCTAAGCCCTAATGCAGGCTTCGCAAATAAGGTGCCCACAAGGAACACACACGGAAGTGGTCTCGGCGTCATAACAAACTCGACATTGCGGCATGCGATTAAGCAGCGGGTCTGGGTGTGGCGATGGAGTTGGGATTGGGAGTGGATCTGGTATTTGGATTGGGAGTAGAGTTGGTGATAGTTGGTTATGGGGTTGGTGATGATAGCTTTCGGTGTAGAGGTAGCGACGGAACAACAAGCTGCTGTGGTGAAATCGGGCTGGGGCTCCGGTGACTCAAACCCACCTCTACTTCAAGGCCTATATCAGGCACGTCTTCAGCCACCATATAAGCTTCAACCAGGCCACCCACGGCATGTAGGAAATTGCGAACGGTCGTGCGACCGTTCTCCACGTCTTGGGCGTAAACTTAAAATATTGTACTCAAAATGTAATAAAATAAAAGATACAATAATAAAGTAAGTATGTACCTATAGACGCTGAGACAAGACAATCACAAGTCCTGTGCCTCCCTTAGTGAAATACTCTAATGGTGTTAGACACCACTGCCCTGCAGAAGGGACAATGTTGTTCCCCTTCCACCTAAGCCCTAATGCAGGATTCGCAAATATGGTGCTCACAAGGGACACACACGGAAGTGGTCTCGGCGTCATAACAAACTCGACATTGCGGCATGCGATTAAGCAGTGGGGGCACCGTCGTTGGGCATGCAGCTGGAGTTGGGTCTGGGTGTGGCGATGGAGTTGGGATTTGGAATGAATCTGGTATTTGTATTGGGAGTGGAGCTGGTATTTGGATTGGGAGTAGAGCTGTGGAGTTGGTGAGAGTTGGTGTTGGGGTTGGTGATAGGTTTCGGTGTAGAGGTAGCGACGGGACAACGAGCTGCTGTGGTGAAATCGGGCTGGGCTCCGGTGACTCAAAACCCACCTCTATTTCAAGGCCTACATCAGGCACGTCTTCAGCCACCATATAAGCTTCAACCAGGCCACCCACGGCATGTAGGAAATCGCGAACGGTGGTGCGACCGTTCTCGACGTCCATCACTGCCGACCGTAGCCTGGGTTGGCTTATAAGAAACCCAGCCTGATTTCTGCGATTTATTATCCCATTATGCCTATGGGCTCTGTACCGGCATGCACTAACTTCTAACTTCTGTTTTATTCTTCCTGGAAAAATAAATTAATAGGTAAGTAGATGTTGTAGTGTATAGCTATTTGTCTTGTGCGCATACGTCACGGGTGACCGCGGTTGGGGGTAGTTGTGTACCGACCACCGCGGAGAGTGAACGTGTTGGTGCGCTGGCAAGCCAAATCTGGATTTACTTCTTCAAAGTATATTCAAAGCACAATATTTATAAGTACAAAACGACAAATGGTTATTATAATTATCATTATACACGAAACGTTCACTCTCTGAGACGCGCGGGCGTTCTGCGCACTCGACGCAGACGCGCTCTAATGTTTGCGTCCGGCACGACGCATGCGCGAACCGTAGCGTCATTGCTGCGCGGTCGGGCAGTCGAGGGGAGTGGCGGCAAATTTAAAGTTTGGCGCGTTATACCTTAATATTATAGAAGCATTTGTTTATCATCCATTTATGAAGTATTCTTTTAAAAAGATTTATTGTATTATTGACATGAACGTATAAAGAACAGAACAACGGACGTAATGCTGTCAGTCCACAGACACCACAGCCCTGCAGAAGGGATAATGATGTTCCCCTTCCATCTAAGCCCTAATGCAGGCTTCGCAAATAAGGTGCCCACAAGGAACACACACGGAAGTGGTCTCGGCGTCATAACAAACTCGACATTGCGGCATGCGATTAAGCAGCGGGTCTGGGTGTGGCGATGGAGTTGGGATTGGGAGTGGATCTGGTATTTGGATTGGGAGTAGAGTTGGTGATAGTTGGTTATGGGGTTGGTGATAGCTTTCGGTGTAGAGGTAGCGACGGAACAACAAGCTGCTGTGGTGAAATCGGGCTGGGGCTCCGGTGACTCAAACCCACCTCTACTTCAAGGCCTATATCAGGCACGTCTTCAGCCACCATATAAGCTTCAACCAGGCCACCCACGGCATGTAGGAAATTGCGAACGGTCGTGCGACCGTTCTCGACGTCTTGGGCGTAAACTTAAAATATTGTACTCAAAATGTAATAAAATAAAAGATACAATAATAAAGTAAGTATGTAGTGAAATACTCTAATGGTGTTAGACACCACAGCCCTGCAGAAGGGACAATGATGTTCCCCTTCCACCTAAGCCCTAATGCAGGATTCGCAAATATGGTGCCCACAAGGGACACACACGGAAGTGGTCTCGGCGTCATAACAAACTCGACATTGCGGCATGCGATTAAGCAGCGGGGGCACCGTCGCACAGAAGTCGATTTTAGCAATTTAGGCGGTCAAAAATATTTTACAGCGCATTTTGCTTTTTTTTGGTTTTTAATGACCAAATACGCAAATAAAATTCATCAAAAATTAAGAATATTACCATATTTTTATTATATAAGTAGTTATAACATTTTTTATTGTATGTATTTCAAAATAATAATAATTTAGTACAAATAATTTACGATTTTCGCATCCGGTTTAGGCTAAAGCACATACCTATAATTATTAACTATTTATTTATTCTTCACTTTCTGCATCTGATATATCAGACTCTGTGTTTGGTTCAGCTGGTAATAGCATATTTATTGTTTCTGGACAAAATGATCTTGCTTTAATGCTTTTTTTTTGTTTGTCTAATGCTACTTAATAGTGGATCTGAACTCAACAATAATCTATTGTAAACATCAAGGTTGCAATGCTCCCTTGAAAATTTTCTAGCATAATTTTCCCGATATAACCGAAAATGCTTATTTCGTGCTTCGGCTGCTTCCTCCGACAACTGTCCTATTGGCAATAATGCATTTTTAATAATTTCTGCGCCATGTATTAATATTTTATGCATAGTCGGAGTCATGGGATGCCACCCGTAGAGATCACAATACAATCTTGCCGTTGCCATAGCATACTCATCAAATTTCTTGGTGTCTATTTTATGCCCACTCGAAATAGTTTCCAATATAACTTTTAAACTATAGATGAGATTAAAATCAACTTTTGTTATGTCAGCAGCCAAATGCGGGTTTTCAAAAAATCTCCTACTTGTATTGCCATCATTGGTATTGCCGAAATTAGCTTTCGGCATGTCTACCAACAATCCAGTTTCCACGCGAAATCTTTCTTGAATGTTTCTTTTTGTTTGTGCTTCTAACTCTTTTTCGTCTTCCGATCTCTTTTGTCTATACTTTTTTACGGGTAATTTGTACGCCAGATGTAAAACTCTTTCGAAAAATCGAATTCGGGCGTGCAGTACAGATAGTCCAAATTCCAAAGCTTTGAAACTTGTCTGTAATTTTTGAGTCAGATTATTAAAATCTTTAGATGTGGCTCCACAAATATAACACTTACTCGTGGATTTGGTATCAGTTGCAGCATTGCACACCTTGCCATCGACCATTGTCATCTTGAATATCTGTTCAAAGATAAATTTGTTCTCATGCAATATAACTTCTGTAGGCGTCAACTTTCTAATAGCATCTTCAACATAACTTATTTCCTCCTTTGTTACATCTATAGATTCTTTAACAAACCGAAACCTTATTGGTCTACAATATCTAGGCGATGACGGTGTAGGGTTTTGCCATATAACTTTTTTCCCTTCTTTTCCGCAAGTTATTCTAAGAGGAACAAAAGAGCTTAGAAACATATTGGAGTCTGTGTCTGTGGCATTTTCGAATATTTGCTTGTATTTAGCCTGTTGTGATCCATCACAACCCCACTTACAAATTATTTTTAAGGAATCCCGTTCAATGTGTTTAAGGGAACAAAGTATTTCTTCCACTGCTATAGATAAGCGCGTAATTGTATTATCAATTAGGCTTTGTAAATTGCTTTCCGCACAGGTGCTTGTGATCCTTATACAATCCTTGGGCGGGTAACATTCTTTTTTTGCCTCGAGTAACAGATCATAGCACGGGTATAGTGATTTATTTGTGTTTCTAACAATTTCATACTGTCGCTTAGTTAAATCCGCTTCAACAAACATTGATAGGGCTTGCAGTGGTGTAAGACAAGCAATTTCTGCTCGATCTGCTATTTTGTATGCGTTTCTGTATTTCTCTGCACGAGTTGGAGAATTCGTAATATCTCGAAGTATTTTCGAAGCGTTCCTTTTTCCTTGAGCCTGTAGTGTGGTGTTTGCTGCGTGAACTATGGCGTCCGCATTGAAAGTAGAGCGTATTTCTTCAGTTTTCCTTCGTTTCGTCCTCTCACTACAATCTTTAAATGATTTAGATGGCCGGCCCGGTCGATTTTCAACATTTGTCGGAAGTTCGAACGTTCCGCTTAACCAATTCTCATAAGTTTTAAAAAATACAGCTTCTTTTCTATGAGCTTTAGACCATTTTTCTTTCATAGATGTTTTAAAATATGCAAATCTTTGTTTTAAACTGCTTATATTATCACGTGTGTCACCATAACAGGTCAAAAGGTAGTTTTCTAGATAATTTAGTTTTTCATTCAAATTAGGCAAGTTTTGCTGTTGCATTTTATCGTAAAGATAACGCCGGGTCACTATTTTTACGCCAGAGGTACCTAAAGCAAAGAAAAATGCACTTTATAAAACTTTAAAGAAAAAAGTTTTTTTATTTTTGTATGACTTCCAATCTTAAAAAACCTTTAAGTCGGACATCCGCGGCTATCCGCACTTAAAATATGTGTCGTCAACTAGCCTTATATGTAAAGTATTTGAAACAAAAAAAAAATATTACGCGAGAGAAGGCGATAATATAACTAAATTATATTTGAACAAGAAAATTCATAAAACAAATATATTTTTTATATACCCTCTTTTAAAATTGAACCATTAATATAAAATGAAGTCAACACACTTAAAATACATTAGAATATAACAACTCTTACCTGAATTACTTGAATCCATCACAATCGTTGCGAAATATCAAGTAGAAAACACAAAAATATATTTTCTTTAATTTCGTCAATTGAGATCGTGAAAAACAATAACATACAATTAGCGCGAAGATCAAGTTCGAACTGCGATTGCAAGCACACGGTGCATGTTTAGTAGGTTAGGGAGTTAAATTCTTGTTACTGGTGTATTTCTCTTTATATCTTAGCTACTATTGGTTGATAACCTTTTCGTTTAAAAAATTGACTTATGGCCGGCTAATTTTTAATAATCGACGTATGTGCGTCGTTGGGCATGCAGCTGGAGTTGAGTCTGGGTATGGCGATGGAGTTGGGATTTGGAATGACTCTGGTATTTGTATTGGGAGTGGAGCTGGTATTTGGATTGGGAGTAGAGCTGTGGAGTTGGTGAGAGTTGGTGTTGGGGTTGGTGATAGGTTTCGGTGTAGAGGTAGCGACGGGACAACAAGCTGCTGTGGTGAAATCGGGCTGGGCTCCGGTGACTCAAAACCCACCTCTATTTCAAGGCCTACATCAGGCACGTCTTCAGCCACCATATAAGCTTCAACCAGGCCACCCACGGCATGTAGGAAATCGCGAACGGTGGTGCGACCGTTCTCGACGTCCATCACTGCCGACCGTAGCCTGGGTTGGCTTATAAGAAACCCAGCCTGATTTCTGCGATTTATTATCCCATTATCCCTATGGGCTCTGTACCGGCATGCACTAACTCCTAACTTCTGTTTTATTCTTCCTGCAAATATAAATTAATAGGTAAGTAGATGTTGTAGTGTATAGCTATTTGTCTTGTGCGCATACGTCACGGGTGACCGCGGTTGGGGGTAGTTGTGTACCGACCACCGCGGAGAGTGAACGTGTTGGTGCGCTGGCAAGCCAAATCTGGATTTACTTCTTCAAAGTATATTCAAAGCACAGTATTTATAAGTACAAAACGACAAATGGTTATTATAATTATCATTATACACGAAACGTTCACTCTCTGAGACGCGCGGGCGTTCTGCGCACTCGACGCAGACGCGCTCTAATGTTTGCGTCCGGCACGACGCATGCGCGAACCGTAGCGTCATTGCTGCGCGGTCGGGCAGTCGAGGGGAGTGGCGGCAAATTTAAAGTTTGGCGCGTTATTCCTTAATATTATAGAAGCATTTGTTTATCATCCATTTATGAAGTATTCTTTTAAAAAGATTTATTGTATTATTGACATGAACGTATAAAGAACAGAACAACGGACGTAATGCTGTCAGTCCACAGACACCACAGCCCTGCAGAAGGGATAATGATGTTCCCCTTCCATCTAAGCCTTAATGCAGGCTTCGCAAATAAGGTGCCCACAAGGAACACACACGGAAATGGTCTCGGCGTCATAACAATCTCGACATTGCGGCATGCGATTAAGCAGCGGGTCTGGGTGTGGCGATGGAGTTGGGATTGGGAGTGGATCTGGTATTTGGATTGGGAGTAGAGTTGGTGATAGTTGGTTATGGGGTTGGTGATAGCTTTCGGTGTAGAGGTAGCGACGGAACAACAAGCTGCTGTGGTGAAATCGGGCTGGGGCTCCGGTGACTCAAACCCACCTCTACTTCAAGGCCTATATCAGGCACGTCTTCAGCCACCATATAAGCTTCAACCAGGCCACCCACGGCATGTAGGAAATTGCGAACGGTCGTGCGACCGTTCTCGACGTCTTGGGCGTAAACTTAAAATATTGTACTCAAAATGTAATAAAATAAAAGATACAATAATAAAGTAAGTATGTAGTGAAATACTCTAATGGTGTTAGACACCACAGCCCTGCAGAAGGGACAATGATGTTCCCCTTCCACCTAAGCCCTAATGCAGGATTCGCAAATATGGTGCCCACAAGGGACACACACGGAAGTGGTCTCGGCGTCATAACAAACTCGACATTGCGGCATGCGATTAAGCAGCGGGGGCACCGTCGTTGGGCATGCAGCTGGAGTTGAGTCTGGGTATGGCGATGGAGTTGGGATTTGGAATGACTCTGGTATTTGTATTGGGAGTGGAGCTGGTATTTGGATTGGGAGTAGAGCTGTGGAGTTGGTGAGAGTTGGTGTTGGGGTTGGTGATAGGTTTCGGTGTAGAGGTAGCGACGGGACAACAAGCTGCTGTGGTGAAATCGGGCTGGGCTCCGGTGACTCAAAACCCACCTCTATTTCAAGGCCTACATCAGGCACGTCTTCAGCCACCATATAAGCTTCAACCAGGCCACCCACGGCATGTAGGAAATCGCGAACGGTGGTGCGACCGTTCTCGACGTCCATCACTGCCGACCGTAGCCTGGGTTGGCTTATAAGAAACCCAGCCTGATTTCTGCGATTTATTATCCCATTATCTTTATGGGCTCTGTACCGGCATGCACTAACTCCTAACTTCTGTTTTATTCTTCCTGCAAAAATAAATTAATAGGTAAGTAGATGTTGTAGTGTATAGCTATTTGTCTTGTGCGCATACGTCACGGGTGACCGCGGTTGGGGGTAGTTGTGTACCGACCACCGCGGAGAGTGAACGTGTTGGTGCGCTGGCAAGCCAAATCTGGATTTACTTCTTCAAAGTATATTCAAAGCACAGTATTTATAAGTACAAAACGACAAATGGTTATTATAATTATCATTATACACGAAACGTTCACTCTCTGAGACGCGCGGGCGTTCTGCGCACTCGACGCAGACGCGCTCTAATGTTTGCGTCCGGCACGACGCATGCGCGAACCGTAGCGTCATTGCTGCGCGGTCGGGCAGTCGAGGGGAGTGGCGGCAAATTTAAAGTTTGGCGCGTTATACCTTAATATTATAGAAGCATTTGTTTATCATCCATTTATGAAGTATTCTTTTAAAAAGATTTATTGTATTATTGACATGAACGTATAAAGAACAGAACAACGGACGTAATGCTGTCAGTCCACAGACACCACAGCCCTGCAGAAGGGATAATGATGTTCCCCTTCCATCTAAGCCCTAATGCAGGCTTCGCAAATAAGGTGCCCACAAGGAACACACACGGAAGTGGTCTCGGCGTCATAACAAACTCGACATTGCGGCATGCGATTAAGCAGCGGGTCTGGGTGTGGCGATGGAGTTGGGATTGGGAGTGGATCTGGTATTTGGATTGGGAGTAGAGTTGGTGATAGTTGGTTATGGGGTTGGTGATAGCTTTCGGTGTAGAGGTAGCGACGGAACAACAAGCTGCTGTGGTGAAATCGGGCTGGGGCTCCGGTGACTCAAACCCACCTCTACTTCAAGGCCTATATCAGGCACGTCTTCAGCCACCATATAAGCTTCAACCAGGCCACCCACGGCATGTAGGAAATTGCGAACGGTCGTGCGACCGTTCTCGACGTCTTGGGCGTAAACTTAAAATATTGTACTCAAAATGTAATAAAATAAAAGATACAATAATAAAGTAAGTATGTAGTGAAATACTCTAATGGTGTTAGACACCACAGCCCTGCAGAAGGGACAATGATGTTCTCCTTCCACCTAAGCCCTAATGCAGGATTCGCAAATATGGTGCCCACAAGGGACACACACGGAAGTGGTCTCGGCGTCATAACAAACTCGACATTGCGGCATGCGATTAAGCAGCGGGGGCACCGTCGTTGGGCATGCAGCTGGAGTTGAGTCTGGGTATGGCGATGGAGTTGGGATTTGGAATGACTCTGGTATTTGTATTGGGAGTGGAGCTGGTATTTGGATTGGGAGTAGAGCTGTGGAGTTGGTGAGAGTTGGTGTTGGGGTTGGTGATAGGTTTCGGTGTAGAGGTAGCGACGGGACAACAAGCTGCTGTGGTGAAATCGGGCTGGGCTCCGGTGACTCAAAACCCACCTCTATTTCAAGGCCTACATCAGGCACGTCTTCAGCCACCATATAAGCTTCAACCAGGCCACCCACGGCATGTAGGAAATCGCGAACGGTGGTGCGACCGTTCTCGACGTCCATCACTGCCGACCGTAGCCTGGGTTGGCTTATAAGAAACCCAGCCTGATTTCTGCGATTTATTATCCCATTATCCCTATGGGCTCTGTACCGGCATGCACTAACTCCTAACTTCTGTTTTATTCTTCCTGCAAAAATAAATTAATAGGTAAGTAGATGTTGTAGTGTATAGCTATTTGTCTTGTGCGCATACGTCACGGGTGACCGCGGTTGGGGGTAGTTGTGTACCGACCACCGCGGAGAGTGAACGTGTTGGTGCGCTGGCAAGCCAAATCTGGATTTACTTCTTCAAAGTATATTCAAAGCACAGTATTTATAAGTACAAAACGACAAATGGTTATTATAATTATCATTATACACGAAACGTTCACTCTCTGAGACGCGCGGGCGTTCTGCGCACTCGACGCAGACGCGCTCTAATGTTTGCGTCCGGCACGACGCATGCGCGAACCGTAGCGTCATTGCTGCGCGGTCGGGCAGTCGAGGGGAGTGGCGGCAAATTTAAAGTTTGGCGCGTTATACCTTAATATTATAGAAGCATTTGTTTATCATCCATTTATGAAGTATTCTTTTAAAAAGATTTATTGTATTATTGACATGAACGTATAAAGAACAGAACAACGGACGTAATGCTGTCAGTCCACAGACACCACAGCCCTGCAGAAGGGATAATGATGTTCCCCTTCCATCTAAGCCCTAATGCAGGCTTCGCAAATAAGGTGCCCACAAGGAACACACACGGAAATGGTCTCGGCGTCATAACAATCTCGACATTGCGGCATGCGATTAAGCAGCGGGTCTGGGTGTGGCGATGGAGTTGGGATTGGGAGTGGATCTGGTATTTGGATTGGGAGTAGAGTTGGTGATAGTTGGTTATGGGGTTGGTGATAGCTTTCGGTGTAGAGGTAGCGACGGAACAACAAGCTGCTGTGGTGAATACGAGCTGGGGCTCCGGTGACTCAAACCCACCTCTACTTCAAAGCCTATATCAGGCACATCTTCAGCCACCATATAAGCTTCAACCAGGCCACCCACGGCATGTAGGAAATTGCGAACGGTCGTGCGACCATTCTCGACGTCTTGGGCGTAAACTTAAAATATTGTACTCAAAATGTAATAAAATAAAAGATACAATAATAAAGTAAGTATGTAGTGAAATACTCTAATGGTGTTAGACACCACAGCCCTGCAGAAGGGACAATGATGTTCCCTTTCCACCTAAGCCCTAATGCAGGATTCGCAAATATGGTGCCCACAAGGGACACACACGGAAGTGGTCTCGGCGTCATAACAAACTCGACATTGCGGCATGCGATTAAGCAGCGGGGGCACCGTCGTTGGGCATGCAGCTGGAGTTGAGTCTGGGTATGGCGATGGAGTTGGGATTTGGAATGACTCTGGTATTTGTATTGGGAGTGGAGCTGGTATTTGGATTGGGAGTAGAGCTGTGGAGTTGGTGAGAGTTGGTGTTGGGGTTGGTGATAGGTTTCGGTGTAGAGGTAGCGACGGGACAACAAGCTGCTGTGGTGAAATCGGGCTGGGCTCCGGTGACTCAAAACCCACCTCTATTTCAAGGCCTACATCAGGCACGTCTTCAGCCACCATATAAGCTTCAACCAGGCCACCCACGGCATGTAGGAAATCGCCAACGGTGGTGCGACCGTTCTCGACGTCCATTACTGCCGACCGTAGCCTGGGTTGGCTTATAAGAAACCCAGCCTGATTTCTGCGATTTATTATCCCATTATCCCTATGGGCTCTGTACCGGCATGCACTAACTCCTAACTTCTGTTTTATTCTTCCTGCAAAAATAAATTAATAGGTAAGTAGATGTTGTAGTGTATAGCTATTTGTCTTGTGCGCATACATCACGGGTGACCGCGGTTGGGGGTAGTTGTGTACCGACCACCGCGGAGAGTGAACGTGTTGGTGCGCTGGCAAGCCAAATCTGGATTTACTTCTTCAAAGTATATTCAAAGCACAGTATTTATAAGTACAAAACGACAAATGGTTATTATAATTATCATTATACACAAAACGTTCACTCTCTGAGACGCGCGGGCGTTCTGCGCACTCGACGCAGACGCGCTGTAATGTTTGCGCCCGGCATGACGCATGCGCGAACCGTAGCGTCATTGCTGCGCGGTCGGGCAGTCGAGAGGAGTGGCGGCAAATTTAAAGTTTGGCGCGTTATACCTTAATATTATAGAAGCATTTGTTTATCATCCATTTATGAAGTATTCTTTTAAAAAGATTTATTGTATTATTGACATGAACGTATAAAGAACAGAACAACGGACGTAATGCTGTCAGTCCGCAGATTAAAGCACCGAAATGGCGGCGCGTTGGGCTTGTGTGCGTATTTTCCAGTAGGCGCCGAGCATACTATGGTTTGTATGTGTGTGAATAACGCGTCAATACACATCCCTACTCTATGGAATATCGTTGCCGAGCTTACTATGAATGCTTCACTCTGTGTAGTCACAACACTCTGTCCGTTATTCTTTATACGTTCATGATTATTGATATCACTTTCAAAATCGATTAAATATGCCTATTTTTTTCAATTTAAATATCCTCACTCATCAAAATACCATCTAAAAAGCTGGCTGGTGGTAGTATATCATCTTGGTGACGTGCCCAACCCAGATTACCATTGTCATAACATGGGCACAACTCCCCACTGTTATTTTGCCAATTATGCATGAACAATAATACTGTCCGATCTGTTGAGACCAATTTTCACCATTTAAATTAAGCTGTATATAAGTAAAATATTTTTTATTGCCAATATGTCGTGAGCTTATTTTCCCTCTTAATAATAGTTGGTTCTCATCAAACCTTGTAACATTGGTATCGACGTCGATGCAGAATGTGCCTTTTTGGCGTATATCTTTGTTTCTGCTCAGTCATACAGCTGCCTAAACCTTATTCAATTACCTTTTTTTGCCCATCAAATATAAAGTAGTCAATAATGACATCTGTGTTGACCCGCAAGACCAGTGCTCAACAGGAGCAAAAGAAAATCCAACTAACTTTACAGGAGTTAAAAGTGTCCAAGGAGCTATGTGATCAACTGCAGAGAGAAAGGGAGGACAATGAGAAAGAATTTATTCGTATATTAGATATTAACAAGAAAATTAATATGAACGTATAAAGAATAACGGACAGAGTGTTGTGACTACACAGAGTGAAGCATTCATAGTAAGCTCGGCAACGATATTCCATAGAGTAGGGATGTGTATTGACGCGTTATTCACACACATACAAACCATAGTAAGCTCGGCGCCTACTGGAAAATACGCACACATGCCCAACGCGCCGCCATTTCGGTGCTTTAATCTGTGGACAGACAGCATTACGTCCGTTATTCTGTTCTTTATACGTTCATGTCAATAATACAATAAATCTTTTTAAAAGAATACTTCATAAATGGATGATAAACAAATGCTTCTATAATATTAAGGTATAACGCGCCAAACTTTAAATTTGCCGCCACTCCTCTCGACTGCCCGACCGCGCAGCAATGACGCTACGGTTCGCGCATGCGTCGTGCCAGGCGCAAACATTACAGCGCGTCTGCGTCGAGTGCGCAGAACGCCCGCGCGTCTCAGAGAGTGAACGTTTTGTGTATAATGATAATTATAATAACCATTTGTCGTTTTGTACTTATAAATACTGTGCTTTGAATATACTTTGAAAAAGTAAATCCAGATTTGGCTTGCCAGCGCACCAACACGTTCACTCTCCGCGGTGGTCGGTACACAACTACCCCCAACCGCGGTCACCCGTGATGTATGCGCACAAGACAAATAGCTATACACTACAACATCTACTTACCTATTAATTTATTTTTGCAGGAAGAATAAAACAGAAGTTAGGAGTTAGTGCATGCCGGTACAGAGCCCATAGGGATAATGGGATAATAAATCGCAGAAATCAGGCTGGGTTTCTTATAAGCCAACCCAGGCTACGGTCGGCAGTGATGGACGTCGAGAACGGTCGCACGACCGTTCGCAATTTCCTACATGCCGTGGGTGGCCTGGTTGAAGCTTATATGGTGGCTGAAGACGTGCCTGATATAGGCCTTGAAGTAGAGGTGGGTTTGAGTCACCGGAGCCCCAGCCCGATTTCACCACAGCAGCTTGTTGTTCCGTCGCTACCTCTACACCGAAAGCTATCACCAACCCCATAACCAACTATCACCAACTCTACTCCCAATCCAAATACCAGATCCACTCCCAATCCCAACTCCATCGCCACACCCAGACCCGCTGCTTAATCGCATGCCGCAATGTCGAGTTTGTTATGACGCCGAGACCACTTCCGTGTGTGTTCCTTGTGGGCACCTTATTTGCGAAGCCTGCATTAGGGCTTAGATGGAAGGGGAACATCATTATCCCTTCTGCAGGGCTGTGGTGTCTGTGGACTGACAGCATTACGTCCGTTGTTCTGTTCTTTATACGTTCATGTCAATAATACAATAAATCTTTTTAAAAGAATACTTCATAAATGGATGATAAACAAATGCTTCTATAACATGTATTCGTCTGTGCTATCAGGATCATCAAACGGTTGTTTGTATAAGCTATGTCCAGATGATCCATCACATCCCCATTTGTATATTAAAGTGTAGTTCAACACACTTGTATCTAACCTTTCTCCAATAATATTTTTGCATATTCTTGATGCAGTATGGCTCAAAAGAGCATCCAGTTTTACTTCAGCTGATATGTCAGTTACCGTTATATTTTCAGGAGAAGGATAACACTGTTTCTTCACTTGTGCCACATGGTCATAACAAGGATATGCGTTGAATCCTCTATCTTTCGCTTCCTGCTGAATATCTTTGTATGTTTGGACTGTGAAATTGTTTGATATAAAGAAGGCCAAAGCTTCTTCGGGAGTATACGGTCTTTGTTTTTTTTGAGTATTAAAAATTCTGTGAGCTTTTTTATATTTAGTGGCACGCTTTGGAGAAGATGAATACAGTTCCTGTATTATTGTTGCAGCATCGCGTTTCCCACTGGCTCTGATACTCAATTGGGTTGCGAATGTTAACTCATCCTTGCTGTAATTATCTAACAAATGTTGAGCTTTCCTTTTCTTTGATTTTTCGAAACTTTCATTGAAACTTTTCTGGGGTCTGCCACCACTAGTGCTTGGTTTTAATAAGTCTTCTGGTGATCCAAGTATTTCGAAAGTTAACTCTTCGTTCAACCAATCTTCATAATCTTTTAAAAACAAGTCTAGCCGTCTTTGTTTGCGAACCCATTTGACACGAATTTTTCGCATTCTTTTCTCAAAAATGCTTTTAACTGGTTATCTTGCTCTTCGTTATTAACCAAATTACCGAAGCGCTCCTTTACGAAGTTGATTACTTCATTTAATCGACCTTTTATAGAAGTTGAACGCCAAAAATCGAATATCGATTTTCGCTGCATTCGGACATCTATGAAAAAAGAGAAAAAATATAAATAATCGCAAAAAATCGCAAATAACGAGTACTATAACATTAAAGCACAATAAACAGGTAATCTATTAAAGAAAGAAAGAAAGAAAGAAAGAAATTATTTATTCAGCATTCAAAAATGTTTCACAATACAGCCAAACAGAAAAACATAATTATGCTGAAATGGACCCAGCTCAGCATACAGCTGCAGACCAAAACAGATGGCCTGCAGCGCTGGTTTTCAGCTGGACCCGTATATTAGTGTTCCAGAATACACTATAAAATATAAATCAAATTTTCAATATGGTAACTACATAAATGCACAAGCTATTTATACAATTAACCTGCTGGTTAATTGGGTAAACTATAAAATCAAAACATATCTTTACATTTATTATAAAGTAAGTATATAAATATAGATAGATAAAATACAATACAATACTATACATACAGATAAAAAATAAATAAATAAAAGTATTTAAGAATAAAACATATATCAAGTTCACAATAGGCAAAAGTTTTTTCAAAATAATAAAACAAATATAATAGAATTGAGTGGGTAGTAAGTAGATATTACGAACCAGAGAACGTTAAACCAGAGAGTTGCAATTCAAAAATTAATTCCTTAAAATGCTTCTTAAAAATATTTATATTTGGAAGGTAACGTATTGGGGGAGGTATATTATTCCATATTTTTGATGCAGTATATTTAAAACTACCCTTAAAAGCTGTTGTACTGTGTGGAGGAATAGCGAGGCGAGCAAGACGAATAGATGAAGACCAGGAAAGTTTACTGTATAAATATGATGGTGAACAGTTATTAAGGCAGGAGATCACTTTAGGAGCGTAAAAAACAGGTATTTTTTGGGATTTTTTTAGAGGGAATAAAATAATCCGATTAATTTCAAATTTGGACAAAAGTTTATTGGAACTGTTGAGTATTGAAAAGATTTTTTTTTTCCGGGATGACCAAAAAAATGGCGGCGGTATTAAGGAGCTCCGGCCGCCTGTTTCCCGCGACATCGAAAACTGCTGCAGTTGCCACTCTTTTTCGGTTGATCTGAAAAAGATTTAATAAGGGTCATTCTTTTACTGACATATTAAGGGGAAGGATATACCTATAAAAAGATGAAAAAGTGCAAAATTAAAAATTTGGGAGCCTTTTTACTCCAAAGTTCGAATTTTCGACCATTTTTTCGACATATTTGACCCCCAAAAAATTATTTATTTACACGCTACCTTTGAAACTTTAGGTATATCCTTCCGATAATATTACTGAGAGTAACCTCACAAAATTTCATCCAAATCGGTGAATAACTTTTTGAGCTACAACACGAGCAGTTTTTGAAAAAGTAGTTTCGAGATAATCGCGTTTAAAGTTTCAACATGAGAAAATGATTAATTGTAGTAACTTACGGATTAATCGGCTATTCCAGGCGCGTACAATAGTCCTTCGACTTCCTCGAAAAACTGAATTTCCTCCGCTAGCTGCTTTTCCCCGAAACAGCTGCCTGACCATACAAAAGGTAAATAAAGGAAGCGAAGGTCGCTCTGCCTCTAACGGCCCGAGTGACCTGACCGCATATTGTTCCCGCACTCCAAATGCGATAACTCTGTATATATTCGATATTTTGAGTTTTCCTTTGGTCATAATATTTTGTTGGTATTATATTTTCGAAATATGTAATTTAAAAAAAATAGATTTTTTGAAAATTTTAAAGTGGTCTCCTGCCTTAATTATGCCAAATAACAGGGATGCGTAGTGAAAAGATCTCCTTGAGGACATGTTTAAAACTTTGGCGTCATTCAGGTAAGGCGAAACATGACTCCTAGGTGGTATATTAAAACAGAATCGGGCACAAGCATTCTGGACACGTTGTATAAGATTTTTTGTCTTCGCTAGAAGCCTTGGCCCATACACAGCATCCCCATAATTAAACTTAGATAATATTAGCGAGTCCACAAGCCGAATGCGAAGATCAACTGATAAATAACTACGAACGGTATATAAAACTTTCAAACGATAAAAACAGTTGCGAACCAGTTCCAATATGTGTGCTTCAAACCTAAGTTCAGAGTCCATAATGAGACCTAGATTACGAGCTACAGGTGAAGAACAGATTGTTTGACCCTTTACACTCAGACACGGGTACCTTGAAGATACTTTTAAGATTTGCTGTTTTGAACCTAAGATCATGAATTTCGTCTTACTAGGATTTAATACCAGGCTGTTACTATTTGACCATTCATCAATCCTAGCTAAGTCCTAGCTAATTTTAAGACTATTATCACAGCTTTACTAGGTTTGACTACATAGTAAATCTCCAAATACAAATTAACTAAAGGAAAAAAATAATAGAAAACAACTACCTATATATATTTTTAAATAAGCGTCACATATTCATCATTGTACGTTAGGATTTATTTTAATAACTTAATATACGGATAATTACCTCTATTTGACGATTCCATCAAAAAATCCACTCAATAGCACTCAAAACACCAAAAAAACATGTACACACGTTAGCGTTAACGGTCACACTGAGCGCGTTCCGTCCGACTACCTGCAGTGGTTCGAGTAACTTCGCCCTTTGTTATAAACAGGTTTGCGCGGCCATGGGGTACTTTACTTAGTGTTATCGGTTTAGGGATATATTTAAAGGTGTAAAGAGAGTAGTAAATTGTTATTTAAAATACCTATTGTCCACCTAGATTGGTCAAATCGTATGCTGTGCGACTGTACTCGTGTGAGTCTAAAGCGCAACTGTTTATTGTGTCTTTACATATCGTGCATAATCAGTGGCGGATTAAGAGTATCCGAGGCCCTAAGCACAGAGCCTGTGTAGGCCCTCTATTGCTTAAATGGAAATGGAAGGAATGGAATGGAAGGTAGAAAGTATAAAATGAAAGTTCATCAAAATAGAAAGTGTAGTAGGTATAATTTAAAACTTAAAACATTTTTTTCCTTGCCTTAATCAGAGCAAACTCCGAGATTACATCGTCGAAATTTATCTGACGAAGTATGTCTGCCTCAATACACATTAATGCTAAAGAATTAAGCTTGTCTGGACGGATTTTTGTTCTTTGCGGGTTTTTTAATCTATGTAGTTGTGAGAAGGATCGTTCAGCAGAGCAGTTAGTAATCATTAAGCTGTGAAAGATTCTAAACGCCACTTCTATATTTGGGAAAACGCACTTTACTTTATCTTTAATAATCATTTCATATAGATCGGAATGGGTGACCTTTGTTTCTGAAAATTCATATTTTATTCGAACATATTTGTGAAAATGATTAAATTCGCCGAGGAAGTTTTCATTGAAGTCTTCTGGGTAAGATTCTAAGAGCAATTGGATATCTTTTTCATATTCTGAACATGACTTATTTAGATCCGCAAGAAATGAAAACTTTTGTGAAACTTCGTGGTATACATCACCTCTTCTTTGCATTTGTGTGTGTGTCAATTATTACATTGAAAGTCTCAATGCGGAATTTGTTTCTAGGATTCAAATCAAGTTCCTCTGCATTTCCATCATTTACTTGTTTCTTCCTAATTCGTCTTCGAGTTTCCTTATATTCCCCATTAGGAAAATTTTTTCTTGCCTCGCCTTCAAATTTTTCAAATTGATTCCATTTCAACGAGATGACCCGATAAAGAATGATACAAATTGGAACACGTTTTAAGATCTAATCCTTCTTCTTGGAGTCCTTTACTGGTGCGATGAAAAACTTGTAGAATATCATTCCACAAAGTGAGCATAAATATAAACTCAAAATCTTGCATTTTGTTTGAAATATTTTGTGATTCTAACCTAGTCTCACCTTTTTGGTTTGTGTCCTCAGCAATTTCATCTAAAGCATCCAAAATTTTCGGATAGGATTGTAATATTGCACTCGTAGCTACAGCGTGAGCTTCCCAACGAGTGTCCGACAGCGACTTCAGAACGCTATCGTTGCCTATTAATTCTTTTAAAACTGCCCAACGATGAGTAGAAGCCGAAAAAAAATTGTATAACAACTGCACAATTGAAAAAAAAATTCACTGCGATCGTACAACAATCAACAGCACTACGACCAATCAAGTTTAGAGTATGTGCAGCGCATGGTATAAATACAGCATATTTATTATGCTCTAAAATTTTTTGCTGCATCCCTTTGTATCGTCCTGACATATTAGCAGCATTGTCATATGATTGTCCTCTGCACTTTGCAATATCTATTTTGCAACCCTCTAGATAACTGAGTACTATATTTGCCATCTCTTCTCCGGCATGACTTTTTAAATTTAAAAACGTCAGAAATCGTTCCACGGGCATACCATCAGACGGCGATACGTATCTCAAAATAATACTTAGTTGATCCGTATGTGATAGGTCAGGCGTGGAGTCCACTGAGAGGCTGAAGTACCCAGCTGATTGTATTTCTTCGACAATCACTTTGTGAACTTTATCACTCATTAAATCGATAAGTTCGTCGCATACTGTTTTCGATAGATATGATGGGTTGCCTTTCCCTTTATTTCCATATCTTGCAATATGGCTTGCTAAAAATGGATCAAATTGAGCCACAAGTTCAAGTAAACCCAAAAAATTCCCATTATGTATAGATCCAAAAGACTCATCATGTCCCCTAAAGGCCAAACCACGTTCTGCAAGCGTTTGTATAACTGCAATAACTCGTTGCAATACATTTTGCCAATATTTTCTTTCTTCTTTCACTTGTGCCTCTAGATTTTTGGTGATCCCTAGACCTTGTCTTCGACTCAAATAAGTTAGCATAAAGTCCTTATGAGCTGAACTATTTTCATGGTGCTCAATTGCAATTACGTTGCGCCAATCACTAAATCCGTCAGCTGCAAATTGGCTCGGCGCTGTGGCGATGGATTTGTTACCAAACAACTTGCAAACAAAGCAATACAAAGATCCTTTTGTTTTTGAATACAGTAACCATTCCCGTTTATATGTTTCACCGTTGGCTTTTTTACCGAAAAATAGTCGTGGTGTGCAAAAACGGACACTTTTACCACTAGCATATGTACGGCGCGATTCATAAAATGGGCCCTGATGGTGCTGACAATTTTCTGGACCGTGGTCAATCCAATAGCAAATATCTTCCTCAGAAAATTCCGTCCACAGCCCAGCATCTGTCTTTTTATTGGAATTTACGAGTTCAATTTTTGAAACTTCAGGAATCGCAACAATAACAGGTTCAGATTTATCGGGAACAGGAACAGGTGTTTTAATTTCGCTATTTATTTCATCGTCATCAAAATGATCATCTGAGGTGCCTGTAGTACTGTTTTTATCAATTTGTGTTCTAACAGATGATAAAGATTGAGATTCTTGACATACATTATTATCTTTACCAGATTCTAACTGATTGGTTGGAAAAAACGATGTCATTTTTGGGAGTGTATCTGTTTTTTTCTTCTTCAGCTCTGCCTGTTTGCGTTTTTGTGCGCCACTGAGATGATGGCGTTTCATTTTTAATATAGATGATTAGTATCAATAACAAATATTACCTTCTGTATACGTACGGTGCCCTCTGGAACCTGAAATAAATTAGTTATAGTTAAAAAAATATATAATAGGGGCTTTTATTGCGTATGTGTAGGCAGTGTAGGTTATTACAAAGTAATAAACAAAGTGCATAAATAAAAACATAATTTAAAAAATCCAAAAACCCGACTGCGTAAAAAAGAACCAAACTATGTATATAATAATAATAAAAAAACTGAAAAGATGAAAACAAGCACTTAGATGTCCAGTGGTCTAGAATTCTATAATATTATTATGGAATTAATAATAATTGAAGAAAATAAAATATTTTCTAATGATGTAATATAACAACTGAACAGCCAGGATCCATTGAAATATTAATAGCTTGGCTGTCGGTTACTGGATCCCGACTGTTCAGTTGTTATATTACATCATTAGAAAATATTTTATTTTCTTCAATTATTATTAATTCCATAATAATATTATAGAATTCTAGACCACTGGACATCTAAGTGCTTGTTTTCATCTTTTCAGTTTTTTTATTATTATTATATACATAGTTTGGTTCTTTTTTACGCAGTCGGGTTTTTGGATTTTTTAAATTATGTTTTTATTTATTTTATACTTTTTAGTTAATATAGCTACTAATAGGCATCCTTCAAGAAACACGCTCGACATGCTCGGCAGCAAAAAGGTTTCGTCATGCTGCTGTCTAAAAACTTATATACGAGAATGGTTTTCAATCGATATAGATCCTAAATGGTTAGTCGAATCGAAAAATGTTGAGAGAAACCTATAAATTATTTTTAAATACCTATTCAACGATACCCCAGTCGATATAGTTTGTCGACTTTAATTTTTTTAATTTTTACAAAATGGCGTCCAGTAGTCGCCATATTGCATTTTCACTAACGTCATGTCTTCAGTGACACTCGCCGGACTAAGAGGAATCGATTGACGTATGAGTCATAAAAATCGGCCGAGGCGTTTGGTTCGTGTAGTGCTTCAAAGGAACATACAAACATACATACATACATAGGCTGTTAAAGACAATACCACTCCTTTGCGGCGCGCAGTCGGGTAAAAAAGAACGAGTTATTTATACTTTATAAGTTTCGCGTCAGACGACGAAGTATCGAAAAAATCGCTATTTAGAGACGACCGTCAACGACGTGTGCCCTTATGCGTGTGCCCGCATTCGGGCTGTATACTCGAGCATATCCCCCTCCGCACCGCGCCGCGCGCCGCATGCCAGGCCACGCCCTATCTTTTTGCTTGCTAACGCATGAGTTGCTTTGCGTTGACGCAGAATTAACATGTTCCCGTGGGAATTTTGAGAAAAAACGTATCCTATATTAATTACTCCCGTGATTGAAATGAATCTAATGATACCGCATACATATTTTTGTTGTTTAAAGGGAAATTTAGAAAAAATATTATTATGTCTTTATCCCGTGGGACTTTTATGATAAAATGTATCCTATGACACTCCCGTAATCAAGACAAATCTAACGATACCTCATACATCAAAATCCATCAAGCCGTTTAGGCTACAGGAGGTCACAAAGGAACAGACATACATACATACTTACATACACTCCCTCAACATTACCCTCCCTCTTTGGCAGTCGGGTAAAAAGACATCGAACCTTTTTGTATGAAGCCAAACATACGAGTATCTTAACTTGGAAGTACATGAAATGTATTTTTTTTTTTGGTGTACAAGTCAATCGAAACCTAGGCCAATCGATAGAAAATATTATCTAAAACAATAATTACTCTTTGAAAAAATGACATAAATCTCATAATTTCCGAGATATTTCAATGTGAAGTTATAAAATCAAATAATACGATACTCGGTAGGTAGGTAGTAGTCGGTACTTATTGCGCCGGCGACTGACTGACGGAGCGAGGCGCGGGAAGTGCGCGGCGCGCGCTGTCAACTGTTGGTTGCTGTTTTATTTTACGACTTCAAACTGCAATGTCTCAGAAAGTATGAGATTTACGCAAATTTACGACAGTTTTTCAAACAATAATTGTTGTTTTAAATAATATTTTCTATGGATTGGCATAGGTTTCATACCTGTACATCAAAAAGTGACATTTCATATAAGGTGGGTGGACCATGGATGGCCACTCTAACGAGTAAACGCTTTTTATTCGTTTATTAACTAAATAAATGAAAAAAACAAATTATCAAATAATAGTTTGTTTTATTGTGTATCATATAAATCACTTTTTTTTAACCTAGCTTTAATCAGTATTCATTAAACTTAAGTTTTGTTAAGCTCTTCTAAATGGCCTTGCAAGGAACACGGCTCCAAACAAGGCCAATATTATACATCAGTCGTTCAACTTAAAAATAGAGTTGTAACAATTAATATATTCGCTTTTACTAAAACTACATAATAAGCTCTTTCATTTAAGCAAAACATCAAATGCTCAATATATTTTTATCATTTATAAAAAACTCAACGAACATTACTTGAACACCATCGTGTAACTAAGAATATATTAATGCAAATTATTTAAAAACAGTAGTAATGAGTATTATATTGACATCAAATAACTTGCTAACGCGTATTATAATAAAATTAAATACTTTTTTTTTTACCTCAAATGGCCTTCTTATGGGTCCGTTCTTTGTAAGGCCAAAATATTCCTAAGAAGGCCAAACTAACAATTATCAATGACTTTCTTATATTAATTATAATAAAATAATAGGCACTACAGACTAAGTACTGTACTTATTACAAACTTATTACGGTACGTAGTCAGTCTTGAAGTCTGGAATGTTTAAAAACCACGTTTCTTAAGATTAAAAAACGAAAATAATTGTAACAAAATAAAAAGTAACTTCGGAAACAAACTTAGAAACTAAAAAGGATAATAATTTTGGATATTTTAATCACAATCTGAGCATGTAAATTTGAGATCTTTTTTAGTGAGACCCATACACTCCTCGTGATACCACTTTTGACATTCGGTACATTGTCTCATGTCTTCCATTCTATTCTCGCCACATGCGTGACAGTACCATTCCTTTTCTTCACCTTCTGCACTTTTCTTCATCTCTATTTTCGATTTTTTTTCTGTTTTCTTGTTGTACTGTTCTTTTTAGCCGTTTTACGGAATCATTTTTATTTTTGGTTTTCTTTTTTTGGTCTCGTTTAATTGTAGACTTTCCTTTTTTCTTACTCGTCGCTTGCTTCATCTCATCCTTTTTTTCTTCAGTCTTGAATAAATCTTTAACTATTCTTTGTCCCTTATAATTAAGAGCTTTTTGCCGTGGACGTGAAGACTTTATTGTAGCGTAGTTTGGAGTAGGCAAAAAAGCATTAAACGATTTTTCTTTATCCTCGATTAGATTAATTAACGGCTGGTCATCATCCGAAGATCTAGTCTCATGACTCTTTAGTTGAGCTTTTGTTTTAATTGAGCTTTTGTTTTGTATTAATCGTTTTTTCGGAGTGATTTCTTTTTTCTGATCTAGGTCATCATCAAATGACGAAGAAGTGTATAAATCCGAGACTTGAAGTTTAGTCATGTAGTGATCTTTGATAAATGATTCACTAAGATTCAAATCAAGATCAGATTCAGAGCTAGAACAGACGATATTTTCTTGCAGGCCGGACGTACTCGGAAGAGGATAATCGTACAGAGATGGTTGAGGGTCATGTTTCGTATCTGCGACGTTGAAACGATGTACTGAACTTAGCAGCATGGGGCGGCACTGATCATTGACCGTTATATCTACTTCTAAGTCTGAAGCATCAGTTGAAGAACTGTAAGAAACAAGAACGGGTTTTCTTTTTGCTGTTGCAGCTGAAAATTTTGGCGATGTCGATACTATCTTCTCTTCGGAAGTTGATGGAAAAATTGAAGAAACGTTAGAAACATGAGCTGACCTCCTTTCATCTATTAGAGACTGAAACGACAATTCTGACACTTTTTTAAATTCAGACACAGGGGGCGAGACTTGAACAGATATAAGTGGTTGGTAGATCTGGTGTAGTGACGTTTCCGATAAAGGTCTTTCAGTTACAATTGAAGGAGCATAAGCATCTTCGGGTATTACATCAGGATCAAGGGGGTATAAACCAGTGGCTTTGAATCCATTCGTTATATTAGTTTGAGTCATACACTTTGGCCATGTTCGGGAGAAAATTTTGTTAAACGCAGCTTTGTTTAAAGTTCTCTCTTGAGAATTGCACAGGTAGTTCAAAACCTCTTCATCCCAGTGATGTTCGAAGGACCGATTCACTGATTTATCTAGAGGTTGGAGTTCGTGCGTGGTGTTCGAAGGTAAGCAGTATAGAACTATATTATTTTTATCTGCTACTTCCAGAGACTCATATGATAAATGACACTTTGCGCCATCAAAGATAAGCAGACATTTACCGGGTACTTTATGTTGTGCTAAATGTTGTATGAACTCTACGAATAAGCTACTGGTCATGCTGCCTTTGGGTGCCATGCTTACCTTTGTTCCAGGTGGCAAATTTGATGCTAATTCTGATCTGTGCCTTATCCCCTTAAAAATAATCATAGGTGGTATAGCAATACCCACCGCATTTACGCACATCGCTATTGTAACGTTCTCTGCGTGTTCCGGAGCAACAAGATGTACTCTTGTATTCCCTTTTTCAGCCAAAACTACAGTTTGTTTGTGGACCGTAATGCGACACCCTTTTTCATCCATGTTATACAAGCGTTCTGGATGTGCAATAATGTCTAGCTCTTCATAGAGTTTCTTCACTTCTTCAAAATGGTTTTTCACAATGGGCTTATTTATTCATTTTTTGAGCTCTAGCTGGATTCATTATCTGGGGTTTTCTTTTTGATATTGATGGGTTTCGAACCAAAAACATTTTGAGCCATTTGCGTCCAGCCATTCTTGTTGACATATTAAACGAGTGCTTGATTTTAAACCTCTCACAAAATAAAAATGCTTGTTTCCTGATAAATTTAGGCGTAAGTGGTACACCCAGTTTTGCAAAACGTTTGATTCGCTGCGATAAATCTTCTTCTAATTGTTTTGTAAGAATAGTTGTCTTCCCAATTATTTTAGTACTGTTACCGCTTACTAAATGGTTTCTAAGTGTGCGTCTTGGAATATTGAACTTCAACGCTGCAGCATTTGTATTAAGTTGATTATTTTGTACTGCTTCCATGGCACGTCTTAAACTGTCTTCATCCCATGTACTACCTCTTTTCCTGGGTTTTGACTCAGACATTCTTGAAATCTGAAATTATACACATAAAATTTAATCATCTATTCAATTACCGCCTTATTGTTATAAAGTTTTTTTTTGCTTAAAATATGATTATAAGATAGTCTATCTTATGACTATCTTACTTATATATAACTTATCACATACTTACTTTATCACATACTTTACCGTTTTTAACATGTAAATATTTTTTATATTCATTGCTTTTCATGTAAATCAGTTTGGTTTATATTCAGACATAACCTTTGCATAAAATAAATTTAAATATATACTGATAATATATATATATATTTTTTAATGTCTATTCAATATGAGTTAAAAATTTTAATAACCCTCATAAATAAAAATATTATAAATATAAAACATTGTTTTAACTGTAACGGTACGTATTTATAACTAAAAAGTAACTGTTCATGGTTTGTACATGTTCTTTGTAAGGTCCATGTAACCTTAATTTTTGATTGGCCTTATAAGGAACCATCGGCCTTCCTGGGAACACTACCAATATTTTAACTTAAATCGAGGGAAAACTATTTTTTTTTCTTTAGTACTATAAACATATCTTTATACGACAATTCACAGTGAAAAAATATGAAATAATAATAGGTTATCTAACTAAAAACTTACGTTTTGCTGTGCGCGCGAATAACAATTGTAACGTCGACGACCGAAGTCTACGAAGCGTGAGATCGCACTGCCACAATAGCGGCGCGAGCGACTCGCCGCCGCATCTGTGGCCTTGAGTTTGATGGATCTTAGTGTATAGCCGAAGGAATATGTGTTTACATGTCAATAACTACGACTTTTTGATAGTTGGCCTTCAAAGGAGCGTGGCCTACCATGGTCCACCCACCTTACTTCCAAGTTTAGGTATGTTCAAGAGGTTCCATGCTTTTTCATTTTTTTTGTAAATTACGGTGTTTTTGTGAATTTATTATTTTAGTAAAAATGTAAAAAAGCTGAGAAAAGTGTGGTGACAGTTGTTCGTCAAAGTTGAGGGACTTTTCGAAGTTTAGTTATGAAATGAAACATAAAGTTAGAATTATTGTTGAAAAAGGCCATATTCTTTATACGTGTACGTAATCAATAGTGAAAGCATAAATATAGTACCTACTTACCTGAAAACTTTGTGTGGGGTAACGATAAGTGTAGTTTCAATCAAAGCCACTCCGTAAATAAAGTAGGTGTAAGTACGTGCGGTAATGCGTATGGGCGCTATCATTTGCAATGCAAAAACAACTCACTCACTCGGTCTCGCGGCGGCGCGACGCGACGTGCGGGCGGGGCGCGCAGGGGGCAGGGCCCTGCGGGGGTGTATGAAGGGTCACTCCCGGACTGCTCGCGCCTTGTGATTTCGGACATATTTATTGTGGATGAATCTCGATAAAATGTAGATATAAAATGAAACGCCAGCAGAGGATGGAGGCCCCTGGAGAACAGAGGCCCCAAGCACGTGCTTGTAGTGCTTATACGTTAATCCGCCACTGTGCATAATAATATATATATATACTGGGTGTAACAGAAAGGGTATGTTAAGCGAAAAGCTATTTTACAGGTTTGTGGTGCATAAATAATAAGATACTATAAGGTTCACTGAGTCTATATTAAAATCCAAGTATAAGTTACAATTTAGGTTAGCTAATTACTAACGCGACGAGTGTAGAGGGAGCGAGGTATAGGGAACAACTGGACTGACCGCGGCAAGACTATTGCCGCGCTGCTAAAACGCTGATTCATATTTAGGCATCATGTGTCCCTACATCATTCCCCCTCCTTTTCCAAATTTTTATAAAAAAAATTAATTAAAAACATCAAGAAAACTAATATTATACAATTAGTCAAGTACACAAAAATGCTGACGCGCGTGGCAACACAGTGCCCCGGCGCCCGTCGGTAACTGCAACTTGACACCTGCGATAAACGCGTCCGCTTATCGCACCTGTACAAGCGCGTAGCCATCATGTATTTTTATATAAATCTAACAATTAATTTTACAGCTAAAACACTATATATGAGCAGTAGAACCTAATAAAAAAAAAAACTAAACTAAACTAAACACATACTCGTATAGCAAAACTTAATAAAGGGACACTTGAACTTTACTATCTGCTACACTCACTGAACTTATTCATTGATAACCGTATCACCTTAATATGTGGGGACCCGTTCTGGAGTCTGGTGCGTTGTCGCTGGTATCGCTACTACGCCTCCCTCCATTGCAGACACCATGTCTTTCACAATCGCGGACCTAGTCCGTAGGCCGCAATGTTTACACCCTTTCAGGAATACAATTAAACCTACTAAGGCAAGCAGCATAATAACAATCATGCTGAAAACTTCCACTTTCTTTTCTAAAGTGGTCGTGGCTCTAGCGTCGTTAGCTTCGACTTGAGCTATCACTACTTCTTCATTTTTACTCTGTGGGCTACCCATAATGGAAATAATGCTCATCAGCCGGGTCCACACCGGACGATCCATCGATCCCGCGATCCGCGATCCAGGATCGCGGAGCGTGGATCGTGGATCGTGTTAGGCCGATCCACTCTTGGAAACTTGCGATCCCAAATATGCGCTCCAAGCGATCCTAAGGCGATCCGTGATTCAGCCAGTCTAACTCTTGTACGATATGGAGTCACACGTACAACGGCGGCGTCTTGCCGTTGCAGCAGTAACTTTTATTTTGCTTAAATGCTTGCGCATAAAATCACAAAAAAGAAAACGACGGTTTTGGGTGAAACAAATTTACAAAAATCGCTTGGAATCTGGGACTCAGCTGTACGCAGAGTTAGTGTCAGATAAAGTTGAACACAATTTTGCAAGAATGAATGCTAATCAATTTGAGATATTGTGTTCATTATTAAATAACAAGCTAAGAAAGAATGATACAAATTATAGAGATGCCATTACTGTGAAGGAAAGATTATTACTAACATTGAGATTTTTAGCAACTGGAGATTCGTACGTCAGTTTGCAGTATCTGTTCCGCATTTCCAAACAGTCTATATCGATAATTATTCCTGAAGTTTGTGAAGCCATCATTGACCTGTTAAATGATTATGTAAAGGTAAGTAAAACCATACTTTATTACTCAATAAAAAAGTAGTGTATTACAATCATAATTTAAAGAAGTAACATGTTTACAATTATTAATTATTTTTTGAAAACATGATATAGGTAGGTAGGGTACGTTGTTCATCAATGAACCAGGTAAATTTTGAATGACTATATTTCCTTCTGTTTCTGTCTTACATGGTCATTATTTTCGTTAACAGGTAGAGAATGTATCTGAGTTTTAGATGGCTTTGACGTATATTTAAAAATTATAATGGTTTAGGAGCACTGTAGATTTAAAAAAAAAACATAATTGGTTCAATGTGTACACCTAGGTGTACTAATTGAACCAGGGTATTTTTCACAATGAACCACCTAATTCAGTGTCCTCTACTTACGTTAATTGTACTTTCTTAGTGTATGATAAATTAAAAAAATACTAATTTGTTTTATTTTTATTAATGGCAACGTCAACATAAATGTCATCTCTTATAAAAAATATCTTTCTCATTAACCTAATCAGTCACGTTAACAACTTCCATAAACATAACAACAATAGTTTACTTTGCTTATAGCTAGAAAAATAGAAATTCTCTTTAATAATAATTATTATATAACGCTATATAAAGTTATCAGCCTTGACTTTATATTCTAAAATTACACCAAATTCTGAAATTGTCTTATTATTAATTTGAGTATCAAAAATCACATCAATGTTTCAGATAAGGTAACAATAGTAAGGTAAGAAAAGGTAGCGTTGGCAAAAATTAAATTTCCGTTAACAGTTAAAAATACGAACTAATTAACTAATAAAAATCGATAATAATAAATAGAAGTACCTACAAGTTTACTTGAATCGATGATCGTAATTTATTTTTGCCAACACCACTAATGATAACTAAAGTTTAATATAATATAAAAATTACTTAAACAAAACTTAAAAAACATTTCTCTTATCGCAAACTTATAGTTGGTGCAACACGAACAGGAAAATTGTAAGTTGTATTGCGATTTTTTGAGCCATTAATTTCTGGAGATGGTAAAATCATCTTAATATCGTTAAGTTTAACTTCTGCTAAATCTGGTTCCAATGGCATTCGGAACTTCATTAATTCTTTATTTTTTAGTCGCATAAACGATGCTCCATAAGCCTTATTGTCAAAGAGTTCAATTATTTCAGCTACATAATAGACTTTGGTTTTGTTAGCATTAAAGGCGACAAGGATAAAGTCACCAACCACAGGTTTCTTGGCAATTTTTGAAAATTTCCACGTATTAGAGTGAACATGTCTTCATCTTCGGAGTCGTGAATATCACTGACTTCTGAATCACTCAATACTGGGGGCTCTTCTATATCCTCCTCTGAACTAGTTTCAGAGTCAGATACAATTACTTTCGTAACTTTTTTCTTTTTCGGAACATCTTTCAAAACAGCACGTTTTACTGTTTGGATCTTTTTTTTATCTTTTGCTTTCTCTCTGTCTACCGTGATTTCATTTTTTTCTGGACTATCTGTAGCAATTCTGCTTTTACCTCTCTTTCTATTATTCTTTAAAATTTTTCTAGGTCCAGCTTTCAGTGGTGGCATGAATTGTTTTGGGGAAACAAAATCTTTCACCTCAGATTTTCTTTGAATTGTCGAGGTTACTGAATAAATGTTATGTTCAGATTCTACTCCAAGTTTAGGTTGTGCTAGTACTGAAATATTCTGCTCACGGGGTTTTCTATAGGAGCATTTATAATTCCGTCTGAAAATTGGGTTATATCCAAATTTGTGATAGAATCCATAATAGTTGGACTAGATAATCTGATATCTTCACAGTCAGTAGCATCGGAATCATATTGTGCTGGTGTGTCTGCATTTTTTTGCTGTCCATTGGAGTTATGCGGTTGCGGTCTGTCTGTAATATCTGACGGCAAAAAGTCTAAGTCCGTGAAAATATCAGGATTATAGGGAAAAATACCGCACTTTCTAAAAGCCGCACTTATGTTAATTGGTGTCATAGCCTTAGCATACGCTTCACCTACACATTCAGCCACGCTGTAAATTGTCATTGTGGATCCGGGATGTCTTAGCATCCATGAATCAACTGCATTATTATAAAAAACTTTAAAGGGTCCATTAAGTCCTACATCAAGGGGTTGTAATTTTGATGTAGTGTGTGGATGCAATGTAAGGACAGTTACTCCAGATGCTTTAGCCAGGTTTAAGGCTTCAATTGACAAATGTGACTCATGGTTGTCAAGAATCAGTAGAGCTGGATTATCGGGACTTGCATTCGCATGCTTGATGAAATGTTTCATTACGTCTACAAATAATTCTGATGTCATCCAGCCTGACTTATAAGTCAGTCCCAGTGTGCCAGGCGGGGCACCTTGAAGCATAATATCCTTCAGGTTTTTTCGGGGGAATACCATAGCGGGAGGTAAGTTTTGACCCGAGGCACAGACTATTGCACATGTCGTTACTAATGTTCCTCTTTCCCCACTAGTTACTTTAGAAAGATTGTGTTTGCCTTTGAGCGCGACTACTTTCGCTGGCCTTTGCACAGTAGTAGTAGCAGTCTCATCTAGGTTGTATATGCGGCAACCATTTCCAAAAGAGGGATGTCGTTCCAATGCAGTCTTCAAATTAGCGAAAAACCTTTTTACAGTTTCTCGGTTAAATGCAGTAGCACGAGCAAGGCTACAGGCCTCAGGCTTTTTTACTGACAAGTCGGAGTGTCGTCTTTTATAGCATCGAAACCATTCCTTCCCGGCCATTTGGGCCTTATCCCAACAATCTGGAACTGCTATTCCATTCATCATGGCCATTTGGTAGGCTACTTTTCGACAATCTTTAACAGTCAAGCCGTAGAACTTCGAAGCGCAGTCCAAAATGTAATTTTTCAATTCTTCTTCTTGTGTGTGTGTAAATATAGAGCGGTTCTCGTAATTCGGTGTTAGTCTTTCACCCATGAGATTATTAATTGGGACGTTCAAGTTTCGTGCAACGTATCTTCTTAAAGTCGGGTACGCGATTTTTAATTCTTTGGCTACTTTTCGAATACTCACTCCTGTCCGATGTAATTTTAACGCTTTTAACATAGTTTCAGCTGAATGGTTCCCCTTTTTTCTGATAAGTACTTTCACACGTGGCATCCTGAAAGCATATTTTTTGTGAAAATTTATGTCTTAATTATTTTACTGTTAACATCTATTTCATTTTTATAGATCTGTATATTCACATCTCCCACTTTTAGTCAACTTTCAAAACACGTGCTCACATGGGTACACAATTAACCAGGTTCAATGTGGACCACTTTGAAGTGGTTCATTGAGGGACACACCGCATGTTTTATGATAACCTCAAAATTTTAACGCCAAACCAAAGATTCGCAAGCTAGCGTATAATGCATTTTAACGCTTAATGTATACGTAAACACATGCAGGAAACAAGAATACATAATAAGTAACACTAAACCGGTAAAAAATCAAAGGAATCAAAATAAAATACTTACTTTTCAGTGCTGTTTTCGCAAAAACACTTGTCGTGCGGCCACCTCTCGCAGAGTCGCCGCCTAAACTAGTGAGTGGAAAGGGACCCCAAGTGTGCATGTTTCGCCGGTATGTGCATGATTTGGCAGCGTCGCGTTTAGTAGCAATTTAGATGGTTCATTGTGACTGTCTGGTTCATAGTAGAACTACCTACCCTACTTATTTAATTCGGTGGTGACTGTGGAAGTGAATAATCCTGAGGTTTCAGAAACTGGGACTGCGATGAATTGGAGGCTAGATGAGCAGACGGTGATGTCTGTGGAATTGGAGCTGGATAATTTTGAGGTTGTAGAGACTGGGACTGTGATGAAGTGGATGCTATTGGTGTGCCAGGATATGAATTAGTGTAATATCCATAATTGCTATCCCCATATCTTCCTGTGTCAGCTTGAAAAATAACTTGGCATATAGCATTTTTGACATTAACTAATGTTACTGCATCATATTTCCGCAATTCAGTAGATATACAGGGTGTTTTTTTGTGGCCACCTTTAACGAAGGGTTGGTATTCTATACATGAAATAAAGTAAGTTTATGCCAAAAAAAATGCTGGGAAAAAAAATTTTTTTTTTGAAATTTTTTTTTAAATTCCTTGATCGTGCGAAATGTATAGTGTCTAGTGTTTATGTTAGTTTTTTTATAGACAGATATTAATTATTTTTCGTGAAAAAATCCTGCTACGCGCGTCTATGTGCATTTATGCAGAAAACGCAGTCTATTTACTCAACTTTGGACCCTAATATTTTGGAAACCAGACACTTCCCAGGTATGCTTCCATGGAGAAAAATGATCGTGATGATGAGGAGATTCCGTAGTTTTCGGAAACGTTGACGACCAAAAATCACCCTGTATACTGCCCGAAAGCAATGTAAGAATCAGTTTCCGGTTGTGGTGGCTGAGCACATTCTTGCAGAAGTTGGAAAGCCTCTGAAAGAGTTTCATCTGATATGTCATCTGCATTATTAGAAGTAGTTTTCTTTCTTTTTTTTGTTCTTTTGTTTGTTGTTTGGACACTGGATTGTGCATTCTGATCATTCTGCTCTCTACTCTGATCTGTGTGGTGGTTGGCTCTCTCCGGTTGTGTGTCACTAGTAATGTTACTGTTCTCGTTTTCGCTCACTGTAGTATTAACTTCAAGTTCCCCTTCAGTCGTATCAGATTCTACCTGTAACAACAATTATTATTACTATTTACTGCTTATTCTTATTTTCAGCTTTATATTATAATTAAGATCTCCTTTATTTTCAGGTGCCGTCAACTAAAGAAGAATGGCGTACAGTTTCTCAGCAATTCGAGAATAAGTGGAATTTCCCACACGTGATAGGAGCGATGGACGGCAAACACGTCGCTATACAATCGCCTTTTAATAGTGGCAACGACTTTAGTAATTACAAATTATTTCCTAGTATTGTTCTTTTTGCATTAGTAGATGCAAATTATAGGTTCCTGTATGTGAATGTTGGGACTAAAGGCAGAATATCAGATGGAGGCGTGTTCAAAAGCACAAATTTATATAAAAAACTTGAAAAAAAAGAGCTAAATATTCCTCCACCGGAGATATTGCAAGTTCCCTATAAAATTGAGGTACCCTATTATATACTAGGTGATAAAGCTTTTCAGCTTAATGATTATACTATGAAACCATACGATGGTACACGGGAAAGGGGTTCTTGTGAAAGAATTTTCAACTACCGACTGTCAAGAGCACGTAGAGTAGTTGAAAACGCGTTTGGAGTACTTAGTTCTGTCTACAGAGTCCTGCGTAAACCTATGCTTTTGGAACCAGAAACTGCGACTAAAGTCGTGCTGGCAACGGTTCATCTATATAACTACTTACGCAGTAATCCTAACTTTATATCGCCAGGAACGTTTGATACAGTACAGGAGAATGGAGATGTAATACCTGGAAGCTGGCGAAATGAACCGCCATCACAATCGCTACAACCGATGGCCGTCGTACCAAGAAGAGCAACAGAAAATGCCACTACAATACGGTCCCACTTAGCAAGACACTTTGTTACAAACCATACAATAGTTTGGCAAAATGAATATCAGTAAACTAATAGCTCACATGTTCCAATGTATCGCGTGTGGTTCCGGGTTCATTTTTATCCGCCATAAAGTCGAAGTCATCATACGCAAACCACTTTGATTTATATGTATCTTGAGCACCTGAAATAAACAAGTTACTCATTAAAATAACCACGTGTATTTCTAACAGCTTAAATGTAAAAAGCGAAATCACGTGAAATCCACAGTAAATATTATGATGTAATTACTTATAATAAAATATATAATTTTAATACCTACAGATAAAAAGTAGCTTTGTTTTCTTACCGGATCCAGTTATACGGCTTTGCTTCTCTCTGTGTTTCTCCCTTCTGTAGCCTCCCGCCAGAGATCGCATTTTTTTCTTTAGGTTCTCGATCGACTTATTCCCCATTTCACGAGAAATCTGACGCCAAGCATCATCTCTAACACCTCTATTGGTGTAATTAGAATCTTTGGGATCCCATAAACATTTAAATTCTTTATAAAGCGATATCAAACGGCGACTTTCTGAGATGTCCATGGCGAGGTGGATCGCGCGAACCAACACAACCGTCCACACCGCGCGCATCACGCAACTGAGGCACCTTTGAGGCTGGCACAAAAACCGACCGCACACGGATCGCGCGAGGTAGGGAGCGCGCGCTCCAATACGTGCGCATGGATCGCGCGCGGCACGTCCACACCGCCTGCATCTTTGGATCGCGCTGCTGCCGCGCGCGATCGGAGCGCGATGGATCGTCCGGTGTGGACCCGGCTATCTAGCTTACAAAAAATCACGAAGGTGATGAACGGTACGTAGTGTCCGTCTATTAAATCTATCCAACCAATAAAATAAAATAATTCAATCAATTTTCTCATCATATATCTTATATTATTTGCTTACCTAAGTAAAACCTAAGAGTAAATGTTTAATAAATAATCTATTTTGTAAATGTGCAAGTGATCAGTTTGCCCATGTACAAAACAATTATTGAAATCTAGTAATAATAAAATATCAAGTACTGTAAACAAAACATTTGGACTTTGTACCTTATGTTTACATCATACCATATTACATTGTAAGCAACTAAGTACACTCACGTGCAACTACTACATTAGGAATAAAATAAGTACACTCGCGTACAACTAGGTAAATTAGGAATAAAATATTCATGATTATTTAAATTCATTTAAAAACAATAATTTCACACGTGTCAACTAAAAAACGTATCCTTCGTCGCATATCCGTCACACACAGGCGGTTAGAACTCTGAATTGTACAGACATCCGCCCCTGACTGTACTACCGCTAGTTTTCCTGCTTCTTCCAGGCACATGGCTCTTCACACCTGTTAGCTCGCTCCCTGTAGCGGTGGTGGAAATGGCAAAGCCAGTTTAAGTTATTTTCACCCCTTCGCTTGCTGTATGATCTGCGCGAGCGGCAGCGCCTTCTATACAATGAACGCCCTCTACCATTTTGGCTCTGGTGCTGCGACCTAGATCGCTCTAAATGTGCCATACGGATATTCAGTTTGGCGATCTCAGCCACAATCATGGCCGCATCTGAAGACAATGGCGGTGCTGTGGACGTAGATGCTCTTACAGTTTCTACCTGCGCCGTGCGGGAGCTCTCTTGATCTTGTCCGCTAGTTCCGCTAGCTTGGTAAGATCCTTCTCTTCGACCACTGTCAACACTCCTCTAACCCACGACGGTAAGTGGTTCTGCCACAAGATGCTCAAAGTGCTATCCGGAACCTTGTTCTTTGCCAGCTCTTTCATACGCCTCAATAGGTGACTAGGCTTTTGGTCTCCTAGCTCCATTTCTCCAATAAGCTTTTGTAATTGACGAGATTCTGACTCTTCATACAATTGTAATAGTCTATTTTTTTGTGTTGTATATTTTCCGGTACTTGGTGGTGAGCTGACCAAATCAGTTATCTGTGTTATTGTCTCCTTTGCTAACTTCGATAAAATAACGTTATACTTTACTTCATCACTAGCGTTCTGTGGTAATATCGTAGATTCCGCGTGCACGAACCAAGCCCTCGGCTGATCAGTCCAGAAATCAGCTATGCGACTAGACAAGGTTATCGCTGCCATCATCTCCATCGGTGGCGGTGGTGGTGGAATCGACATATTTCTAGCACCAAATTCTATTGGGTATACACTGCACTTTAACTATTACCACGAAACACGCGACGATAATAAATATCGTTTTTCGCTCTCTCCACTCGTCTAGCCACGTGACAAGCCTGCCTCACCGCGTGGCGAGTTGTTCCCGGAAAACACTTATTTTATTTTTTATTTTTATTTTTGCAATGTCCAAAAAATGCACTCAGGGGTCACCAGTTTACAGGTTTGTGGTGCATAAATAATAAGATATTATAAGGTTCACTGAGTCTATATTAAAATCCAAGTATAAGTTATAATTTAGGTTAGCTAACTACTAACGCGACGAGTGTGGAGGGAGCGAGGTATAGGGAACAACTGGACTGACTGAACGCTGATTCATATTTAGGCATCATGTGTCCCTACACTATGTAAATAGCCCACTAAAGAGATCCTATTTCAAAAATTTGAGACTCGAAATCATATTTTCATTTTTCAAGATTGTATGGACATTCCTGAGTTGTTTCGGAATTCTTCATACTATCTGGAAAAATATAAATGTAATATATATACAGGGTGTTTGGAAGGTGGGTGCAAAGCCGTAAGGAGGTGTTAGTATAGACCATCTAGAACATTTTGAGCCATATTTGTTCTAACCAAAGTCTGCTTGTTTTTTTTTTAGGGAACTTTTAAGATTTTACTACCAAAATCCCAAAATTTCCCAATTAAATGCTAATAACGCAAAGTTTAAGTGAAAATGTTTATATTTTTATGTACTTCTTATTAGCCTAATGTATGTTTAATGAAATCAAATCATTTTAAAGCACCATATTTTCTAAAAAAATAATAATTTTCAGGCTATTTTAACTTTACAGAAAAAAAATGGTCTTTCATTTAAATAAAAAAAAAATAAATAAAACAGCAACAGATTTTCAGACAATTCTAATAACATGCTGAGTTATTGTACTTTCTTTTAAGATATCATTAACCAGATATCTTTACAATTTTTGAAGTTAGGGTGCCCGAACCAGTTAAGTCCGTAATATTGATTTTTAAGGACATGAAAAAAAAACAGTTTTTGATGAAAGTTTTAAATTCTGATGCTCAAAATGGCTTCCGTCGTTACGTATACATTTACGGCAACGTCGTGATTTTTAGCTGCATTTCCCGTTTCATAATTGTGAAAGCTGTTTCAATCCTTTGAAGTAATTCTTCCCTCGTGGATATTTCAGTAGTGTATACAAGCTTCTTTGCCCGTCCCCACACAAAAAAATCTACCGGGGTCAGGTCGGGTGATCGTGCGGGCCAAGGGATGGGCCCACCTCTGCCTATCCAGCTGCCTGGGAAACAGTTGTTGAGATGTTCCCTGACACTTAACGTCCAATGTGCTGGACATCCATCTTGTTGAAAAATGATTGCTCTGTCCGCATTTAGTATGGGTACTTCGGCTTCATACAGGAGTTCTGGTAGTTAATCCTAATTTCAAGATTTGCATTTCCATTTCGTATTTGTTCATTTCCATCTTATTCTTGTAAGTAAATACTTATATTCTAGTTTAGCATTTTTCTTAGCTTGGCTTTAAAATACTGTTCTTTGGTATTTTCACTTGTTCTGAAAAACAGTATTGGTTCCAATTTAAGCACAAAGAATTCTTTTTTAAACTAGCACAAGTTCATATTGTTATTAGATTATTGTATTACCAGCTGATCTGGTGGCAGATGTAGAACGCCTTTCATTAAGGGTGGTAGTGGTGGTGGTCACTGTGACTGCTGCCTGGCTATCTATAAAAAAAAATGGTAGGTTAATTAAATGCTATTGAATATGACATTATTAAAAGTGAATTGTTAAATTACCAGGTGGATCAGATGTATATACTGTGCATGGCTTGCTGTTTTCTATGTTAATGACATCCATTATTGCAGTTTGATTATCTAGAATAAATGTAGGTGAAATTAATTTGTCATTTGTAAGTATTTTAAATTTAAAAAAATATATTTAGCCGATTCTTCAACTTCAGTCATGTTTTCATTGTTGTTTGTATCACCTGAAAGAAACAAAAGTTATATTATTCACCTGGTCGGCTAGTTAATGCATAAAAATATAAAAAACAAGACTTACCAAAATACTACGAATAAATGAAAGAGACGTCTGTTAAACTTAGACGATATATTCAGACTACTACATTAAAGGTGAGTACACACTACTACACCAATGGGGTACGGGAAAAAAATAAATTTTAAACATTTTTTTTGTTATTGTGCACTTAAACACAAGAAAAAATATAAAATTAAAAAAAACTGAACAATGCACATACACATGTTCTGAGATTACTTACTATTTTTTAAACAGTTTTGTTCTATTTTTGTGTATGACTTTATTATCTTTAACAATCTTAACATATACTTCGATTTTTAATTATGTAGACTAAAATGACATTTGGAGTGTTGCCACTTTATCGTAATAAAAAAATAGTGTTGGTCATAATTAATCGAATTGTTCAACTGAATATTTCGATTAATTTCATGTATATTTATGTTACGGCGAATGTCTGAATTCCGAATGGTTAAAAATGCTTTTTCACTCAATCTAACCTAACCCATAAAACTTTTAAAAAATAAAAGCTACTTTGTGGGTTTGAAAAAAAAACTAGCTATTTTATTAGATTTATAAAAATCTATATTGGAAAAAATGAAACACATGTAAGTTTCTTCAATAGTTTATTGCTTTAAACACATGGACACTTAGCATAACTTAGTAAGTAGGTATTTTGGAGCGGAAGCGACGTGAGCTCTCGCTGTCATACATGCCGGCCGACTGCCGTGCGCGCGCATTGCGTCGCGGGAGACGCGTTCGTCGAGCGAACGGACCGGTGTGGGGCGATCGTGAGCCGAACGTTACCGAAGGCGTCCGAGCGTAGCACGAAACGGCAACGCGCGAATATGAAACTGTGGACGCGCGTTACACACATTAAAATTTTCTTAATCACTATTTATTTTTGAATAAGAACTATTAGAGTCAGAGTCCGTAACATTTATAATTAATGTATCTGTCACCTCATCAATGAGGTGATCGAGTTGCATCATTTTGTTTTCTTCTTTTATAACATGCTCGATACAACTCGACCACCGTTGCGGTGTCACCAACTTTAGCCCGTCAATGAATAGATTTTTAATTTCAGCCATTTTAAAATTTTTGTTATTTCTGGTGACGTGCCCCTTTACCTGTGCCCATACTAATTCTATGGGATTCAATTCACAGTGGTAAGGGGGCAGTCTTAAGATGGTGACACCATACTCGGCAGCAAGCTCATCAATATTTTTTTTTTATAATTAGGTTTTTCTTTGTTAACAATTTCCATTAGTTCTGCTTTGATCATTTTGTCTTCGAAGTTTAAATTCTTTGATTTCAACCACTCTTGAATTTGGGATTTACGCCACGACATAGATGGTGTTTTTCTACATTACGTGAGTGGTAAGGGGCATTATCTAATACTAACACCGAATAAAATTTTAATTTTGGCAAAATACGTTTTGCACCATTACTTTCTCTGTGACAGTCAGAGAAGCTTGGCGTCTCCTTTTCCTAGGAGACATAACTGCACCCGAGGTACTCGGTTGAGCGTCCATGGTGTTTTAAGAAAAACAACAAACAGGAACAACAAGACAAACAAAAAACGTAACACAAACTTAACAGCAAATAACAACAAAAACGTAACAGCAAATAACAAAGGAACTGGCGTTAAGAGCGCAAGGGATATTCGTACAACCAATCGTGAGCGAAGATGGGAAACGAATGCCTGAAAATCCTGGCGTCGCCAGGCTGGCGATGCAAAAAATGTCAGATGCCAAAAGGTCACCATAATTTCAATATTATGTACCCTTCGTTAAGGGTGGCAACGAAAAAACACCCTGTATAAACAGCCATTCGAAGTTGCCAGGTGTAAGACTCTGGTACACTACAGTAGCCAGATATTTAAAACTGCCCCTAAATGCGGCTGTTGGGTTAACTTAGTTGCAAGGAACATGCTCTCAGCGAGTACCTGAGCCTGGAGCTGCGCCATGTCAGCTTGCTGTACAAATATGCTGCGGCTGCTGAGTGGTCAGCACACCGTACGTTAGGGTATGATTATCAAATTAGCAAAATCATCCCAAATACTCGGTGTTAGAGAAGTACTCGCATCTTCGTTCGTATTACCCAATTACTGTTGTTGTTTCATTTTGATTAACTGGCACAGCTCTAGCTATATTCACTAAAGAATTTTTGGCTCGATCGACACTACTCCTTTTGTCGTCTGGAAAACCAAACCTTGTAAAATGTGGATCCATAAGTGTACTCACAGCAAATAATTGGTTATCCTCTCGGTGTTCTTCAAACGGGCGGTCAATTCTGAATTCAACCGCGATGCCATGTTTATAACAGTTTGAGGACTCCCTTGAGGCACTTCGCATTTATTTTTTAATAAATTAGCTAATATTATTATCGATATCGTTACTGCACTCAACAAGTGAAGAAAGGCAAATAGTACGTATGGCCAATCTTTTACTTATGCTGCCAGCTGCTAATATTCCTGGGGGTCGCCAACTAATTTTGTCAAAAATAGAAGCTATCCATTCAATGCATCAGTTTGGAAATTATTTCGAGAAGCAATGGCACAGAATAAGTCCGTCCATCTTGAGTTGTACAGGCCAGCGTCATCGCACAACTAACACACTGGAAGACTATCAACACAGATTAAATGTATTGATTCCGAAAAACCAAGTCAAGTCAAGTTATATTATGTTTGACAAAAAGTACAAAAAAGTATTATAAAAAATTAAAAACAATGAAATATCAGAAGTCTTTATTTAAAAAGGGTAATTTCTCAATTAATATTCAGGTAGTTTGTGAGTCACAAATTGTGACAGCCTATTAAAATGCTTGGATATTGTAGCAAGATGGCCAGGATCTGTCTATGATCAGACAATTTTTAATAATAAAATTCATCTTTAAAACAAAGATTTGATAGTGGATTTTTTTGAGATGGCTAACTTCTTGGTGATAGTGGATATGAGTTAAAGAAATATCTGTTGACACCCTTTCTGAACCCAGAAAACTTACACATACGAACCAGAAATACGGTAGAAAGATGTTATGCTGTATACAAAAATAGGTTTCCTGTCCTTAGACGACAGGTAACATTAAAATTAGCTCGTGTACGTATAATAGTTGCCTGCTTTGTATTACATAATATTGCAATCAATGTAAATGAAAGACACTTTGAGGAAAATTATGACTCATTGACTGATACATAGACTCATGAAGAAATTGCAGCACAAAGCCCTGGACTGAATGATGCTAGGAATAGACTGGTGCAAGAATATTTTTTACCATTACTTAATAATAATAGATAATAAATAAAACAAACTTTATTCAATTAAAATTATTTTCTATTTTTAATTTATATTCAGCTTCTTTCCATCTGCGCTCCTTTTCTTTAAACTCCGACTCCTTTCGTTCATTTTCCTCAAACTCTCACACCTTTTTCTTTTCAATGATTTCTGCTTCTAAGAATTGTTTTTGCAGTTGTACTAATTCCAACTTAGCCTGAGTCAGTTCATCAAAGAGTGTCTTTTTCGGTACAATAGCTGTAATGACAACAATAGTGAAATTAATTTGAGAAAGGAATTGAATGCTATTATAATATCTTACCAATCAGTGCAGGATGTTTACTTGATTTTAAATCCTTCTACTAGTGACATCCCACTTTTTATTTGTACTAGTTGGAGTTATGTCACATTTCATACTTGGAGTATTATGCAAAGATATGCCTGTAACAATAAATAATTATATTATATTAATTTCTTCAAGTTAGGTAGTAATGATGTAATAGCAACAGCAAAGTTTCCAAAAAAAATTATATGAATACATACCATTTACAATATATATGTGTATGCCAGGGGGGGGCTCATGATTTTTTTAGATGGGGGTTCATTCACATTTTTTTAAATATGAGCGCATGCAAAATTACAGTTTGGAAACGCCGCGCGTGTTTACTCCCTTGACGAGTGAAGTGATACTTGCAATTCTTCGATTCTCTTAGATACAATAATATCTAGTTCCTTGTCGGATTTTGCTTGTAATTTATAATTACGCCACACTTCCTTAACTAACTTTTAAAGTAAATAACTACCGATGACGTAATCATCATCTAGACTCCCCTACCCCCCATGTCATCCAAAATAAGCAAAACAAAGAAATAGTGCTTACGTAATACTACGGCACCTAGTGGGCGGTAATGGCTCACACTCATTTGTAACTACATAGTAGTGGAATTTCATTTCATTCATTTAATTACCAAGCAAGTTAAAAGGGAATCATAATCAGAAGTGACAAGGGCTGACGCCCTTGTTACCCCACAGCTGGGCATAGGATTTTATGTTTATGCCATTCACATCGGAGGCGAGCTTAAAGAGTGTAATATTATAGAAACTTACGGTTTTGAGTAACCTCATTTTATAAAACCTCAGCTGTGTTCCGATCTAACAGTGGAATTTCCACAATATCTTCCATTGTTGGAACCTTGTCGGAAAAGCAGTCTGTAAAGAACCATAGGTAATATAAAAAAAAATTGCAAGGATTTTCAACAATCAATGAAACATATTTTTACGTATTTGAATTGTTATTATGTTATTGTAATCTACTAACTACATGACTGATTGAGTAAACAACAATAAAGGGCTTGTGCCCCAGCCCGAGTCTCTAACTAATAATAATTAAACTTACTTTGACTGTCTTGAGTTTGTGGTAGTATATCGGAGTCGTAAATACATTGCAAACCATCGGTGCTTAAATTAATCGTTACTTTTATTTGTTCTTCCACGTTATCTAGCGGAGGTGCTGTGCTCTTACCTCCTCCGGTACGGTAAAGTTCCGAGCGTATTGCAGCTGACTTTTTTCTGACCGTACGTTTCAGGCCCTCATACTTGACTTTCAATGTTTTGATCGATCTGAGTATGCCTCCAGATAGAGCTTTGTATTCCTTTTCAATGCTTTCCCAAGAGGCTTCTTTTTTCTTCCACGTCGAAGCGTCGCGTTGTTTATTTTCAAGCACATGTTGGTATTTCTGCACAAGAGATACCAAATGTCCCTCTCATTTATAGAAAAGTTTGCACTTCTATCTCTTTTAACATTATCTATATTAAAAAATAGATAAACAAAATAATCAATCATGCTTTCAAACATCGGACGCAAAAACACCACAAATGACAAGACAATTGACTACTGCCACTGGGGTGGGGTGTGTTGTCAAACAATATCTTTACAACTCAACACTTGGAAAGTTTTTATTATTTTTGTTGCAATCTTCGTGATTTGGAAATAATCACGCAGTTAAAACTGGACCGTAACACAAGATATCAATTTGCCGGTGTAATATTTCAGTTTGCGATGGAAAACCTTCAAAAAATGTGGCACGCTGATATTAATTTAGATAGTGATGATGATGAAGAGGAAAATGCGACTTTCTTACAAGGATCGAGAACTACGTAGAAAATACTGTGTCCAATTATACCGAGCAAGAGTCATTTCCGCCTGCGTTATGCTGCATTTGAAGCCCTGGAAAATAGTCTGGGTCCTGACCTTACTTTACATAGTCCTAGTGAAAATATACCTGTACGAAAGCAATCATTGTCAATTCTATGGTTGCTCGCGATTCCAGATTCATTCAGGTTATTCATAAATATTATGATGTTAATGCTCAATGTAAAATTGTCATAACATACATCAAAATGTCATATGCACAAATTAAAGGCTTTATTCTTTTCTAGATCTGTTGGGGAACGATTCAATTTATCGAAATGTAGTGTTTATTTGTGAGAGTCATCAAGCCACTAAATAAAATTGCCCATGGAATTATAAAATGGCTATCAGTTACCTTAAGGAATGAAATAAAACAACAATTTAAAAGTTTTGCGGGGTTAGAAGCTGTAATTGGTGCAATTGATGGCACTTTTATTGAAATAAAAGCACCAAAGGAGCACGCTAATGTCTATACATGCCGAAAATGCTTCTATGCCATGCAACTTCAAGCAATTGCGACTCCAGATTTAAAATTTATCGACATATTTACTGGATACCCTGGTTCTGTTGGAGATCGGCGAGTGTTCAAAAACAGTAATATTTATAAAAATATTGCTTCCAACAAATCCCAGTATTTTGAGCCCGAAGAGTACTTGCTTGGGGATAAAGCATATCCTGTGTAGTTGTGGTGAGTACCACCATATATTAGAAGAGGAGAATTGACACCAACACAAATAAATTTTAATAAAAAGCATGCTAAAACCAGACAAGTTATAGAAAGAGCTTTTGCTCTATTATTTGGCAGGTACCGTCGTCTGAAATATTTGGAAATGAACAAAACAAATTTTACACCTGCTACAATTTTGGCAATTTGTGTTCTACACAATATTTGTCTTGATCATGCTGACCTGGACTTCAATCAGCAAGCAATTGTTGAAGGTGAAAATTATATGGTGTCTCAACAACAGAGATTGCTAGCAAGTGGGGGTGATCAAAATGATGCTCATGTACCAGCAAGTGATGCCTTAAGCAACAATGAAGGTCTCGCATTCAGGAATTATTTAGCTCAGACCCTTATTCCTTAAATATTATTAAAACCATTATTTTTAATGAGTGGGTTCAAGTAATGCCAAGTGGAGCCATCAAGCGGACTTATTAGAATGCCGACGAAATGCCTCTGCACCTCCTTTGCAATTGTGTTAGTGGTAGCTTATTTTAAGTCCCCTAGATCAGACTGTTTTTAAATTTATTTTAAAGTGTTACTTTTGATTACTTTACTGCATTATGATACTGTTTGTATGTAGATGTAAGTACCTAAAAACTTTTGAATTAAACAGTACTTTTTAATCTTAATTTTTGTTATTACATTTACACTTATGTCTGAGCATCACTAAAGAGACTAAAGACAACAATATGGCAACAATCAGACACTATATTGTGAACAACAACGAAATATTCAATCAAGAACCATATAATTATTACACCAGTGGCATTCAGCAGCAGTATTTCTGAGATGAATGGGCATACATCACCTACTCATGAGGTTGTTGCTGACAGCAGGAGTTGGAAGATCAGCCAATCTTGAGGGTGAAGAAAAATCAAAAACCCCCAGCGTAAAACATTAACTTTAATAATTTTACACTGTCTGGTTTTTGATTTTTTAATAATTTTATTTAGTTGTGTACTCGTATGTCTGTCTATTACATCTTCATAATTGTATGATGCAAAAATTTATAGATAAATTATAATGTAGCTTTAATGTATCTGTAAATTTTTGCATCATACAAATAAATATGAGTGCAGTTTTCTACACTAATCGCATCTACATACAAATATGAAGATGTACAGACAGATATACACAACTAAATAAAATTATTTCAAAAATCAGAAAACCTGACTGTGTAAAACATTAACTTTTAACGCATTCCCTGCCGGCGAGTACCTATGTGCATTTTCTTGGCTTTCTAGAGGTGCCAGTGACGCGTTTTGCGTCCATACAAATTTGACTTCGATTCTAAAGGTGCCGCTACATACGTATTTGCGTCTTTTGTTAACTCTCCTATTTGTATTTTAGTCAGTCCCAAATTGCCTGTTTTCAATTGCTACATCTTCATACAAATATGAACAAAAGATTATATTTGAACAAACAAACTATACTTGATAAAAAGGATGCTAAGGCATGGCAACAAACCTCTTGCTCAAGCGGCAAAAAGATTTAGGATTACAAATGAGTAAGGATAGAAAAAATCGGCAAATTGCATATGTTGAACCCTTTGTTACTACCACTAGCAAAAAACTTAGAGACCATAGTTAGGTCTAAAGATATAAAAACTAAAATAGTATGTACTGAACACAAAAATTATTTATACTTTTTACCCCTTTTGCATACAGTTTAAAAGAGAAATAAATAAAAATCCTTGTCATTGAGAAAACGCACTTTTTATTTTAATTTACAGAGAAACCCTTAAAATCTAAAACTAAAACAGTCACATAATTTTGTGTCATAATGACAATCACAGTGATTACGTGTTTTTATAAATGCTTACTATGCTAGGTAACCAAAATAGGAATAAATTACACGTATGCCGGTACTTAAACATATCGACCACTCTGGGATGAAACGTAGTAAATCCTTGTCATTGAGAAAACGCGCTTTTTATTGTAATGAAGGTTTTTGGTAAAATTTTCGCTACCAGTTGGCGCCACTTAGGCGAAAGGTCTTCTATTTTGACCGCGCTGTCCAAACACATAGTTAATCTTGCTCTGCAAACTTTTTTCCGTGTTAATTTCGAAAATTCTAATGTTTAATTTACATAATGGATTCACATGCTTATGGACAAAAGAAAATTACTGAATTGAAACTTGAGCTGAAACGAAGAGGTGCAAAAATCACTGGCACCAAAGAAAAACTAATTGAAAGGTATTGTTCACATACTGTAGACGCTTTCTTTACTGTTTATATTTCTGTGTCAAGTTGTAAATAATGTTTCCTGTGTTTCTCATGTTTCAGACTGAATGACTATGATGGAAACAATAACTTCCAACCAAATCTTAATGACGGTAACCTACAAAGTGACATACAATATTCAATAGTATGGCCAGAGGAAAACACCTACAAAAGTGTGGACTCAAAAACAGTGATACCCAATTTTGACATTGTCAACATTAATTCATATTTCCTAGAACTGTACAAAGATGGTATAGGTATGTCAGAGTATTCAGCAGTACACAGGAGAGGCTACAATATGCTGCAAAACAACTACCTACTAGCATTAGTAACAACAAATACGAATATATTCTTTAAAGGTCAAGTTCACTCTGAAAATACTAAATCTCTTACCTATTTCATTTCCATTGCTATATGTTGTGAAAGTGGATGTATTTTACAATCTGTCTGTGAATGTGTTGCTGGTAAAGGACCCAAAGCGGTTTGCAAACATGTGTCAGTTTTGTGCTATGCACTATTAAAATTTAAAGAACAAAATACATGGTTAATTAAACAAACACCAACGCAGAAGAAACAAGTATGGCATGCACCTAAAAAAAAAAAAATTGATATTTCACCAAAAAAGGCAGCAGACCTTACTTATGCAATATCAGAGTACAATGTATGTAAAAGAAATAAAAGAAGCATATGCTATGACCCAAGACCAGAGACTTCAGATAATCAAAAAACTGAATGGGCTGACTCGGTCAGGAACAAAGTTATAAACTATTGTTCCTTGTCAAATGAACGATTAGGAATATGTGCAATTGTAGATAGTGCAAGCATGAAAGATGTGATACATGATCATGATTATCTAACTATACCTTTACATTACCAAGCTATCCTCAATAAAATAACTGTAAGTCCTTTCCATTCCTTCAATCCGTTCACATTCATTTATTCATTAGTCATTTCCATCTACTTTGTACATCACTAATGATTGTATATGAATATTTGTCTAATTCAACAGGTATCTGCTGATTCAGCAAAACAAATTGAAAATAAAACTAAAACTCAAGCACAGACGAAGCTGTGGTATACGGAAAGATCTTTAAGAGTGACTGCCTCCAAAGTTGGAGAAATTTGTAAATTTACAGATAAACGGGACTAGGAAAAGTATGCACAGTCACTAATATGTAATAAAAACATAATAAGTACAGCCTTACAGTGGGGCAAATCTAAGGAAACCACAGCTATTGAAGCATATGAGGGAAAAACTGGAAAAAAAGTAGAACGCTGTGGTTTTTTCATATGTGTACAATACCCTTTCATTGGTGCTTCTCCAGGTGGTTTAGTTGAGGGAGATAAACTTATAGAAGTTAAATGTCCATTTTCAATAAAGGATGAGTGTATGGGACCAGAAAATTAGTCACATCTAGTGTATACTCCAAACTATTTGCAACTCAAAGAAAACAGCAACTATTACTATCAAATCCAAACCCAATTGTTTGTTACTGATAGAGATTGCTGTGATTTATTTATATGGACAAATGTGGATGAAAAAATAATAAATGTCAAGAGAAATGATACATTTATTGAAAGTATTATAATCCCTCGAATAAAAGATTTCTATTTTAAATTTATGTTGCCAATAATAGCAAAAAATATATATAATTGTTAGGAAGTTAAATTGATTTAAATTACTTGACTGTTGTCAATTTAACAAAGAATAGGTAGCTATTAGTAATGTTAAAAAAAGGAAATAAAAGGCTGTTATTTCAATTATTATTGTTTTATATTTTACCAGAAAAACATACCATGAATTATAATTAGTATAGAAATGTGTTTATTTACTTTACAATGTTCTTTTTAAAATTTGTTAACATGAAACAAACAAATATTATCCTGTCAGCTAGAGGCACCAGCTTGGAATCCAACTTGCTACTTAAAATCTTAAATGTTTTAGCTAAACCAATAAGCCGTTCAACATGTATTCTTTCTGAAGAAATTTTCTTTGAAGTTCTAAGTTGAGAAGTCTTAAATTGTCCATCAGTATTTTTCAAAAACTCTGGCACATTTACAGTGATGTCTTTATGGCACACTAAGTCTTGGACATTAAAGCCACGATCACTTAGAATAATATCGACGGTGGAAAGGCAAAACGAATGATACGCCATTTGGCTAATTGTTCAGGAGAGCTGTTTAAAGTTTAAATTTTAACAAAAATGATCATAACTTCTTTGTTTATTAACCAATTTTTTTGAAATTTTATAAGTAAATCAAGTTTTATGTGCTCTTTGTTTTGTATTCAATATAAATTAATTAAAGTCAATAAGGCAAGAAAAAAGTGGCGTATCATGTTTCTGACATTTTGAGTGAGTTGGGAAAAACACTTCATAAACCATCAATAAAAAAAAGTTGGTAGGACAAATTAATTCATTCACAAAACCTCCACAAAAACAGGAGGGAGAAATTAGTTTAAATGCCAAATGAAAAAAAAGGCGTAGAAGGAAAAATGCTTCATTTCCCTTTGATGAAACAAAAATAAAATGGAAGAATGTTTTATGAGTGATGTCTCTTATATTTTTAGGTCGTTAAAATGAATTAATGACCATACGCGGTTATGTAGTTTACATGATGTGCATTTCTCGGATAGGGGCTTAAGTTGATCTCGTGGTAAAGGAATAGACAATTTAATTTATTATAAACTTTTTATTTAGTTAGTTAGTACTTTTTAGTAGTTTAGATATTGACAATTTTAATAAAGTTGACATAATTATTAAAACAGAATCTTTAATGGAAAATAGTATCAAATTAACAAAGTTTCACAGTGAAAATATTAAGTACCTACGCTTAATAGGTAATGGACCTCTTACAGCAAAGTAATAGGTCAAACGTTTTTACAATCTTTGTACTTATGAATAACTATTTGCTTAAATAATAAAAATAAAAACTTAACAAATGGTTCTAGCTCCAACCAAAAATAAAATAATTATTTATTAAACAAAACATACAAAAGTTGTATAGAATTAAGTAAACAATTAAAACATTCATTCATTGAGTTGCAATAAAGATACAGTTATCAAATATTTTTTATAACATAGGTACGTGTAGGAACATTTTAACCTCAATGTGTTATAACTTATAACTAATAGGAACTTATGTGTACTTTCAATTCGAGATCAATTTTGTGACTAAAATCTTAATAAGGAAATTATCTAGTCTCTGTAGCAGTCTTATGATCAATTAATGGCACTTTTAATTAATTACATAATTTAATACTTCTAAGAGCAGTCTCTTAGGGGTAACCTAAATATTAAATTAAAAAATGCCTTTCTAAGAAATAAGTACCTATGTATGTAAATTTAATACTTAGGTTACCCCTAAAAGACTGCTCTTATGGACAACTTAAGTTTTAATTTTACATACAGAATTGGGTACTTAATTTCTTAGAAAGGCATTTTTTAAATTTAATAGTTAGGTTACCCCTAAGAGACTGCTCTTAGGGGTAACCTAAGTATTAAATTTACATACATAATTTGGTACTTAATTTCTTAGAAAGGCTATTTTTTATAATAGTAATACAAAATAAAAACATTAATCACAAGTAAAGATTTAAAACAATTCAAATGAACTAACATTAATCATCAACGTTTTCATCTTCAATATCAGTATCTACCAAAACATCTTTTGTGGTTCCAGAAGGGAGATTTTTATATTCAGAATGGAATCTTTGTGGTATAACATTAGAATTACATAATTTTATTAGGTCTTGATATTTAGCTTTAGATATTGGTAACATTGCTTTGTATAATCTATCTTGTGGGGGTGTTCTTAATTTTGCTACAACAGGAATTTCTTCCGTAGGAGCCTCTGGATCCATTGAATATTTTAGGAAAATAGTATTAGGAATAGTTTTTATGCAAGTTGCGATGCGAACTTTATTAATTTTGCCCACTAAATTGCCCTTAAAATACTTATCTCCAAAGGAAAACCAATCAATAAAGTCTTTGTGGGTCAAAACATCTACATTATAAGGCCTTGGAAATTTGCGAGCCATCGCAAATATTGTTTCCCATTGAGATGGAGCCCAAACAATGCTACCTTTTGCTACATTGCGTTCTATAACAGAGTGAATACTATCGGCTGGCATATAAGTGTGCCCTGGTAGTAAAAAGTTAATCTGGATTTTAGTTATGTTAGCGCATTGTTGAAGAATTGTATGAAGAGCTGATAAAACTATTTTATTTTTATTTTGACCAGGGCAAGAGTCACAGTAAAATAACAAAGTTGTAACAGAGCCGCGAGAATCAACTTCACGTATGTATTTATTAAGAATAGTGCATATTTCATTGGATCCACGTTTTGCATCTGATTCTCCCCACATATAGCAATACCCATTTCGTGTTCCATTTTCGTAAAATGTTAAATTATAAACGGAGTATTTCCGCGAATAATAAAGTAGCATTGATTCTCCGTAAGGCGTATTTAGGACCTTTTGTAAATCAAATGATACGCATAAAATATTAGAATTATTAGTAGTTATTTTCCTATGTGTTTTAAATCGTTCGCAAGAATTTTTTACATCTTTTTCGTGTTCTGTCTTCTGCTCTACAATTTCACCATCATTTTTATCTTTAAAAGAAATACACTTTAAACATTTATCTTTTTTAGGGTGGTGGATACTGATATTGAACTCTGATTTAAAAAGATTTATAAATACCTTTTCCCCTATCGGATCTCTTCCTTGTGATGACAAACTTTCCTTATAAATGTAATACAGATGTGACAGACTTTTAAACTCAGTAGGCAAATATAAACGTGTACTGTCTTTTCTAGAATAGTGAGAGGGCAAAGCAGGTAGATTTTTAATATAATTTCGGGCTGCATTTAAGTGTTCATCTTTCGTTTTATTGAGTGGGATACGTTTACCTCTTAAGTCAGGTTTCGCTGAACCGAATTCGGAATTACTTACAGTATAAAAAACATAAGTTTGTGTAATATTTAAAGTTGCCAGAAGAAACTTTTGACAAACCTGCTCACGCCCTTCGCCACTGTTAATAAAATAAGAAAAATGTATTATTTCTTACCGAACTATTCTTCGCTCTCTTCCTTTTTATAGGCTCCCTTTTTGTCATTGCTGCTAGCCAGTCTTTACGTCTTGTGCTGTCTAAATTCCAAAAATGGCTAAATATATTCATCCTTCTTTCATCAGTTATTGTAAAGCAATTAAATTTACATTTCCCCTCCGTACAGGGGTTGTCTAACATTTTTTTTTCTTGAACGGTCTTTCCAGATTTTGTCCTATATTCCTTTCCTTGTCCTTTCAACTTTTTCATTTCTTTCCTCTTGTTCGGTGGTCTTTCCTTACGCATCCCTTTCTCTCCTACTTTACCATCATCATTTTCAGTCCGGCGTTTCTTTCTCTTTTTCTTTTTAGCATCAGTCAAGGGGACGTTTTCTTCGGGCATGTCAAGGTTTACAATTATATCTTCTATTTGTTGGGCACGTGGTGAGAGTGGGCCCAAGGTGTCCATTTTCTCTAAGTCTTCGAGGAGCAATGTATTTTCAAATTGAATCTGTGAATTTGATAAGGCTGTCTTGAGTAAGTCGTGTGGGTGTTCAGTTTGGTTTTTCATCTGGTTCTTTTATAGCCCTTGGGCGTTCACTCCTATCGTCATCTGGTATCTGTACAACCCTTGTGAGCTCACCACAGTCTGTATCTAGTGTGTGTACGGCTTTTAGGGATGAACTTCTCTTTTCATCTTTTTTTTGCTGGTTACATTGTAGTGTAGAGTTTTCTTTAAGAGAGCTTTGTATTCTGCTATTATTATCGGAATCGGTACTTGTTTCGGACTCTTCAATGTCAAAATTTTACCTTTTTTTAATGCCTGCAATACTAGCACGATACCGAGAGGCAAAACCGGTATTGATCTTGCAAGAGATTTCCGTGAATCGTCCATTGTCCTGAAAAAAAAAGAGTTAATAAGCATGCATAATTATGTACACTCATTAATACACACCCTCATTCTATAGAAACACACACATACATACTAACATGCACAGACAACACGAACATACAAATATACCTACCTATGTGAAGTATGATTGATAATGAGTGAAATTATGTAGACGATGACTAGGTACGTAACTTCACTCACTTTTATTATATAAGCACCTAGAAAACTAGTTAGACTTTTAAAACTATCATAGTTATAAAATGATGTAGGTACACTTGCAGCAAGCAATTACGTATACTAATGTATACTTAATTATTAAGTAGGTATAAGTAGATAACTTAAAAAAAACTGCTTAATATCATTATATTTCTGTAAAACTTATACTAAGTTTCACTGAAATATAATAAATTATTAGACTAAACCTACAAAAAAATCCTATAATTCGTTTATTGGTTTTTCTTAACAACCAATCTTAAAGCAGTGGGTACCTAAACTTAATTCCTTAATGCGGTGTACAACAACTTACTATAAACTATTGACAATAACAAATTAGTTTATGTAGGTATCTTATTTACTTTAAAAAATACAACTATTATAATAGCATTATGATCAAATTTAATCCTGAGTCGCGGGGACGTGTACAGACATACAATTAACGAAACTAGGTACCTACTTTATTTGAAAGTTAGTTAAATGAACCTGAGTCGCGGGGACGTGTACAGACATACAATTAACGAAACTAGGTACCTACTTTATTTGAAAGTTAGTTAAATGAACACTATCTTTAATTATTTGCGTTTTTATACTAAATACGTCACTTTCCAACACTAACAATACCTAATTGTTGACATTAATTGTATTTGTTAAAAATTATTGTTTAAATTATACCTACACACATTAATACACGCATACAACAATTATCAATATTTACATTCATACAAAATTAAGAAAACTTACCGGAATGAAGTTATTACAAGGACAAAACCACCTGTAGCGTAGTAATAGTAACAGGTGACTGACAGCTTTGATGTGACGAAAGTAATGTATTTCTAACATGTTATCACACAATTACGGAGTACCATTTTAAAAATACATGCATGAAACGCCAACTTTACTTAAAATTAAGAAGGGAAAAACAAATTATTTGCCTGTGTCAAAATTATTTCTGTAACTGTATTTAAGTAACTGATACGACATCTTAATTAAAAAGTACGATAGGAATAACAACTGAAACGCCGTAGCTGTTACTTTACTCTCGAGGAAGAAAACGTGTTACGACATGTCAAAATATAACTTAGCGGGGAAAAAGTATTGAAAGACCAAATTAAAAAATTATTTGGAAGAGCAAATTGCATGATGTGACATCTTCGTAAAAAATAAGTTTGGTCAGTAATTTAAAAGGCACCTTCAATATTTTCATATCAATTTAGTGACATTGTTAAAAAAAAGTATCGAAAAACGGTCGTTTAAGGGGAGGGTATTTTTGAAATACCCCCTTTTATACCTTAAATGAAACGCCAAAAAATGCGTCAGAATGACTTCTAACCTAGACAGATCGATAGAGAATCCAAAACTCTATCGAACTGCATATAAAACTCATTTTCGACCAAAGTGGCGTTTCATTCGTTTTGCCTTTCCACCGTCGATATCATTAGGTTGTAATTTATCAATAAGTCCACATTTTTCAAACAATTGACGATCACTTATGGATCCACCATAAGCATCTGATACAATTGTGACACATCCTGATGCTGAAATGCCCACTAAAACTTTTAAAGTATTACAGGACTTATATGTGGAATATGTTAGCTGTTGTGTAAGTGGATTTTTTGGTTTTTCTATTTTGATTTCAGTACAATCAATTATCACGGTACATGAATTAACTTTGCCTGCATACCTCATGTTCTTATCAATTATATGTTTAGGTACCCAAACATTTAAATCTTTCAATTTGCAATATAAATAATTGATCCATGTTATGAAAATGTGGCTTAATAATGTTTTATTCACGTTAAAACGTATAGCCAGTTCTGTGAATAACGTGTTTCGCCTTAATTTTATCACTGACAGTAGAAATTCATCACACGAACTTAAGACATGTTTCTTCGAAGTTTTCATAAATTGCAATTAATAATAATAATAATAATTTGCAATGTTGGTGTTCTTTCGGATTCAGGAAATAGCAGCGATGGTGAGTCATTAGCTACCAAAAGAGCCCGAATTAGATACAATCTACCTCAAGCAAATTATCACCCAAATATACCAAGTTCCTCCACATCGAATACTCCAGTTTAGCGTTAGTGTACCCCAAATTATACAAACTCCTATACAGAAACTGACAGTCAAAAACAAAATGAAAGCCGCGTGAAAGAAGCAGTGAAAGATCTTGCTCCTGTAAAAATATTTGAAATGTTTTTTGATGATGAAGTATTTGCCATGATTGCCGACTATAGCAACTTATACTCTAATAAACATCATCAGTACTTACTAAATAAATATATAACATGTATATAAATATAAATAAACGTATAACACAGTCTTACATTATTCATGTACATTTTTTAAATAATATAGTGAAAGTGATACATGTGCTGCTTAGCGTATTCCAAAACGGTGAACCCGATATATATTGGTCTGTCTAATATAATTTTATCAAGTTTTAATTGAATTGCCACGAAGTGGTCAGAAAAAATTGAGACGCTCTTGAAGTTAGGTTTTGAAATAAGTTTTTCAGCTCCCACTTCTTTATTGGTCTTATTATGATCATCTCTCCATGTAGAAACTAGTCTTACATCTACCTGTTTTCGCCTGTTCTCGATTGTTTTACCAAAAATTGCGTTATTTAACAGTTTAAAATAGTCTTTTTCAAAATCGGATATTGATGCCTGTCGTAAACGAGTGTTTAGATCTATGTATTTTGCTAAAAAGTTATGCTGTCGAAAACGTATGACTCGATGAATTTGTCTTAATATAAGACCATTTTTAAACACTATTTTAAATGAACGTAATGTATAATGTAATGAAACTTGTCATAAAGATTTGCTATAAGTTTTTTTGTTTTTCCTCCTGGAGGAACATGTTTTTCGGGTGCAAAAGGTAAGTCACTATGTTCGTAATGTAAATAACTAGGATAACCCAAATCAACTTCTAAAATATATCCATAATCAGAATCATCTGGCAAAGTTAGAACATTTATATTTTTAATTTCATCTTGAGATAAAAAATAGAATTCAGACATATAGGCATTTTTTTCATCATAGCGTAGCCATACAAATTGTTGCAATCAAGATAAACAAGGTAATTCGATGGTTTGGAATTATCATATCCCGACATATATTTGTTGTTTGCTTTGGCGTGTCTTAATGAACATTGAGCTAAACCGCCGCGTATGACTTGTTCTATCATTTCATACATCTCAACATCATCGAGTAAATCAAGTTTAACGCCTGTAAATAATAGCATAGCATCCCAACTTAAGCCGGGTAAACTAACGTAATATACGGGATCAAGTTTATAATGTTGAAGACTATTATTCCTAAAGTTTTCGAAAATATCACAGAGTAATAAGACATCACATTTTAAATAAAGTTCTGTGTATTCTTTAAGAGAATGAATATTGAATATCGAATATAGAAAAAAATCATTGAATTCTAAAAAACTTCGTTTTAAAGCTCTTCTCCGATGTGTAGACTTTGGAAAATGACGTATCAGAGACCAACAATAGTCAGACATCATATTTGTATCCCAGAAACCCTGATAGCGCTCTTCCATGACGCGTAAGTCCTGATGCATACGCTCTCCCTGCTCTTCGCTCATATCTCCTAAATTTTCCGGAAACCTGTCCAAGTGACTATGGAGGAAGTGGAGTTTTATGCTCATATTGCAGCCCATATTTTTTTAATTGTAGCAGAAGGTCTTCTATAAGTTCAATATAATTTTCAGATTTTTTATTTCCGAGAAAATTCTGCATCACAGAGATGAAAGCTGTCCAAGCCTTTAGTTCTAATTCAGTCATAGAATTTCTAAATTGTGTATCTTTCGTAAGTTGTCTAATTTGAGGGCCATCAAAAATACTGGCTTTAATCTTTTCCATAGTGAGCTGAGGAAATTTTTGGCAAATGTAAGAAAAGCAGTTTCCGTCTTTATCTAGCGATTTTACAAACTGTTTCATGATACCCAGTTTTATATGCAATGGTGGAAGGATAATTTTGTCACGAGCTAATAATGAATTGTGGACTATATTGTGCTTTCCAGGTTCCGTATTTTCTCTCAAGGGCCAGTTTTTTCTTACCCAATGCTCTTGTTTCGCTCTACTGTCCCAAAGACATATAAAACAGGGAAACTTGGTGTAACCACTTTGTTGACCGAGAAGAATGTTGACCATTTTTAAATCGACACAAATTTGCCACTTATGGTCATTGTATTTTATTTTGTTCAATACTAGCGAAATGTTACAATATTCCTCCTTTAACTTTGTACTGTGGGCAATAGGTATTAGCGTATTTATTTCCATTATGTAATAGAATACATTTTAGGCTACGTTTTGAGCTATCAATGAATAAACGCCAGTTGTTTGGTTCGTATTGTTTCAAGCCCATTTTTATCAATAAGTTTTTGATATCTGAACAAAAGGTAATACCGTTTTTTTCGGATAAATAACGCCGTAATTCTGTATCTCTTTCACGATAAAAACTTATTTTAGTATCTGGGGAAAGCAAATTTTTTTCTTTTAGTCTTGATGCTAACAATTCTGAAGCTTGTTTAGAAAGATTTAAATCTCTTACAAGATCATCTAACTCATTTTGGGAAAAGCATTTCGGCTCATTTGACATACCTTCAAAATCAGCATCATTTTGTGATAAGCTTGGTCCTTCAACGACTTGTTGTAATGGTTCAGATATATTTTTAGGCTCTGAAGAGTCAGGAGATCGCTGCACTGGACGCTGAACACAACTAGTACTTGGGTACTGCCATTTAGCTCGATTTTTAGTGTTTATACCCTTTACATTCACATTACAAAAATAACAGTCTTCGAGATGATTTCGTGGCTCTCGCCAAATAGCCGATGTTCCAAATTTAAAGGCACTTCTTTTACCACTTTTCCATAATCTTAAATATTCCACACACGATTAACAAACACAATTGGGAGCCCAAGACTTCTCATTTTTATCCAAGAGCATCCCAAAATACTCAAAATAGGTATTTTTCACCAACTCTGATATATCTTTTCTACAATTGGACCTACTTACGCAACACAGAACCAACCCACCAAACTAAAGTTTTGAGAAAAAGCCACTTTTGTAAAAAAAATGTGTACTGTAAAATTGATAGCTATTATGAATAAAGTGCATTTTAAATACTATAGGTACCTAATATATTTTTCTATGTATACAAATATAAAATTTATGAAAATCATTTAGATTATTAATGTTATTAGAAGAAAAACTCGTTGGTTCCTTTTTGCAAAAGTATATCAGTGTGTGTTGGGTCTTTGTTATTTATTATCGTGTCATAAATATATTGGTAAAATTTAAAAATCCATATATATTTTAAACATTTTATTATTAAAAATAAAAGTTAACTGGAAATTTAAGATTTGCTTTATATCTCAAATTCCTAGTAAATATAAAAACTTAGACAAAAAATCACCTAATCCAAATCCAATTCTATATCAAAATCAGGTTGACCTGAAAATCCTTCAATATCGTCTTCTAAATCTTCATTTCCGACAAGATTCACATAGAAGTTATGTGAGTCTTTCGGAATCAGGTGTAACATGCTTTTTAAATCCCTTAACTTTGCATCAGGGACAGGTTTCCCTGTTGGCCAAAGTGGCTCCATTAAAGCTTTTGTTATCAAAAAATCTCTTCCGCGAACATTTTTTTTTTTTACATCAACTACCTTAAAATCTTTATTCAATGTAGTTCGCATGTAAATTTTGAACATTTCATCCTTTTTAATCATAATCTCCTTAATATGAAGCCATGAAACTTTTTGTCCATCTATCGTTTTCTTTCTATTAATAATAATTATTTTTGAAGTATGTTGGGTGATCATGGGACATGAATCTTGTTAGTTAATTGGACAACTGCTGTTATGTTGGTTGATAACTTTGTCATTAAAATGTTTTGTTCTGTCAAAATTGACAGATCAGTGTGATCTTTACAGGGTTGATAGAAGGTTAATTTTTGAGAGTTTCTGTATCCTTATCTCAATTTTGACATGTGTGTGGATTGGTTCCTTCTTGCATAAGTAGGTCCAATTGGTAAACACATATTTTCCGCATATATAGCAAAAATGATTTGGATTGTTTAAACAACGTCTCCTTGAACTACTCATGACGCAAAAACTTGAGAAACTAATCTTAACACAGTAAAATATGTCTGTTACCGATTAATTTATATGCTTAAATGATAAAAATAAAAAAACAAAGTAAGTCGAGCTGCTCAAAAAATTTTGAGGATAGATTTGACAAAAACAAGTCATAAGTGAACATTATCAAGCACAAAATTCGCGGCAACACACAAAAAGTTTTATTTTGTAAACTAGTGTTATCTAATCCATAAACACTTATGCTTATGGTACTATTATTTTTTTTCAAACAATTTAATATCACTAGGTGATGGAGGAAAATTCATTCCTTTAACGTTTAAAACAGAAGAATAAAATGGGTAAGAACTTGTTCTGTCACTATTATTTTTCGGGGGAAATAACGCTGCAACTATACTCCATACAAAACAGTGATTGTCATTATTTTTAATATTTATACAACTTTTCGTGTTCTTAATAGATTGAGGTAATTCTAAATACAGTGCTATCAACTTAAGCTGAGAATTGCATTTGTGTGAGTGATCGCCAAAAGTACTGTTAGTAAAACACATACAAATAAAATTAATGTTTTATTAAAAGGAAGTCCATAAAACACAATGTTACTAACTGTCCAATTCTCGACCTCATAATGACTGAATCTTATAACTCTTCTACTCCGCTCATTGCATCTTCATCTTCACTCTCGTCTGATGACTCATCAGAGTCAGAGCCTGTGTTAATAATTAATCGTTCCGTTATATCGTCGATTGTGGTTTCTCGACTTTGAAATTCTTTTTCTTTTTTAATTGCATGGTCACAAACATTTTTCCACTCTTGTACAGTGATCGCGTCAACTTTTTTATTTGTTAATTTCATTATAGTGTCCATATTCATTGACACGTTTCTTTTGGCTACGTATCCTTTTACCATTGACCATATATTTTCAATGGGATTGAAATCAGGGTGGTAGGGTGGTAGACGTAGAACGCTGTGACCATGTTCTTCGAACAAATTATCAATTTTATATTCAACAAATCTTGCTTTGTTTTGTAGAATCAACTGATAAAGTTGCGGTTTGAACATCTCTGCAGAGTGGTCGATATTTCTATATTTGAGCCATTCAATCATAGTTTGTTTACGATGGTTTGAATTGGGGGCGGGATTATGTAACGTATTATGATATGCAGCGTTGTCAACCACCACAACACTATTCGGTTCTAAATTTGGAATCAGCTGCGTTTGCAACCATTTTGTGTAATTCTCGGTGTTCATATTATGATGATAGTCGCCAGTTTTTTGGTTTGCCTTGAACATGAGTAGGGCATTGGGTATAAAACCGTCCTTTCCGCCGGCATGAACTATTATCAAACGATTTCCCTTGGAAATTGGTTTCTTTAAGCCAGAGGTGCTTCCATCTGAATAAGACTTCGACGAAGTGTGACACGTGTCGATATATGTTTCGTCAGTATACACGATTGGACGGCCCTGGGCACGATATTCAGTTATTTTAATCAGGAACAATATTCGCAGATATCTTATTTGGTGCTTCTCCATAAGGATTCTGCGATTGTCTTCTGTCCTTTCCATTTAAATCCCAACAGAGCCACTTCTTTTCTCAGCGTCGTAATTCCACCCGGAAAATTAATTTCTGTTTTTAACTTTTCGTGCAATATTTTCATGGTGGGAACCTGTCTGTCAGTGACGTGAAAGTTGTGGATTGTTCTCCGTATTACTGCTTTGTCAAAATCGTCAATGACGATGGTATTTTGTCTGCATCTTGTTTTTTTCGGAGATTTAAATTTTCTTCCATGTTCCAAAGCACGTTTACCTTCTGCTAAAACTCTGTGTACAGTTGACAGCGGAATTCCCGTCGATGTCGCTACCAATTGGGCCGATGTAACGACACTTGACACATCCTTTTCGTTCACTCCTTTAAAATACGTATTCAATTTACATAAAATTTCTTTCACTTGGCTGCTTAATGGTTTTCGTACAGGAAATTCACTTACAGTAGGAGCCATTTCACTAATATTTCGAAACCAATCACATAAAATTACACGTCTATCTGCTACCAGTACCAGAGGTGAAGTGAAGTATGTGGGACGGACGCGCCGCGCCTCAGGCCGCTTGCTATAAACTAGTATAAACCGGTTTAAACCATGCGCGGGACGCGCCGCGCCACAAGCCGATTACCACTCTACACTATCGGTGTGCACTCACACAAATGCAATTCTCAGCTTAAGTTGATAGCACTGTAGCTACCACCTCGTAACGGAGAGTATTTGTTGACATTGATTTCTAAATGATTTACCCTTGTAAAAGACCAACCAGATCCACAGTGTTGAAATTCACTTAGTTTCCCACTTAAAGTACTTATGATTGTTGAATACAAGAACGATAAATCAGTACTCCTAAAAATAGTCTCATGTTTTGTATTAAAAGATTTTAGCTGACATTCCTCGGAGGCAGGTAAAGTGAATTGAGCAAATAATTCGAAATTGACTTTAATTGAGCCATGCTTTATTAAACACATGTCAATAAGTTTTATTACATCGCTAGTACTCTTATTTAAAAAGTCTTGAGTATCTGCACCTACTCGTACTTCAGAATTAACTCGATATGAGACTATCCTCTCTTTAAAAGCTGTAGCTACAATGTCTATATTCTTAAAATCTGTTTTTATTATGCAATTCTTTTTATGTAAATTCGTTCGTACATGAAATCGGAAACTATTTTTATTAACAAGTATATTACATTTATCACAAGGTATAATATTTGCATCGTTTATTTTATCATTCAATTCTTTATAAATATTTGTATCTGGAAAGAAATAAAAAAAAGTTAATATTAATGCAATATTTATTAGAATCGTCATTAGAATAGTATACAAGATTATAATTCGTGAGTAAAATAATGATGCAGTAAATTGATTAGGTACATAGTTATCAGTATGTAGGTACAATTCTAAAATTATTGATTTGGTGCACTAACATAAGTGCTATCTTTAAAGTTACCCTTAACTTCTTTCAAAAATTTTGTTAGATATCGATAAGTAACACTGTTCTCATCAATCCTTGTTTTCAAAGTTACTATGGCGTGACGCCATCGGTTCATTGGAGTAATGCTTTCGATCTCACTACAAACATACACTTTTAAATCAACAAATTGAGAACCGCCTATCTTGTTATTGTATTGCTTCGATATTCCATTAGCAACACGACGGCTTAAGTAAGAAGTTAATTTGTCCTTTTTACCGGTTTGGTCTTCATCGATGTCAGAATCGGCGCCCATAATATCTCGAGCAGTAATTTTCGAAGGTCCTGCTGCCTGCTGTTGAGGCTGCGAACTGCCACCGGCTTGAGCAGATCCTTCGTGATTGTATTTCTTGTTGACCTTTTGTTTCTTGCTATTTGACATGAAAATATTAAAAATTTAATTGATTATGATTCTATCGCATTAATATACACAATGACTGTGAGTGAGTTTAAAAATAGGTCAGCATAATATATTTTTAATTGCTAATACACACCAATAACCAGATGTCGGAATTACACTGATTTCATACAGCGAAAGAAGAAAGTGGATATGCCTCAAATCCCCGAGATTAATTTTAAAGAGCAGAAAAACCCCTTGATTTCTTAATTAATTACCCGACTGCCAAAGAGGGAGGGTAATGTTGAGGGAGTGTATGTAAGTATGTATGTATGTCTGTTCCTTTGTGACCTCCTGTAGCCTAAACGGCTTGATGGATTTTGATGTATGAGGTATCGTTAGATTTGTCTTGATTACGGGAGTGTCATAGGATACATTTTATCATAAAAGTCCCACGGGATAAAGACATAATAATATTTTTTCTAAATTTTCCCTTTAAACAACAAAAATATGTATGCGGTATCATTAGATTCATTTCAATCACGGGAGTAATTAATATAGGATACGTTTTTTCTCAAAATTCCCACGGGAACATGTTAATTCTGCGTCAACGCAAAGCAACTCATGCGTTAGCAAGCAAAAAGATAGGGCGTGGCCTGGCATGCGGCGCGCGGCGCGGTGCGGAGGGGGATATGCTCGAGTATACAGCCCGAATGCGGGCACACGCATAAGGGCACACGTCGTTGACGGTCGTCTCTAAATAGCGATTTTTTCGATACTTCGTCGTCTGACGCGAAACTTATAAAGTATAAATAACTCGTTCTTTTTCTTTCGTGTTTCTCTCTTTAAATTTATTCGTTCTTTCTAATTAATTAACTCGTTCTTCCGTTCTTTTTTTTTTGGTTCTTTCTTAAATTATTCATATTAATTAATAATATAATAATAATTATTAATAAAATAACTAGGTAGGTAGATATTTTTGGTTAGTTTAAGTAACATTCTTTTAAACAATCCTCACTTATTCTTTTTGTATTTTTTTTTTAGTTATAGTTCAACTGTTTTTTTTTATTATTATTAAGTACTTCTCCATTAGTACTGATTTTTTCGGCAATAGGTATCAGACCATTTTAAGAAATAAAAACATACAATATGGGATTATCTCGCAAAACAAAAAGGGCTCAGGCTCGGGCTAAAAAATTAAAAGCCGAATCTCCTGAGGCACGCGAAAAACGCCTTATAGAAGCAAGAGTAAGAATGTCCCAACGGTACAGCCAACTTTCACCTACTTCACGTCAAGAGCTTATAAAACCTAAGCCGTGTTAAAACACTTGCTGGGTTAGCAATAAAAACACTTGACCCAAAAAAGCTGTTGGACCGGCCCCACGACGAATGTTCTTTAACTGAACTTAAACGTTTGCGGGATCTTCAGCAGTAATGACTCACCTAATTCTTTTTCTTCTTCACTACAAACAGTCCAGATTGGCGGTAAATTTATGTTGCGGAGTAACATCACTCGTAATCTAAAGCCAAATGTCGTCGAAATAATTTAAAATGGTACTTACATATACATAGTCTTCTACATCTACAACATTTTCGTTAAATAAAAACAGCTAAAAAGTTATAAATAAAAGAATTATTATTAAAAAAACAAAATACCCGACTGCACACTAAAAAAAGAGTAAAACAAGCCACACAATAATATTGATCAATCAAATGCTAAAAACTAATTATGTAATACCGTTTAAACAATACCTATATTAAAATACACTACAATATGTGTTCGTAATCGATAGTTAAATAAACAGAAACTTATTTTGAATACAAATTTACTGAATATAATTTATAAATGTTGATGGAAAGCATCGCAGGCGGGGACCACCTTGACCGCCACCAACGAAAATTCTGCTAAATGGTGCACAACCGAAATGACTATAATAAGCCTCTGTTGGTCCCCGCCTGCGATGCTTTCCATCAACATTTATAAATTATATTCAGTAAATTTGTATTCAAAATAAGTTTCTGTTTATTTAACTATCGATTACGAACACATATTGTAGTGTATTTTAATATAGGTATTGTTTAAACGGTATTACATAATTAGTTTTTAGCATTTGATTGATCAATATTATTGTGTGGCTTGTTTTACTCTTTTTTTAGTGTGCAGTCGGGTATTTTGTTTTTTTAATAATAATTCTTTTATTAAAAAAGTTATTTACTTCTACACAATTTAAACCACTGCACGCACGACGTTGATAAACAAGTTTATAAAAAAAAGCTAAGTATAAGTATGAGAATGTGATTAAGATTGTATGAATAAGTTGTATTGCGAATACTAATAAAAATGTTAATTATCTTTGTTTTATTTATATCTAAAGTTTTTATTATTATTTATTTGTAATATTGTTGACCATACGGGATTGTCCATTAAAATCTCCGGAAGATCCATATTAATATCAACATTTTGATGCAAGTACATATAAATAACTCTACCCAATTCACCCTCTGCTAATAACACGTTACTGAATACTAAACACAGCTAATAGATAACTTATCGACATACCGTTTATGAGAAGAACGGGATCGCGATGATTTCGATTTTCTTTTCTTAGCAGTAGCAATAGCCGGCTCAGGTTTCTGTGCTGGCTCCGGCGCACGCTCCGGTGACGATTCACGGCTGCTACTGCTCGAGCTGCTATCAGTGGATGAGCTCAAATCATCACTCGAACGTATTTCTTGCTTGCTGGACCTAAATAAATATAGTAATATTATAATATAACATTTCGATGAATCAGTGAATAATAAATAGTGGTAAAATTATATAAGTAAAGTATACAATAACTTACATTTTAATATCACGCAGAAGAATATGTTCACTTTTTGAAAACTAAGTTTTAAAATACTTAGTTATTATTATTGTTATTGGTACATGTAACACGCTTACAGCGATTAGATAGAAGAAATGTTAAAAAAAATCTATCGGGATCTATAAATAGATTAAGATGATTTGTTTGTGTTGGTAGTTGTAAGATAGAAGCTGCGTCAGCAAAATTACTAGATCTAATGATAATGTGCGTGAATCGAATCTAATGCACCAAGTCATCAAATTATCCTTATATGAAGTCAACCGATACTTTCGCTATACTAGTAATTTCCCTCGGTTTTGCTTATTTTATTATTAGGTATTTTGTTCGATAATACGGACAAAATAAGTATTTTAGTTTTTTTTTACACAAGAAAATTACACCCGCTCCCTTCCAGCTTTTCCCGCCGAATCTCTAAAATGAATGAACTAATTCAAATTTTGTGTTGCAACCTTAACTTTGCGCAATTTCCCCAAAATCGTTTTTAATATCAATGTCGTACTAAAATCTGTTCTCAAAAATTTAACTATACATATAAAAACGTGTCATTAGTTACGCCAAATCATATCATAAATATTTACCACATGCGAAAGTATTCGGTTTGTCAGTAAATATAAGGAAACACATAAGGTACAGTCGCCATATATCGTCCCTTTATTGTAAAAATGTTCTTAGTTTTTATAATATCAGAGAATATTTACTTTATCGAAATCCTATTTTGTTAAGTTATTTAGGCATTTTAATACTGTACCAATTGCCATGTCTAAAAGGTCTTCGCCTTAAAGGGTTAAACTGTCTTCTATTTTCTTATCTCTTTCCTTCACACTGTCTGATAATATTATAGACAATTCTTTATTTAATTTAGGTGCCTGCAGAGCAAGGGCATTTTCCGGTACTTGACAATTTTTCTTTAATATGTCAAGTTCTGGCTTAATACCTTCAATTAAAATATTATTAATTCTGTTAAGAATCTCTTGGTGCACTGGAGCACCAAGAATTTCTTTTTTAGACTGTATTTCCGCTGGAAATAAATACAATATTTGTGAAGCGCAGCTGTCTTGCTTATATTGTACGTCATAGTATTACTAATCATAAACCCCTATGTTTAGAGTTTAATGTCATCATGTAACCAGAGCACCCCCGGATCAGCGTTGCCAGATGCACGATAATTCTACGATATTTTTGTGAAATCTACGATAATTTTGTAAACATCCAATTTTACCCCGAAAATCCACTTAACTTCCAACTCATGAGCGGGGGGGGTAGGATAGCATACCTTATCCGTTTTATGTTTTATATATATTATATTCGGCGTAAATTCCGGGAGGTAGGATTGCATATATTCTATTCGATAAAAACACGATAATTTTGCAACAAATATGACATAATTTCGCAATGTACGATCTGGCAACACTGCCCCGGATACATGAATAACATTGACTTCACTCCCACGGGAGAAGTCTGTATGACACTGGCGGAGAAGTATCATATCAGCCCAGCCGAAAGGTATATCTCGATACTTACGCCCTCAATGATTCGACGTGGAGCCTAATACGACTGCTTCAGATCTGAAATGGACTCACTGGCGGTATACCTTTCATAACTTTTTATCCGAGGAAGCTGCTTCTTCCACCGAGTCTAGTAAATATAAACTTCTCGTAAACCACATCTCGCTGGCAATATTTACGCTCGTAAGAGATTGTGATAAGTACGAAGCACTCAAAATACTAGACAATGCTTACGGGAAAAGAAGAAATATTACCTTAGCTCGGCACAACTGATCTTCTAGAAAACAAGAAACAGGAGAATCAATAACCGAATATTCGAGAGCTCTTACCTTACTCGCTCATGATTGTCATTTTACGGCTGTGACAGCTGAGGAATATAGTAATGAAGCAATTAGAGGAGCATTTATAGCGGGACTTAGCTCTAAAAATATAAGGGAACGACTTCTGGAAAAGAGCACGATTACTCTAGAAAAAGCCCGGGATCTGGCATTATCTCTTGAATGTGCAGAGAACACTTCACGAGTTATGGAAACCGGAGCAAGCCCCGCATCTTTAAATTTTATCGAGGATGATGAGAGTCGTGAACAACCTCATCCACAACAACAAAACATTCAGACGCTCCACTAGTCCGTTACCTCTGGGATTATATGGGGTTGTGCGACTGCAGGCGACTCCGAGTGATGAGAGAAAGGTCCTCACTTCATCGAATAGGAATGACGTACCTCTATTGGAGTGTACGTAGGCTGGAGTTCCAAATAATAAGAAAAGCTCTCTGAGACATTTTATCACAGTTCCCGATGACATATCTTTACAGGCGAAAGCAAAGGGGAACCGACTATACTCATCAATTAATGTTAAAATATTAAATTTAACGGTTTGAAGTATTAGATGGAAGCGGACCTTTAAAATCCATATTAAGCCTTTCAAACGGTGCAATGGCCTTTATAAGTTGTCCTTCATTTTTAGCATATCGAGGTTTTATCTCAGCACAAACAGGGCAAGCAGTAGTCATCCTTCTAACTTCCTCAACAGAATACGGTAGAGGAAGGGGTGGTAATTTGGAACCTGTTGTTATTTTGGAACCCCTTAGTACAGTGATGGGCAAAGTACGGCCCGCGGGCCATCTCCGGCCCGCGAAAGTATATAATCCGGCCCGCCGAAGGTCCACCGACAGGGTATATGGCCCGCTTTATTTACGTTTTGACGGTCAAGAAGTATGAAGTAGATTCTACTTGGTAGAATTATATATGCGTACCCTATAGGTGAAGCTGAACTTCCCGCGTAGTTCATGTGTTGCGTAATACGGGGCGCAAAGCGTGGTGAAATGAGAGGCCCGAACAGGGGGCGGTTCGTAGTGTACAAGATAGAGGCAAACTTTATGAACATTGACCTTGAATGCCCAGAAACAAAATATAAGGCCTATTTGGTGGTACGGTGCGGGGGCGGAGGCGGGGAAGCGCATGATTGGTTCATCACCTTCGCCCCGCGCACTGCGCCTACGTTCCTGCTTACACTCGCGAGCAGAAAAAGTTGCTTATTATTTTGGTTGTTTTGTAAATATAAAATTGACGACTTTTCGAAAATTCGAAGTACTTTTCGTTCTGAATTAAAAGTACTTGCTTTTAACTCAGAACTTTTATCAATTTGCTCGAACACTACCAATTTATAGATGCGACTTGGGGTTTTCTGAAATCATTTCAAAACTCAGCTTTTTCTGTTTTATAACTGCATGGCGAAGAACGATTTAACTCACTTTCCGCGTTTAAAATCCATGTCAACAGTGAGGATGCCGTTTAATGTAGATCCGGAAAATGTATCTGCAGAATTACAATTGGAAATGATTGAAATGCAGTGCAGCACCCATTTAAAGCAATTAAGGTCATGGCTCACTTACACGACTCTGCTCCCACCCGGCAAAAAGAATATAATTCAAATATGGGCTTCAAATATTGCTCTTTAGATATATTTTACATTGGCATCATAAATGACTTCTCCTCAGTTCTTAATGACAGTGATCCCGAAAAGGCAACAAATACTTTTATTGAACTTATACAAAATGTCATCATCAAAAACACTCGTAAAAAATACGTCCAGCACAAATTCAGAATATTTAAACCGTGGATCACACCTGGATTGCTTCGCTGTTTGCGAAATCGAGATAAAATGCATTTTAAGCTTAAAAGAGACCCTAATAACCAAACGCTTATGATAACATACAGACGGTATCGCAACTTCTGTGGTAATATTCTCCGTAGTCTTAAACTCGAATATGACAAAGGTCACTTAGATGCAGCTAAAAATAATATGAAAGCTACTTGGAAAGCCATAAAATCCATTATAAATACCAACACTATTAAGCGCCAACCTCTTGAGCTTTTAAACAACTCCAACGACCCCCAAATTGATCTAAATAATGTAAATAACTTCTTCACAAACATTGGGAGCAATCTAGCGTCGAAGTTAACCTCACACAATGACCCTAATCAGCCCACAAGTAATATAACAGCTCCCTCACTAAACTCTATTGCGATCTTGCCAGTTGATCAAGCTCATGTCGAACGACTCATTGGAGGACTGCGATCAAATTGTGCCACTGGATGGGATAACATCCCCGCTAGAGTAATTCAGGGTTCTTCGTTTGCGCTAACACCTGCAATAACGCACATCTGTAATCTCGCCATTGACTCTGGTGTTTTCCCCAAGTCACTCAAAAAAGCTGTAGTCTATCCTATTTATAAGAGTGGAAACAGAGTTAATGTGAATAACTACAGGCCCATTTCCGTATTGCCCGCTATCTCCAAGATCCTTGAACGTATCTTTAATGATTTCCTTAAAGAATACCTAACTAAATTTAAAATCATCGCAAATAACCAATATGGTTTCAGAAAAGGCGTTTCCACAGAAGATGCTGTTAGCAACTTCACGGACTCTGTGAAAAAAAAATTAGACAGTGGGCTTAAGTGTTACGGGGTTTTCCTCGACTTAATCAAGGCTTTCGACACCGTTTCTGTCCCCATTCTATTAACGAAATTAAACCACATAGGAGTAAGAGGTACACCTTTGAAAATATTCCAAGACTACCTTACTGAACGTTCGCAATGCGTCAAAATTGACTCGTCTTACAGCTCTGACCTCAAAATAAATACAGGTGTTCCACAGGGTAGCATTCTGGGACCAACACTATTTTTGATCTACATAAACGATCTATGTATGTTACCACTAACAAATTGCAGTATATTTACATACGCCGATGATACCGCCCTATTGGCTTATGGCAATTCGTGGGTTGCGGCTAAACGTACGGCTGAAGAGTCTCTTGCTCAGGTTAATAGATGGCTTACTTCTAATCTCTTGACCCTAAATTTAGACAAAACAAAAGTCATACGTTTTTCTATACCTAAAAGTCGCTGTCCTCCAGGATGGACTAATTCGCTCACGGCGCATCTATGTAGTGACTTATCAGACTGCACATGCCAAACGCTTTCCTCAGTTAGAAGCCATAAATATCTTGGAGTATGTATTGATGAACACCTGGATTGGAAAGACCACGTTGAACTAGTTTGCAGTAGAGTACGTAGACTTCTTTACGTATTCAAAAACCTGCGTATGTGCGCTGACGTAAAAACCTTAAAAATGGTGTATCTCACCCTGTGCCAATCACTCATTTGTTACTGTATATCTATTTGGGGAGGGACCTACAAGTCAACACTTATCGACCTCGAAAGGGCGCAGCGGTTGATTATAAAAGTAATGTTTTTCAAACGGAGGGATTTTTGCACTGAAGAGTTATATACGGAATCTGGGATGTTGACTGTGAGGCAACTATTTGTTCTCAGGGTCATACTTCGATGCCATTCTCGCGTTCCTTTCAATCCTAAATTAATGTTGTCCAGACGTCCTGGGGTAGCGGTCTGTCCGGCCTGTCTGTGGTCTGTCGGACTAAATTTGCTCGCCGCCAATGTGGTGCCCTGAGCGCCTTACTTTAACAACAACAGGTCGCATAAAATCAATAATATTTACACACAAACCTCATATGAAATTAAAATTAAGTTGTCCAAATGGCTGCAATCATTGTCATATGATGAGACTGAAAATCTTTTACTGATCCCTGCCTAAAAGAATCTGAAGTCTGAGTCTACGACTCAACTTACAGTAGCTAACTACCTACCGTACCCACATGCTATCTACCTACATACTTTAGATCCCTTTTGTATTATACCCATACACGTACTCACACGATCTACTCACACGATCACTCACACGATCACTCACTGACAATCAATCACTGACACCCTCGAAATTATAATCCCTTAGGACCACCACCAGTTTCCATAGCACAGGAATCTCCTAGTTTGGAAACTGTTTGTTGGCCCAATTTCCATTTGTTCGGTGCAAATTTATGTCCGTAGTAAAATACTTATGTGTTTGCAATGTTATGATGTTTTCGTTTTTATATGGATTTGGTTGGAAAATAAATTTATTTTTATTATTATTTATAGTTTCATGTAATGGGTTGTGCACTCATGGTGTGTCTTGTGTCTGGTATAGATGGGAAATCAATCCAGATATTAGTACTAAATCTCCAGTGTGTCAACTAGTTTCAGATTTATGGGAAAGTTCTTTAATCATCTATACTAATATTATAAAGAGGAAAACTTTGTTTGTTTGGTTGTAATGAATAGGCTCCGAAACTACTGGACCGATTTCAAAAATTCTTTCACCGTTAGAATCCTTATTGGACCTGGATGAACATAGGCTATAAGAATTTCCCGATATTCCCACGGGAAGGCGACCAACGGGAATTTAATATTTTTTACGAAAACCGCTATACATATGAAGCTGAAATCGGGCATATATGTTCATTGGGGACAACGAGGAAGGACTAAAAACGGATTTCCCGAAATTCCCACGGGAAGGGGACCAACGGGAATTCATAATTTTTACGAGAACCGCTATACATATGAAGCTGAAATCGGGCATATATGTTCATTGGGGACAACGAGGAAGGACTAAAAACGGATTTCCCGAAATTCCCAAGGGAAGGGGACAAATGGGAATTCAAACGGATTTCCCGATATTCCCACGGGAAGGGGACAAACGGGAATTCATTTTTTTACGACAACTGCGATACATATGAATTTGAAATTGGACCTGTATGTTCATTAGGGACTGCGAGGGAGCACTAAGAACGGATTTCCCGAAATTCCTATGGGAAGGGGAGTTACGGGAATTTAATTTTTTTACGAAAACAGCTATTTATACGAAGCTGAAATCGGATTAGGGCTACAAGGAAGCTCTAAGAACGGATTTCCCGAAATTCCCACGGGAAGGGGACCAACGGGAGTTCCAAATTTAAACGAAAACCGCTGTACCTACATATAAAGTTGTATCTATGTATTGATATGTACCGAAGCGAAGCGAGGGCGGGCCACTAGTAAGTTATAAAAATGTTAAGAAAACTGTGACACTGAATACTAACAACCCTAAATATGATTTAAATTATATTATAAACCAAGACTTTTCACATATGCCCATATATATATATACAGAGTGCGTTATATGAGGAACAGAATATAAGACCTTATCTAATAGAATACAAACATGACTTTTACAATATAGATTAGGTGACATTCAAATTTCATCTAAAAAGATGACATCATATTTTATACTAATAACATAGACTAGTGTGGATAGCTATGTAACCAAATGTGTGGTTAATGAACCCTCATTATCAAGACTACAAAATAAAAGTCCTTATAACATTAACTCGGGTAAAGTTAATAAATTAACAATTTATAGTGAAGACTGGATCAATCTTAAAAATAGAGTAGCTGGCACTATAAGTATAGCATTTGGCAATATAGAGCTGAAAGAATTGATAGTTGAAAAACCACATTGTACTTTAGAAACAGTACTAAGCTATGCTTGCAGTAATTGCTTAGAGCAACCAGTGGCAATCTTGTCATCAAAATCTTTAGTAAAGGAAGGTAGTTTAGATTATGAATCAAACTGTACTTGGAATAGACCTAATTTACAATGTAATGTGGAGATGTATGAAATAATTCAAATTTCTAAATATGATATCTGTAGATTGTATATACCAATTCTTAATCAAACACTAGATGTGTATTTTGCTTATAGTAGGGGAGCCCACGATGCTAATTTGGGATTTACTCGAGCATAATAGAGGCCTATTGGGTTGTGTAGCTTAGATAGTAAAAAGAAAAAAATGTCATATAATATATAGCATTTCATCGGTGGGGAGAGCGGCTATAAATTTTCAAAAATGTAAAAAAAAACTATTGCATGGACATACTCGAGCGCGTCAGATATAGATAGCATCTATGTCTTACGTATCTTTAAAAATGTATGTATCTTAATCTGATTGTTTCCATGATGGGGGTGGTCGTACGGAAGGGTTGAAAATAAAATAAAATAAAAAAATTACCGAGCGCGTCAGATTTTCTCAGGGTATGTTAAGTGAACCTAAAAAAAAGGTATTATATAATAATCTGACAATTTAGATGTGACGCAAATTTGTGACCATTATTAGAATGTGTAAATAAAATTCGCCATTTTGAAATACTCGAGCGCATCAGATTAAGATGTATATGGTACATCCTTATGCCCTAGACGTACTGTTTTATAATCTGACGATTATGTGGAGGAATTCACCTAATCTGACTTTAAAATTTTTTTTTTTTCATTTTTGTAAATCATTGAAAAGCACACGAAGTAACATGCAAATAAAAAAGTGTATGGGTTTTTAAGTCGAAAACTTTTATTTATAAGAAAATAATTATAAAAAATTATTCTTTATTCTTTCTTTCTTTATTCTTTATTGCACATACACAAAAAGAAATATGGCATACAACATTAAAGAAGAGATGCATGTACAATGGCAAGCTTATCTCTACCAGAGATCTCTTCCAGCAAGCCAAGCAAGTAAAGAGAAATTGTTAACAATAGGGTAACATGTGCAATTAAACAAATTCTAAGAAACTACAAAATTACATTAAGAAAAAAAAGGAGAAAAAACAAATGACAGCATATTCATATTATGGACAGGTAGTGTTCCTTCAGCTTTTCCCTAAATGTGCCAATAGTGTGACAATCTCTAACCGTGTGGGGTAATTCATTCCAGAGCTTAACCGCCCGAACCGAGAAAGAATACCCAAAAGCCCCAGAATTAAATCGGGGAGTTTGTAGCAGTGATGCCGTATTGGATCGGAGAGGCCGATCTCTTGAAAAGAGATATTTAAAGCGCTCACTGAGATATAACGGAGAAAAACGATAATTTAAAATTTTATAAAGGAGTGTTAATAGATGAGTATTCCGGCGAAAACGAATCGGGAGCCATTTTAACTCTTTACGAAAGTGAGATACGTGATTAAATTTACGTAGTCCGTATATAAATCGGATACCTAAATTCTGTAGACGTTCGAGTTTATTTAGCAGCTCCTCATTGGCGTCGAGATAGCAAACATCCGCATAATCAATAAGGGTCTGGGCAAGACTTATTTTAGTTTTAAAAGGCAGAAAGTTCTGAAGACGCTTAAGCGAATGAAAGGATGAGTGCACCCTCCTACTTACTTCGCCAACCTGAGCTGTCCACGACATTGTGCTGTCAAATATGACCCCTAGGTTTTTGACCGTATCTGTGAAGGGAATCGGGATCTGGTCATAAAACAATTGCGGAATATCCGACTGCCGCAAGATGTTCAGATTATGTCTACTTCCTATGATTATGGCTTGGGATTTACCCGGGTTGACTAACAGGCCAAATGATTTCGCCCAATCCCGAATGCGCACCAAGTCCTCGTTCATCCCCTTCATAGCTAACCTTACATTTTTAACGTTAAAATGTCTATAAAGCTGAAGGTCATCAGCGTAGAGATGAAAGTAAGAGGTTAACATTTCCGAAACAGAGTTGATGAAAATTGAAAAGAGCAGGGGTGACAGTACGGCGCCCTGGGGTACGCCCGCCGTGATGCTACACCAGTGTGATGTAAAATCGTCAACGCGCACGCATTGCTGACGACCATTTAAGTATGAATTGAACCATTCAGTAACCAGAGGAGATACGTTAAGAGAGCGTAGGATGGCAAGTAGGATGTCATAGTCAACACAGTTAAACGCACTGCTGAAGTCCAATAAGGTTAATACTGTCAGCTGTTGGTTATCAGTGGCCCTTCGTATATCCTCAGTAACTTGAAGCAATGCAGTTACCGTGCTATGACCGGGACGAAATCCAGATTGGAACGGATTAAGCAGATTTCCATTAGACAAAAACACGGATAACTGCTGGTGTACTAATGACTCCAGGGCTTTAGAAAGGATAGGAAGGACAGAAATAGGACGGTATTGAGAAAAGGAAGTAGGATTGGACGTTTTGAGCAAGGGGATGACACGAGCTTTTTTCCAAGATACAGGAAAGGTGCTGGTGTGAAGTGAAAAGCTCATGATGTGTTCAAGGATAGGGACAAGCTCATCAAGGATAGGATGCAGCATATGTGAGCTAATTTCATCATCGCCGACAGCTTTAGAGGAGATGGCAAGGATAGCTTTCTTAACGTCACTCGTGGTTATGGGTTTGGAAGAAAAGGGATTGCAATGGGGCATAGGCTTATTTAGTAAGTTTGAAAGAGTTGTGTGTTTGACATTATTATCAAGAGTGACAAGAGATAAAGAAAAATGTTTATTTAGTGCATTTAAATCTACGGTACCTTTAGGAATATCTGAACATTTGCCAACCCCAAGTGATTTAAGAAATTTCCAGACTTGACTTGGACTATACTTTTCAATTGATGCATGAATGTGGCGCCTCTTTTCATCCCTACACAGACGAGCACACCGATTCCGCAAGTTCTTGTAGACATTAAAATTTTCTGTAGAAGGAAAAATTTTATTTTTGCGCTTGGCGAGATCTCGTTTTGACATAAGCTTTTTGATATCGTCATTTAGCCAAGGTGAAGGAAAGTGCTTAACCTTAACCCTTTTAATAGGAGCATGTTTATCGAAAAGGCTAATGAGCATTCTATTGAATTGCTCTATTTTATCATCTACAGTAACACAATCAAGGACAGGGACCAGTCAATAAGACAAGCATCACTCTTAAGCGCCTCCAGATCTATGTTCTTAAAACTACGAAGAAGGAGAAATTTAGACTTACGGTAATTTAGAATTACATTTTTTTAGCGTATTATTTTTTAATTATCATCTTCATCGGTAGAGTCATAATCCTCCCCTGGCTCGATTTCATCCTCAGATTGCGTATCTGTAACAAGAAATCATTAAAATATTCAACAATATTTTTTTTCTATGAATAACGCGTTTTTTAAATATTGGAATAAAAATATACCTATTTCTGGAGTATCCTCAAGAATATCAGGCGTTATGATTACATCTTCATACGCTTTCGGTAACTAATCACCTGCAAACCAGACCATTTCAAATTTTCCGTCGACAACTTTCCATCCATAGTCCGTTGGTAAAAGATCAATAATTTTTGCATTATGGGCATTACTCCACAAACATGCAATGAATCTTGTGCGTAACACTTGTTGGAGTAACTCCGATTGACAGGGTGGCAAGTTGCACGCATCATAATTCCGGATACTCAAGGAAAAGGGTTGTGATTTGTCTTTTACCTTGTACATTTTTTAATTAATTAATACATTTTTGGAATGTTTTTAAGGTAAATTTAACTGTTTTTTGTAAAGTAGTTTCACCACAAAATACACATTTTATATTAATTTCACTCAATTCACATAACTTCCATTAAAATAAAATAAAATAAAATTTCCGTTGGAAATACGTTGTAAACAACATCATGCCACAAAGGTACTATGTGATCAGCTGTCATAGCGTCATGGCTACAGAAACCAGAGTGGGGACGGAGTGAGAGAATAATAGATAGAGAAAGAGTGAGAGAGGAATACAGGCATCGCGTAACTGCACGCATAAAACTTTATCAATTAATTTTCGTTACTTCGGCTTATTGAAATCATCAGATTATATATTTTTCGTAATCCTTGAATTATTCTCTTCAAAATTAAAAAAAATTTGGCCGCGCTCGACAATGTCGAGACGACGTTTTTTTTTTACAACTTTGTAGCCCTCCCCCTTCCTTAGGTTACTCATAAATTGTCAGATTTGTATAATATACACGTTTTAGCATGTAACCAACTCACCCTACCTTAATCTGACGCGCTCGAGGATTGCATATGATCAATTTTTTTTTACTAATCTGATCCTTTATCCTTGACGGACGGCCATTTATATGAGGCTCATATTTGGTGGAAGTACTTAACCAGGTACAAGGTATTTGCTGTATATTAATCTGCCGCGCTTTAGTTAATCTCGAAATCCCCTCTTGGGCTCCACTACTATTAACTGCAAAGTCAAAACGGTAGCAACGCTACAGTTAAAATGACGTGACGGCGTGATTGCGCGGGGCGAGTGCGAGGCGTATTTCCACGCCCCGCCTACTCACACTCACACATTTCGCGTTGTATACTTGTATTACATACAAGTATGTAATCAGCCTACCGCGGCCTGCATCCAGGCCAATTCCAGATATTCGCGATATATAGTCGCTTACCGTGCATGAAATCGTTCCGAAACTCAAAACGTGCGGGATACCGCGTGAATTTAAACCAGCAAGCCTAGCATGACCTGCGAAACACGATATGATAAACCGATTTATCGACATTTAGCCTGTCAAAATACGATAAATATAGCCGTCATGTTGAATTTTGTATAGAGACGATACGATATCCACGATGCGTGGTCATGCTAGGGGGGCAGATGTTTAGTTTAGCGTTTATTTTATTATTTTTCGATTTTACTTTCAACAGTGTCGGGAAGCAAATTGGTGGATGAGATACATAAACTGAAATCGGCCGAGTCGTCTGTGTGTAACACTTCAGACAGGTAAATATGGGTTTGTTTAAAATTGTGTTGTATATAGTTTTAAGATCTTTTAACTGAATAAATAAAGGACTAGACAAGCACCTGAAACCGGCAAGCTTGTACGAAGAACATAATAAATGTGGACGTGGCGAAAGAGGTATGTTTGGAACGCACTAAATGGAGATCTGTAGTCTCTGTCTACTCCTATGGGAAATAGGCGCGAGGTTATCTATACATATAATAAAAATGTAATCGCTGTCTGTACATGGAAGATATATGAGAAAAAATATAGGAGACCTTTATCAACGCAATAGAACCCAAAACGGTGATTTTTGAAATTTTTGTCTGTTTGTGCGTTTGTGCACGCTAATCTCAGAAACGGCTGAACCGATTTCGATGCAGTTTTCAGGAATATATTGTGACAGGTCCCACTTAATATACAGGTTACTTTTTATCCCGGGAAAATGTTTTTATCCCTAATATACAGGCTATTTTTTATCCCGGGATAATTTTGACATTTTGCTGTTTCTGTAGTCCACGCGGTCGGAGTCGCGGGCGTCCACTAGTGTATAAATAAATAAAATAATTATTATAGATAACATAATTTCTTGAATTAAAAAAAAAAACTTTTCATATTATTGATCGACGACGTCTATCACAGACGACATCTCTTTCTGTTCATGATGATAGATTAAGATGGCATCTGAAATCAGACACGTAGGCTTTTTATGTATCTTATAAAAGCATTGCGATACAAGAATTATTACATAGCTGCTATTACGAAAGCACTTATTATGATGTTAATAAATTGATCTACAATGTTTCCCCAATACCTGTGGCATCCTCTGGTTTATTGACTTGATTGTTTTTTTCCATATAGAAAACATTACCTATTTGTTTTTTCAACAGCGAAGTATCAAGCCTCAGAGAGCGTCTAAGTGCCTGCCAGCAAGAGTTGGAGGAGTTAAAGGAAAAATACAAGGAGCTGGACGAAGAGTGTGAGACGTGTGCGCAGTACCTGCGGGAAAGAGAAGAACAGTGCGCGAGGTTGTTGCAGGAGAAGAGAGAGTTGCTGGTACGGTTCACCACGAAATATATACAGGATGATTTTTGGTCATCAACGTTCCCGAAAAGTACGGAATCTCCTCATCATCACGATCATTTTTCTCCATGGAAGCATACCTGGGAAGTGTCTGGTTTCCAAAATATTAGGGTCCAAAGTTGAGTAAATAGACTGCGTTTTTCTGCATAAATACTGTAACGCGGCGTATTCCAAGGGATGAATTTGGGGTACGCCGGGCTACTCCCTATGACCCAGCCGGGGGGCTAGATTAGGGATTTCTGAGTGAACAGAGTTTGGGAGTCGGGATAGTGAGAGAAAACACACGATACACATTCATTTACGTATAATCTTACTTTAGTTAAAGATCATCCAATACATAAGTTTACGTCAGTCACGGGACCTGACTATGGACGCGGTTTGTAACACTAGATATAGTTAACAGGCGGAAGGCCAGACTAGACAAGGATTGTAGAGGGCAAGCTACAGGTTTGTAATTACAATCACTTAGGTACATTCACTTATTCACAATAGAGACTACACATAGCGTAGGGAAGTATCGGGCTTCCCTCGGGAAACTAACTGGTGGGCTCGGTCGCGGGACGAGCGAAATAACGGGATATACGCGGCGGGAGCGCGAGTTGGACGAGCGTCTACGGCGCGGGTATGAAACGTCCTGTCCACGGCTATGCCTGACGGTCAGAGAACCTGACACGATCTTTACCCGAATGAAAGGTTCCACTGACAGTCAGACGGCGTGGACTCGGTTATTCCGAGGATGTGCAAAAATCGGGAATGCACCTTCGGCGTCGGTGACCCGTCTCGCGGAACGTCCTGCACTAGTTGGATCTAATGGTTTCGGGGTCCTGACACGATCTTTACCCGAATCAAAGGTCCCTTTAACAACTAGACGACTAGGGCTTTGCACCTGGCAAATTGAGGACGTGAGCATTCACTTCCGGTAGCTGACGCGGACGTGCAGAGGGCACTAACCACCGAACGTGAATGCTCTGCGCGCGGCTTTTCCAACTAGTTTTATTGCTTCGTTGGCAATTTCCAGCAACCCGTGCATTGTGTAACTGGAAATGTATATGGTTCCACCTTAAACCTACAACCATATGCGTGTACATATGGTGGTAAGGCAGAACCTTTGAAGCCTAGACGAATGGTTTCGCTATCTACCCATTTACCTTGCGAGTCTAAACGTTTCAGTCTTCGTATTGAGATTATCCGTGTATTGTCTTCAGTTTCAAATGAAGATTCTATCTTCTCTTCAGTCACTTCGATTTCTATTTGTTTAATTACGCCGTAGCATTGACTCAGCTCAAAAACCATTTGACATTTTATGTTAATTTCTGTGAACTTACTGGACTCCGTTAATTTTATAGCATCTTCTCTGGTGTTCAATTTGATAAGGGCTTTGTATGGGTTTTTATATTTTATTCTTAAAATATTTCTAATATTTGCGGCTTTAAGTAGTTTGGCCATGCTTATTTGTTTAGGTAAGGTATTTGAGGACGTTAAACAAACGTCATATTCCTCTGTTGCAGCATTACTAACCTCTTGAATTTGTCTAGATTGGTTTTCGACGTGCGAATAACTGCGAGCTAAACGTTTGGGTCCTCGTTCAACAGTAATAAATCCCTCGTCATTATCCTGTGTTTGATCTTGATTAGTTGTTTGTTCAGAGAGTCTTCTAATCCTTTTCTCCGGTCGTAACACTGGGGAGGAAGGACGAAAATTTTCGAACTGCGTATCAGAGTTGTCCCACTCATATTCCGAATTATTGTTATTTACTAGGTCACACACTGTCTCACTATCTACAATATTCACAACACTAGTTGTTTTTGTATTACTAGTTCCATTGTTATTATCACCCATTTTTATTTAAGTATGAATAAATCATGGAGGTAAACAAAATATCACTCGGGGATACAGCTGGCTGCGATAGGACGTGTTACGTGCACTCGCAAAACCGGTCCGCGCGCGACTATGTTCTTTATGTCTATGAAAACTAGGATAATATTTCTATAAAAACCTTATTAACAACTTGGTACAAGTTGTTTGTTCTCAGTAGGTACATACTTTCTACAGCGGACGATATACGAAATAGTATGAAGCACGACTATACGTGAGCAAGCTCCTGCTGACAGCGCCAAAGCTGCGGCTGCGGCGTCTCAAAAGTGTGCAAAAGTAGGCAGTCTAATGGAAATACTGTGCCCGCTGCTGCTGACAGCGCCGGAGCTGTACTCGATTTGGACCTCCAAAAGTGTGCAAAAGTGGGCAGTCTAATGGATGTGCTGTGTTCGCTTCTGCTGACGGCGCCGGTGCTGTCCCCGTTTTGGACCTCCAAAGGTGTGCAAAAGTGGGCAGTCTAAAGGATGTGCTATACCCACGCCAGGTAATGTTCAAACAAAATAAATGGTCCATAAAAAATGACAGTGCTAGAATTCATTTTCGTTTCGGGTCTATGGTTTCTTTCCCCCCTCTCATCTTCACCCCGCAAACACAATGGTACTGGCTTGATGTCACTGTCATTCTCCTGTCATTGTCATTGCATATTTCGTGTTGATGAGAATTGCGCGTCGATTAAGTTCCGCCTCTTTAAATTCCACAAATATAGCAATATCTGGTGAGTTTCGGGCATTTTGTTTAAAAATGTTTAGAAAGTGTTCCATACCCAAGTGCAATAGTTTACGACAGGACGTTAAATTGCACCAATTCCCTGCTAGGGAGGAAATGAAAACGCTGTGGTTACAGTGCATACAATTAGGTTGTGAAAGTGAAGTTACTTCGAAAATGTTTATTTGTCATAAACATTTTGAGAAAAGATTTATCAACGCGAAGACGAATCGTTTGAAGTCGGACGCCTATCCTAGCCTTTTTAGTGATCTAGAAATGTCGTCAGGAAAGCCATCGATTGGCATCGAAGAAGCAGGTAGGTCTTTTCATAAAATGTAGGAAGTAGCATTATTGTTTTCTCGTACTCTATGTAAACCAATTTTTTTAAATAATACAACGTGGTGCTTATTTTAAATTTTTAGATCTCAAGAAGGCAACAAGCAGTGATCACAATTACTCTATGAAGCGACCCTATGGACATTCGTATTCACAACCTATTGAACACACACCTTATAAAGTGGCACGCAAAGTTGAAGGTATGTTTTTTAATGGTTTTTTTAACTTTGAAAATTTTTGAGGAATAGTGATGTTAATATGACATAATTATGTTTGTTATCGATAGAGGGCATCATAAGGAGCAATGTTTCATAAATGTATCCTCATATCGCTCTCCGTCTATCGATTGCGCTAATTAAAACCATAATGTCATTATGACATCACTATTTATCGAAATTATTTAGTCCCGCCGCGTAAAAAATGCCTCTTTTGAGGTGGTTTCCACTCTTAATTGGTTGAAAATTTTATTTAAATACCTACACAGTTCATTATATGACGCGGGTTTTCTTATGTTTTAACTAATTACCCCGATGAAAGACCTGTCAGTAAAACGATGAAAAACACAGCAGACGCGGTTTCATTCTTTGATGATTTATTTGATAGTGCAAATGGAGCGAATACAAATATATAAAATGTAAAGGCAAAATCCTTCGCCAGGCAGTAACTTCCAAGTCAGCACACCATAATTTCTGGGACAACTCAATTAAAATATTAGAAGGTACAAAATTTATTACCAAAAATGATACACAGAAAAGTGTACCTTCCATTAAAAATTGGATAATAACATTAAAAAGCCTAAAAAGAATTTGGAAATTGCTCGAATCAAAAAATATAAAAATTATGAGACCAAGATATTTTAATTCTGATATTATAGAGAACTTCTTTGGGCAAGTACGGGCATATAATTACCGCAGTAATGACCCAACTGCATATTCATTTATGAATACTTTTAAGTCCTTGCTACTTACAAGATTTATTAATTTCCACTCAGATGGCTACAATTGTGAGGAAGATATTAGCCAAGGAATATTAAATATACAGTCCCTTTTTGACGACAAAAACTTTAACGAAAGTACCGACGAATTCAAAGTATATGCACAATCTATTGAGCTTAATGTGTAAAATTATGCACTAATAATTTAATAATTAGTGCATAATTTTACATTGTTAGGCATTCAATTCTTTATATACAGTACACATGAAATAAAACAATATTTTGATTATTTATTAAACCTTTTATTTTTAATTTTTTTCTTATATTTAAGTAGTGCCTTCTTTTGCATTGGCTGTAAATTACATCTTTCCGCTCTTATTACATCAGTCCCTTTTAAAATTCTATTAATTATATTGCACCAATTAAATATGCACAGTGTTATTGATATTTTTAGAAAATATTCAAGAATTATTTCCTTGTGAATGTGGCAATCGAGAAAGGAGCAATCAAAGTTGGATATTATTTGAGGAGCTGGCGAACAAAACCGGATTAGTCCACGAAAATAAATTTTACACGGTAGCTAAAAAACTAATATCAGTATATGAAGGAGACTAATAGTATTACATTGCATTAGGATATGTCGGTGGATTAGTTCTATTATTGCATGAGGTACCTATTTTTAATTTACTTCTATATTCTGGAACTTATTCAAGAAATAAAAATGGACTAAACCGGTTTTGTTTGAAAAAGGTGGACTTATCCGGTTGTGACTGCAAACGTGTGACAAGTTCGGTTTTGTTAGTATCGGACAAATCCGGTTTTGTATAAAAGAGGAATTTAAAATTAAAACAAAATTATAGATCTAAAAGGTTTATTGTATTTTTTTTTCAAAAAAAAAAATCAGATAACAACTTCCGTTAAATCTACTTCCAGACATTCGCAATTGTCAACGTCATCACGTTCACCTTCTTCATCAATCTCAATGGTATCTGTAGATCTAGACGCAGTCTGTATTATCTCTTTATACCATTCTATTTCTGGATGCTTAGCCCAGTCATCACCAAACTGCGTTACCAAAATACGCTCAACGTCTTTCTTCTTTTGAGGTTTAATCTCGTTTACTGAAGGCATTCTTCGAAGTAGTGATGGATGGTTTACTCCCTGCTTAAGAATGTTCGTATAAGGCACAGTATCTTCGTCATTATTATAGTTATTTAAACTTTTAACACCGCACATAAAGTGCGTTAGTGAAGGCGTTGTATTACAAGCGCCTCTGCCACGTCTAGAACCACGACCACGACTTCGAGTTTGAGTAACTTCGGAGTCAACCTGGTTTTCTATTCGTTTTTTAATTATAACCCTTTTGGCATCACGAATACATTCCAGTTTTTTGTAATGAGTTTCCAGCCCTTTTATGTCGAATAAATTCCAATCCTCAGAGAGAACCTTGACTTTGCCATGCTTAGCATAAATTTCATGATATTCTTGGGGTCTGAGTAATAAAGGCTTTTTTCGTAAATCTTTCTCAACCCTGCCAAAGACTCGATCTGCAGGCAAATAACTGTGCCCTCGTACAGGAAAAGTCACTATAATTTTATCGAGATTAGAAGGCGCATGATTTTTGAGCCAAAAGATTAATGTATGTATTACGTGGGAATTTTTATTTTGCCCTCCGCATCCATCTGCAAAAAGACGTAAAACTTCTATCTCATTTAAGTCGAGATAGTCCAAGTGACTCAATAACGCTGATGATATTTCTGTAGATCCCCTTTTAGCCATATTCTCAGTCCACACGTAAAAATAAGGGTGTTGCGTATCAATGTCTGTAATACACAATGAGTAGAAACTGATTTGCCTCAGATAGAAGCTCTCTTGTATAGGGGTCTTTGGCAGAGGTTGCACTTGCTGCAGATCAAAACATAGGGACAGGGAATTTTCTGGTTTTCGTTTCATATGGCTAGTAAATGCCTTTGCTCTGATCTTATGGAAAGCATATTCTCCTTTTAGAGCAGCAATTTGGTTAGGATCCTTTTCTATTTTCAACTTGTTTTTGTACAATAAACAGGTGCTGCAGATATCCGACGCAGGAGATGAAAACCCAATGTTAAAATCCTTTTCAAATACCCGCCGAAACATTGTCTCATTTACTTTGAGATTTTCATCACTTACTGAGTTATTATAACCTTTCCATAACGTTCTAATATTTAATTCATACGACAAGTAGATTCTTTTCGACTTTTGTCTGTTGTAATGCGACTCTTTGGCCGGCAATGAAGCAATAAACTTATGAACACTTTCTTTTTTAGTCACCGAATTGCCACTCTTTCTATCTCCCCCTCTTCCATCACGAGGAATCTTACCTTCAAATAATGTCTTTGAGAGTAAATTAACCCGATGCTTACCTAATCCAAGTGCCTTTAAAAAAAACTTCTTACATACACGTACAACATGTTTAGAATCACGAAGTAGGTAGTAGATAACAGAAAATTCATTCGGTCGTGGTGTGGTTGAGTTTTGTCTTTCTCTCTTTCTTTTGACAGGGTAAGGTGCAATAAAGCGTGATAAGTACGTATCTTGAGCATTTTTGCCAACATTTGAGTACAAATTTCTACGGTTACTTATTATTTCGTTAAGTGTTAGAGTTTTACATTTAAAGAGGTGGCATGCGTGGTCACACGGCGATTGAAAATCCAAAATAAGTGGATCCTTGAAAGAGTACCTAAAACAAGGTATTAAAACATATAGTATTCATCTAACTAATTCGAATTTTAACTAATTTGTAGGTTATGTAATTCTTTCGTACTTACTTTAAATGTTTATTGTTTTCTGAAGTACGTCCTCGTTTCTTTCTCTTACGACAACCATCGTTAATACTTTCCACTGTCACATTCTCGGCCATTTTTAACACTTAACTTAAATTGGAAATACAGAAACAAAACACCAACAATGATTACAAGTAACAGCTGATTTATTTTTTTAATCATATTTTAGTTGCCAGATTAATGACAGTGTTGCCAGTGAAATAAATACAACATTTTATTACTGCGTGTTTCGTTTTTGTTAGACATTTCCTGTTTTGATTGAAAATGTGTTGATGAAATAAATACATTACAGGACAAGTTCGCTTTAGAATGAAAAAATATATTTTTTTAAAATCTTTGTGTTGGATATTGGACTAGTCCGGTTTTGTATGAAAATTTAGTTTTTTAAGCCTTTTTTAGCCTACTTCTAGCCGGTTTTGGGTGAAAATATTAACAGGGATCGACGAAACTAGGTCAAGACATCACGATTCGAAAAAAAATCATCTTTTGAATAGTAGTGGACAAGTCCGGTTCTGTTCGCCAGCTCCTCATTTCTTGTTTTATTATTTTTAAAATATTTAATGTTATTATCGACCGACCCCACCAGTTAGTTTCCCGAGGGAAGCCCGATACTTCCCTACGCTATGTGTAGTCTCTATTGTGAATAAGTGAATGTACCTAAGTGATTGTAATTACAAACCTGTAGCTTGCCCCCTGCAATCCTTGTCTAGTCTGGCCTTCCGCCTGTTAACTATATCTAGTGTTACAAACCGCGTCCATAGTCAGGTCCCGTGACTGACGTAAACTTATGTATTGGATGATCTTTAACTAAAGTAAGATTATACGTAAATGAATGTGTATCATGTGTTTTCTCTCACTATCCCGACTCCCAAACTCTGTTCACTCAGAAATCCCTAATCTAGCCCCCCGGCTGGGTCATAGGGAGTAGCCCGGCGTACCCCAAATTCATCCCTTGGAATACGCCGCGTTACAGTATTTATGCAGAAAAACGCAGTCTATTTACTCAACTTTGGACCCTAATATTTTGGAAACCAGACACTTCCCAGGTATGCTTCCATGGAGAAAAATGATCGTGATGATGAGGAGATTCCGTACTTTTCGGGAACGTTGATGACCAAAAATCACCCTGTATATATTTCGTGGTGAACCGTACCAGCAACTCTCTCTTCTCCTGCAACAACCTCGCGCACTGTTCTTCTCTTTCCCGCAGGTACTGCGCACACGTCTCACACTCTTCGTCCAGCTCCTTGTATTTTTCCTTTAACTCCTCCAACTCTTGCTGGCAGGCACTTAGACGCTCTCTGAGGCTTGATACTTCGCTGTTGAAAAAACAAATAGGTAATGTTTTCTATATGGAAAAAAACAATCAAGTCAATAATCCAGAGGATGCCACAGGTATTGGGGAAACATTGTAGATCAATTTATTAACATCATAATAAGTGCTTTCGTAATAGCAGCTATGTAATAATTTTTGTATCGCATTGCTTTTATAAGATACATAAAAAGCCTACGTGTCTGATTTCAGATGCCATCTTAATCTATCATCATGAACAGAAAGAGATGTCGTCTGTGATAGACGTCGTCGATCAATAATATGAAAAGTTTTTTTTTTTTATTCAAGAAATTATGTTATCTATAATAATTATTTTATTTATTTATTTATACACTAGTGGACGCCCGCGACTCCGACCGCGTGGACTACAGAAACAGCAAAATGTCAAAATTATCCCGGGATAAAAAATAGCCTGTATATTAGGGATAAAAACATTTTCCCGGGATAAAAAGTAGCCTGTATATTAAGTGGGACCTGTCACAATATATTCCTGAAAACTGCATCGAAATCGGTTCAGCCGTTTCTGAGATTAGCGTGCACAAACGCACAAACAGACAAAAATTTCAAAAATTACCGTTTTGGGTTCTATTGCGTTGATAAAGGTCTCCTATATTTTTTCTCATATATCTTCCATGTACAGACAGCGATTACATTTTTATTATATGTATAGATAACCTCGCGCCTATTTCCCATAGGAGTAGACAGAGACTACAGATCTCCATTTAGTGCGTTCCAAACATACCTCTTTCGCCACGTCCACATTTATTATGTTCTTCGTACAAGCTTGCCGGTTTCAGGTGCTTGTCTAGTCCTTTATTTATTCAGTTAAAAGATCTTAAAACTATATACAACACAATTTTAAACAAACCCATATTTACCTGTCTGAAGTGTTACACACAGACGACTCGGCCGATTTCAGTTTATGTATCTCATCCACCAATTTGCTTCCCGACACTGTTGAAAGTAAAATCGAAAAATAATAAAATAAACGCTAAACTAAACATCTGCCCCCCTAGCATGACCACGCATCGTGGATATCGTATCGTCTCTATACAAAATTCAACATGACGGCTATATTTATCGTATTTTGACAGGCTAAATGTCGATAAATCGGTTTATCATATCGTGTTTCGCAGGTCATGCTAGGCTTGCTGGTTTAAATTCACGCGGTATCCCCGCACGTTTTGAGTTTCGGAACGATTTCATGCACGGTAAGCGACTATATATCGCGAATATCTGGAATTGGCCTGGATGCAGGCCGCGGTAGGCTGATTACATACTTGTATGTAATACAAGTATACAACGCGAAATGTGTGAGTGTGAGTAGGCGGGGCGTGGAAATACGCCTCGCACTCGCCCCGCGCAATCACGCCGTCACGTCATTTTAACTGTAGCGTTGCTACCGTTTTGACTTTGCAGTTAATAGTAGGGGAGCCCAAGAGGGGATTTCGAGATTAACTAAAGCGCGGCAGATTAATATACAGCGAATACCTTGTACCTGGTTAAGTACTTCCACCAAATATGAGCCTCATATAAATGGCCGTCCGTCAAGGATAAAGGATCAGATTAGTAAAAAAAAATTGATCATATGCAATCCTCGAGCGCGTCAGATTAAGGTAGGGTGAGTTGGTTACATGCTAAAACGTGTATATTATACAAATCTGACAATTTATGAGTAACCTAAGGAAGGGGGAGGGCTACAAAGTTGTAAAAAAAAAACGTCGTCTCGACATTGTCGAGCGCGGCCAAATTTTTTTAAATTTTGAAGAGAATAATTCAAGGATTACGAAAAATATATAATCTGATGATTTCAATAAGCCGAAGTAACGAAAATTAATTGATAAAGTTTTATGCGTGCATTTACGCGATGCCTGTATTCCTCTCTCACTCTTTCTCTATCTATTACTCTCTCGCTCCGTCCCCACTCTGGTTTCTGTAGCCATGACGCTATGACAGCGATCACATAGTACCTTTGTGGCATGATGTTGTTTACAACGTATTTCCAACGGAAATTTTATTTTATTTTATTTTAATGGAAGTTATGTGAATTAAAGTTTATAAATATTTACTATGAGTGAAATTAATATAAAATGTGTATTTTGTGGTGAAACTACTTTACAAAAAACAGTTAAATTTACCTTAAAAACATTCCAAAAATGTATTAATTAATAAAAAAACGTACAAGGTAAAAGACAAATCACAACCCTTTTCCTTGAGTATCCGGAATTATGATGCGTGCAACTTGCCACCCTGTCAATCGGAGTTACTCCAACAAGTGTTACGCACAAGATTCATTGCATGTTTGTGGAGTAATGCCCATAATGCAAAAATTATTGATCTTTTACCAACGGACTATGGATGGAAAGTTGTCGACGGAAAATTTGAAATGGTCTGGTTTGCAGGTGATCAGTTACCGAAAGCGTATGAAGATGTAATCATAACGCCTGATATTCTTGAGGATACTCCAGAAATAGGTATATTTTTATTCCAATATTTAAAAAACGCGTTATTCATAGAAAAAAAATATTGTTGAATATTTTAATGATTTCTTGTTACAGATACGCAATCTGAGGATGAAATCGAGCCAGGGGAGGATTATGACTCTACCGATGAAGATGATAATTCAAAAATAATACGCTAAAAAAATGTAATTTTTTATAATTATTTTCTTATAAATAAAAGTTTTCGACTTAAAAACCCATACACTTTTTTATTTGCATGTTACTTCGTGTGCTTTTCAATTAATTAAGTTCAATGATTTACAAAAATGAAAAAAAAAAATTTAAGTCAGATTAGGTGAATTCCTCCACATAATCGTCAGATTATAAAACAGTACGTCTAGGGCATAAGGATGTACCATATATATCTTAATCTGATGCGCTCGAGTATTTCAAAATGGCGAATTTTATTTACACATTCTAATAATGGTCACAAGTTTGCGTCACATCTAAATTGTCAGATTATTATATAATACATTTTTTTTAGGTTCACTTAACATACCCTGAGAAAATCTGACGCGCTCGATAATTTTTTATTTTATTTTATTTTCAACCCTTCCGTACGACCACCCCCATCATGGAAACAATCAGATTAAGATACATACATTTTTAAAGATACGTAAGACATAGATGCTATCTATATCTGACGCGCTCGAGTATGTCCATGCAAGTTTTTTTTTTACATTTTTGAAAATTTATAGCCGCTCTCCCCACCGATGAAATGCTATATATTATATGACATTTTTTTCTTTTTACTATCTAAGCTACACAACCCAATAGGCCTCTATTATGCTCGAGTAAATCCCAAATTAGCATCGTGGGCTCCCCTACTATAAGCAAAATACACATCTAGTGTTTGATTAAGAATTGGTAATTTCATACATCTCCACATTATTACATTGTAAATTAGGTCTATTCCAAGTACAGTTTGATTCATAATCTAAACTACCTTCCTTTACTAAAGATTTTGATGACAAGATTGCCACTGGTTGCTCTAAGCAATTACTGCAAGCATAGCTTAGTACTGTTTCTAAAGTACAATGTGGTTTTTCAACTATCAATTCTTTCAGCTCTATATTGCCAAATGCTATACTTATAGTGCCAGCTACTCTATTTTTAAGATTGATCCAGTCTTCACTATAAATTGTTAATTTATTAACTTTACCCGAGTTAATGTTATAAGGACTTTTATTTTGTAGTCTTGATAATGAGGGTTCTTTAACCACACATTTGGTTACATAGCTATATAATGTTGTCCAGACGTCCTGGGGTAGCGGTCTGTCCGGCCTGTCTGTGGTCTGTCGGACTAAATTTGCTCGCCGCCAATGTGGTGCCCTGAGCGCCTTACTTTACAACAGGTCGCATAAAATCAATTATATTTACACACAAACCTCATATGAAATTAAAATTAAGTTGTCCAAGTGGCTGCAATCATTGTCATATGATGAGACTGAAAATCTTTTACTGATCCCTGCCTAAAAGAATCTGAAGTCTGAGTCTATAATAATAATTATAATTTCCATTTGTTCAGTGCAAATTTATGTCCGTAATAAAATACTTATGTGTTTGCAATGTTATGATGTTTTCGTTTTTATATGGATTTGGTTGGAAAATAAATTTATTATTATTATTATTTATAGTTTCATGTAATGGGTTGTGCACTCATGGTGTGTCTTGTGTCTGGTATAGATGGGAAATCAATCCAGATATTAGTACTAAATCTCCAGTGTGTCAACTAGTTTCAGATTTATGGGAAAGTTCTTTAATCATAAGTTATAAAAATGTTAAGAAAACTGTGACACTGAATACTAACAACCCTAAATATGATTTAAATGATATTATAAACCAAGACTTTTCACATATGCCCATATATATATATGTATATACAGAGTGCGTTATATGAGGAACAGAATATAAGACCTTATCTAATAGAATACAAACATGACTTTTACAATATAGATTCTAGTCCTCATAATCAACCAATTAAGAATATGATAGGTGACATTCAAATTTCATCTAAAAAGATGACATCATATTTTATACTAATAACCTTAGAGTATCAAGAGGTTGCGTCGATGACGTCACTACAAACAGAAAGAACGAGCGATATACAACTTAGGCTAAGACAGAGCGAGATAGAGCTATTATCATCTTGCATTTCAAGTTTAACCTTTTTTATGTCTGTCACAATGTCAAATTTGTGACAAAAAGTATGTGAGCTGTCTGTCATAGAGATCTTCACGGTTGGCGGATATAATTTTGGTGTTTTTAAAGTTTTCGGATAGTTTTGGTGTGAGATACGGCCTCTATTAAGGAAATAAAGTTTAGACCATGGTTGGGTGTAGTGTGTCTGGCTGCCAAAGCCGTAGTGAATATAAAAATCCTGAAATTAGCTTCCACTCGTAAGTATTATTTTTCATCTAACATTTTCACTATTATGTGCTACAAGGTCGTTTCAAATAAATTTCTTATGTAATATTCTTCACAATAGCATTGATTTTTAATCCTTAGTTAACTAATTTCAGTTAATTTTCGCAATCGAAAGTACCATAACCTTAAAAAGTAGCAAGTAGAATGTTGCCATATAAAAGATAATAGTTTTATCCAAATTATAGGGATTGACGATTTTGTTTTGCAGTTTGTATCTTGAAACATCAAAAATAAACTTAATAGGTATTTTCCGTATGTTTTTAAATCTTAGAGCATTTACCTAAGGAGTTGGCCTACATTATACTATTTCAGGTTTCCTTTAGATCCAATTCTAAGAAAACAGTGGATCTTCGCAACAGGCCGAACAAATTGGGTGCCATCCAAATTTGCAAGAATTTGCTTAGTCCATTTTAAAGCTTCACAAATAGTCATAAAAAATAAAATAAAAAGGTCGTTGAAGATGCAGTACCAAAAGAATTTGTACATGTAAGTGCTTTATTTTTAGTTACAATTTTTTTTTTATTGTTGTTCATAGGTTGGGACACAATCACTTAGTTAATCCTTCGTTGTTAAAAAATCATGTTGTCATTAAATAGGTAATGTTTTTTTTTGTTTGTAAATTCAACCATCAGAGCCTAGAGCTGCAACCATTTAATATTTTATTGTGGTTACTTGCTAACAATAAGCAAACAAGCCAGAATATTGTATTTTTTAAAGTACTTATAGGCAAGTATTTGACCATCGTCTTACCTGATGGAAAGTGAAGACGTGGTTGATGGTGGTAGATGGTTTTTTGAAGACGCCCAAATTGTACCGATCTGGAAAGACAGACACCGGCAGAGAGTTCCACTCCATGGCAGTTCTTATTATTTTATTATTAATAGGTATGTTTGGAACGTGCTAAATGGAGATCTGTAGTCTCTGCCTACCCCTATGGGAAATAGGCGTGAGGTTGTGTATGTATGTATTAGTAGGTATTTCAAAAAAACAGTGCATGGTAGTACTTATTTTAATTTACAGTTTATGAGTACCTGTTCCAGCAATCACTTTTTTTATTTGCAGCTACTTACTTCAACATCAGTAGACACTATTTCTTATCCTATTATGTGTACCGCCAAACGATATGTAGAATGTCCAGAAACTAGTGTTTCAAAGAAACAATGTTTGGTAAGTATTTATAAAATCAATGGGCGTTTTACTTATATACTATTTCATGTAAGTTCTTGATAGAATATACAATTAATAAGCTTGGATTGAATTTATAAAGAGCAATTTATTATGAACGAACTAGTCACAGAAAAGTCAGTAATCAGAGAGAGTACAGAGCAGGCAGAAAAATAAAACATCTATCATAAACTGTCTATAAAGTTTGGTTTATACAATTCCATCACCTGCCCGTAAACCAAACAACTTTATAACATAAAACAATTAAAACGTGTAATATCTATAAGCTAAACAACTTGTAAGCCTAGATTTGAAACACAACTACAATGCTTATCTTCTCTGGTGTATTTTTACTAAAGATAAGTATATCATCAACATATAATGCTAAGATGATGAGATTTCCATTAGCAAATGATTTAATGTATACACAAGGCTCACTAAGTGTTTTCTTGAACTGGAGATCCATCAAGACTTTATCAATCTTATCATACCAAGCTTTAGATGCTTGTTTAAGTCCATACACAGCCTTATTAAGTTTGAACACATGGTTTTCCTTACCCTCGACCTTCCATCCCCTGGGCTGCTCCATATAGACTGTCTCTTCCAAATCACCATTTAAGAAAGCTGTCTTAACATCCATGTGATCTATATGCAACTCTAAATTGACTGCCACATAGTTTTGCAACAAGTCTTTATTGTTTGTCATGTGGCAAGTTGCACCTGAGTCGATGTAGAAAGCATTTGAATTTATGTCCACAGCTAATGCAGTCAATAGTGATCCATTCCATGCCTTCTCACCTTTGTTAGTTTTAGTAGGACAGTTCTTAGCATAATGATTTGGTTTCTTGCATAGAAAGCATTTTACTTTCGTAGAATGTTTCTTGAAATTTTTGGTACCTCGGTTTGTAAACAATGAACTTTCTTCACACTTATCTCTGCGCATGTTCTCTTGTAGTAATTTACTTTTCACTGTTTCACTGCATAACTTGATATTCGAGTTTTCTAATGCCATAATAAGTGGGTCGTAGTCTGGTGGCAACCCATTTAGCATTAAGATTGACAAGAAATCATCGTCCAATGGAGCATTAATATCTCGTAATTGTTGATCAAGATCAGTGATCTTCAAGAGATAAGCTTCCATATCACTAAATTGTTCAAATTTCAATCCAAATAATGTGCGTAATAAACTGAGGCGTCTACACAGCCCTTTATCTTCGTATGCTGTCTTCAAATTGTTCCAGGCTTGATAACCAGTGGTAGCGTTTCGTACATGAGAAAAAGATGAAGGCTGCACCATTAAACATATTTTCGCAAGCGCGCGGAGCTGTTTGCGGTCATCTTTGTCTTTAGGTTCGCCATTTCTAGACTCTTCGATGCAGTCCCATAGGTCCTCGTGAATTAGGTACATCCGCATAAAAAATTTCCAATTTCCATAATTAGAAATACCACTGAGCTTCTCAAAATTAACTGCTATACCAGAGCTCGAACTATTTGTAGTATTTGTACACCCCGGCGAGGCTGCCGGCAATGGTGACGACGGCACTTTTGTTTTCGGCATTTCGTATTATACGATCTTGACGACAAAAATATTTACACACATTTATTTATTACGTAAACTGGGCCCATAACCTGATAGAATATACAATTAATAAGCTTGGATTGAATTTATAAAGAGCAATTTATTATGAACGAACTAGTCACAGAAAAGTCAGTAATCAGAGAGAGTACAGAGCAGGCAGAAAAATAAAACATCTATCATAAACTGTCTATAAAGTTTGGTTTATACAATTCCAACAGTTCTTTTGAAGCTGCTATACCTCGTTTTTTTTTCAATGTAGAAATTTGCGGTTCGAAGAAGCAGTGATAGTAAACTTTTTTATTCAAAGAAGAAATTATGATAATAGAGTCCCTGAAATAATTTAACGAAAACTTCAAGAAAAGCAAATTAAATTCACCAATTAACTAAAGAAAATAGTTAAAAACGGACAATTTTACTGAACAAAATCTCAATCGGCACGGATGAGTGACGTTTGGTATTTGGTTTGACGTTAAAGTCACTTTTTCATGTTGTCCTGGTTACCCACTAAAAAGTTCCGTTTTATGTTAGCAAACTCTGTTTCTTTAGGTTTTTTATAGTGAACACTTTGATGAGTAGGTACTATTGAATTGAGTAGCAAATTCTTTAGAAACTATTGATGACAGCAATACACATAAATGTGCCTAATTAAAAACCTAATTTCATTCTGAGTTATTCTTTCTACTTCTAAATAAAATGAGGTATAGATAAGTGTGACATTGTCTCACCCATCCTTTGTCTTTTTCTTAGACATTTCCTTCAACTTCAAAATGCACAAATCAATTTGTAATGGGTGGCACCACAAAACAACATCAGGAATGTTCAGATACTAGCGATTCTAAAAAACAAAACGAGGTGAGTGTTATAGCATGAAAAAAAAATTACTCCTGCCTACATATACTATAAATATTTTTTTCTTTCAGCTACCTCAAACAGCTACTTCAAGAGGACCTATGATTTCAAAGGACCCAAAACCACTACTGGATGATATAGAAGCAAGTGCTTCTAAAAGACATGTTGTGACTGTAAGTAACCTCATTCTAAATTACAGATGCTTATTTTTTAGCAATCTTTTAATAATTAAATCTATGTAAACTTATTCTGTTTCAAATGATGCTGCCTAATATTTTTTTATTAGTTATAAGTATTAAATTGTATACTCCTTGGTATTATTTATAGAGTATGGAAGTGTCACCGCGAGCACCATTATCGCCACGAAAAAGAAAAATGTTACAAAAAATAACAAAAATGCAACAACGTTCTAGATTGCTTAATAAAAAGTTGCGTGCTGTGCGGCAGTCAAGAAGACGTTTCATGAAAAAATCTGCAGATCTAAAAAGTGTGCTAGATGAACTAAAATGCAACATTTTGATAGGAAGCGAAGATCTGGATATATTAGAAACTATCGGAGAAGGTAATGCAGATATTATTAAAGCAGTTTTAGACAAAGCAAAACCGAAAAAGTACTCCGAGGCAATAAGAAAATTTGCCTTATGTCTGAATTTTATTAGTCCAAAAGCTTATGAATATGTGCGCAAAGAATTCAATACTTGTTTGCCGCATCCTAAAACGCTATTCAAATGGTACAGTTGTATAGATTGCGAGCCCGGTTTCACTTCTGAATCTTTTGAAGCTGTAAAAAAACTTGTTGATAGGTCTCCAAGTCCATTAATATGTGCTCTCAGCTTAGATGAAATGTCCATCAGACAACATCTACAATGGGATGGCCGCCGCACCGTTGGATATGTTAATATTGGCAATAACTTGGAAAGTGACAATTTACCTTTAGCAAAGGATGCTCTTGTTTTTATGTTAACATGCTTAAATGGGCATTGGAAATTACCCGTAGGATATTTTCTGACCAATGGGGTGACTGGAGAACAAAGAAGCATACTTCTCCAAAATTGTATTGAATTAGCTTTAAAATGTGGAGAACAGGTTGCGACAGTAACATTTGATGGTTGCCCATCAAATTTTGCTATGGCTCGTATATTAGGAGCTAGATTTGATGATCCGTATAATATACAACCAGTAATTACAATTAATGGAACGAAAATTTTTATAATGCCAGATGCTTGCCACATGATAAAATTAGTCAGGAATACCTTGGGGGACAAAAAAAAACTTATCGACTCAGATAACCAAATTATATCATGGGAATTCATTGAAAAGCTCCATAATTTACAGGACAATGAAGGGCTTCATTTAGCGAACAAACTAAGAAATTCTCATGTTAAATTTAAAAAACAGATCATGAAAGTGCGACTAGCCACCCAAACGTTTAGCAGATCTGTCGCAGAGTCAATTATATTTTGTAAAAATGGTTTACAATTTTGCGATAGGACAGTAAAATTCATTAGATTATTTAATGATTTGTTTGATATTTTGAATAGCCGTCGACAAACAGCCTCAGGTCTCAAAAAGCCCATTTCCGAAAATAATTGGTCCCAAATTAAAACAATTTTAGATTCATCTCGGCATTACATACTGGGCTTAAAATTTTTAGACAGCCAGAAAGTTATAACCTCAGGCAGGAAAACAGGATTCGTAGGTTTCTTGACCTGTATAGAGACAATAAAAAAATTATACGAATTTTATATTTTAAAAACAAAACATCTTCTGTATATCACAACGTTCAGACTGAGCCAAGACCATCTTGAACTATTTTTCAGTGCTGTGCGGTCTAAAGGTGGTTTCAATAACAACCCCACTGCTATGCAGTTCAAAGCAGCTTACAAACGCCTTCTCATTCACGGGGAGATAAAAAACATTAATAGCGGCAACAGTATCCAATCTGACGTCAATATACTGACGACATCATGCAAAGCGGTCAATAAAATAAATAATTCAAAAAGTAGATTGTTGTCTATTGATAGCGATTATTATTCCACGGACATTCCACATAGTCATGGCCTTCTGGAATTTCCAGAAGGCCATGACTATGTAGGTCAAATGTGTCTAAGCCAATTTTCGAAGGAAATTGTAGCTTACATAGCTGGTTTCGTCACCACAAAACTCGCTAATATAATTAAATGTGACGAATGCATTGGGGCAATATGCTCTGAGAAGTTTGAAGGTTTTATTTCTCAAAAAGACAGAGGTGGCTTAAGATATCCTGCTCAGGATGTTGTCAAAATATGCACATATGCAGAGAATATTTTAAGAGGTGCAACAAAGATCAACGGCCTAAGCTTTTTTAAAAATGTTACTGCACTACCAATGCTGGTATCAACAATTTAAAAAAAAAAATTGTCTAAGGAAATATTTGTCAATTTAAACGAGCATGTGAAGGAGTAAAGTCCAATGGAAAATCATTTAATTTTATTAATAAAAGCCATCAGTTTTAAGTACTTAGAAGTCAGAGTACATCATATGATGAAAAAGGCGTGCCAAAAGGAAGAAAATATCCGCATTTTTTCTAACAAAATGGTTTTATTTAAAGGTCAGTGAATTGACTTCATAATGATTATAATGTACGCTGTAAGATTTTCCGAATAAACATAAAAAATTACTTAATTAATCCTTAACTATTTATTTACCTTACTTACCTTTTATTGCTATGGTCCTTTAATAAATAAATATGTAATTTCATTATTGTGTTTTATTTATTACATTGTATTAATATTACATTGTGTCGTACGATTCAGTTCAGTTATTAGGGGTAATTTTAGCCATAGTATGACAACACCTAAGACCAAACTATTGTTATCTAAAAGGGGCACGCGGGGACTACTTCTGGAGAGTCTATATTCTAAGCTAATAACATAGACTAGGCGATCCTTTCCACCCCGGCCCCATACAAAGTATAATGACGCGCGTGTCGCGTCTTTGGCCCCCGGTAATGTTATTACGCTATTTTAAGCAGTTTCAACTATAATAATACAAGTTGAGGCCTGTTACTGTGTGTTAGGTTTTATTAATTAGTTTAGAGTTTTTTAAAGTTACTATCTACGTGTTTTATAGGAGATGGAAGGTAAGTTACAGATTTTCACCATGGGTTGTAAACCTTTGGGTAGTATTTTATCGCAATGGTTCATAAGAACAGATTTTCGTAGACTTACACATAGTTTCAGACTTTGTCATACTCACCCTACCCTATTACTTTTCTAAAGTAAAGTCTTAATAACGAAAACCCGATAACTAGTCGATAACATATCGTCGGCCTAATTCGTTAACCTGCTAAGTCCATTTTTGAGCGAAATTTACATTTTATATCCGTTAAAAAGTTCAATTTAATATATACCGTATCATTTAAAGAATAAGAGCGATATTAGCCAAAAAAAGTGACAAATGCTATTCCCGAAAAACTGCTTTCTGATCACTAGTCAATCTCCACAACGTAAACCTGTTAAATCCTGTTCGGGCCTCAGTTTTGTACTGACAACGTTCCGAGACTCACGTGCCGTTAGCGATGCGTCAAGATTTATCGTGTCATAGTGAAATATGGATGGATCTAACAACTAATTATAAACAAGGTAAGTTAAAATTGTTTTATTTGTAAGTTTTTTTTAAGTTTAGAGCCTAAATCTAATGTTTTTAGTCACATTCAACTCCTAACCTAAACATTAGGGACTTAGCAGGTTTACTTACTATATTGTCGTATTTGAACACGGATTTAGCAGTTTATCAATTTAATGTTATTTATTAATCAACGGGTTAATTAAATATAATGTTACGATCGGGTAGTTTACCTATTGACTCACTAGATGTCGCTAGTAGCAGAGTAGAACGCGATATCGTTTACTGGCATGTTCCATTGTAATCTCAGCGTGTTTGATATATGAATTGTTGAATGAACGCCCTAGAACGTTCCAGGCTTGCCCGGATAACACCTACGGGGTTTTTGTAGATGGGTCGCTCGGGCATATTCCCGAATGTTCGGGACCGAACGTCGAGCCGTATAAATACGGAGGATCTCGGCCGACGGAGTCAGTCTTAGTTCAGTCTTGTTACAAGATTGGGAAGCTAAATAAGCGAAGGAAAACGATACCAGCGATAGTGAAGGAAGTGATAGTTTAGTGCTGTGTTTAGTGTTATAGTGATTAGTGCTGAAATTTTGTAACCTCCTCCACCCAATAAAGAGTTCTAACACCTACGCCTCCCTTTTAATCGGCAGCTCCGAACCACCCGTACCCAGTACGTAACAATTGGTGTCAGAAGTGGGATTTGGAGTAGAATGTCGATTGTCAACAAGGAAGGCATGGAGCGAAGAAGTAGCATTGTCGGTGAGCCGGAGACCGTGGAATCTGCTCGTGTAGCAGTAGCAGCGGCTACCTCACCTTCGGTGAATGCTATGCTTCGAGAATGTTTTAGTCAACTAATGCAAATGAAGATGGAAATGGTGGAGGGGCTTAGCGTAATCGATAAACATTTCAACGAGCTGGACAATACTTATGCGAACTACTGCAAGACCTTTGGGATTAAGTCGAATGTTGGGAATATCGAGAAAGTGGTCTCTAAGCTGGACGACCCGTGTGCTAACATCTGCACAGACGTTGAGGCAAAGTCGGTAGTGAAGGACGTTCACCAGGAGCCGCACTCGGAGGAAGTGCACGGGGCGGCTGAGGGGGTGAAACGGGTTAAAATGGATAATGGATCCGAAGGAAGACTTACCTCAATAGTCAAGGTCGACAGAGCATGTGAGGACATTCGGATGGACGTGATAGAGTCGGAGGTGCAGATCGTACGCCAGGAGCCGCACTCGGGAGTAGTGCGTGATGTGGTCAAGGAGGTGAAGCAGACCGAGGTGGATGGAGGATCTGGAGGATTTGGCTCCATCAGTGATGGCTGCAGTGATCTTGACCACATGGGTGTTGGCTGCGATGAGAGTGATGTGGTTGCGTCGAGTTGGAGTAAAGATTGTGGCAATGAGTCAGAGGCACCTGCTGGTGATGTGGAACAGGTGGAAGATCCTGAGCAGAAGAGTGATGAAGAATTGGTTATAGCTAATGGAAGAAGGATATGTGAAATGGACTGGAACAGTGATGGTCTACAGGTAGAAGATCGGATGAAGGACGAGAACTACGGCAAAGTGAAGACATGGAACAGGAAACTGGTTTTGAGAGTGATGCCTATGGATAAGGAACAGGAAAGTGATATGCGCTTGGATGGTGTTAGCTCAACAAGTGGCAGTATTGGTTTGATGTTGAGTGCATATTTGGAGACTATTACCAACTGGAAGGTTAGACGCAGAAGAAGAACAGCGGGATCGTTTGTGTGGCTGCATCATCCTGTGCGGCGTAAAGAGAAGGCACCTGATTTATGGAAGATATGGTTTGTGCCGAGCAGAGTAGTTGCCCGACGGCGGTCGCAGGATACAGTAAGAAAAAGATGTGATAACCGGATGCTCTTTGTGGCGGCAGCGATGATGTTCGGGACGAACATCTCTAGGAAGGGGGCAGTGTTACGATCGGGTAGTTTACCTATTGACTCACTAGATGTCGCTAGTAGCAGAGTAGAACGCGATATCGTTTACTGGCATGTTCCATTGTAATCTCAGCGTGTTTGATATATGAATTGTTGAATGAACGCCCTAGAACGTTCCAGGCTTGCCCGGATAACACCTACGGGGTTTTTGTAGATGGGTCGCTCGGGCATATTCCCGAATGTTCGGGACCGAACGTCGAGCCGTATAAATACGGCGGATCTCGGCCGACGGAGTCAGTCTTAGTTCAGTCTTGTTACAAGATTGGGAAGCTAAATAAGCGAAGGAAAACGATACCAGCGATAGTGAAGGAAGTGATAGTTTAGTGCTGTGTTTAGTGTTATAGTGATTAGTGCTGGAATTTTGTAACCTCCTCCACCTAATAAAGAGTTCTAACACCTACGCCTACCTTTTAATCGGCAGCTCCGAACACCCGTACCCAGTACGTAACAATAATTTCGAAGATTCTGATGTGACTCATTAAATAAATTATTGAAAAAAATATTATTAGGTACTATTATTTTAATTTTCTTTTATAATTTATATCTATTTTTCAAGATTACTAGCAATGTGGAACGCACATTACTAGCATTCTTGTTAACCCCTCGTGCTAAGCTTAAGCTTGTATTACGAGTGGTTTCACGCCGATAGTGTAATGGGTAGGAATCGAACTCACGACTTCAAGATCGCAAGTCGGCTACCATATCCATTAGGCTATCACAGCTTACCTTGTTTTACATTTTTTTTTTCAGAATGCATCGGGGGAAAAAAATCGTGGCTTTGGTTTCTGAGGCTGGAGGAGGAGGAAAGAATATATCTGAACATGTAGCTCCGAAGTCAGATTATAATCCAAATAAAATTATTCACGTTTTAGAAGATAAGTTACTATGTCCAGAATCAAGAGAGTTTATACCAAGACAGCCAGATATAGTTACTAACCAAACTTATTATGAGATAAATGATAATATCAACCTAACTTCCCTGACTAATCTTGATTTACCAAGTACTTTTATAACAGACAATATAGATGGTACAAATTATCCTAGCTTAGTATTTCCCAATACTACATTCAATGACGTACCTTCAGATGATAACATTTTGTCAACGGTTTATGCTGCTCACAATTCTTTCATCGCTGACGAGAAATTTATTATAGTACCATCACAAGCAGAAATTGAATCACAAGCAACACACATTTTGATATCAGATGTCATAAACAGCTCCGATACGCGTACCATTGAACATTAGGCAAAACAATATCTTATGAACCAAATACCAGTCCAAAAATTCTACCTCATGTTGAAAACACACATCATGTTCTACCTAATCCACCGATATCGGATGATAGTGATACAGATAAAAAGCTTGTGCCTTATTCTGATTCTGACTCAGATTCGCTTGCTAAAATTAAAAAGATTAAGAGACGAAAGAAACTTTTTAAAGTTGATAAAAAGGAATGGGTGAGTGAAAAAAATAAACAAAGAAGAGAAGAAGGTAAAACATATTTTGGGAGAGAGAGAAAACAAGATTGTTGGAATTATAACAAAACTAAAGAAGCACGATCCATTAAATCAAGATGCTCCTGTAAAATTGGGAAGTACAGTACTTTGAAATGTGAAACAGTGGATGAAGAGGTAAGAAAAAGCATTTTTAATCTATTTTGGAGTCTTACTTGGGGCGAAAAAAAGACCCTTGTTAACGAATGGGTAACAATTATTCCAATTGTCCGGCCACGAAATCGAAACACCGAAGGGACTACCAAGAGGGCTAATACCTTTGTTTATCATTTAAAAGTAAATGGTCAAAGTGTTAAAGTATGTCGAAAAATGTTTTTGAACACTTTGGACTTAGGAAGATGGACGGTTCAAAATTGGAAGCAGGAGTTCTCAACGCGGCCTCCTAGTATACTGAGACGTCCGAAACAAATATCTGAATCTGCTTCGGAGCCAAAACAATCACTTATCCAGTTTCTGGAGTCTCTTCCCGTAATGGAATCTCATTATTGCCGAGCGACGTCACAGAAGTTATATTTATTGCCAGAATGGAATTCAAAAGAAAGCCTCTACAAATTTTACGTTAACGATTGGTGCAAAGAGCGAAATACAAAAGCCCTCTCTATAAGTTTGTTTTCGAATTTATTTGAAGACAAAAATTTCGCCTTATTTAAGCCAAAAAAAGACCAATGCGAGAAATGCGCCTGTTATAAAGTTGGAACAGTTACAGAAGAAGAATACAAACAACATATTGAGAGAAGTAAACAAGCAAGAGAAGAAAAAGAGAGGGATAAGAACGGAGAAAATTACGTATTCACAGTGGACTTACAAGCTGTACTAATGGCACCAAAATCGAATGTTACTACGCTGTACTACAAAACGAAGCTGCAAGTTCACAACCTTTGCTTTTTTAATATAAAAAACAAAGATGGCTTCTGTTTCATATGGAATGAAGTAGAAGGTGGACTTAACGCTGAAGAATTTGCCTCGATTTGGGTTGACTTTATAGAAAACAGAATAATATGTGACGAGACGAATGCTGAAGATGAAAAAAAAACAATTATAATTTACAGTGACGGCTGCACTTACCAGAATAGAAATTGTACTTTATCTAACGCTCTTTTGAATATTGTTATGAGATACAAGAATATAACTATTGAACAAAAATTTTTAGAGGTGGGTCACACCCAAATGGAGGCCGATTCTATGCATTCCACTATAGAACGACACCTAAAGAACAAAATCGTAAATGTGCCCGCTGAATACGTATCTATTGCCAAACATGCTCGAAAATGTCCAGTACCCTATTGTGTAACATATTTGGACCACACCTACTTCAAAAAATTCGACAAAATTCAGTTTTATAAAAGTATTCGTCCAGGAAGATCCAAAGGGGACCTTAAGGTGACTGACATTCGTGCACTACGTTATGAAAGTAATGGATCAATTCTTTATAAAACTAACCTCAAGGATGAATGGCAAAGTTTACCACAAAGGCGATCTCTGCAATGTAAACCTTGCGATATAAATGCATTGTCTCAATTGCATCAGAACCGCAGAAAAATTAGTACACGAAAATTTGAAGACTTGCAGCAAATAAAAAAGACTCTTCCAGGAGATTATCATAAATATTATGACGACTTGCCTCATGAGTAAAATAAGAAACAATAAGTAGAATTTAAGTTTAATTACAACTTTAATGTGACCAAAGTGTCAGACTGATTTTTAAATATTGTTAATTAAGATTTTTGGTGAATTGTTTCAATTGTTATATTATTGTTAATTAATATTAACTGATTGTGATATACTCATATAGTAGTAAAACAATATTAAATGGTGATCCTTAATTATAACTAAGTACTTCGGGGTATCTTGTCATTAGAACATTAAAACTAAAGTGAGAGTAGATATAATATTAACCTTGTTTCCTATTAAATAAGACTGATTGTTTAATATTGAATAACAAATATATTTTTCAATTACTGATCTACTTCGTTTTACTGAACAATTAATTAATCTATACACCACACTAGTCTAATATTAAATCAAAAACTGCTAAGTCCTGAAGCAAATTGAAATTCCACCTCGACAAACTGCTAAATAATTGTTTTCCTAAATTTTATGAATGTCGTTAAAGTTATACTGCTAATTATATTTTTAAAATATCAAGAAAAATTATAGTAACAAACGGGATTTTCAGAATTTTGATTGCTTAATTAATAGATATATTATTCACATTTTTCTTCGTCCTGTAAAGTATGTCAAAATGGACTTGGCAGTTTAACAAATTAGGCCGACGATATTGCGGATCAATAGACTCTATTTGGTAAATTGAAATTGTTAACATTAACATGTATTTATATCTATCATTTTGTAAAATGTAATAGCGATCTGTTCACCAAACAGTAATACCTACTTATAAATAAATCTAAACGGTTAATGGAGAGTTACTTAGTTACGTTAGTTAATTATACTTAGTTAATCAATACCAAATTATATTTAAACCTCGAATTTAATACTTTTTGAAATAAAACCTTATAAATAGTTGGTGAACAAATGCTTCTATGATAGGAATTATTTGTTACAAAACCTAATTTACGTTTATTAACTTAAACACTGTTTATTAACTAATTTGGTACATTTTAATTTATAATTGTAATAGGTAAATCATGATAATAAATTTATGTTACATCCTTTGAATTGTATAACTTTTAATAATATTGTACTCTAAAATGTAATAAAAATAATAAGGTATAAAAAAAAATTAAGAAAAAAAACATAACCCTGACAAGTTTCTTGCCGTTCTTCTTGTACAGGTGTAATCGAACAGGCGGATGTATTGTATAAAAAATTAAAGTCAATTAAAACTAAGTTTATTTAAAAGATTTAGTACTTAATAAAATATTTGCATGCCATAATTATGGCGAAACACATCACTGTTCTAATATATTTTAATATCTTTTATGTACCGTGTTTTAAGCTAATAAATATTTCTTTCTTTCACCGTTTTAATATTTTATAATTTTACTTCCAGAATTAATCAGAAAACGGAAATACATTCCCGAAACGGAAATAGACACGCAGTGTGATGATGACCAGTTGTTCGAACTGAATTCGCAGTCCTGGGAACCTGGTAGTGGAACACATTATATAGAGGATATGAAAAAGGCTACAGTGAAGGATAGTGCAACATGTACAGAGAAGCAGGCGGAAGATGTACAGGATGTGACAGTCGTAGATATACACGGCTGCAAATATTTTGGACAATTTGTTTCCAACGAATTACTTCGATTTAACATTACCGAAAGATATGTTGTTATGAAAAATATAATAGAATTACTTAAAAAATAATTAAATAATACATTATGGGTTCCTATAAGTATATGTAACGAAAGATATGATGATCGGGGGTAAATTAAAGAAGTATTAGTTTTTTAAAATTTATTATTAATAGGTACATTTCACAATGTTACTCGTACAATGTCTATTGTTGATTTATGTAATTAAAAAGACTGATTATGTGACTGATTGTTTTATAGTTATATATTAAAACTGAATAATAATTGTGATCATTAATTTTACCTGATTATATTAAAAAATTGTTTAAAAAAATGTTTTTCTACCTCCATGGTGCAGTGTCTAGAGCGTACCATTTTTTAAATCGATAAAAATAACACGATTAGTAGTGGTGAAATGCTCTAAAACATTCTAGGCATAACCCAGGAAAACCTGGACAGTCCGGACAGCCATACAAAACTTCCTCTTTTTTTTAAACATTAACTCTTTCCGTCACGCTTTTAGATTAAGAATATTTTTAACATATGTATGTAAGTTTTAGCATTATTAACAATAAAAAAATCATATAAAGTAGAAAAAAAAATATTTATTAAGGTTTTCGAAAAATGAGGTGGTTAGTGCCACTAACCACCATGACTATTGATACAAACTATTAATGATAATTTACGTATTTCGATGTGAATACACTGCAAAAAACTTAAGAGTAGTAGTATTTTCATGTAAATATATATAAAACAGATAAATGAGAATAAAGTTAATAATAAACATTGAAGATAAAAGCTAACTTACTTACCTGTTATTTTTTTTATGAAACACGCAATTAAAATTACGTAAGTGCAATATTCAATTCAACTAAATTGAGTTGTCATTCTTTCATTTGGCGGTATATGCGGTCGTATCTTGTCAAGCATGAATCGAACTTTCATGATAGTTCAACCGATTATAAGTAGATGGCATAGATTTTAATTAAAAAATTCAGAAATAGGTGGTTAGTGACACTAACCACCAAGACTGAAAGAGTTAAAGCAGAGCCTGCATCGTTTTCTCATAGTTTTCCCATTTCTTTTGGGTAATTGTGCCGGCAAATGAATTTTACCCGGATGTGACGGTCGAATGGTCTCCGATGTATTAAGTAAAAAGTGTTCGATGATTTGTAATCTGTAATCATACAAACTTGACTTCCTTTTCTTTCGTTCTCTGCTTAAATTATGTAGGAAAAAAGGATTAAATAACTGAACCTGCATGATGTGGATAATAACTTTTTTATACCATCTTAACGTTTTATGTTCGGCACAATAATAATTCAACATTTGGTCGTGCTTGTCGACCGACCTCATATATTTGTTATATTTGACCTGCACTTTAGGTTTGAAGGAATTGTTTCCGTATTTATTTATTGTACGTATATATTCGCTATTGTGTTCGGAACTAACGAAACAGACCTCTCTCTTATCTTGCCATTTTGTAACTGTTACATTTTTATTATTATGCATAATACACGTTTCGTTTTTTTGTAATTTAGTATTAATTAACTCTTTAGGATTCCCTTTTTTGTTTTGCCTCAAAGTGCCAGTGAGATATGTCTTATTATTTAACAATTCGTTGGCCATGTCAACGCTTGCATAATAATTATTTACATAAAGAGAATGGCCAGCGTTTAAATATTTTTCTGTAAGTAAACGTAATACTTTTTTTACGTGATCACGACCGCCCACTACAACATCTTGAGCCCCAGCATACAAATGTATCATCATGCAGATACCGCTATTTTCGGCTAACATATATAATTTTATGCCGTACTTATGAACTTTGTTTTTTATATATTGACGAAATCGTAATCGACCTGTCCATAAGATCAGAGATTCATCCACCGTCAACTCTTTACTCGGATAATATATTTTTTCCATGTTTTTATTAAATATGTCTATTAATGAGCATACCTTTTTTATGCTTTCATTGCCTGGAATATTTTGAACATTCAACGCTCTTAAAATCATAAAGAATCTATTTCTTGACATATAGTTTTTGATTTTAAAATCAAATAAATAATGCTTTTTCCAATAATCAGTTAATCGGTTTAATTTTATCATTCCCATCAGTAAGACAACGCCTATAAATGTCTGAAATTCTGACAAAGATATTGGTTTCCACCTTTTGAACCGCGATTGCCCTGTGCTGTTACTTTTTAGCTTTTCACCATTTGCGTTTGTACACTCTATTATGAGGTTGTAAAAATTTGTATTGAACAATAAATTTAAAAAATCTATTGGCTCGGTTCCTGGCATATTTTGTTTAATGCCAGGGTTGCCAGTAAACGGGATATTATTTTCAAGTGATGGATTACCCGGCGTCCAGGTTCCTTCTTGAAGTACTTCCGCGTCTTGTTGTACTGGCTCCTCATTTTCTGTAGTAACTACCTCTTCCTCAGCCAAATCTATCCAATCATTTTCCAAAGTATCTCCCATCAGTATGCCATATAAATCATGGTCTGCTAATAGACTCTCATCTGAAAGTCTAAAAGTATCTCTTGGAGACGTCATTGTCCTCAAAATGTCTTCTACTTCATGCTCTTCTGTTCTTGAAGTCGACGGTTGATCCATTGTCCTGAAAAAATCAAATGAGAGTTGTACTAATAAGATCTTAGTTTTAGCTTTAGGTCCCTAAAACATATCAATAAAAAAAAAAAAAAACTTTATTTCTTACATTGGTTAAGTACATAATACACCATTACTAAGCGCTAATTCTCTACAAAATTTCAGCTTTCCGGGAGTTTTTGTTATTTGACCACTATTTTTGTTTCTAGATTTACCGGGCTCTTTGTTTTGATTTTCCAAAGTTGCGGCCAGATTGAATCAGGCAGCCGTATATCATAATCATCAGAAAAAAATGAGCTTTAATTTGATATATAAATGATTGAAAAAACATATGAGCGTATTGACTAAGCAAATACTTAAGTTTAAAAGTTCAATTAAAAATACTAGCGGCCACATTTTGATAGGCAGCCTAGTAGATATATATTCTCCTAATCGTGCATGTATGTAAACAATAGGTGGTTTCCAAATAACAGATGAGACCCGCACAACTGCAGTGGTATCTCATACTATTAGGTAAGGTGATCGTATATGCATAACTATAGTTTTTTTGGTAATTTAGACATAATCCAACGTCATGAGCCCAATTGCACAGCTGATTAAAGTCTGTTTGCAGCATTTTTTGCGCAGTTTCTAAGTCTTTGTTGGCAGCGATTAGGCAGGTGTCATCAGCGAACTGCTAGCCGGAGCAGTGCCGGAATATGTTACACATGTCATTAACGTAAATTAGGTATTCAATAGGGCCTAAAATTGAACCTTGTGCCGTCCTACAAAGAGTTGGTATTGGGTCACTATACTCTTTATCTATGCTGACCATATTATATCTATTTTTATGATAACTTTTAAACCACTCCAGCACTTTTCTTTCCCTTAAAAATTTTTATATATGTATAACTTCATAATTCGTCAACATTGATAGTAAGTTTAATCACTGTCTAGTTGTTCAAAAATAATAAAGTCTTAACAACTTACCTTTATTGAACAGCAAGTAAAGGGATTCAGATTCGAAGTCCAGTAAGACAAGCCAAAATGTCAACACAAAGGGAAAATCGGAGTCCAGTATCACAAGCCACAATGTTATCACTAATGCAAAAATCACGGGAGTCCAGGTACACGCAAGCGAATGTCGTCGGTAAAGCCAAAAGTAGGAAGAGCGCACGTCTGATGTCTTAAGTAAGCACAACAGAAGTGTTCTCAAAAAGGATAAATCACGATGCGCAGGAGCGCAAGTTTTTTTGTATCGCGTTATTTTACGCCAAAATAGACCCTATATCGAAGAGTTTATGGTGCTAAGTAGACAAAAGACTCCCCAAGAAACCGGCACATCGGACCGGCCAGAAAACAATGGACAATACTTTTTTCACCCGATTACTAATGTTTTTCAAATGTAATCCTTATAGATATTGACATAGGGTACTTTCTAGGTCCAAGCGGCCATTTACTTGTATTGAGTTGAGACGAAAATGAGCGTGTGATCAAACCATTATCTAAAGCCCGGTATACACGGCAACGATAAAACTGCGCAAACGAAATGTGCAGTTCATTTGCGCAGTTTTATCGAACGTATGGACAAAAATCGGTGCAGTTTTTTTGGTTGGTGCAAGCCATCGGAGCAAGGTTCAAAATCTATTCGATAAATCGTTGTCGATCGCGTTTGCACAGTTTTATCGTAGTGTGTATACGGAAGTCGGGCCAATCATTCAGTTCTTTCGCAAGGGTTGGTGTAGGCGGACGCGTTGGCGCACGTTAAAACATATCGCAAGAAGATTATAGCGGAATTCGTGAGTTATTGGAAGAGTTTATCCAGTGCTATAAAAATGAAGTTTGCTTATGGAATAAGAAAAGTAAAGATTATCACGACCGTAACAAGAAAAATGCTGCCTACGATAGGCTAATTATTAAGTATAAACCTATTGATCCTAATGCCAATAGGGAGACGGTAGTAAAGAAAATAGCTAGCGCAAGCACTTCATCATCTTCCATCGCGAATGACGTGTATTTCGTCTGAGTTTCTGCTGGGAACTGACCAATCGACGCAGATATCGTAGATATGTGGACGCACTATGACAGGAATGCCTGTACAGTTACGCCTGTCAGGTAAACCTAAGCTTCATAGAGCCCATACACATAGCGGAAACCTCTCAGTTGAAACCATGGCTCCGGCCGCGACAGTCGATCTCGATGCCGTAGCTTTAATTGGTTTATTGTTTGTTTTATTGAGAAAGAGGAAATTGAAACGAAAATCTCGTCTACAATGGTGCAAACCATGGTTACTGCGAAGAAAACAATACTCCCATATAAATTTATTAAAGGAACTGAAATTCGAGCCAAATGATTATCGAAATTATCTACGAATGGATGAGAAGACGTATCTCAAACTGTTAGCAGCGGTGACTCCATACATTGAAAGGCAAGATACAATAATGAGAAAAGCTATATCACCACATGAACGATTAACCGTGACTTTAAGATATCTTGCAACAGGGAGATCATACGAATGTCTTAAATATTCTGCCATTATATCACCTCAAGCTTTAGGAAAAATCATACCAGAAACCTGTAATGCCATTTATCGGACTTTACAGAAGGATTATCTCAAGGTACGTTAAATGAAAACAAGTTAACTAATTTTTATGAAACGTGTTTTTTTATTAATCAAGGTTTTATCAATCATATTAGAGTAGTGAGACGGCAATATAGAGGTATGTTTTATTAATCAAAGTTACAATTATTGTAATAAGACGACAATGACGAATGATGAATAGTTTCTTCTGGAATTGACAATGGAAGTGATGTCTGAGAATTGTTTTGAAATAAATTTTGAGATGAGTCCAAGTATTGTTGGTTATTGTGTTGGTACAATTGTGATTGTATGGCATGAGCTTGTTGTACTTGTGGCGAACGTACGGACGGCTGGCTCTCTGGGCTGGGTGTTGGTGAAGAAACTATGTATGTTGGACTAGGAGTCGATGAAGGTTTATTTATGTTTAAATAACTATCATAATTTAAATGTTCCAATTCAGCTTCATACAACGTGTCATTAATTATTTTCTCAGCTATAAGGCGCTGCCTTTTCTCCAGCGACCTTAACTTTATTGAGATAGTTTTTCCAAGTAAATTATAGCGGTCTTCTTGTGGTGCAGGACGTTTAAAATGTTCATGTACGCTTGTTAATACTTCTTTGGTTAATTTATCTTCATTGATTCTTTTTGAAGGTCTTGAACGTGTTTGGCTATTTTTGGGTAGCAATTGCTGTTCATTAACTGTGGATTCGTTGGTAGGGACATTTGTAGAATTCATATCATTTTCTATATGACTATTTTCTCCATCAATGTCTTCATTTGTGGTCGCAACGCTAATCTGAAAAAAAAATTGTTACAGTTTCCTGATTCAACTGAAAAATGGAAGGAAATAGCGGAACAATTTGAAGATAGATGGAATTTCCCTCATTGTTTGGGTGCGATTGACGGCAAACATATTGATATAGTTCCACCTAGCCAAAGTGGATCTTTTTATTACAATTACAAAAAGAAACACAGTATGGTTCTCATGGCAATAGTAGATGCAAAGTATAGATTTTTATTGGCTGATTTTGGAACAAATGGAAGGATTTCTGATGGGGGTGTATTACAGAATACTAAGTTTTTTGAAAAATTACAGAATAACAAGTTAAAAGTTCCAACTAGTGAAACTCTCAAAAATAGCAGTAAATGCCTTCCATATGTATTTGTTGCTGATGACGCGTTCCCTTTAAGAGTTGATATGTTAAAACCATTTCGACAAGCAGATTTGAATTCAAGGGAACGCAAAATATTTAATTATCGATTGTCTCGAGCGCGACGTATCGTAGAAAACGCATTCGGAATTTTATCTTCAAGGTTTCGAATATACCACACTGCGATAAATGTAGAGCCAGAACAAATAGAAAAAATTGTTATGGCTACATGCGTTCTGCATAACTTTTTGATAGAACACACACCGAGTTCTTATGCGCCCCGGAACTGCTTTTATCAAGAAAATACTGAGAATAGTACTATTGTCACCACGGGTTACGATACTACAAACACAAATATGGAAAATTTACTGCGACGACCTCAAGGAAATATTATGACTGATGCAAAAAATGTGAGGTTACAATTCGCAAATTATTTCGTTAATGAAGGCAAAGTGCCGTGGCAAGATGCTTTTATTTAGAGCAAGATATTTTCTTACTTTTTATTTTAAGTATGTATTTTTAATAATAAACATAGTAAATATGAATGGTTTTGTAGTGGTTTATAGGAAGCTGTGTTGGTTACTTTCAGAGATGTTGATAAAACGACAAGTAAACGGTGATTAAGATATATTTAATTTTTCTTACATTTATATGATAAATATTGCTTAGACATTATAATCAGTTTATTGACTTGACCGGCTTAATTATAACATATAGTTGACGAAGCACTATAATGCACCCCCCTTTGAAAAAAAAAACAAACTAAATTATTCGTCAAAAACACTTCACTAAAACACTTCATCATTTCACTGTGTGACGAATGCGTTGTGATGAGTCTGCGGTCCCGCGGTTGCGGGCGTCTGTCCAGTGGACCTGGTGACTATGGCTATTCCGCCTGCGGGTGTCCGGGGTTGTTGAGCGCGCTGTATCTCGTGGGCCAAGACGCTGCGCAGTCTAGACCGATATTGAAGACAATAGATATTGAAGACGAAGCACTATAGTTTTTTTTACTTACCAGAGAATCATCATCATCTTCAATCATATTAGACCTTGAAGCACGTGGAGTGTCCTGATCTTTGAGGAAGTCGAAAAGGTTGTAATACCATAATGTTGGTTTGTAAACTTCGTATGCAGATGCTCCGGACTTCAATTTTTTTCTTTTCTTTTCTTACGTTGCATCGCAAATTGTTAATTTTTTTAATTACGTCTTCTTTTGTGGCATTGGGCTCCAATTCTCTCAATTTAGTTACTAACTTTTCATACGCTGCCGCCCTCTTATTAGCTTCGTGGTATTCCTTGTATTTAAAGACAGTATTCAGATTTATATAAATCGATAAATTCTTCAATAGTAGTGTTTCGCTTACGAGACATGGCGCCGGAGCTCCGCGAGGCGAGCGCGCGTCCTTCTGCGTCTAGCGTCTCGGACGACTGACGCCTGCGCAGGCAACTGCCACACACGCTCCGGTTTACCTGTACAGGTTTACTGCGCAGGTATACCAACCGGTAAAAAATACTAGATTTTGTATTTTCTGGTTTGCCTGGACAGGCGTGGAAACCTGCACAGTTGTTTCACATACACGCATAGGTTTAACTGCACAGTTTAACTGTACAAGCATACCTGTCAGGCATACCCTAGCGTGTATGGCCTGCTTAATGGGTACCTACGTTTTTTTTGGGCAGGATACTTTCTAGATAAGGTATTCTCTATTGCACTCAAAATAAAACACAGAAAACAGCATTTTAGAAAAAATAGTACAATTACTTATATAAATAGTTCTTGATCTAGGTGACCTAAAAATGCAGTAAATATTTTAGTAAAACTGTTACTTTGTGTTGTCTATTAATATGAATATTTATGTTAAGATATTTTATAGTAACAATAATATATTATTATTAACATGAATTATTTATGCATTTTGAATCAAAGTTTTCGAAAAAATCTAGTGGCCACTGATATTAGTGTCTCTAATGTGTTAATTTTTATATAAAATAAAAGATTTTTTTTGTTTAAATTAAAGAAAAAAATACATTTTATAATTTTTTTTATGACGCGTTTGTCGCGTCATTGGCCTCCCTGAAGGTTTCTTCATGACGCGCTAGGTGCGTCATGGGCCAGGAATCGGTTAATACTTTTGTTATTAACAAATGCCAAATTTCTGGTACAATATTCCAAATGCATCTTCCACAACTTTGCGTGCTCGTGATAAACGTTCATTGAATATAGTTTGTGCCTCAGATAAGCCACGACTACGAGGGTATGGCCTCATTAAATTTTTCATAAGAGGAAACGCCTCATCTCCTATGAAAACATGTGGTATATTTCGGTTACTTCCAGGTAGTGGTTTATCGTTTGGAATATGTAATTAGTTACTTTCAAGACGTCTCGCTAATTTCGAAGATGCAAATATTCCACCGTCACTATTTCTACCAAAAGCACCTATATCAACTATTATAAATCTATATTTATCATTAAGACAACAGAAAAGTGCTTTTTATAATTAAAATATAGCGAACCACTATTAGCAGGTACTATGATGTTGACATGTTTCCCATCTATAGCACCGATGCAATTTGGAAAATTCCATCTGTCTTGAAATCCTTGAGCTATATTTTTCCACTGCTCTTCAGTTAGCGTTGGAATGAAAATTCCCATTAATTTGTTTATGATTGCGTTACATACTTCTTGTATAATTGATCGGATTGTTGATTCGCCTAATCTAAAGCTTGAACTCAACGTCCTTGCTGAACTTCCCGTGATCATGTATCTGAAACAAAACTTTCTCTATTAATATTTCTAAGCAAAAATAAAGACACCATAGCACAGACACCTCTTCACTTCGATTTTTTTCTTTTTCAGAATCAGAGTGCAAGAAAGCATGGGCAAACTTAAGAGAAAGCTATAGAAGGGCAGTTGTTAAGAAACGCACAAAAAGTGGTCAGGCAGCTACCTCTCTCTCCCTAACCTAACTCTCCTTTATTTCCGAACATACCTAAAAGAAAGCGATTCAAAGGGACCCAAGAATGTACCTCAGCATAAACTCAACTTTTACAATATTTACTTAAAGAAAAAGAGACAAATAAGGATGACGACATCGACAAGTTTTTTTCGAGTATTGCAACAACAGTAAAAAAATTAAATCGTTACAGCCAATCTGTTCTGAAGTCTAGAATATTCAACATGGTGTCTGAATTTGAACTACAAGAAATCCAGGAACAAACTAATTTCTATGCTGATTCTTCACGACACAATACTGATATTGAAAGTCCTTCGGGTTATAACACCCACAATACAGCATCTTCGGATTATAACATCCATAATGCAGGCTCTTCCGGCTATAGTACCCGCAATGCAGGATCTTCGGATTATAATATCCATAATGCAGGCCCTTCCGACTTTAATACCCGCAATGCACAGCTTTCAGGCAATAATCCTCCAGTCTTAGAAGAACCGATATTGAACAGTGAATTGCCTAATGCTACAGAAAAATGATTCCTAAGATTAATATGTGCTAGAAAACTGTTTCTTTATTAATTTTGAGTAAACATTGTAAGCGATAAGTAATGGAAATTAGAGACTGATTGTTACTATTTTTAAATTTGAAATTACAATATAAAGTATACGCATAAATAAACACAGACTTATCTTTTAAACACGAAACACATAACAAAAAATCATGAAATAACACGGAATCAAATAAATTTGTGAAAAGCAAGTACAAACAGCAGTTAATGTTATCATACAGTCAATCAGTACTGTCACACTTAAACGCTTCAAGTTGTTGGAGAGAGTCGATACGTATACCAGGCTTACCTTCAGTTTCTCTAATCAACACTGACCCATAAGAAATGCAACAATACTTGATTTTTTCTTCAGCTACAAGCTTCTTAGCATAGTGCAGTATATTTTTCATTTTACCAGTGAGCAGTTCGGAAACATAGACTGGAGATGGTGCTCCTTCGAAGCCTAGATCTCTACTATTAAGCTTATCTTGCTTTTGTTCTTTTGGCATTGTGAGTTTTGATGGCTTGAGAGAAATTTCAATTTAAGTTCATAGTTCTGGAATTCCAGAACAATAGGAGCATTATCTTTTCCCCTTCTATAAGCATTTCTCAAGTTTGTATCAGTTACACCCACGAATGACATCAGATTATAGGCAATTTCGAGAGGTTTCTCGATTGATGATCTAGGAATATTTCTAAGCTCAATCATATTCTTATTCATACTTTTCTGAACTTCGCTAAGCTGATCTTCGAGTGTTGTAATTTTTGTCTGTGCATTTACACATGTTGTTTCAAGAATATTTATCCTTACATTCAGTCTAGCACATTCTTCTTTATTCTCCTTCAACATTTTTTCTATTTCTGAGTTACTCGAAATAAGCTTTTCATTTTGTAATTTGATATTTTGGATAGCTTTATTTAGGTCATCAAATTTTTGATCTTGTTTGATTTGAAATGATTTAAACAATTCTTTCATTTCATTGCAGAAATCTGGATAATTATCTGTGGGCGGGTTTTTCCTTTTCCTAGTATTCATCTTCGGTATAGGAATTTCATCATGTTGGTCTAAGAACACGGTAGGCTGGGGTGACAGTCACCGTGACACAGATGGTGATTGTTGGAGCATCTTTATCTGTCTTTTTTCCATATACTACAGCACGAGTGAGATAGCAAGTTAGTGGACAAGCACAGTACAGCGCGTCACTAGGATTGTTGGCATTTAGCAGATCAATTGATTTTAGACCTTAATACTTCAGGTGAAGCTCGTAAGTCAAGCGTATAAATTTTACTGATTCGCTACAAAACTGGTAACACGTCTGCCTTACTAAACTATCGAACGATGAATATCGAAACGCACGGCCCGCCCACACATGCGCGCGCCAGGCGATTGCCATCTGATAAATACAATATAGTTAAGACTGAATTCAACAATATGCAGGATTTAGGGATCTGCAGACCTTCGAAAAATCCGTGGTCTAGCCCACTGCACGTAGTACCCAAAAAGAATGGGGAAATACGTCCATGTGGTGATTATAGGCGTCTCAACGCTATTACAGTCCCAGACCGTTATCCTTTGCCTAAAATTCAGGATTTTACGTATTTATTACATAACAAAATTATATTTTCTCGAATTGATGTAATACGAGCATATCATTTTATACCTGCTTGGCCCGAACATGTAGAGAAGACAGCAATTACTACTCCATTCGGATTATTTGAATTTCCTAGAATGACCTTTGGTTTGCGAAATGCAGCGCAAACATATCAAAGATTCATGAATAATACAGTATTAGAAAGTTTAGATTTTATTTATGTATATATAGATGACGTATTAATAGCTAGCAAATCTATTTCAGAACACAAACAGCATCTCGAAAAAGTATTTGAGAGGTTTAGTAAATATGGTATCTCTATAAATATCGCAAAATGCTGTTTTGGGCAAGAAAAAATAGAATTTTTGGGCTATGAAGTTTCAGCAAATGGTATTCGTCCTCTAGAAGCAAAAATAAAGGCCATTCAGGAATTTCCTAAACCGAAAACATTGGAGCAATTGCGCAGATTTTTAGGTACAGTAAATTTTTATCGGTCGCATATACCTATGGCCGTAGTACATCAATCAGTATTGAATAGGTATATTCATAATTCTAAGAAAAAGGACAAGACAGTTATCACTTGGACACCTGATGCCGATGTAGCGTTCGAACAATACAAGCTGAGTTTGCAAAACGCCGTCACGTTGTCGCCACCGCGGAGCGACGTTCCCATAGCGCTCATGACTGACGCATCAAATTCTTGTGTAGGTGCAGTATTGCAACAATATACTGTCGACACTTGGAAACCATTAGGTTATTTTTCTCAAAAAATAACTAATGCTCAGAAAAACTATTCCACTTACGATAAAGAGCTATTAGGAATTTATTTAGCAGTTAAATATTTTAAGGATATTATTGAAGGTCGTCAGGTTATAGTTTTTACAGATCACAAGCCTCTTACGTACGCATTTAATAAAACTAAATGCGACAAAGAGACTCCAACCCGCATTAGACAATTATCTTTTATTAGTGAGTACATGTCATGTCGTCATGTCAGCGGTTGTGACAATGAGTTGCCCCACTGTGTTAGATTTTGCGGATTTGGCAGAATGTCAAAGTAGCGATAAGGTAATGGTAGATTTTTCAAATCATAATAAATTGCAATTTGAAAAAATAATTATGCCTTACTGTAGCAATCCAATACTTATATTGCGAAATTTCTGGCAATAAGTTAAGACCCTATTTACCTGATAAATTTCGTAGAGTCGCTTTTGACTCAGTCCATAGCCTAAGTCATCCTGGCATACGCACGAGTAGAAAATTAGTCGCAGATAGATTTTTTTGGCCTAACATGAATAAAGATGTGAATTTATGGTCAAAAACATGTGTGGCTTGCCAAAAATCAAAGGTGTCTCGGCATACTAACGCTTCGCTAGACACATTTGCCTCATGTGATAGGTTTGAGCATATTCACATAGACATCGTTGGCCCACTACCTACTACAAGTGATGGTTATAGGTATTGTTTAACCGTCATCGACAGACGTACTCGATGGCCGGAAGCATTTCCGATGAAAGATATAACCGCGGAAACTGTAGCTAAAATCGTGTACAATGGTTGGATTGCGCGTTTCGGATGCCCCTTAAAGCTAACAAGTGATCAAGGTCGTCAATTCGAAAGTAATTTGTTCAAAAAGTTAATGGAGTTGCTAGGTATACAGGATGTCCCAAGAAATAGTGTCAAGCGGAAGTCCAAGGACAGAATACCCCTAGGGGTACCCGGTACCCGTATACCGGTCATACCCATGTATGTTCCGCGACTTTTTGTAGTTTTCGAGATATGATTTTTTTTCATATTTTTTTGTTAAACCTTGGCTTATTTAACATTATTGGTCACAGAGACATCAATTGTTGAGATACAAGCTTGATTTTTTTTTTCTGAAATAGGTGAACAGTAGCACTTGCAAAAACAAAAGCAATTGTGAGCCGATATGCTACTATTAAGCCATTAAAAAAATGTTGAATCCTAAGTTTGTTAAAATGTTTAAATTAAAGATCTCTTTGGAAACGATTAAAAAAAAAACTTATCCCAAAAATGTCTCCAAAATTATTTTTAAAAATTTGCCGATTTCGTCAGCTATTTGCCATGTAAATTTGATTGAGCTATCTCCACGACTTCATACTTGAAAAAATGTTTGAAACACAGTAAGTCGAAAAAACTTAATTAAAAGATTGGGCCGAATAAAACTAAAAAAATGTTATTATTGATTGTTTATTATTAAATCACAAAAAGTTTTCGAAATGTCGCCCTTCCTGCTCGATACAAATTCTACATCGCCTTAAAAAAAATTCTTGTAATCTAACCATGTTAACAGGTCTATTGCGTGACGTCACTCAATACACGGGGCAGTTGAGCTGTAAGGGTGATTATGAGTGCAATTCTCGGAATTTACTACCTGAGTTGCGGCAAGGCAAGGGGAAGCGTGAGGTGAGGGAGCGGGGTTAGCGTTGGTCCATTGTGTTCGGCGGCTACCGGTCAGTTGACCATTTGCTTGCATTTGCGCCCGACGTTACTTCTTTACTAGCACCTTTGTGATTATTTGACGAACTTTGCTTTCTTTACGGACTTTGGTTGCATATCGATTGGCTTTTGTGCGGTGTTACGAACTTTCTTAGACGACTTTGGCTTTCTCAACGGACTTCAGAGTGCACATCAATTGGGATTTCTAAGCGCAATAAATTGGTGAGCTATGTCTTTCTCGTCAAGAGATTATGCGCTTATGCATTACTTTTATGGCTATGCAAAAGGAAATGCTTCGGAAGCGGCTAGATTGTACAGACAGCAGGTACAAAACAGTGGTGAACCTCAGCCTGAGACTTGGCCTGATCATCGTACAATTTTGCGAGTCCATAATAGTTACATGGAAGGTCGCCTACCAGGTAGAAGACCCGGGCGTCCATCACAAATGCATGACCCAGATGTGGTCGATTCAGTGGTCGAAGAAGTGGCAAGAGACCCATCAGTTAGTGTCAGAACCATAGAACGCCGCACCGGAATTCCAAAATCAGAAGCACATCGGATACTACAAAAAGAGGGATTTCACCCATATTATATTCAAAAAGTTCAGCAGCTTAAGCCCGAAGATTATCCGAGAAGGGTGGCGTTTTGTCAAGAAATGTTGCGGCGTCAAGCTGAAGACGCAAATTTTTTTAATACGATTTTGTGGACCGACGAATCTCATTTTAAACGATGTGGAATTTTCAACATTCACAATTATCATTCTTGGAGCATTGAAAATCCACACATGACACGTGCCTCCAATTTTCAAGAACAATTTAGTGTGAACTTGTGGTCAGGCGTCTTAAATGGACAGCTGATTGGCCCCTTTCAACTGTTGGGATATACATATAAACACTAGTTTTAACCACTTAATAGCACGTATTTATTGTATTTCTACAGAGCAAATTATAATACAGCTAAAGACACTGACATTCGTTAGCGACTAACTCAAGTACCTACATGCATGGCACAAGCTCATTGTACTTCGTATATCTAACACTTCCCCTCGAAGTCATGAGCGCGTCTGATTGATTTACATACTGATCATTCCTAGATTACGCAAGCATTCATAATGTTTTATAGTATTCAAGCCCTTTGTCAAAACATCTGCTGGCATTTTTTCAGTACACAAATACTTCAGACATATAACACCTTTTTCGCACATATCTCGAATAAAGTGGTGCCTAATATCTATATGTTTAGTCCGTGAATGATAATTTCTCGTCTCAGCTAGCTTTATCGCACCCTGGTTATCACTGAACAATGTCACACTCTCACATTCTATGCCTACGGTTGTTAAAACATCTTGTAGATACAAAGCTTCTTTGGTGGCTTCAGAGAGCGCCATATACTCGGCTTCCGTGCTAGATAGGGCAATAGTCTTTTGTTTACGCGCCTCCCAACTAATTGGGCTACCTGCCAAGATAAATGCAAATCCGGAGTAAGACCTACGATCAATCAAATCTGTACCCCAGTCCGCATCTACAACACCAAATAATGGTAAGTTAGTCCTTTCATACACTAAACCATAATCACACGTACCTCTAAGGTACCTCAATACACGTTTAGCAGCCTTCCAATGATCCATATTGTAATTCGTATTAAACTGACTTAGGTAGTTAACGGCGTAAGTTATATCAGGCCTTGTAGAAATAGACAAATACATTAATGCACCTATTAAACTTTGATATGGAATTTTTTTCATAAACTCAGTGTCCATTTTATCAGGTTTAGTTAATTTTGCAAGACCATCCATTGGCGTAGACACAGGCTTACACTCGCTCATACCGAATCTATTTAAAATTTTATACACATATGATTTTTGGCTCAAATAAACTCTGTTATCGTTATCTCGGTTAAAATTAATGCCTAAACAAGTAGTTATTTTACCTAAATATTTCATATCAAATGCATTTGTTAATTCTGCTTTCACATTTTTCAACCATTCATTATCATTCGTTGCTAGTATAATATCATCCACATAAACAGCAATCAACATAATTTGTTCTCCTTTTTCTGACAAAAACACACATTGATCTTGGGGTATTGCCTCAAATCCCATACTATTTAACTGACTTACTAACTCTTTATGCCATTGCAAGCCTGACTGGCGTAAACCATATAATGACTTCTTCAATAAACAAACAACATCATCACATTCACATTCATCTGTTTCTCCCACAACTTGGCAACATCTAAAATTCTGTTGTCTTCAACTATTCTCCCACTTGACCCAATCTTTTCCTTCTTTAGTATCTTTTCTAATATATCTTGTATTTGATCTGGCATTTCCATGTAGACCTCTTCGTCTAGTGTACCGTTTAGGTAAGCAGTCACTACATCCATTTGATGGATCTCCAATCCGAACTCTGCGGATAGCGCTGCTATGAATCTTATAGAAGAAAATCTCACAACTGGGGAGGATGTCTCATGAAAATCTTCCCCTGGCCTTTGAGAACAGCCTTTAGCAACCAGGCGAATCTTCTTTCCAGCAGATTTAGTGGCAAATACCAGTCTGTTACCAATTACTTTTCGGTCTTGTGGTCTTGGTACGACATTCCATGTTTCATTCTTGATTAGGGCTAGATATTCGTCTTCTAATGCGCCTCTCCATTCCTTTGAATCATTTGTCATTTCAGCTTCTTGCCAGGTCATTGGCTCAGCCGTTTCAATCTTTGTTACCATTTGAACTTCCTGTTCTTCATCTTCTGTTATTTCCTCGTCATCATTCTGAGACTCAACTTTTATATATTCTTTTCGTGGTCTTCCTACTAATCCGGTACGTATTAGTCGCGGTCTTCCTTTCCCCCTTTTTGCGGGTTCTATTAGTCTTTCCCATGATATTGTTGACTTTCTTTTTCTTGTTAATCTATTATCTTCTTCATGTTCTATATCTTCATATACATTTTCATGTGTTCTTTCAGTTTTGGTCTGGTATCTCTTCTTGTTCTAAAGTTGGGTCTGTTATCCTTTCTCTTAATTTCGTTGACATTTTCTTCATTAATAAGATCTATAACTATCTTTTGATCTCCCTCGTCTTTATTTTCCAGAATCTCTTGATATTCATGGCCAAATGCAGAATCTTTCAAAAAATTAACATTACGTGTAATTACGATCCGCTTTGTTCTTGGATCGTGGATTCTATATGCTTTAGATTGATTATCATACCCCATGAAGATTCCAACCTCCGAATTTGAGTCGAACTTTCCTTTTTGTGTACCTTTCTCTTTATAATATACCTTAGCTCCGAACACGTTCATGTATATTACTGTAGGCTTTCTCCCCTTCCACAAAGTATATGGTATTTCACCATGTAATGCATTAGTAGGGCATCGGTTTCTTATGAAATTGGCTGTATTCACAGCTTCTGCCCAAAAGCCTGGCGGGCTTCCAGCTTGACGCATCATGCATCGTGCCATCTCAATCAGTGTTCTGTTTTTTCTCTCCGCAACACCGTTCTGTTGGGGCGTATACGGTACAGTCAATCTTCGTTTGATTCCTTCCCTTCTCAAATAATCCTCGAATTCTTTATTGACATACTCTCCTCCGTTATCTGACTGTAAATTCTTTATTTTCTTTCCAGTGAACTTCTCCACATATGCCTGGAACTCTTTGAATACCTTCAGGACGTCACTCTTGTTAGCAATAAAGTAAACTTCACACCAGCGAGATTTGTCGTCGATGAAAGTGACAAAGTATTTTTTTTTTCCAAATGACTGGTGCCTCATAGGGCCGCATACATCCGTGTGTACTATTTCAAGTAAATCATGCGTGCGGTTTTCACTTCCCTTAGGGAACGGTTTACAAGTCTGTTTTTGACTTAAACATATTTCACATTCGGACAGTTTTTCACTGACATCAAATTTTAAGCCATGCACTAAACTATTCTTAGCCATACATTTGAGGTCACGCTCATTGATATGCCCCAAACGCTCATGCCATATGTTAATAGGTTTTTTCACAACTTCAACATTATTGGCGTTCTGTTGGCTTAATCTGACATGATACAAATTACCAACACGATCTGCTTTGATATGTACTTTTTGTTTGTCATCAATAACAATAGCTTCTTTCTTTGTAAAATGAACTTCAAATCCCCGATCAGTCATTTTTGCCACTGATAGAAGGCTTGTACGTAAGTCTGGCACAAAGAATACCTTTTGTATATCTACTAGGCGTTTTTCACGACCCGTATCAACCGAAATGCTTACATTGCCCATTCCGGTTATCTGCGTAGTCTCATTGTTTGCCAAATTCAGTTCATTTTTGAGTCGCGTAAATCCCTGTATCATGTGCCTATCGTTGCACATATGACCCGTGCATCCACTATCGATACACCATACAGGATTTTTTGGTTCACTCAGCAAAGCCTCTTCGGTCGTGCTCAGCAGTGTCGTATAGTCTTGCCATTCATAATCGCAGCATTCTACATGCTGTGCGCTCTGTTTACTTTTATTAACTATTTTAGTCTTACATTCTCGTGCTATATGACCTCGACGTCTACAGCGGTAGCATTCTATCTTGTTTTTGTTATTGGTAACTTTATAATCACTCGGGGTAGATTTCTGATGGGCTTTATATGGCGAACGCTTGGCGAACATGGCTCCTTGGTCTATTACTGTAACTTTTCTACCTTCATAATCTTCTACTATCTTTACTTTAAGCGTTTCCGTCGATGGTAGATCGTCTCGCGATTCCATTGCGGTGCGAAACATAGCAAATGAATCTGGTAGGCTGTACAACAATAATATAGCCAATAATTCGTCGATCACCACTAAACCGATTTCTTTGAGTTTTTTGACAGCGTCAAAGAAATCTGCAATATGCTTACGCAGGTCGTCTCCTTCCTGCATACGCGTCAGAACGAGCTTCTTTAACAATGAGGCCTCCCGCGCGGGTCCACTAGATTGATACATTGATTTTAATTTGTCCCATATATCTTTCGACGTTTCCAAACCATCCAAAGCTGCGAGCTCACTGGGACTGACAGCCAGCAAAATGTCTGATTCAGCTTTTCCGTCCATTTTTGACCATTCTGCATACTTTGGGTCGGCCCTAGCCGGTTTCGGAACGGTACCTGATACATATTCCCATAGCTCATTTTTCTTCAAAATAGCTCTCATATGAATTTTCCATGTATCATAGTTATCACTAGTCAACTGGTCTATTTTTATAGATGCAGCCATAGTAATGTTTTTTCAACACTAACTTTGTTAATTACCACAAAGCAAGTATAATAACACCGTCGTCGATATGGTTCGAGAAAGATATAAACAACTCGGGCGAGTTCACTACAATCATGCGAGCGGCCGACGCGGCGCGTGAACGGGCTAGTCTATTACACTGCATACGCATTCCATCACAGTTTTTCACTATAAATAATGTCTAATATTCACGAAATCAATTATATTTAGTTCGCTGGGTCCATAACCTGTTGGGATATACATATAAACACTAGTTTTAACCACTTAATAGCACGTATTTATTGTATTTCTACAGAGCAAATTATAATACAGCTAAAGACACTGACATTCGTTAGCGACTAACTCAAGTACCTACATGCATGGCACAAGCTCATTGTACTTCGTATATCTAACATCAACTGCCTGACCGATTAAATGGCGAGTCCTACTTGGAATTTTTACGGCAAGATCTCGACGGTCTTTTAGAAAATGTAGACCTATTAACGCGTAGAAATATGATATTTCAAAACGACGGCGCTCCATGTCACTTCGCGAGGATTGTCAGACAACATTTAACCGAAAGGTTTGGAGACAAGTGGATCGGCCGTGGGGGGCCCATTGCCTGGCCGCCACGGTCTCCCGACTTAAACCCCATCGATTTCTTCGTTTGGGGGTATTATAAAGAATTAGTTTACGCCAAGGATATCAGAAACATAGCGGAACTACGAACAAAACTAAGACAAGCAGAAGAAACAATAAAAAGCAACAGGGTAGCGTTCTTACGACTAAAAGAAATTTTTTTAAGGCGATGTAGAATTTGTATCGAGTAGGAAGGGCGACATTTCGAAAACTTTTTGTGATTTAATAATAAACAATCAATAATAACATTTTTTTAGTTTTATTCGGCCCAATCTTTTAATTAAGTTTTTTCGACTTACTGTGTTTCAAACATTTTTTCAAGTATGAAGTCGTGGAGATAGCTCAATCAAATTTACATGGCAAATAGCTGACGAAATTGGCAAGTTTTTAAAAATAATTTTGGAGACATTTTTGGGATAAGTTTTTTTTTTAAATCGTTTCAAAAGAGATCTTTAATTTAAACATTTTAACAAACTTAGGATTCAACATTTTTTTAATGGCTTAATAGTAGCATATCGGCTCACAATTGCTTTTGTTTTTGCAAGTGCTACTGTTCACCTATTTCAGAAAAAAAAATCAAGCTTGTATCTCAACAATTGATGTCTCTGTGACCAATAATGTTAAATAAGCCAAGGTTTAACAAAAAAATATGAAAAAAAATCATATCTCGAAAACTACAAAAAGTCGCGGAACATACATGGGGGTAATTCGGGTACCCCTAGGGGTATTCTGTCCTTGGACTTCCGCTTGACACTATTTCTTGGGACATCCTGTATATAAAAATCGAACTACTCTCATCATCCACAGTGTAATGGTGCCGTGGAAAGATGGCACAGATCACTGAAGGCAGCGTTAACGGCTCGCCTTACTTTTACTTAGTTACTTAGTTTTACTTCGTGGATTGACGAACTTTCTACAGTATTATACTACGTCGTTACATCCTCAAGATTTATATCCACTAAGGTAGTCCACTTTTCTATGTACTAGGCATCGAGCACAATTTTAGAGCTAAAAAAAAAGTATCTAAAAACAAAACGCAGAGCTATCCCCACTCATACCGCCTGCGCCCGCGCTCGCCCTTCTACAAACGTCATTCGCTTTTTTTGTGCTGGCATCGAAGCAACTAAGGTTATTAATTTTCGCTTCCACTAATATTACAGTGTTAACTAAGTCTATTTGTATTGTGAATCGTGCTTCAGTTCCATTATGGGTAAAAGAAAACATAAAAAAGATTCTGCTGATAGATATATCAAAAAGAAAATACGTCGATTAGAAAAACTACTGCGCCATCGATCCAGTAGTGAATCTAGTGAAGGTAAGTTTTTTATTCTTCTTGCCCTCATCATAGTTTGTACCTTATTTACTATAAATACTTAGTAAATATGCTTGTTATAACTTTTTGTTAGAACATGTCTTACTTTAAAATGTCAAACTACCCACATATTTTATAAAATGAATATTAGATAAGAGTATATTGCACTTTTAAGTATTATGACGAGATCATAATCGTGCTTCATACTGGGATAATTAGTACCTACCTAACTTTACTTTTTTGGTTGTTTTGGGCAAAAACATTTTTATAAGTATGTAAAATTATTAAGTAACGTAACAAGTTTACGATCAATTAAGGTTAGTACCATGACGTGATCTTGGTCAGAAACCTTTACAATAATATTAAAATAGAAATAGTGCCTTAACGAGATTAAGGTCTTAAATGGAATGTGTCATGACGTGATTATGACCGGGCCTTATTTTGTGCCCACAGTGTATGAAGAATGTCGTAGCCCTACCTACCCCGAAATAGTTTCCGATTCGGACTCTTCAGTCCACCATCAAATACAGTCTACCGTAACAATCACAAACAATGGATCTAGCTGCACAGAGCAAGCCGATCCAGCAAACACGGACACGGCCCCGTCGACTGACTCACTGCCAACTCCGGCCATAACCGTAGCGTCTACCCTCTCAGATGATATTCTGGAAGCTTTGGGGGAAGCTAAAGGCAAGGTTGAGGTTTTTGGACCAAATATTCAAGCAGAAGTCTCTCAACGTTGGGGGCGTATCTTAACAGAAGGATTAAATAAGGACCAAAAGAAGGTCATAATGGACCGCCTATTGGTTCCTGAAAACTTTACACTAGTAAAGGCTCCCAAATTAAACGCTGAGATATCAGCAGTACTCACTGAATCCTCACGGAATAGAGACAAACGCTTAGAAATAGCTCAGCACCACTTGGGTCTGGGTTTATGCGGACTCACTAGTGTGATTTCGACGCTCATAGATGGCGATATAAATAAGTTAGACTTGATAAAGAAACTATCTGAAGTTAACCAGATTCTTCTTGATTTGCACTTTGAAAATACGACAAACCGTCGCAAACTTATAATACCTACTCTGGATAAAAAATTCCTTAGCATTATTCAGGATGTAAAAAGGGACTCGTTCCTTTTTGGTGAAGGTCTAAGCGACAAAATTAAGGCTTTGACAACAGCTGAAAAATCGGGGCTTCAAATAAAAAAACCTGATCCCAAATTCGAGGCCTCGTCCTCGAAAAAGTACCCAACACAGTCGGGAAACTGGAAAGCGCCACCTCGCCAGGCTCAGCGAGGGGGCAGACATTTCGGGCCCAAGAATCGCTCCAGTTACTACAATCCGAAGAGGACGGGACAGACTTCAACGGATCGTTATCGTGCACCGCCGCCGGCGAAAACGACTGCCAAGTCGACAACCAAGCCACAGTAGAGGTATGCAATCATGCGGGTAGATTAAAATACTTCGCTTCCAAATGGAAGTTAATTACAAATGATCCAGTGGTCTTGCAAATAGTAAAAGGGTATAAAATACCATTCAGCAAGCCTATATTTCAAAGAGCTGAACCAGTCAATTCGGTTTTTAGTGTAACTGAAAAACAAAATTTACATTTCGAAATAGGTAACCTACAAAAAATGGGCGCCATTCGTTCATGCAATGATATTCCCAGTCAGTTTATTTCAAAAATATTTCTTACACCTAAAAGTGATGGTACCCACAGATTTATTTTAAATCTAAAGGCCCTTAATAAATTCATTGACGCACACCATTTCAAAATGGAAGATGTTCGTACAGCTTGTAAACTAATGACACCTTTCAGCTTCATGGCAAGTATTGACCTCAAGGACGCCTACTTTCTTATACCGGTGCATCCATCATTTCGGAGATTTTTAAGATTTAAATTTGGTGGTTACACATATGAATTTCAATGTCTCCCATTCGGTTTATGTTCGGCGCCTTACGTGTTCACAAAGCTATTGAAGCCAGTGGTTTCCTTTCTGAGACAAAAAGGGTTACTTATTGTCATTTACCTTGACGACATACTTTGCTTAGGACAAACATACGATAAATGTAGTGATTGTGTTTCTCAGTGTATCAGCCTTTTAGAAACTTTAGGATTTGTAATAAATTACAGTAAAAGTCAGTTAATTCCTGCTCAAACGCGAGTCTTCCTCGGTTTCGAATTAAGTTCAATTAATATGACATTAAACCTCCCAGGGAAAAAACGCGAAAAGGTAAAAAGTTTAGTAAAAATTACTTCAACAAGATCAATCCTATCTATTAGAGAATTCGCAAAATTTCTAGGTGTACTCACTTCTGTTTGTCCCGCAGTAGCTTACGGCTGGGTATACACGAAAAGATTCGAGACAGAAAAATTCTTAGCACTGCGACGTTCGAACGATGATTTTGACCAAAACATGACAATTAGTCAATCCTTGCAGCCTGACTTTGATTGGTGGGCACAAAATATTATGTCAGTCAATAACCCTATTCGTTCAGGTATTTATACTTTAGAAATTTTCTCTGATTCTTCTCTTACCGGCTGGGGTGTAATGTGCAAAGGGGTTCGTTCTCACGGATTTTGGAGTAATACAGAGGCAAAAAGTCACATCAATTTCTTGGAATTGAAAGCTGCGTTTATTGGCTTAAAGTGTTTCGCAAAAGATGCACATGATGTAGAAATCCTTTTACGAATTGATAACACCGTGGCCATATCCTATATAAATAGAATGGGCGGTGTCCAACATACGTACTTAAATGACATTACTCGCGATATTTGGCAGTGGTGTGAGCAGAGGCGTATTTTCATTTTCGCGTCATATATTAAGTCTAGAGACAATATCGAAGCCGACGAAGAATCGAGACGCACCAATATTGATACCGAATGGGATCTCGCTCACAGCGCATTTATAGATATAGTTAGTTGTTACGGCCAACCTGACATAGACTTATTCGCGTCTCGACTTAATGCGAAGTGCGACAAATATGTATCCTGGAAGCGAGACCCATCAGCTTACAACATCGATGCATTTACACTCGACTGGAATTTTAATTTATTCTACGCCTTTCCGCCATTTTCTCTCATTTTGAAATGTTTGCGGAAGATTATTAACGAGAGGGCGACAGGTATACTAGTAGTGCCTTACTGGCCGAGTCAGCCATGGTACCCTATCTTTACTAGCTTAATGTGTATAAAGCCGTTATTCTTAAAGCCTAACCGTATGTTGTTATCGTCTCCTTCCAGGGAGCCTCATCCTCTTTGGAGAACGCTTACCCTGGTATCCTGCCTACTCTCAGGTCAGCGTTTTCAAGACAATCACTCGAACCGGAGACGACAGATATAATGATTGCATCATTATCACCAAATTCCCTTAAGCAGTACGACGTCTCGCTTAAAAAATGGTGGCAATTTTGCAACACTAATAGTGTTGATTTCTGGGCCGCTGACACTAGACAAATTTTGATTTTTCTTACTGATTTATTTAATAAAGGTGCGAGTTACTCTAGCCTGAACACCTCCCGATCAGCACTAACGCTAATATTAGGGAAACCAATTAGTGAGAATGATAAGGTCTCCCGATTCTTTAAAGGTGTTTTTAGACTCAGACCCAACTACCCTAGGTACCAATCAACTTGGGACCCTAACATAGTTCTCGATTATGTCGGTAATTTGTACCCAAATGAAAATCTTAGTTTTTCCCAATTAACAAAAAAGACTGTTACTCTGATCGCATTGTCTTCGGGACAACGAGTCCAGACGTTATCCTTTTTACGAATACAGAACGTTAAAATTCACGAGTCGAGCATCGAAATTATCATTACTGACCTTATAAAAACTTCTGCCCCGGGCCGGCAAATGCCTAAACTAGTTATCCCATTCTTCCCTCACAGAGTCCAAATTTGCCCGGCAAAGACACTGTTGTCATATATCGAGGTTACAAAAACATTTCGAACAAACTCGATTACTGATCATATCTTCCTAACTACTAGGAAGCCTATACATAATGCAAGCCCATCGACCATCAGCCGATGGATAAAAGACACAATGAGTGAATGCGGAATCGATACAAACACATTTACCGCTCATAGCACACGTCATGCATCGACGTCTGCAGCACTTCGTAGAGGTGTATCTGTAGATACAATTAAGAAATGTGCAGGATGGACAGGTTCATCCCTAGTTTTTGCCAAATTCTATAATCGTCCATTGATTACTGGTGACGATGAGGTTGCATTCGCAGAAGCTGTCTATGGCTGATTAATTATTACATTGATTAATAATTAATATAAGTACTATATAGTTTACAATGTATAAACTGAACTGAATAATTAGAATAACTATGTAGTTTAAGATAATATATTGCTAAAATTGTTTATTTTCTTTATTCCACCCTTCAACGGAATCGGTGTTCACCTCAATTTCTCAAGGAGCGCTAAACATCTACCTTAGTGGATATAAATCTTGAGGATGTAACGACGTAGTATAATTAATGGTTAAACAAACTTACCTTTGTGACGTTTGACCATAATTATGCAAGTCGTTACATCCGAAGAGATTTATATAAACCCTCCCAAGCCCACAACATTTTGATGTAAGTACATAAAATGTTGCCACCCCGTTGTTTTTCGAAATTGCTCTGAAATAATGACGTTTGTAGAAGGGCGAGTGCGGGCGCAGGCGGTATGAGTGGGGATAGCTCTGCGTTTTGTTTTTAGATACTTTTTTTTTAGCTCTAAAATTGTGCTCGATGCCTAGTACATAGAAAAGTGGACTACCTTAGTGGATATAAATCTCTTCGGATGTAACGACTTGCATAATTATGGTCAAACGTCACAAAGGTAAGTTTGTTTAACCATTAATTGTTAGGGTTAAGAGCAGCTGTCAAAAATGACAATAACATAAGCGCAGCTGAGATGATTTATGCCCAGGTACTGAGATTACCTTCATATTTTTATAACAGTACAAAAATCGAGTCTTCAGACGACTATACTTACGTGGAGAAGTTACGCAATATTATAGCGAGTTTCAAACCGATTTCGACGGCTACATCTAGTAAATCTATTTTCGTTCACTCTGATTTAGAGTCTTGTAGTTATGTATTTGTACGAGATGAAGTGCACAAACCTTTAAAACCCACATACAACGGTCCTTACTTAGTATTGAAAAGGGGAAACAAGGTTTTTGAAATACAGCTACCGAATCGCAAAGTTAATATTTCCATAGACCGGCTGAAACCCGCTTATACGTTGAACGCAAACCTAGATTTAGATAATTCAATGAAATCGCTGTCGCCTGACGCTAACGCTTATGGTAGTGTCCGTACCACGCGCTATGGTCGCGTTGTCAAGCGGCCCGTACGTTTCGTTGATGCTGCATAAATATTGTTTAGTTTAAGATCTAGGTTAAGATTTTATGTACATTGTATTTTTTTTACCTTACGTATATTAGGTACTTAATTTTATTTTGAGCCATTCTATTGTAAACTCTCAGCTCGAGTAAAAGTATTGAATTTTTTTGAAAAAGCTATAATAATGGGCCACAATCAAAGTATGCAGCAAGATAATATAATTGTAGCCGGATCAGTCACTCAAAAGCATATGGAGGAAAAATTCGATCACTATGCGTATATGTTCCTATTGGTAACTATTGTTCTGGGAAGTGTTGCAGCAATTATGTTAATCTATTTTTGTCGCACAAGATGTAAAAGATGGCTGAGAAGTGAAATACAAAATGTACAGCTAAAGGTTATTAGCAATCCTCTGCAGCAGATAAACAATCAGGCAACGCATGCAACTACATATCCCTAAATCAAGTGAAAGTGTTGTGTTATGCTAAGTTACGTGTATTTTTTAAGAGTATTTTTATTTTATTTTAATTTTGTGAATTTTTCTTGGCATAAAAAAATTTATTTAATATTTTCGTATTTACTCTATGTTAGGTACTAGGTATTCATAATAGATGACCTGACTTACTTTACTTATACATAATGTTCATTTTTAAATTTTTTTTTTTACACTATATACATGTCAAAATTTTCTTAAATGATTGAGTAAGTGATTTTTATATTTTAATATTTTCTTGTTATAAAGTCAAAATGTGTTTTTATTATAAAATTTCTTGTATTTGTATTCTTTTAAAATAAAGGGGGGTATAGTGTAAGGGTATTATGTTACACCTTATTGTCTCTATGTACTCAGTGGTGTTTAGAGAGCGACACGTTACAGTCGTTTCTATAATAAACGTACTTCAGTCATTACGTGCTGTTTCATTTGTGACCACTCACGTTGAGTATAGGTATCGAAGATCAGGAGATACATCACCCTCACACCCTTATAGTTTCGTCATGTCTGTATGTCTGTCTGTCCGTCCGTATGTCACGATTTTTATATAAAAATTACATTAAATAAAAGTAAAAATGGAGCTCCTCATACATGGGATTGTAAGTAAAAAAATTTTTTTGTCATACCTATTCGTCTGACATGTCTATAGATATAATATAGAGCCAGTTTATAAATTCTTTAGTTGTGGAGCTTTTTCTCTGTATTTAATTTTGAAATATTGCCTATCTTTCTATGGGAGCACATTTTGTAATAATTTTTTTTAAAACGTAAATATCGAGTGGCGGCGAGTAGTAGAGCCTATTTCGCCTTAACACCTTTCTAAAAATGTGTAACACAACACGGCCACTGCTGTTGCAGGCTCACGCTTGACCGCGGTGTGACGTCGTCGCATCAGTTGGTGAGTTGGTGCACATCTTGTATATATAGTCAGGGACGGTGAAAAACATCGATATCGCGTTCTAGAAATTGTATGTGTTGATAGCGATTTTGGAACTGGAACGAGTTAACGGTGGGGTACCGGGACTCATGGTGCGACAGTGACAGTGACTGCTGTGCTGTAGTGATAGTGACGGTTGACAGCTGTCATCTTGACAAAAAAAAACTCTCATCGAGGAGGAGGTGGCGCGTAAGGAGGCGGAGCTGCAGGCGCTGGAGGCGATACAGCGTGAGGCCGGCTTTACACCTCGAGCCTCGCTGGTCCGTACTCCGCCGCAGGAGCAGTTGATCTGCCTGGAGGAACTCCAGGAGTCCCCGATGCCGAGGGGATCGGGAGCTAAGCGCCCTTTGTCAGCCCCGGAAGAAGTGCAGGAGGCCGTCCGCCGTAAATTAAGAGAGCCAGTGCGAGCTTCGGTGAGGCGCTTTGACGCCCCGCTAATTAGCGGCATCGCTGCGGGCCCGAAAGCTACTGACGCGTTAGCAGAGCGGAACTCCCTGGCTGGTGATAAAGTGCAGCTTCTGGACCAGGTCTACGCAACGGTTAAGGGGATCTCGGGAGTGGCGAACGCCGCCAATAAACTTAGCATTGCAGACAAGACAGCCATTGGTGCACATGGCCAGGAGATCCTTGCCGTGGTGGCTGCCCTGGAGCTGCAGTTGGCCGAGGCGCAGCATGTCGCCACGTTGGCAAAGCTGCGTTGTGCCTCGCTAGAACTAGAGATGGTAACACGGAGTGCAGGGAATGCCGCCGCTGGCGAGGAAGACCGAACTTCATGGCCTGCGATGACCACGAAGCCACCCACGTATTCCGCAATACTGAGGCTGCCCACGGGCAAGCCGCCGCTGGCCATCCCGCGTGAACGGGGCCCAGACGTTGTCTTCTACCCAGTGGATAACGAAAAATGTAAGACCGCTGAGGACACGAAAAGAGTGCTGCAGGAGTCGGTGAAGCCCGGATCAAGCCGCATCCCGATACAGGGGGTGCGGAAGATAGGAAACGCCGGGGTGGTGGTGAGAACCGCAAGCACTGCGGCGGCCCAGAAGCTCAGGGAGGCCGCCCCAGCCGGCCTCAGAGTGGCCGAGAGTAAGCGCCGCAACCCACTGGTCGCGCTGAGGGGGTTACGCACAGACCTAAATCTGGAGGAAGTGATAGCTGACCTGCACTCCATAAATCTGGCGGAGGACGGCGACTGGCCAATTGAGCGGCTACAGAATGAAGCTAAACTCGCCTTCAAAAAGGGACGCCAAAAAGTCACAGTGGTCCTAGAGGTATCTCCCGCCCTACGCGACAAACTCGTGGGCCTGGGCAAGATATACATAGGCTGGGACGAGGCCGACGTGACTGACTATGTGCGGATCACCTGCTGCCTAAAGTGCCAGCAATACGGACACCCGGTAAAATTCTGCAGGGCTACAGTGGCCACCTGCGGCAAATGCGGCGAAAACGGTCACGATCGCAAGGACTGCGAGTCCGCTATCACGTGTTGCGCGGGCGAGACCTGTACAGGTTCTTCCCCTGCGTCGCGGAACGCCTGTCGTGCGAGTGGGTTGAACCGGACTACGTCGTCTCCCAGCTGCTGACCGGCCACGGCAAATTTCGCGCTAAGTTGCACAGCATGTCGCTGTGCGACTCGCCTTTGTGCGAGTGCGGACCAGTGCCGGAGACCAGGGATCATGTTCTATGGGAGTGCCCGCTATACGCGACGGAGCGTGTCGCGATGCTGGACGGTCTGCAGAGGGGGGAGGGGGAGGGGCCGTTGCACTACGCAGACCTGGTGAGCTGTGAGTGCAACTTCTTGCTCTTCAGGACTTATGCTCACACTTGGCACTCGCGGCGATCCACAATTGTAGACTGAAGACGGTAGGCTGCTCAGCGCGAAGTCGTTTCTGTGGCTGTGACGTTACGCCCCATAAGGGGGAGAGGTAAAATGTTTGGGACGGAGTAGAGAATTTGTAGGGAGTCAAGAATGTGCGCACGGGAAGATTGCAAGACGCAACGTGCGCATCTCCCAAGGTTTCGGTCCGTTATGCCGTGAGGCGGGAAGGACCATGTGGAGGAGGTGGATTGTGTCCCTTTATACTGAAATAGCCTGAGGATGGACGTAGGTTACTTTTTATTCAGAAGCCGGTTTTGTTTCTGCCAAATGGTAAATATGTATTTTAATTATTAATAATATAGGCGGTATAGTAAGTGTGTCGTTAGTAGTAGGTAGGTACTTAGCGAATGTTGTAATTAATATGTAACTTATTTAGGTAATAAAGACTGTATCTTAAAATATTATTTATTTTATATACATTATTTAAATTGGATTGAATTTAAGTATATGTTTAAGTGTGACTGTCAGAATCGACTATACATTGTCTCTATTTCTGGTTAGTACTAAAAGTTCAAACACGATGTTAACTTATAAAATTATTAATAAAGAAATGGAAAAAATTCCTCACCCGGGTGGGAATCGAACCCACCACCTCTGCATTCCGCGTGTCAGTGCTCTTACCACTGAGCCACCGGGTCAATTACTCGGATGACGAATTTTACCATCTCTTTTCTAAATTACATATTGGCAACGTTATTTTTCATCCCGATAGCTATACACTAGCCAAATCTCGGTAAACAAAGCTGAATCCCTCAGCACAATGTTTAAAGATGAAACGATCAACCATATCCTAACGGATTATATTAATGGAGAAGTGTTTTTTTTAATAAATTTATCTTAGTCAAGATATTATATATTATAAAATTATTAATAAAGAAATGGAAAAAATTCCTCACCCGGGTGTTAACTTTAAAGGTGATCTCGCAACACCTTCAAGACACCTTAGGAGGACAATCGCGCTATTGTTGAACGTATTTACCAAAGCTGAACCACTGTTGTTATGCAAATTTCGTATCGCGAAGAAATTCGCGAGAAACGTTCAGTTGAAAAGTAAAAATGTCACTCAGCGCGATTGGCCTTCTGATACTTTGTATGCAGAAGGTTCTTCTCGAAATGCAAGCTAAATAAGATAGGTACATCGCAAGTGATTGGGCACTTTTCCTTTTACTGGTAACCCTAAATTTCTATCTTTATCAGTTCTATCCATAGAACTAATTTTTCAGTCCCTGTCGGCGGCACGCTAGCTAGCTGTCTATTAGATTCATAGTCTTTCAGTGTTTCCTGCGCAATTGCATCTCGTGTCTTCGCGACGCGAGCAGCCCTCAAGAGAGAACGAGCAAACACCATTTCATGTAGCAAATTTAGCGTACAAGAACATAACGTGAAAAACAAGGAAAGTAAACGCAAACGCCTTGGCTGTCGTGGCTGTGTTTAGACGTGTACGCAATTACGCACAAAGAGAAACTTGAATATATAGGAGATTAGATTACGCATAGAACCTATCAAGTGAAATGTCTGACGATTTAAATATAAAAATAATCGAACTTGTAAAAAGTAACCCGTGTCTATACAGGGTGTTTTTTTGTGGCCACCTTTAACGAAGGGTACGTTCTCTATACATCAAATAAAGTAAGTTTATGCCAAAAAAAATGCTGGGATTTTTTTTTTTAAATTAATTACTTGTTCGGGTGAAATTTATAGTGTCTAGTGTTTATGTTAGTTTTTTTTATAGACAGATATTAATTATTTCTCATGAAAAAATCTTGCTACGCGCGTCTATGTGCATTTATGCAGAAAAACTATTACTATTATTATTATTATTTACTCAACTTTGGACCCTAATATTTTGGAAACCTGACACTTCCCAGGTATGCTTCCACGGAGAAAAATAATCGTGATGATGAGGAGATTCCGTAGTTTTCGGGAACGTTGACGACCAAAAATCACCCTGTATGATCAGACACGTTCCGACTATAGCAACAGGCACAAACAGGACCAAAAATGGGGTGAAATTGCGCAAGAATTAAATGAAACTGGTAAGTGATTTCTTTAAAAATCATTTATTAAACACTAAAAACAATACATATTTTGGCCTTGTATAGGGGCACAATTACATAAGTATGTACATAAATGATCTCTCACATTTTTGGCAGTGTACCTTACAATAGGGGTTTCTCGTATACCTGGTAATTGAGTATTTGTTACTGTAGGTAGACATAAAGTTCCATATGAAAGACGAATAAAATTGTGTAAAACACACATTGCGAGTATCAAATAATCTACGTTACTTGGATGGCATAAAATAGGTGATTGCAATAGTCTGAATTTACTGGTTAACATTCCGAAACTACATTCTACCATTTTACGGGACCTAGACAACCTGTGATTAAACTGTCTTTTGTTATTGTCCAATTGTGCTCTTGGATAAGGCGTAATTAAATTAGTCATAAGTGGAAATGCTTCGTCGCCTATAAAAAAGTAAGGGAATTTTTGATTTTCTCCTGGTAGTGGATCATCATCCGGCAGCCGCAATGTCCCATTTGTAAAAGATTTCATTAAGTTACTTTCCCTTAAAGCACGACCGTCGCTGTTTCTACCGTATTCGCCGACGTCCACAGTTAACAACATACCATCTGCATCTGCGACAGCTAGCAAAATCATAGAAAAATATCCTTTGTAATTATAGTACGCAGATCCAGAGTTCATAGGCGCCCGAATTCGGATATGTTTGCCGTCTATACTACCAACACAGTTTGGTAAATTCCAAAGTAAATAATAACGCTGGGCTACAGTTTTCCACATGTTTTGATCAGGTTTTGGCATATATATAATTCGTAATGTTTCCCATATAATCTTTGCGGTTTCATGTATAATTTTTCGAATTGTGGTTTCACCTCTCATGAAATGATGTGATAAAGTTCTGAATGAATCACTCGTTCGAAAATATCTGGAAAAAAAAAGCTTGATTACTTAACAATAATTAATAACGACCTATTTACTTTTTTATTTAGAAAGGCATTAGTAAGAAAAAGAAGGCATGTAGTCGGGTCTTAAATTTCACACTGCGGGGCTACATCTGTATCTGGTGCGATACACTATTAAATTAATGTCAGCTTATAACATTCATTATCATACTTAACTATTGTAATAGGAATCATATTATGGATATATTTATACATATTTAACTAGCTTTACGCCCGCTTGCTAGCGTAGGCTAAAAATACAAAGGATGTCGCTGATTATTAAATAAGGGTAAGCTAATTTCAAAACACTAATTTACACTAACTCACTCACTGAATCGTACATGTAATTGATCAAAAGAGCGTTCATTCGCATAGACTGAATTTTATATTGTGAATTGACCCGTGCCCAGCATTAGTAGGATATAGGTAATGTAGCCTATGTGCTATACATGAATATATTATTATTATTGTACTATTATTAATCATCATCATCATTTACAGCCCTGAGAAGTCCACTGTTGGACATAGGCCTCCCCCAACAACCTCCACTCCGACCGGTCGGAAGCAGCCTGCATCCAACCGACGCCCGCAACCTTGACCAGGTCATCCGTCCACCTCGCGGGTGGCCTTCCCACGCTGCGCTTGCCGATACGTGGTATCCACTCTAGAACTTTCCGGCTCCATCGGCCATCAGTTCTTCGAGCTATGTGCCCTGCCCATTGCCACTTCAGCTTGCTGGACCGTTCAGCTATGTCGGTGATCTTTGTACATCTGCGGATCTCCTCATTTCTGATTCGATCACGCAGAGAGATCCCAAGCATAGCTCTCTCCATCGCTCGCTGTGCGATCCTGAGCTTTTTTATGAGGCACATAGTTAGAGACCACGTCTCGGCACCGTAGGTCATCACCGGCAGCACGCACTGGTTGAATACCTTCGTCTTTAAGGACTGGGGTATCTTGGACACAAATAAGCTTCGTAGTTTCCCGAACGCTGCCCAGCCGAGTTGGATTCGCCGAGTTACCTCCTTCTCAAAGTTGGACTTACCTAGTTTGACCGTCTGTCCCAGGTAAACATACTCGTCAACAACTTCAAGCATCGAGCTCCCAACCAGTACAGGAGTGGGCGGCACATGGACGTTCGACATGATTTTCGTCTTGTCCATGTTCATCTTCAGGCCCACCTGTTGGGAGACTCGATTGAGGCCATCGAGCATTGTGCTTAGATCCTTCAGCGATTCTGCCATGACCACGATGTCGTCTGCGAATCGAAGGTGAGTGATGTATTCGCCATTGATATTGATGCCGAGTCCTTTCCATTCGAGAAGCTTAAAGGCGTCTTCCACTGCATTGGTGAAGAGCTTCGGAGAAATAACATCTCCTTGTCTCACTCCCCTCTGCAAAGAAATCGGCTCAGTGCTCCGCTCCTGTACTCGTACCGACATGGTGGCATTGCTGTATAAACACTTCAGCACTTCGATATATCGATGGTCAATATGGCACCGCTGGAGAGACCGCAACACTGCCCATGTCTCGATCGAATCAAAGGCCTTCTCATAGTCCACGAACGCTAGGCATAGTGGCCGATTATACTCTTCCGTTTTTTGTATAATCTGCCGTAGCGTGTGGATATGATCTATGGTACTAAACCCTTTTCGGAAACCGGCTTGTTCGGGAGGCTGGAAGTCATCAAACCTGCGAGCAAGACGATTCGTGATTACCCTTGAAAACAACTTGTAGACATGGCTCAGAAGCGAGATGGGTCTATAGTTCTTCAGCAAGGCTTTATCGCCTTTTTTAAAGAACAGCACCACCACACTTCTGTTCCATGCTTCCGGCGTTACGCCTTCGAGCAGGACGGAATTGAAGAGCCTTTGGAGGACCTTCAGTACCGGAGTTCCACCCGCTCTTAGAAGCTCTGATGTAATTCCATCGTCGCCCGGCGCTTTGTTGTTTTTGAGTTGTTTAAGGGCAGTCCTAATCTCGTACAGGCTGATATCCGGGATGTCTTCAGTATAGTGTCGGGTGAGCTTGGCTCTTGGGTCTTTGCCTAATCCCTATTATTAATGAATCATGGTTATTGCAAAAAATATACACAAATTAAAATGTAATTGATAATGTTTAAATTTAATTTCAGTGGAGACAATCAGAGAGAAATGGAAGAATATACGAGGGAGATATGTTAAACAATTGAAACAACCACCTTCGGGCTCAGCAGCTAAGCAAAAAAAACCTTATTACCTTGCGCAGCATTTGAATTTTTTGATCCAGAACTCCTACTGGAAATTTACAATCCCAAGCTGCCGAGAATGATGAAGCACCTACTTTTTTTAGTGACTTTGAGGAACAGGTGAATTCAATTTCAAATATGTCCGATGAGACTTCGGCCACATCTACACCAGAACCAGGAACAAGTAGTTCTCAGTCCAAATATAGGCGAAAAACTAAAGTTACTCTGACCGATGTAAATAAATCAGCTGTGGATTATTTTGAAGAGAAGAAGAAGCGTCAAAGTTCTGCGCAAATAGTCCAAGACCCTGATGAGGCTTTTCTAAAAAGTGTGCTGCCTGATATGAAAAACATGACTGAAACTCAGAAGAGAAGTTTTAAAGTCGCAGTATTGCGTATTGCGGGAGAAATACTAGATCAACCCGTTGTGATGCCACGTTCCATTTCAGCCCTTGATTCCGTTACAAACCAAGACACTGATACTCCACCATCCAACTCAAATCAATCTCCACCTTCAACATTTTCTACATTGAGGTTATTAAGTCAGTATGAACAATCAACAGCTCAACATTCCAGCGAGACGTTTTTTTTACCTCGGTATTCAGTAATAAGTCACGCTGATCCTCCTACTCCTAACCAGAACACACTGCAAAATCCAAATTTATCTAACGAATTTCCGAATTACTGATTGTTCATACTCATTACACATATTAAGTCACTAGCTGTTATTCTTAATTTTACTAAAATTACTTGTATGGTTGATTATTAATATAAAAATACATAAAAATGTACTAGTATTTTTTTTTTCATAAATACCAACATAGGATAATTTGTTATAGGTACGGTCGGTCACAAGGTAAGCTACACACAACCTAACACCACACAAAAGTATAAACTGAGCTTTTATTTGTATTCACATATCACACGGATAGATCAAAGTTCAAAGTGTTACCACACTTACCGTGTTGCCCACTGTAGCTACTTACTTTTTACTTTTATAAATGACATATAAACAACAAGAAAATGAATAACAAAAATAATACATACCTTAGAGTAATTAACAACCTTTCTTCAGGACGAATTGATTTCCGCCAATGAGTGTCTTTCTTCTGTAAATCATTCTTTGTTTTTTCGAGTAGCAAATAGAATGTTTCTTGAGACATTCCATAAAACTCACTAAACTTATCAGGATAGTTTCTTAGGTCACGTGTAGCTTTGAATAAACCCCTTTTGGCGCAATTCCTCAAATATGGGTGAACCCAAAATCTTCTTTTATTATTTAAATTTATTACTTGTAAGAGTGCAAGCACGTCTTCATCCTCGGACGATGACATTTTCAATGAAGTTGACTGTGTAAAGAAAGCATAGCCGCCTGCGCCTCGACTCTACACGCTGCGACTGCGCCGCTCCGGGCCTCGACGCATCGCGACTTGCTATATGGGCGTCGCCCCTTAGCCCAACGAGGACACGAAGATCGCAGAACGAACAAGAAAAGGCAAGCAAACACGGTGGCACTTGGCTACAGCGTCCATTTTATATTGTAACATTTTCTTATTTTTGTAAAGGTTAAATATGCGTTAGCATCTCTACTTAGTTTGTGGGTTAAATACAGTGGTTGGTGGACTAAGTCGCAATGTGGGAAGCAAAGTCTGAAGATATTACAATTGCGAGCCGTGGCTATATAAAGGCCCCGTTTAGACGGTTAAAGAAATACGCAAGCTGCGATCTCACTCCATATTCTCTAGAATATTTAGTTAATAAAAAAGGCAAATTGGTAAATGCCTTCCGGGAATACGAAGAATTATGCAAAGAAATTATGTTCCTGGATCCACTAAACCAGGAAGATGTGGAACTGGTTGGGCAGAATTTTCTTAACATCAGTGCTGCACTAGACAAGGCACTTCGTGCTACAAATAAAAATAATTGTTAGTTTGCGCATTCATATTGAACGAGTAATAAGGCGTGTCAGAGAATTTCACATGTTAAAGCAACATCCAGTCATTAATTCTATATAAGAATATCATGAAAGTAATGGAAGCGAGATGAAGCGAAAGAGGTGTGTCAGGATCGTAGCAAATGGAGATCCGTGATCTCTGCCTACCCCTCCGGGAAAGAGGCATGATTATTATGTATGTATGTATGTAATTCTAATATACTTCGTTTACTAGACCATGTGATTATTATTGCTTGCGCATTAATAAACTTGCAAAATTAATTAAATAATGTATGTATTACCGAATTCAGTGTTAATAAAACAATAATGAAGTTAATGATTTTTTTATTTATTTAATTATACACTATTGTATACTGGTGTTCTGTACATAATGGGATATATAGTTGATTTCCAGAAAGTTAGCTTTTGTAGTAAGTTAAGAACATATTAATCATCATATGTTACTAAAACAATCTCGACATGTTTTGTCTGTTCAAGTTGCTGTCAGCGACACAAAAATAGCACTTTTTGACATCAACAGTATACATTTGCAGTTGCACCTGTGCTTTACATTTGTTCACAATTTAAATTTTAACTTTTATTTAAAATATTTGTTTCCAACAGTTAACTGCGGTGGATTTTGTTTCCTTTGTACCTAACCTAAAATATTGTTTTAACAGACTCTTAACCCTTGTGTAAGAAATATGTATACTTACTATATCTATTTCAGATGCCCCGACATTACCAGAGGAAGACTGAGACCAAATACAAATTAGAAGATTTAGAAAAAGCCGTTTACGGTGTAAGGAACAAAAAACTGTCGTTAGGAAAGGCAGCTATGACTTATTCTATGCCAAAAAGTACTATACATGACTATCTCAAGAATGAAATTATAAATCAACCAAAAACTGGAAGAAAAGCTATATTTACTGATGCACAAGAAAAGGAATTAGAACAACATATCATTAAGTGCAGCAAAGTATTTTATGGTTTAACAATAGAGATAGTGCGAAAAATAGCATTTAAATTTGCAAAAGTGAATCAATTGAAGCATAATTTTGACAAAACATCCCAAATGGCAGGTAAAGACTGGTTCTATGGATTTAAAAGAAGACACCCTGAATTTTCGCTTCGAAAGCCCGAGTCTACGTCTCTTAATAGAATAATAGCTTTTAATGAAACGGAGGTAAAAATGTTTTTCAACAATTTAGAAGCCGTGCAAGCAAAATATCACTTTGATGGTGATCATATTTACAATGTGGACGAGACTGGTATTTCTAATGTCCTGTTGGAAGTAACTAGGGGAGACCGAGGAGGGTTGTGACAGAGGAGAGTTGTGACAAAGACAATTTTTCTTAACCTATGACTGTTAGAGAGCTGGCAACAGCGCACGATTGTTTCTTTAGATACGCGCCATTAGACGCAGTACGTGCCAGAGGCCCAAGGCAAGTGGTTGCGTGAGTACGACGTGTGCATTGAAAAAAACCGAAAAGTAAGTTTTTTATAAAAAAATTTATTATATTTATATGGTTACATATTACATTCATATGGTTATGCTATTTTTTCTTATATTTTGTGGTTTTTGAAGTTTCAAAGCGTGGCATTGTCTTGCTGTGTCTGCATCTTGCTTCAAAATTACAAATTATTATTCTGACCAGGTCGCGATTTTTGGCACCTAGGAGAGTTGTGACACAACTCTCCTAAATCAGCTTATTTTCAGGTTAGCTTATTTTAAATACTTTTTGCAATGTTTTTTTTTCTGTTTATATGTATGTCTGTTCTAGTCAATTCTTACAACCTAAGTTTGACATAAAAGTTATTCGGCAATTAAAGTTTGTCTTAAAATGTCATTTTTGTCAGGAAATTATTTGCGCATGGGGTTTGGTGTTGTATCTATGCGGAATTGCTATTTCTTTGTTTCAGAATGCCTAATAATTATACACGTAAGACTGATAGGGGCATGGCTAGTGTCGAAATTTATGAACTTTCTTTTGAAGAAGTTACATTAAGAGGTCAAAGTCTTCGAAAAGCCGCATCCTCTTACAATCTCAACTACATGTCTTTGCAAAGATATATTAAAAAGAAACAGGCTTTTCAAGATAACGCAACTATTGTGGCTCCATCTATGGGGTATGCTAGTCCAACGGTATTTACTGAAGAGGAAGAACATATATTATGCAAGTATTTATTGACATGTGCAGCATCCAATTATGGGCTGACAACAAAAGAAACAAGAAGTATTGCCTTTATGTTAGCAAAAAAATATAATAAAAAAATTCCGGTGTCATGGGAAGAAAATGAGAAGGCAGGAGAAGTGTGGCTTAAGTTATTTATGCAACGACACCCCAATTTATCTTTAAGGCTGCCACAAGCCACAAGCATAGCTCGCGCAACGAGCTTTAATAAAACTAATGTGGCTGCTTTCTTTGAGAACTACACAGGCGTTTTAAGCAAACATAATCTTGAGGCAAAAGATATTTGGAACGTCGATGAGACGGGAATAACGACCGTTCAAAAGCCTGATAGAGTAATAGCACGACGAGGAGAAAAACAAGTCAGTGCGATGACATCGGCGGAAAGAGGAACCTTAGTTACTCTGGCTTTCGCTGGAAGCGCTATAGGCAATTACATACCGCCTATGTTTATATTTCCACGTAAGAGATTCCAAGAACATTTTATTCGTGATGGCCCAACTGGTTCTGTAGGAACAGCTAACGGATCAGGATGGATGCAGGAGGATGATTTTCACATTTTCCTTGAGCATTTTAAAAATCACGTCAGACCATCAAAAGAGAAAAGAGCTCTGTTGCTTCTGGACAATCATGCTTCTCACACAGCTTTGAAAAATATTGAATTCTGCAGAGATAATGGGATTATTTTGCTAACATTCCCCCCACACTGCACACATAAGTTACAACCGTTAGATCGTGCTATATTTGGGCCTCTAAAGAAAGCAATTAATACAGCTTGTGATAATTGGATGCGCTCTAATGCTGGGAAAGTCATGAGTATCTATGATATTCCATCTGTTACAAAATCAGCATTTGATGTGGCGATCACAGCAAGGAATATCAGTGCTGGTTTTGCTGCAACTGGAACATGGCCTGTTAATACAGATATCTTTGGAGAAACCGATTTCCTACCTAGTCAAGTTACTGATCGTACTTTTCCCAATCCAGAACCAGAGCAATCGTCAAGTGTTCTAGAAACTACGGCCAATGTAAAAGACAGACCCCTAACTCCAAATACTACTATTGCTACAGTTGAAATCAATGAAGCAAGAGTTCTTACGCCAAATCCAACTATTGGACCAGTTGTAAACGATGAGACAAGATCCCTTACTCCAGTTATATCCACAGATCAAGCCACAGCATCTTCTACCAATCCATCTTTGCCAAGCAAAAACGCCAATGAACCCGTTCCCTCCACGTCTACAACAAGTATTCTTATTGACAGTAATTCTAATGTGTTCTCGCCAGAATCAGTAAGGCCGTTGCCAAAAGCTCCACCTAGAAAAAAAAACCAACCTAATAGACGCAAGATCAAATCAGCTGTGCTTACCGACACACCTACCAAGGATGAAATAGCAGCTATAGAAGCCAGTAGAAAGCTAAAAAGTGTGAAAAAGCGTGTTTTAAGTGATGAAAAGAAGAAATATAAAAAGCCAAGAAGAAGACCAACAAACAAAGTGCAGATGATGTCGAAGATGATTGTTTTTACTTATGCTGCCTCGAAACTTATGCCAGTAGCAAATCCAATGAGAAGTGGGTTCAGTGCCTCGAATGCAAAGGCTGGTCTCACGAAGATTGCACTTTGGGCGAGCTGCAATACGTTTGCCATAATTGTTTATCAGATTAGATTTATATGTTAATGTTTCATGTTATTGTAGTTCCTACAATTATACAAAATTATAATTAAAGTACTTATATCCATAAAAACGTGGTTTTTTTATAATTCATATAAAAGTAGGTACGTTTATCTATCAAATTGAGTCTATATCCATAATTGTCACAACTTACCTTGGTACCTGTCACAACTTACCTCGGTGTTAGGAGAATTGTGACAAAGGGAGTAGTTTCAGTTTTCGTGGTACTTCTCAGAAACCCTATAACTTTCATTGACTTTGATGACTGTTTTTAAAAGAGTAAGGATTGAGCTATATTATGGCATAGGGTTCATAATCGTGGTATCTTTCTTTATTGAGATATGTTCCTTTAAGTAAAAATTGTCACAACCCTCCTCGGTCTCCCCTACTAAACGCAAACCTGCACCAAGTTAGCGATACCATTGAGCTGACAACACTGCCCAATTGACAACTCGACTCGTCCCTTTGCTAGCTGTTGTGTGTCGTGTCCGCATATCTGTTTCTTAAAATATTGTTATTTATAGAAATAAATAGTCCAGTAAATACTTTTGTTCATATTTCTACAGGTTATGGGCCGTCCCTACCTGTGTAAATAAAGTGAAATACTAAGTAAAATTTGTAAAAAAAAAAATTATAACCTCAAAAACCAATCGCGGTAAAGTCAGTGTTCGTTTTTTTCAGCCTTTGTTTTTTCACCCAAAAGAGAAATATCTATTACAATAAAAAGATGTCTGGTGGCTTACTTGCGTTCCCAAAACTGCGTGGGAGAGATAATTATAATAGTTGGAAGTTTGCGATGGAAGCCTACCTCTAACACGAAGGTCTGTGGATTTGCATTACAAAAACCGAATACGATGCAAAGGATACTAAGGCCAAATCCACGCTCATATTAATGATTGATCCGGAACTATATCACCGGCGACGTCCAGATCTTGGTCTCGGGATAAAGCCACCAGTCTCCCGAAAGCATTTATAAACTTTCGAAACACAGGACTGGCTTATGTGGAGCTGACGAGCGACAGCCCGCTGGCTAAGCCCTTGTTGCAATAGGGCGACGATTTGGGCTGCTTCTGAAGGAGTAGTATCCATTTTCGTGGGTCAAAAGTAGCGGAGATGTGTACCGGTCAACGTGTGAAAGCCAACTGATAGCGAAAATCCGATAACACGTCAATAGGCCGAACTCGCGACTTATCAAACAATTGAAAATCAAGACTGCATATAACAGAGAATGCGACTCATACATGCCATAAATAAGCCGAAAAATTACACAGTATGAGGTCGTAGAACTCTTTACGAAGGCTTTTAACCGCATCAGCAATATTGAGAAAGCAGCAAACGGATTCCGCGCAGCTGGTATTTGGCCAATAGATACAACTAAATTTGATGAAGATATATTTGCAGCAACATCATCATTTCAAAATCCCAGCACTTTGTAAAGAGCAGTGACCCCTGATTCGCAAATATTATAAACATCAAATGTGCAGCAAAGACCAGCCACCCCTTTGGTTATGTTGAATGAATCAATTCCACTCGAAAATATTGTTAATGTTCCCATACTGCCACAACAGAAGAGTAAACAAACTTCCAGAAAAAAACATTCAACTGTTATAACCAGCACTCCGATGAAAAACACTCTTGAGGAAAAAGAACAAAAAATAAATATAAGGAACATATAAAAGAAACTGGAAAGATTGCAAGTACATATAAACGGAAAAAAGGAGTGAAAAATCTTAGAGCATTTGCAGATGACAATTTTGAAAAGGAGAACCAAAATAAGAATGTACCATGCAAAAAGAAAAAAGTCAATAAAGGAGCTTCGACGGAGAAAGAAAGAGTATCATTGCCTAATTTGTGACGAGAAGTATGAAGATCCTCCAGATGAAGACTGGATTAAATGCTACAAATGTAATTTATGGGCCCACGAAAACTGCACAAGTGGTGAAAGCACATCAAAGGGTTTTCTCTGTGATTTATGTAGGAATTAGACTATGTCCGTTATTACCCCAAAGCATCCGAGATTACCCCACACTGTGTTCGTAATTACGCCAGTTCTGTAGTGCACATTTAAGTAATTAAATAAGATCGATTTTATTTTATTTAAAATCGTGATCCAAAAACGCCCAGTGACATAATTTGTTCGGGCGTTTTTGTTACGGCTAAAAGCCTAACAATCAACACACTCCATACATCCTGCGAGGCTTCATACCCGTGGACTACTCGTGCTGCTAGGCGGTCAGCTGCCAGCGCCGAGTACTGCCTGAATCCCTGTTCCCCATGAACATAATCTTGCGGTCTTCAATTTGAGAGTGTACCATCTTAGAATCTTAGATTGCAACGGTGCTTACCATGAGACGCGTTGTGGTCAAGCGTAAGCCTATTTAATATTAAAAAAAAAACAGGAAAATGTATACTGGGATGCTATATTATTGTGTATTCTTTTCCGAAAACTAGATGGGTATACATCAAGGGCCTACCATTTGGAAAAAGTCACAAAGGAGCCGCCAGCAATGAAGCATTTTCTAGAATTTCTAGAAAGCCTTGGCTATGGAAAATGTCAATCCAACTCAACATCCAAATCAGCAGCTATCAAAATTTTTTCACTCGAGTGAACTTTTATCTAAGATTGGATAAGTCACATCTCTGGCCCAAAGTTAATATTATGACACATCCATTGGTTCCAGTTTGAATTTCCTGATATTGTTACGCACAGATCTCAAAAAAGTTACTAAGATTTCCCCATTGTAGGGGTTTAACCGCACACAAGTATTGTACCGGTAGGTACACCTACATTTTCACAAACACAGACGGAAGGTAACATTGATTACAATTTGAAGTTATAAGCAGGATTTAACCATGTCTAGCTCCAGGAATATCGTTAACACTAGAAAGACCAAGACCGTCAATTTGACTGCATGGCGATTTCATTCTTAAATATTTTACAAACTATGTTTTTGTTTCTTTTCATATTTTATGACTTTTCCTAATTCGCTATTGTTAGACTAAATCTAGACAAAAAAATATTAAACTATATGTTGTAAAGGAGATTCCTTTACAAATACCTACTAAGACCGCACACCGTCAATGTGACGGCATATAAACACAGCGATAAGAATAGTAAACAACGATTTCTTCAAACTAATGAGTACTTTTGATTTTATTTACGTTGAATTCTGAGTAAGTTGTTACTGTTTAGCTTGTTGACATTACACTTAGTAGACATTGGATTCGCTTAGTGAGCAGTCGTAATCGTAATTTGTTATCAAAAAATGAGTCGCTGTCTCACCAATTCTCAAATAGAAAAAGAACTGTTGCGATATCGGGATATACAACTAGATGTGTCAGGTGATGAAAGTGGTGGCGATTTATCAGACAGTGTTTGTGAAACCCGTGATGCAGAATTTCAGCCAGAACAGGTCACTTCTTCATCAGATGACTCCGAAGTAGATTCCTCTGCTACAAATAACAATATTAGTGTAAATTCGTGCAGAGGACGCGGGGTATCTCGTAGATCTATTAGCGGCAGGCGGACAGCGCGTGGTGGACGTTCAGCTAGGTCATCAGTACCGGAAGTTGGTATGTTACAGGTAGCAAGTGACGGCACAGAATGGACTTGTATTTCTGCAGACGCTAGTGGAGTAGGACGTCGAAGCCAGCAAAATATACTTAGAGAAATCTCAGGGCCTACTCCATACGCCAAACGATACATTGAAAATAACAAGCCAATTTCTGCGTGGAGACTATTTATTCATGAGTACATTCTACGACGTATAAAATAATGTACTGAAAAGGAAGCACATGACAAGAGTCAAGATGACACTTGGAATTTATCCCTAGACGAACTAGATGCATTTATTGCTTTGATTTATGCTCGTGGAGCCTATAACATGAGCCACCTAGATTTAGACATTATGTGGTCGCAAGATTGGGGACCACCCGTTTTCAAAAATACTATGAGCAAAAATAGATTCAAAGAGATCATGAAATACTTACGTTTTGATTTGAGAAGCACGCGTTCTGCTCGCTTAGCTAATGACAAATTTGATATGATTTCGGATATATGGAACAAATTTATAGATAATTGTCAAATGTGTTATATTCCTGGAGAAAATTTGACAGTTGATGAGCAGTTATTTCCATCAAAAACTCGCTGTCCGTTTTTACAATATATTGCAAACAAACCCGATAAATTTGGCATAAAGTTTTGGCTGCTTGTAGATGTCGAGAGTAAGTACCTATGTGGAGGATTCCCATATCTAGGAAAAGACGAGAACCGTCCAAACGATATGTCATTACCCGAATATGTGGTTTTGAAACTGGTACAACCCTATTTCAAAAAGGGCCGAAACGTTACCACCGACAACTTTTTCACGTCTCGTAAATTTGGTTAAAAAACTAATGATCGAAAGGACTAGTATTGTTGGAACAATACGGCGTGCAAGACGAGAAGTACCGCCGATTTGTAGAGATATTCGTACTACAAGATATGAAACTTTTATAATGAAAACCGAGACCGATACAACCCTTACTGTCTATCAAGGAAAACCAGGAAAAAATGTTATTATTTTGAGTACTCTGCACCCCAACGTGAGCATAGGTACTGATCAAAAAAAGCTGCCTGAGACAATAAAATTTTATAATGAAACAAAATTTGATATAGACATCATCGATCAAATGGCACGCAAGTACACCGTAAGAGCTGGAAGTCGGAGATGGCCTGTTCACGTTTTTCACAATATACTTGATTTAGCAGCTATAAACTCGTGGATTCTATACCAAAAAGTCACAGGAATAAAAATTACTCGCCATGATTTTATCCTTCAACTAGTGTGCGACCTACGTGCAGAGTATGTTAAAAAAAAATCTACTTCAACTGCGACTCAAAGGCTAGAAACTAATTCTGAAGCAAGTGAAGGATGTACTACAAACAATAAGAGGCGGCAATGCCAAGTCAATCATAACTGTAAAAAAAATAAAACATGTGAAAACTGCACAATCTGTAAAAAAGCTGTTTGTGGAAAATGTACAAAAGATTTTAAAAAAAATTATTACTTGTCACAAATGTTACTCAGTTTAAGTGCTAAAATTGTTTATTATTAATAAAATATAAATAGATATTATTTTTTATTTTATTTTGATGAATATACGCAATAATTTAATAATTATTCTGACTGAATCTCTAGTACCGTCAAATTGACCGCTGCGGTCTTTGAAGGTATAGTATGAAGCCCGGCCCTTCTAGTGTTAAGTGAAGAAAAGAAGAAATATAAAAAGCCAAGAAGAAGACCAACAAACAAAGTGCAGATGATGTCGAAGATGATTGTTTTTGCTTATGCTGCCTCGAAACTTATGCCAGTAGCAAATCCAATGAGAAGTGGGTTCAGTGCCTCGAATGCAAAGGCTGGTCTCACGAAGATTGCACTTTGGGCGAGCTGCAATACGTTTGCCATAATTGTTTATCAGATTAGATTTATATGTTAATGTTTCATGTTATTGTAGTTCCTACAATTATACAAAATTATAATTAAAGTACTTATATCCATAAAAACGTGGTTTTTTTATAATTCATATAAAAGTAGGTACGTTTATCTATCAAATTGAGTCTATATCCATAATTGTCACAACTTACCTTGGTACCTGTCACAACTTACCTCGGTGTTAGGAGAATTGTGACAAAGGGAGTAGTTTCAGTTTTCGTGGTACTTCTCAGAAACCCTATAACTTTCATTGACTTTGATGACTGTTTTTAAAAGAGTAAGGATTGAGCTATATTATGGCATAGGGTTCATAATCGTGGTATCTTTCTTTATTGAGATATGTTCCTTTAAGTAAAAATTGTCACAACCCTCCTCGGTCTCCCCTACTAAACGCAAACCTGCACCAAGTTAGCGATACCATTGAGCTGACAACACTGCCCAATTGACAACTCGACTCGTCCCTTTGCTAGCTGTTGTGTGTCGTGCAGTGTTGGCAACCTAGAATGATGCGCTGATCGTACCAGGGGCGTAAAATTATCGTACCTGACGAAAAATTATCGTATACTTTTGAACGACATAAAAAAAAACGTTAATTATTAATAAAAATAGATATTATTACGAACTTATATTGCGCTCAGCCGCTCGTCATGTCCTTTTTCGAATTTTATGATTTTCACATGGGTACATTGCGTACAAATGGCTCGAAAATTTGTGTTTCAAAAGTTTTACAAAAATAAAATGGCTCCAAAGTTGATCAGTCGATTATTAAATTTATTCATGAACACATAAAATTGACAAAATATGTAATATTCAACGAGATATATATTTATATATTTCTTATCTATATATAAACTATCGAAATCCATTACAATTCGAAAATTATCGTACATTTGTGTACGATAATGAATCGCAATCGTACATCGTACGCTGGTATCAAATTATCGTGCATGTACGATAATTATCGTACGGTTGCCAACACTGGTGTCGTGTCCGCATATCTGTTTCTTAAAATATTGTTATTTATAGAAATAAATAGTCCAGTAAATACTTTTGTTCATATTTCTACAGGTTATGGGCCGTCCCTACCTGTGTAAATAAAGTGAAATACTAAGTAAAATTTGTAAAAAAAAAAATTATAACCTCAAAAACCAATCGCGGTAAAGTCAGTGTTCGTTTTTTTCAGCCTTTGTTTTTTCACCCAAAAGAGAAATATCTATTACAATAAAAAGATGTCTGGTGGCTTACTTGCGTTCCCAAAACTGCTTGGGAGAGATAATTATAATAGTTGGAAGTTTGCGATGGAAGCCTACCTCTAACACGAAGGTCTGTGGATTTGCATTACAAAAACCGAATACGATGCAAAGGATACTAAGGCCAAATCCACGCTCATATTAATGATTGATCCGGAACTATATCACCGGCGACGTCCAGATCTTGGTCTCGGGATAAAGCCACCAGTCTCCCGAAAGCATTTATAAACTTTCGAAACACAGGACTGGCTTATGTGGAGCTGACGAGCGACAGCCCGCTGGCTAAGCCCTTGTTGCAATAGGGCGACGATTTGGGCTGCTTCTGAAGGAGTAGTATCCATTTTCGTGGGTCAAAAGTAGCGGAGATGTGTACCGGTCAACGTGTGAAAGCCAACTGATAGCGAAAATCCGATAACACGTCAATAGGCCGAACTCGCGACTTATCAAACAATTGAAAATCAAGACTGCATATAACAGAGAATGCGACTCATACATGCCATAAATAAGCCGAAAAATTACACAGTATGAGGTCGTAGAACTCTTTACGAAGGCTTTTAACCGCATCAGCAATATTGAGAAAGCAGCAAACGGATTCCGCGCAGCTGGTATTTGGCCAATAGATACAACTAAATTTAATGAAGATATATTTGCAGCAACATCATCATTTCAAAATCCCAGCACTTTGTAAAGAGCAGTGACCCCTGATTCGCAAATATTATAAACATCAAATGTGCAGCAAAGACCAGCCACCCCTTTGGTTATGTTGAATGAATCAATTCCACTCGAAAATATTGTTAATGTTCCCATACTGCCACAACAGAAGAGTAAACAAACTTCCAGAAAAAAACATTCAACTGTTATAACCAGCACTCCGATGAAAAACACTCTTGAGGAAAAAGAACAAAAAATAAATATAAGGAACATATAAAAGAAACTGGAAAGATTGCAAGTACATATAAACGGAAAAAAGGAGTGAAAAATCTTAGAGCATTTGCAGATGACAATTTTGAAAAGGAGAACCAAAATAAGAATGTACCATGCAAAAAGAAAAAAGTCAATAAAGGAGCTTCGACGGAGAAAGAAAGAGTATCATTGCCTAATTTGTGACGAGAAGTATGAAGATCCTCCAGATGAAGACTGGATTAAATGCTACAAATGTAATTTATGGGCCCACGACAACTGCACAAGTGGTGAAAGCACATCAAAGGGTTTTCTCTGTGATTTATGTAGGAATTAGACTATGTCCGTTATTACCCCAAAGCATCCGAGATTACCCCACACTGTGTTCGTAATTACGCCAGTTCTGTAGTGCACATTTAAGTAATTAAATAAGATCGATTTTATTTTATTTAAAATCGTGATCCAAAAACGCCCAGTGACATAATTTGTTCGGGCGTTTTTGTTACGGCTAAAAGCCTAACAATCAACACACTCCATACATCCTGCGAGGCTTCATACCCGTGGACTACTCGTGCTGCTAGGCGGTCAGCTGCCAGCGCCGAGTACTGCCTGAATCCCTGTTCCCCATGAACTATAATCTTGCGGTCTTCAATTTGAGAGTGTACCATCTTAGAATCTTAGATTGCAACGGTGCTTACCATGAGACGCGTTGTGGTCAAGCGTAAGCCTATTTAATATTTTAAAAAAAAACAGGAAAATGTATACTGGGATGCTATATTATTGTGTATTCTTTTCCGAAAACTAGATGGGTATACATCAAGGGCCTACCATTTGGAAAAAGTCACAAAGGAGCCGTCAGCAATGAAGCATTTTCTAGAATTTCTAGAAAGCCTTGGCTATGGAAAATGTCAATCCAACTCAACATCCAAATCAGCAGCTATCAAATTTTTTTCACTCGAGTGAACTTTTATCTAAGATTGGATAAGTCACATCTCTGGCCCAAAGTTAATATTATGACACATCCATTGGTTCCAGTTTGAATTTCCTGATATTGTTACGTACAGATCTCAAAAAAGTTACTAAGATTTCCCCATTGTAGGGGTTTAACCGCACACAAGTATTGTACCGGTAGGTACACCTACATTTTCACAAACACAGACGGAAGGTAACATTGATTACAATTTGAAGTTATAAGCATGATTTAACCATGTCTAGCTCCAGGAATATCGTTAACAAGGGGAAGGCTCTGGATACGTTGGGATTGACCAGTATCCAATGTGAGTCCTTAATACTACGCACAAGAGGTCAATGTATGGTTAAGGAATAATCCAGGCAGAGTGGTCACCCAGTTCCAGTTAGGAAAAAATTTTGGAGCAAGTTATTGCAAGGCTGTTACAATACAAATAGCAATATCTGGCTTTTCTACCACAGGTATTTTCCCCACTAATCGAAACGTTTTCGTGAAGCTGATTTTGTTGCAGCTGAAACAACAGATAAACCAACAAAATCCAGGTTCTGTACCATCAACTCCTGTTGATCAGATTCAGTCGACTTCAATTACCATAAGTGATCCTATACCTTCGACCACCTCATCTGCCCTAATAGACCATGCGTCAGGAGTTTCAACTGCTCCAATTCATTCACCATTGAACCAAAGACGGAAATCTCAATCAGCCACTTGAAAAAAATAACCGATAAGGAAAATTTCTACCGACAAATCAAAAACTAATGAAGAAAACTTACGTTTGTATTGCCGAAAAGAATATGGTAAAAGTAGTTTGGATATTGGCTAGGTACAATGCATTTGTTCTGCAGGGTGGTCCCATTAAAGCTGCACGGGTCTGGAACCCGAGGATCTTGATACATTTGAATATTTTCGATGCATTATTTTTGGATGTATACAGTATACGGTTTTGGATACCCTTCGGGGTAAAAACTAAAAACGTAATTCCGAATTATTTGTCTTTTTATGTTTAATTTCCTGATATTACTAGATATATGCAAATGTTGTATTGGATAATATTCCTAATAAGACTAGTTAAGAAAACCGTTGATTAGACTACCCATTATTTCATTCATTGCTATGTTATATGCCTTTATACTTAGTTATATGGTTTTGGAACAGTCTCTCCTAGAAAAAGTAGACAGAGATTCCAATTTAACTGACACAGAAAATTCTTTGACGTCAGAACCGTTTTCACTATCATCAAATACATCAGAACCTCTTCCGCTTACACCAGAGCCTAATGAATTACCGCCACACACGTTACTGGCACGGAAGAAGAAAAAAAGGGAATCAGATGTGATAGTAAGAGAAATATTAGCCGAATTAAAAAAACCAGACCGATAAAGATAACACTCCTGCTCCATTTCCCTCAAGGATGAATGAAAAAGAAACTATGTTGCTGTCATTTCTACCTTACATAAAGGATATGAATGAAACTGAAATGATGGATTTGCACATGGAAATTCTAACGTCGATTCAAGCACGAGCTAAGTGACAATTTTGCAACATTAAAATCTGTACATGAAATAAATTCATTGATACAGGCTCGTGACTGGGATCGAACTTACGCCTCCCGCCAAATACACCAAGTGATTACATCAGTCGTATGCGAGAGGCACGTTCTAAGCAGCCATATTATGTTCATCATGTTGATTATACTTTAATAACTATGAAGATGTATAGAAGATGAATGAATGAAGATGATGTTTGCCTTGATTCTATTCGTCCACATACGGGAACGCTTTTTTTTCGTTACTTTTACACCTCTTCTTCTTCAGCCTACTGCAATCCACTACTGGATGTAGGCCTCCACCAGGGCACACCACAAGGCTACTGCCAGAAACCCTTAATCGCCTCGTACGATACCCACGAGTAGGCAGGGGTGGTACAAACTCTACTCTGCTGGCACCACGCGGCTTCACATCTCTAGTGCATTGTAAATTCATAAATAAATACCTATGTAGGTTAAATAGTTAATTAAATTTATTAGAATTAGATTAAATAGTTCTTAATTTTTTTTTAGAAACATTATTGTACGCCACAATGCGCCGCCGTGCAGAGACGGAAACCGTCCCGCTTCTCCAAATTTTTGAAGAATGTTTGAGGTAGGTAATGGATATTTCCTATCTCCTTATGTTCCTTTAATTTCATCATCTAAACACCTGTGTGTTAAGTAAATAAATACTTATTCAAATTGATTTCTTTAATTTCTTTTCTTTTTAGGCATCCGGTGGCAACAGAACATTGCAGTATGAGGCGTGCGAGAGTATGCTGAGGAAGTGGCGAAGGGGGCAGCAGCCGCCAATACCACGGACTCTCGCTGCCTACGGCGCTACTTTAGATCAGCATGAGGGTCACAGTGGTTTCCACTTCGCTACTGTACGCGTCGGTGACAGTGTTGCTGTCATCCTTGTAATGTCAAGTTTCGGAGAGTGTCTTCGCCATGCCCAAGTGGTTTTGGCGGATGGCACTTTTCAGACGGTGCCAGCAGGGATGCCAGCTGCACAGCTGCTTACGCTGCATGCGGTCGTGGGTGGAAATTACTTCCATCCTGTTGTGGCCCTCATGTCAGACTGCACATGCGGCTTGTATGCATGCGGCAGCGTGCAGAGCAACCGAGAGTAGAATTGTTTCTAGCAGACTATGAACAGACTCTGCACGCTGCTTTGGCCACGGTGTGCGGGCCAGAGGGGCGGGATCAAGGCTGTTATTTCCACTACTGTCAAGTGAGCTTAAATTTTACATTATGTGAACTATGAACTGTGTAACATGAAGATTAGAAGATTAGATGAAAAGCTAATAGGTATTATCACAGTATTTTCCCGTTTATTCAGGCACTGGTGAGAAGACCGCGTCAGCTGAGGCTGAGGCCGCACTGGCGCGTGGTGCGACTGCACGTGGTGGCGGCGCTGCTACCCGGCGCCGTGGCTGAGATCCCGCTGATGAAGGCGCTGGACCAGCGGGCCACTGAATTCGTACAATATTATCATAGATATTGGATGGGGCGCGTAAGTTTATTTTATTACTAGCTGATGCCTGCAACTTCATCCGTACTTCGTTGGGTCATATCTGCCAAATCTCATCAAATTGCGCTCGTACAAATTCTTGGAATTTTTACTGATTTTTTTAAAATTTGAAACTAGTGGACGCCTGCAGAAAAACAAAATGTCGAAATTATCCGAGATTAAAACATTTTTCCAGGATCAAAAGTTGCCTATATGTTAAGTGGGATCTGTCACAATATACTCGTATTCCTGATGCTCCATCGAAATCGGTTCAGCCGTTTCTGAGATTAGCGTGACAAAAATCATTATTTTGGGTACTATTGCGTTGATAAACATTTTTCATGTATAGAGTAGTACAGACATAGATCCATTACATTTTTATTATATGTACAGATAGATAGTATTGAAATGGTGAAAGAATTTTTGAAATCGGCCCAATAGTTTCGGAGCTCCTTTACCGCAAACAACAAACAGAAATACACTAGCTAAATGTTAAGTTGGAACTGTCACAAAATAGTAGTCCTGAAAACTGCATTCAAATTGGTTAAGCCATTTCTGAGATTAACGCCTCATATACAGACAAAAGGGAAAACATGGTTTCTTCGAAATATTCAGCTCTTCATTTTCGTAATTTCAGGCAACTCCGGCGATATTTAGTGTTGCTGGCAATATACTCCGAACCACAAATATTGCCGAGTTTCCATGCAAGCATGCGTCGAGCGTTGGGAGCCAGGCCCAATGTTTGGGCCTTTACATGTAGGTACCAGTAATTTCTTAATTAAATTGTGGAGGGTGTAGGGCCCGGTGGTGGTGGGCGCACCCATAGTGAATAATTAAATTTAATTTTTCCCAGACAAGCAAAACGTGTCGCACACCATTTGTAACCTACATAATGGATGTGAGTGACAGCCAGGTAAAGGAGGATGGGCAAAATGTCCCCACCGACCAATAATCAAAGTATGAATATGTCAAAGCATCAAACAATTTGTATGAGTGAGCAACCGCCTCAACAAAGAAATTAATAACAAAGTAGAATGACTTACTATTCCTTAACTTAGAAATAAAAACACTACACCTGGGTCAATTGATTACCTACATATTTGATGTGATAAGGCAAAAGGAATATGTAATATTATTTATCATCAATACATATAACCATCACTGGACGCGACACCTGGAAAGTAATTTTGGGATCATGATGAGAATGAGAACCAATGTATACAGAATCATGTGGTATTAAAAACACATAATTAGTCTCAACGAACAAAAGATTTTACAAGATGACACTTGAAAGTATTCCCACTAAGTTTGTTGTAAACAGACAAAATGCGGGGAAGATGGCATTTCTGGCATAATTTGTACTTGTCAGCGAGACCGAGAACAGTGGAGTATGTCTTGTGCGACCTCTTGGTGTACAAAATTGTATATTTTTTAGAAGAGAAGGACTAACAAGCCTGCCATGAAGGACATCATATAGAAACATTGAATCGAGTACCATTCTTCTTTGCTCCAGCGTCAATAAGTTATTATGTGTGCAGCTATCTTCATAGGCTTTAAAGTACTAGTTTGTTAATAATTTAGAAAACGTATGAACTGAATTTGAATATGTTCTATCTGATCTATGTATTTTCTATATTGAGGTGTCCATATGCAGCTAGCATACCCTGTCCCGCTTCTCCAAATTTTTGAAGAAAAATGTTTGTGGTAGGTAATGGATATTATTGTTATTCTTTCCTGTCTCCTTATGTTACTTTAATTTCGTCATCTAAACACCTGTGTGTTAAGTAAATAAATACTTTTTCAAATTGATTTCTTTCATTTCTTTTCTTTTTAGGCATCCGGTGACAGCAGAACATCCGCAGTATGAGGCGTGCGAGAGTACGCTGAGGAAGTGGCGAAGGGGGCAGCAGCCGCCAATACCGCGGACTCTCGCTGCCTACGGCGCTGCTTTAGATCAGAATGAGGGTCACAGTGGTTTCCACCTCGCCACTGTACGCGTCGGTGACAGTGTTGCTGTCATCCTTGTAATGTCAAGTTTCGGAGAGTGTCTTCGCCATGCCCAAGTGGTTTTGGCGGATGGCACTTTTCAGACGGTGCCAGCAGGGATGCCAGCTGCACAGCTGCTTACGCTGCATGCGGTCGTGGGTGGAAATTACTTCCATCCTGTTGTGGCCCTCATGTCAGACTGCACACGCGGCTTGTACGAGGCCGTTTTACATTCTATCTGGTAGCATGCAGATCAACCGAGAGTAGAATTGTTCCTAGCAGGCCATAAACAGGCTCTGCACGCTGCTTTGGCCACGGTGTGCGGGCCAGAGGGGCGGGTTCGAGGCTGTTATTTCCACTACTGTCAAGTGAGCTTAAATTTTACATTATGTGAACAGTAAACTATGAACTGTGTAACATGAAGATTAGATGAAAGCTAATAGGCATTATTATCAGAGTATTTTTCCCATTTGTTCAGGCATTGGTGACAAGAGCGCGTCAGCTGAGGCTTGACATGCGGTGCGGCACGCCGCACTGGCTGTAATGATGTACAATAGTACACCTCACTCTGTTACTGTCGCGAACAATTATTTATTTATTTAGTTGATAAATTAGGTATTATAGACCGTGACAAGTGACAGTGACAAGCCGATGTGGCAGGTCTTTTTTGATTATTTTTTTTTGCTCTCGCTCTGCACTGGCTGGCATCGAGGTAGATATCCATGTTTTGCTCCACCTTTGCGGGGAGTCCTAGAAAATTATTTATTCTTGATTATTTCTTATAACCTAAAACGTTGTTGTGTGTATGTAACCATAATAATATTACTTGCAAGTGCTGCGGCCATTGTTGAGTTTATCACTAATAGATGCATCAAGCCTACTAGAACTCTATAAGTTGTCTGATGCATTGTTTTAGCGATGTCAATATCAGAATCCGAACAGTATTGAGGTTAGGGATGGCTGTAAGGGATTGGAGGAGGCCATCATGGGGAACCAGCTCCAGTCAGTAGGACATGACGGGTGCTTACCCGATTCAGTATCAATTGGTAAAGTATGTGTGCACTTGAGGTGCAGGTACATACATTCAGAGTCATATTATATTGTTATGACATGACGGGTGCTTACCCGATTCAGTATCAGTATTTTTGTCGGTTTGTCTGTGCGTTTGTGCACGCTTTTTTTTCACTGGAGGGTAAAGCGGTCGGTGAGGATAAAATCAGCGCTCAGATGTTGCGTCCTATTATTGACGAGCTGTTGCCTGCAATCCATCATATCTTTAATTACAAGCGCATTCCCGACTGTTTGGAAGAAGGCTCACGTTATCCCTCTACCTAAAACTTCCAATCCTATATCCTTTTCCCAATACCGTCCTATCTCTATTCTACCATTCCTTTCCAAGGCTCTTGAATCACTAGTCCACAGTCAATTGTACACGTTCTTAAACAAGAACAGGCTTCTGTGTCCACTGCAGTCTGGTTTTCGATATGGACATAGCACGGTCACTGCCTTAGTCAAAGTTACGGATGACATTCGCCTTGCCACTCACAACTACTGACATTTTTAACTTTGTTAGATTTAGCAGTGCCTTTAACTCTGTGGACTTTGATGTTCTACTCGGTGTCCTTGCCTCTCTTAATGTTTGTCCTCTACTGGTGGAATGGTTTGACTCTTACCTCAGGGGACGCCAGCAGCGCATACGTTCAGATGACGTGTCTTCACAGTGGTGTGATCTCACTGCTGGTGTTCCTCAAGGTGGTGTACTATCACCCCTTCTCTTTTCTATTTTCATAGACTCAATTACTAAGGTGATATCGTCTAGTTTTCATCTCTATGCAGACGATCTACAAATTTATCGGCATTCCGAAGTAGAATGCGGTATCTGCTATTGGGCTTTTAAATGACGACTTATCCAGGATTCTTAGTTGGTCTCAGTCCTTTGGTTTGTTGGTTAACCCTGTAAAATCACAAGCTATTATCATAGGTCGTAAAAATCTGATTGCTAATCTGAATCATTTGCTCTTGCGTAAAATCACATACAATCAGATTACTATTCCTTCCTCTAACACTGTAAAAAATCTGGGAGTTACGTTTTGATTGTAATTTCTCTTGGTCAGCTCATGTCAGTGAGGTCAGTAAAAAGGTAAACTGGGCATTTCACTCACTTAAGCGTCTTCAAAACTTTTTCCCTTTTGAAACTAAAAAGAACCTTGCTCAATCCCTAATTCTTCCAATACTGGACTATGCGGATGCTTGCTACCCTGACGCCAATGAGGAGCTTTTAAACAAACTCGAACGTCTTCAGAACTTAGGTATTCGTTTTATTTACAGACTACGTAAATACGACCATGTCTCTAATTTTCGGAAAGAGTTAAATTGGCTCTAGTGTATATGCAAGCCAGTAATAAACCAGCTTCGGTGTCATTCGGTTGTTTCACTCGCATACATTCCATTGGCGACGAGGATTTTTCGATTTACCCACAGTTAAATTTGTTAAAATGTCGTATATAGGAAATTTAACTATTTTTGATTATAAATCGTGCGAGTGGTCGATTTTTAAAGGACGTTTAATTCAGTTTTTAAAAATCAACGACATTAAACATGACAATAAGGCCGGTATACTTATTACTCACCTGTCGGATGACTCATACAGGCTAGTTCGAAATCGAGCTTACCCCGAGGATTCCGACGCGCTTGGATTTGATAAGCTTATTTGTTTACTAGACCTGCATTTCAAGGCAAAAAAGTGTTCCTATTCAGATAAAGGTAAATTCTACGGAGCGGTGAGAGGCCCAGATGAATCCTTGGGGGATTGGGCAGCGCGACTTCGCGGACTCGCCAGCTACTGCAATTTCGGGTCAGCATTGGATACGATCCTTACGGATAGATTCGTTCTCGGCCTAGGGCCAGGACCCGAGAGAGAAAAGTTATTTGAACAAGATCCAAGTACCCTCAGAATAGATCGTGCGTTGGAGATAGCGGAACAAGCTGCGAGTGCTAGGGAAGCCAGGATGATGGTGGTTTCCGAGGTCAAACAGGAGGCCATATATAGGGCTTCGTTTGGAGTTGGATCCGGGCGAGGCAAGGGCGGGCGGCAGGTCGCCGGCAGCTCCAGCAGGGCGGCTCATGACCAGCGCGCTACCATCAACGATGTACGTTGCTACGTTTGCGGAATGAAAAATCATTTAAGTGATAAGTGTCGTTTTAAAAATTACAAATGCCAAAAGTGTGGTGCAAAAGGTCACTTAAAAAAGGTGTGCGATTCTCAAACTTCGCGAGTGAATAATATAAGTTCCAACGATGAAGGTGAAATTGTAAGCAGTGGAGACGGTAACTGTTGCGAGGAATGTGAGAACTATAATTTAAGGTATGATTCTAATAATCCTATAAAAATTGAATTGTATTTGGGTAGCAATTATATAACTATGGAGTTAGATTCTGGGTCAGGGACGTCCGTTATTTCTGAACAATTGTATAACGATCAATTTTCAAATTACACATTGTCTCCCTCGAATATAAAAATGTGTTTATATGACGGCCATAAAATTTCCCCTATTGGTTTTTTTGAGGTTGATGCAATTTTCAACAGTCAAACAAAACCCTTAAAAATATTTGTGGTAAAAAATGGTGGGCCGCCTCTTCTAGGTCGAGATTTTATGTCCGTATTTAATGTAACACTATCGTTAAATAATATTACAAATACATTGCACCCTAATAGTGATGTAAATAAATTGCTGGAACAATACTCGGATTTGTGGCGAGACGAATTAGGGTCATTTAATAAATTTAAAGTGCAAATTCAATTAAAATCCAATTCTACCCCCAAGTTTTTCAAACAACGCACTGTTCCATTTGCGCTCTAAAGTAAAGTAGAAGCAGAATTGGACCGATTAGTCAAATTAGGAATCCTGGTTCCAATTAGGCACTCCCGTTATGCGACACCTATAGTACCAGTGCTTAAAGATAACGGTAGTGTAAGAATCGCGGGTGACTATTCAATTACCTTAAACAAAGATATGATAATTGATAAATATCCTTTGCCCCGCATAGAGGAGGTATTTGCGAAGCTAAGCGGTGGGAAATGTTTTAGTAAAATTGATCTTAAAAACGCCTATAATCAATTTATTTTGGAAGATTCTTCACAAGAACTAACAACAATAAATACATCAAAAGGTTTATTTAAATATACACGATTAGTTTATGGTCTTGCGAACGCCCCCGCAATTTTTCAAAACGCAATTGAATCAATCTTGGCAGGTATCGAAGGGGTTAGTTGTTGGTTAGACGACATATGTGTAACCTGTCCCGATGACGTCACTCATTTGCAAAGATTACGCGAGGTATTGCACAGATTATGCGAAGCCGGGTTAAGATTACAAAAAGAAAAATGCCAGTTTTTCCAACAGAGTGTAACTTATTTGGGCTACGTTATAGATCGTGACGGATTACACACATGTCCTGAAAAGGTAAAGGCCATACTGGAGGCCCCAGAACCTACGAACATCACGGAAGTTAAACGGTTTGTTGGTGTTTTAAACTATTACAGAAATTTCATTCCTAACGCTTCTAGCATAATGAGTCCACTGCACGCATTACTTCGCGCGAATACGAAATGGGAATGGGGTGAGAAGGAACGGAACGCTATGCTCGCAGTAAAGCGGGAGCTAGGCAGTGCGCGTGTGCTCGCGCACTTCGATCCCGCGGCGCAGCTCGTGCTCAGCGTGGACGCGGGCCCGCGCGGACTGGGCGCCGTGCTGGCGCAGCGCGCGCCGTGCGGCGGCGCCGAGCGGCCTCTGGCGTACGCCTCCAGGTCCTTGTCGGCGAGTGAAATCAATTATAGCCAGATCCACAAGGAGGCGACCGCTATCATTTTCGGAATAAAAAAATTCCATCAGTATTTATTTGGTGTCCAGATTCCATTTATTCTAAAAACAGATCACAGACCTTTACTATCTATTTTTGGTAAAAAAAATGGAATATCAGTTACGGCCGCGTTACGTCTTCAAAGGTATGCAATTATCCTATCCGCATATAATTATGACATTCAATACGTAAGCAGTAAAAATAATGTTATCGCAGATTATTTTTCAAGGGCGCCGTTACCTACCTCAGGCACAGCTGACATGAGTGAGCAGGATAGCTATAACCGCGCGCTATTATTCCTGGACGATTCCACGGAACCGGTTTCTTTTCAAAAGATAAGAGACGCCACGTCTAGGGATCATACGCTTTGTACGGTTATAAATTATATGAATCACGGATGGCCAAGAAAAATTAATTGCATTACGATTAAACCTTATTACCTTTGTAAAACGGATTTAGAAGTAATTGATGGCTGTTTATTCCGAGGCCACAAAATTGTTATTCCTAGTCAATTGAGAACTAAGCTACTGCATGAACTACACTCGGCACATTTCGGAGTTGTTAAGACAAAAAGTACAGCTCGAAGTAGGATGTGGTGGCCGGGAATTGATTCAGATATTGAACGATGGATAGGTGACTGTAGCGCGTGCGCAGCGCTTCGCGCTGACCCTCCTTCCGCCCCTCCCGCCCCCTGGCCGCAGCCGTCGCAGCCTTGGTATCGTATACATATTGACTATTTTACAATTGGTCAATATGTTTACTTGGTTATAATAGATGCATATAGTAAATGGCCGGAATGCATTAACATGACTAGCGGAACAAGTGCACAGGCTCTAATTTCAAAATTAAAACAAGTATTTTCACGCTTCGGTTTGCCACATACCATAGTCTCTGATAATGACGTTAAAATATGCTCAACATAATTTAAGAGGTTTTGTTCCAGCAATGGCATACAATATGTCAATTCTCCTATTTACCACCCATCAAGTAATGGTCAAGCCGAGAACTCGGTGAAAACTTGTAAAAAAATGATTAAATGTATTCTAATTGATAATAAAACTTCTCAAAAACAAAAGGAGGAACAGTTACTAGGTTACTTGTTTGAGTATAGAAACACTGTCCATTGTTCCACTGGTTATACCCCCGCGAGTTTAATGCTCGGAAGAAATTTGAGATCACGTTTGGATTTAATATTACCAACAAATAGTGACAAAATAACCACAAAAAAACCATTGGAACAAAGGAAAGCTAGTAGAAATTTTCTGTTGGAGATATTATTTGGGCTAAATGGTTTATAGCTAGAAAAAGTATTTGGTCTAAAGCTAAAATTATCAAAAAAATAGGCAATAGAATGTATTTAGTATATTTTGAAGAGTACAAAGTACAATGCAATAGACATTTAGATCAAATTTTAAAATTTAAAGGCTCTGAAACATTCAATCAAAATGTCAAAGATACCAATATGCCCTTGCCATGCGTAGAGAGGTCAGTAATGCCGGTAAATTCAGAATTGGAGAGCCCTGAAAGAGATCCAACAGCATCATCAGCATCACCCACACCGCTGCCCGCGTTATGCGATATGGTTCCCGAATCGACTTCAGAGCAAAATGTTATGCCTAGTAATAGTGAACGAGAAGAAGAAGTGGAAGTTTTCGATGATGCAGTTGGTGAACCAGAGGGTAATATGATGACAGTAAATGGCACTAATAGTGAAGCGACTACTAGGATGGAGTTAAGACCTCGTAGAAGAATAGATTATAAGAAATTCTTTTAAATAATTATGTATTAAAATATGTATATTTTGTTATAGATTTTGTAACTAGTGTGGAGGGATTAGTGTATATGCAAGCCAGTAATAAACCAGCTTCGGTGTCATTCGGTTGTTTCACTCGCATACATTCCAGGCTCCCAATCCGTCTTCGTCGCAATGCCCATGTACTTACTCTTCTCTTTAAAATTAAATTCTTCACCATAATACCTAAGTGAGCGATTCATGTATATATGTATTTATTTAGTTATATTGTATGTACTTATTTAATTGTTGCTTTTGATTCGTTTATATTGTGTTTTTATAGGTGTTTCTTTTATAATTTGGATGTGTACGTATGATATCCTCACATTTACCAATCACAAAATGTTAACTGGTTTGCTGGAAGAAATCTCTACCAGAGATAAGCTCGCCTTTGTACTTTATCTTTTTAATATTATTATCATTTATGTTTTCTGTGTGTACAATAAAGAATAAGAATAAGAGCTAATCTCGGAAACGGCTGAACCGATTTCGATGCAGTTTTCAGGACTATATTGTGACAGGTTCCACATAACATATAGGCTACTTTTTATCCCGGAGAATTTCGACATTTTGTTTTTTCTGTAGTCCACGCGGACGGAGTCGCGGGCGTCCACTAGTTCAACATAATAATTTCTATATATTTTCAACAGTTGCTCACCCATACTAATAATTATTGATCTGGAACTTTTTGTTATTTAATTAATACAATTGGGTGTAATAATGATTTACTTATAGGTACCTACATGTTAATAACATGACAAAATGCAACAATATCTTTTTGAATTTACAACTTTGTTATGTACCATTGGGCTGGACAAACCTATTCTGCATACTATACTATTATATTACATATTTTATCATATGTATAGATAATAGCGGAAATCTTACAACGATAAATAAACACGAATAATAATGAATGAGTTAATATGATGAATAAAAGTTAGTATGAGTAAACCTTTAAGAAAACACTTTCAAATTTATCAGTTTGGTTTCAATAGGTGAAATTTTTGGTTGTTTCAGCGGATTTTTTTTTTAATCAGTTTAAGTATTGTTTGACAAGTCTATGTGTTGTTTCATAATTTTAAGTGTTTTCATATCAGTTAAAAGAAATACTTACACCTATCTACTAACATAATTGAAATGGAAGAAATAATTAGAACCCGTCTTAGAACCATCAATAAATCAGTTGAAACACTCATTAGCTCTGGTCGTGGAACTTTATCAAACTTAAGTTACGAATTAGACTTGTTTGTTATTCTGAGAGGTGAAGGTACTTTATTTCATCATGAAGTATTATTCAGAGCAGTGGTGAATCGCCTAGGTGATCGAATTACTGACGAAAATCGTGTAACGCTGGACGAGTTTTGTAGAAGATTTCCACGAGCTGCTTTACAAAGATCGCAGAAATGGCAAAAATTACGAAAACTGGCTCCAGGCTGATGTCGATTGGCAGAATTGCGTGTCAAGAAGTTTCGTTTTGCCACAATTAATTGAAGAACACCAGGGATCTAGCGGACATGTGATCATAACACTTATTAATAATAATTTGGTTTTAGATAAAAATAAAAAAGGGTAAATATGTATTTTAGTCATTTATTATTACAATACATTGGTTGCAATATTTATTTCAGACTTTACCATATGCGACTAGATACCTAGGTCTAAAAATGGTAGGCACTTGATGAACAATATATTAGGTGCATTTTCTCCAAGTCTTTAAAGTAAAGATTAATATAATATTATTGACTGATATTTATCTGTCTTGTCAAAGTTTTTCTTATTAATATTAAGAATCTAAAAATCTTCCTACATTGCAACTACTTGTACGGGTACATTATTTTGCTCATCGGGTCATCAACTTACTGTACAACCCAGTCAAATCAATTCTGGACTGTTGCTGGAATGAAAAGCCTTCCTCTTTCACCCCTTTTAGTCCTAAAGGGAAAGAAATTTAAAAAAAGTATGATCTTAGAGTGCTGATGTAACATTATCAATGCCAGTTCAAGAGTTAATACATTGGGGTAGCATGAACTGCAGGATCCTAAAGCAAATCCCACAACCAAATTTAGCCTAGCCGAATGGGACAGATAAATAAATCATCACAAGTTGCTACCTGAGAGAATGCCCGAGTTTCTCAGTTGACACTTACGGCTGGCAAGGAATAGGTACAAAATCCTAAAGCTAGTTTAAGGTTTAACCCTTAAAGCGTTTCTGTCACTTTTTTAGGACAACTACTTATAGCGGCGCAGAGTTTATAGACCCTACCCGCTAGAAAAGAATGTACGCGCGGACGAAAGTACGAGAATGATACTTTCTCTTTCTCGCACGCACCATCGTAGGTAACGTTCGATTTGTGCGCAAGCGGCAGTCGAAGTTATGGTTTCGCGGAATTTGCAACGAAATGTGTTTTTGGCGATATAAAATTAAAAATAAATGTTCCAAGTGTTCGTTTTGTGTTGATTTTATTATCAGGTGAGTTAAACATTGGGTTTTAGTATAAAGATCTTTTCATTATACATATATTTTATGTCATACAGTGTAAAATAAAGCCCGTCCCATTTTTGTGACATTGCCGAATATATCGGTAACTATTATTTAGCATGTCCTAAAAAACGGTCGGTGCTGTTTTCTCGAGAGACCAGGTTAATTTTACGTTGTGACAGAAAAAGGACATTGCCAAATTTACCTTAAATAAGTTTTAATATTAACTGTCACTTTTATAGGACGTTATTGCTTTGGGCTTATGAGTTAAATATATACATTTTTTGTATTTTAGTTCACAATGGCGAAAAGAAATTCATGGCGCTCACAGAAAATTATGGCAATGCTTCCACCATCTGATTCCGAGGAGTCAGACGATGAAAAATGCGATGATGACGACATATTGTTAGGAACGGAGGGTATGTCTGCTTTGCCACAATCCGACACATCTTCAGCCAGATCACTTTCTCCGGGGATGTCAGATATGATGGACATATTTGATGATAATTTCGAATTCGAACCTAGTTCTTCTGTGAAAAACCTCGTCCAGAATATAATGACTCGACCTGAACACGATCTGTCCTCTACCGCATCTACAAGCAACGCATTAAGCTCTGGTCCTCGTCAACAAACCCAAAATCCGCCTTCAGTACAATCAATATTGGCACCTAGTACACCTTCTACAATTACTACGCGACGGGCTAAAATGCTTGCCAAGAAAACTCATATTGCCCCTAAGTCCAATCCAATCACACCTCAAACCCGCAAGAGAAAGCTACAGCAAATGATTTTCCAATTCAAACGCCAAAAGTTTACGGGGCAAGTGGCAATAGAAGAAAACAATAACTGGTCTAATAGTACAACAGCGGCAGCGGCTTTCCAGAGTGATCAAACACCGTATGACTACTTCAAGCGTTTCTTTCATGATTCCATTTTAAACTCCATAGCGGAAATGACCAATTTATATTCGGTACAAAAAAAGGGAAGTCTGTAAATATTACGAAAAAGGACGTGGAACAATATTTGGTAATGGAAATTATCATGGGGATAGTAGACATGCCGGCGTATACAGACTACTGGGCACACGACACTAGATACCCACAAATTGCTGACATAATGTCCCTAAAAAAATATGAAAGTATAAAGTCAAATCTTCATTTTGTAGATAACACACAAATTGATGATGACAGATACTACAAAATACGTCCGGTAATGGAACACCTACGTAAAAATTGCATCGAAATAGAGGAGGAAAAAGCATATTCCGTTGATGAGATGATGGTGCCGTATAAAGGTAAAAAGGCAGGCTCTAGACGACAGTACATGCCTAAGAAACCAACAAAGTGGGGTTTCAAATTTTATGTGAGAGCAGGCAATTCGGGGATTGTCTATGACTTTTTTGCTTACGACGGTGCCAATACTTTTGATGGGCATGAGTTTACCGAGTGGGAAAATGATTTTCTTGGAATAGGAGCAAAAACTGTCATAAAATTATGCAGCACAATACATAACAAACCCATGTCCACAGTGTACTTCGATAACTGGTTCACGTCATTTCCTCTAATATACCACCTGCGAAATGAATATGGCATCTTATCTTTGGGCACCCTGAGAAAGGACCGAATGAAGGGGTGTAATATCTTAGATGACAAAACTTAAAAAAAAAAAGGGACGTGGAAGCTACCAGATGGTGTGTGACAATGTACATAAATTGGCTGTAGTAAAATGGGTGGATAACGGATAACCAATGTGTCAATTTGTCCAGCTCTTACTGTGCAGATGAGCCAATCGACACTATTCAGCGCTACGACAAGCAGACTCGCCAGAAACAACCGGTGTCTTGCCCTCACATAATCAAACAATACAATAAAAAAATGGGTGGCGTCGATAAGGCTGATATGCTCATCGCGCTGTACAGAGTGGGGAGGAAAAGCCACAAATGGTACATGAATATATTTTTCCAGCTTTTAGACGTGGCACTCAACAATGCATGGCTTATTTATAGGCGTGACTGTGATGAAATTAGCGACAAACCGCTACCGCTCAAGCCATTTCGAATGTATATTGCAAGGACATTAATAAAATGCAATAAGGAACCAAGAATTAATGTACGTTCGGATGCATCTGTCGAGTCTATGACAAGAACTATTATACCGAGACCTCCTCAAGAAGTTCGTTTGGACGGCCTCAACCATTTGCCGAATATTACTTCCCAAGGGCGGTGCCGTCTCTGCAAGACTGGTAAAACAATGATCTATACATAGTATAAAATGAAGTTGCGAAGGGCGCCCAAAATGTGTTTGTTACCTAGGATCTCAAAAACTACTATATCAATTGCTATGCGGTTTTCAATAATGGAAAGAAGACATTCCAGGGATTCTATAGGTGTATAATTTAGGTGTACCTACTTAAGAAATTATTAGAGTAATCGTAACAGTTATCAGACGGACGGAAGAAAAACGAGCTTTTTGGAGGCTTGCATTGCGTGCGCTGCTGAAATAACTCAAAATACAGAATAACAATGTGTGGGGGAATTATTCTTCTCAAAAAGTTCTATAAAAAAGTCTGCGATAGCATATGTCTATCCTTTAAGGTTTAGCCACAATAACGATTTTAGTGGTGTTCAAGTTTAATTTACGAAATATCTTATTTTTCAATTACTCGATGTTCCTACCGACATAGACCAATAAACATAAAACAAAATGCATATCAAATTAAAGCTGATGAAATGAGGATTCCGAATATATACATATCATAACACTTTTATGTTAATATTAATACACAAGATGCATTTACAATGCCGAGGGCAGAGATGGCGGCGGCGGCGGCTGCGTTCCGTCGTTGTGTCAGTCGGTCGGTCCGCATAGCACGACAGTGGCGGCGAGTGGCGGCGCGCGGCGGCGGCGACGGCGGTGGTGGGGGTGGGCTCATGTTGAGGTGCGCGACCCGAACGGGCAGACACGTGAGGGCAGACAACGTTGATGGTTGTGTCGAATTATAAAATTTAGAGTTTCTATTTTCATAACTACAGCTGTAAAAGTCGAATATCCGAGCGAAGCCGGAACCGCGGGCTGCTAGTTTATTGCATAAAATGCGATCAGCGCCTATGTTTGACCCAAAAAAAGAAATGCTTTGTTATGTTTCATACAAATAAATAGTGCCATTATTTTTTGAATTGTCAAAAATACATTTAGATCTCACACAGATTACAAAATATGTGTTAGCTGTAAGTATTGTGATATTGATAACAGTTGATCTCGAAGTAGAAGTCTGTAATGTTCGAAAAACTTTAAATTTAAGCCTAAAAAATAAAGATATTTTGTTTTATTTCGTAAAAACACTTGAAGAAAATACAGTGTTATTTTTGTTTCTCGTATGTTTTATTATGATACAGTAATAAAAGGTTATTTCGTATTATTTTATTGCGTTTATCTCAAGTATTCAACCTTTTTCTTAAAGTGCAACTTTCAACTTCCTTTCAAGCTGTATGGCAGTGTTGTCAGTTTTTTAGGACAATACTGACAGTCATCAATCCATAAGGTTCTTGGCAATGGCCGTTTTAACGGACATGCTGAAAAACCTATTTTCAGAATGACTTTGATTATTTTTTCTTAATAACAGTACTTTTTAACCAAAATCTATCACAAAAAACGTTCTAAGTGGTTGATGGCTATATTCATTCGTGTCGTGCCATGTTAAGGGTTAAGAATACTTACCAAATACTGAATATCACTTTATTGTAAGGTGGATACCTAAACTACTAACTAAAACAATAGTTAACATTAATTTTTGCTAAAGTTATTACTAGGGCGGAATTTTATTGGTTTTTGATACTTACCTAAGACATTATGACTAGCTTCAATGGTTCACAAGGCATGCTTTACGTAGGTACATTTGCCGTTTTTGCCGGGTGTATAGAGAATTAGAGAACTTTACTTAACTAATCTATGTTGAAGAACCTTTTTAGATACGATATCATTATTAGCATATAAAAATTGATCATGTTAAGAATTTACTTACATAGAAATTCCAAATGAAGAGACCTAGGCGAAATTGACTACTGTCTCGGAATCACATTTGAAAGAGACGAAAATCGAATAATACTAAAGGAAAAGAAAATATATTGAAAGCAGTCTTGCCAGGAGGTTATTTTTGTAACCTTTTAGGTGATTTTTGAACTGCATTTGTTACTTTTAGGTTACTCTAATGAAAAGGTTACTTTTTGGTGATTTTTCGGAATCTGTAGAATTAACTTTTACTTTCTTACATAAAAGCAACGTGAAACGGAACGCTTGTTTTAGAATTTTTCACGTTGGTAAGCTAAAAGCTTCGTTAGAAGTAGAACTAAAACCACAGACCTTTATGAACAATCATAGCCGTCTCTATTGGAACAAACACGTTGTACTCTTTCACACTTACATCACTTGTATCTCACTCACTCGCTCGTTCAGTCGGATCGGATTCATTCGTTTTTGTTCGTTTGCCGTCGTGTCGTGCCTGCCCGTTGCCGCCACTTTGATTTTAATTTGTTGTCACCGAAAGTTAAGTGTTTGTATTTCGTGTCTATTAATTACAATACAACATAATTTCCGACCGAACATTTACTGGAGCTTAATATAGCTTGGTAAGTGTATCTACTGGAATTATAACAACTAATAAAGAAATTGAAATTCATATTTAGTATGTATCAACATTAAGGGCCAGGCCACAACAGTGCGTTGCGGCGTCGCATCGCAAAAATCAACGACGCCGCACAACGCATCGTGGAAATTTCCGATGTGCTGCCGCAACGTACAAATCTGCGATGCGACAACGCGTTGCCGTTTAGTCGGTGTCCATACTTTGAACGACCTGCACGTGTTGTTTAAGCGATATGGCGGAGTACGATGTCGACCACCTGATATCTTTAATATACGAATGTCCCGTCCTTTGGGACAAAACTATATCACAATTCAAAGACAAATTTTTAAAAACGGAAGCATGGAGGGAAGTCTGTACAAGTTTATATTCAAATTTTGAGGAGTTAAATAGTGTTGAAAAACAAAACTCGGTAAGTACTTATAAACATTTATATTTTTGTTAACTGCCAACTAAGACCTCCAATGTTACTATTAAAATAATTACAAAATTCGTTGCTGATTATGTTAGCTCCTGTTCTACTTTCATGTGTTGTTTCGTGTACAATTTGCAAAGAATCGTCAATAATCATTTCTTCAAACGTTTGTGCGCCATCTCGATTCAATACAAAATTGTGTAATACACAGCATGCTTTTATAATTATATTATTATGATCAAACGAACTTACCTGAAGTGAAGTTCGATCTGAATTATCCTGGCTTCGTCGAAGAGATTTATTCTGACCATGTAGTAGCCCTGCTACGCAACTAACCTATTCGCACACAGTTTTTAGCGTAGGCGAGAAAGAGAAAACAGATGATCCCTTAGCTCACCCTACGCTACACCGACAAGCATCACCCGAGTTACATCATTCATTTTAGAGATAATAATATTTATAAAAAAAAGCAACAACATTAATGATACATTATAGGGGAAACTAAATAATATATTAGGTAAAATATTATTTAACTAAAGGGTGGGAAGGGACCTTAAATCTCTTCGACGAAGCCAGGATAATTCAGATCGAACTTCACTTCAGGTAAGTTCGTTTGATCATATAATTATCCTGTCTTCGTCTCGAGATTTATTCTGACCATGTAGATGTTTGGAGATTAATAAATTAATGTTGTTGAGGATATGAAATAAAAATATTGATTTCAAACAAAACGAAAAAATAATTTATATTGCTATCTTCTTAATACAAATGAACAAACCAATAACATAATTAAAAGTCCTAGAAATATTTATCTAAACACACCCTCAGTAAAAACATTACTTGTATCATTAAGCACAGGCCTATTATAGAAATTCGCAAAAACAGCTGAATGCTCAGACCAACCAGCAGATTTGCGAATAACATCGATGCTAATGCCAGCCCGACTAGCAGCTGACGTAGCCGCATGGCGCGTGCTGTGGGCGTGAAAAAGGCTAGTATCGATGCCGCTCCCTTCCATTGTCTGCTTAATCCAGCGACCTATGGTTTGAGAAGAAGCAGCATGATAAGGTCGCTTAAAAGTTAAAATAAGCCTATCCTCGAGCGATGGACGAATATTAATGGTAACATTCATGTAATCACGTAAAGTTTGTGCTGGACAAATGCTTGGCCTTTGTCTAAAATAAGGTAAATTAAGTACAGGTTGTGATTTTCCTATTGTTGATGTTTTAATTATATCCGTTATCTTTATTATTAACTTATCAGAGAAAGAAATAATATTAGAAATACGAATGAGCGACAAGGTTTGACATCTTTGTCCAGTGGCTAGAGCCAATAACACTACTAATTTTTTTTTTGAAATCACTTCTAAACTTAAAGAATCATGTGGATAAAAATTTGACAGATAATCTAAGACAATTAAAAAGGATCCCAGGTAATTAGATACCTCGGGAAAGCAGGTTTTAATTTAAAAACACCTTTAAGAAAACGCTTTACAAGGTCACCTTCACCAATTTTATTGATGGAAATTAGATATATTGCGGATCGGTGATTATTCAACGTACCGTAGGATGACCCTTTCTCGAAACAACTATTAAGAAAATTAATAGTCTCCTATATTTACATTATACATATGTATATATCACTTATATTGTGGTGGTGGCAATATTCCCACCAGAGTTTAAGACTTGAAGAATACTGTGAAATAGTGTTCATAGATAAAGAAGACAACATAATATTAATTATAAGTATATTTTTTAAATCTAAGCTAAAACTTCTATAATAATATTTTAATCTCACTCCATTACTATCACAATATATGAGATCTGATACTGCACAGTGCTAATTTTATTATCATGTATGTCCACTATTTTGTAAGGGGGCCTGGTGACCTGTAACACGGGTCTCTGAACCTACACAGGCACCAGTCTCCCATGAATGACAACTGTTCCTCCCTTCAATCATCATATTATGTTATGTGTCATTTTGTGTCATTTGTGGTGAGAAATAAATGAATTTATTATTATTATTATTAATATTAATTGCCGAAGTGGAAATCTCTCGTTTCAAGAAGGCCTGTCTGATAATATGCTCGCCGCCAGGGTAAGATAATGGTGAAGCGGATGTGTTTCGCTGAAAGCAGAGGAAAGTAAAAATTTACTGGGATGAAAAATAATTATTTCGCTTACAGCCATGGATTTAAACACTGGAAACCATGGTTGCGATTTTCAATATGGAACTACCATAATACCTGTGGCGCCATCTCTTGCAATCTTTTGTAAGGTCTTTAAGATGAGCGCAATGAAAGCTTGACCAACTAACAGTATACGCATCTATATTGTAAGCATAGGGATCTCTTTTCCACGAAATGTATTTTACACACTTAGCATTTACCCGTGATGCAAAGAAATCAATCTCTGGCTCACCGAATTTCGAAATAATTTTATTAAATGCTGTCCTAGATAATTCCCACTCAGTATCGATATTTAATTTTCTCGATTCACAATTAAATATACGCTTATCTTCGCACCAGTCCCAGATATTTTTTGAAATACTGTTTAAGTGGGGATATTGAACTCCACCCATGTGATTAATATACGAGATGGCAGTCGTATTATCTATACGTAAGAGAATTTGACAATTATTTATGTTACCCGCGAAAGATTTAAGGCCAAAATATGCAGCTAATAATTTTTTCGCCATTACAAGCAGCTCCCCATCCAGTAGTGGAAGCATCCGTGAAAATGTCTAATTTATAGGAAAAGCTCCTTATCGGTTAAAACAACTCATAATGTTGCTTTGCCACCATAATAAGTCCGCATCTAATTCGTTAGGTAAGTGAATAACTTGTTCATAGCTGTCACTACCTAGCAAGGCTAAATACTTAACTCGCTCAAATTGTTTTGTGTGAGCCGTAGTCCACTGCTGGACACGCTGCTGTTAAATTTCCTATAAAAACGAGCAAAGTCACGAAGGCGAATTGTTTTGGACTTTGAAACTTTTAATGTAAAATTTAAAATATTACTTTTCTTTTGTACTGGCAACTCTAAAGTCATTGTTTGGGAATTTAATACAAAACCTTAAAAAATTACAAATTTTTTGGGGGGTAAGATTACTTTTTTTTATAATTAATAATGAACCCTAAACTTGTTAGAAGATCGATAGTTTTTACTGCATTGTCTAGACATTCAACGTATGAATTCCCGAGGCATAATATGTCATCTAAGTAGTTAACCGATTTAAGACCTTTTGATCTTAAGTGTGTCATTACGGGTTTCATAATTTTTGTGAATATATAAGGGCTGAGCATAGACCAAATGGAAGAGCTGAAAATTCATACATTTTGTTTAGGAACGTAAACCTAAGATATTTTTTGTGGTCTTTATGTATAGGAACTAAAAAAATAGGCTTCCTTCAAATCTATGTTCACCATAAAGCAATGAAGATCCATTAGCCGAATGACAGTTCTTGTGTCCTCCATCTTAAAAGGATCAGCTATAACATACTTATTTAATTTTTATAAATTCAAAATAAAACGCATATCACCATTATTTTTAGGTACAAGAAATATGTGTGATAAATATTGTCCAGGCTCTGACGTACATTGATTAATGGCTTTAATTTTCAGTAGATGATTAATCTCCTTTTGTAAAGATAAAGACTCTGATATTGAACAATTTTGTTTAGGATATTGTAATATACCTTGATTAGGTACTTCAAAGAAAGGAATACGATAACCTTTTACTGCCTCTAGAACAACTGAATCTTGCGTAATAGTACGCCATGATTCGTAAAAAACTTTTAATCGTCCTGCTTGTACCTCTATGTGTTCCGATTGCGGAATGCGCGTGTTGGCGCCGACTGCTGCATCCTCCGTGGCGCGGGCGGGTAAGGCGCGCGGCGGGCTGGCGCCGGCGCAGGCGCCGTCGCGACTGGCAGCGGCGGAGGTACAATGCGACGATAGTAAGACTGCGGTTTCAGCCCGTCGACGCGGTTCGTCTGCTGGTTCCGAGGGTAGCGCTGCTGATGATGTAATGACGACGGCGGGCCTTTGGAGTTTAAATTGGGCGACTTGGTATTAGCGGATGCAAGAAACTGGCCTGTTTTCTTAACTCCTCTTGAGGACTTAATAAAATCTCCTAGATTTTCGCCGTATAAAAAATTGTCTCGTTTGCGATCTTTAAAAGCATTGACAAAAGATTTATCTAATACCGGAGTGATTAACGCTCGCCTTGTGTCAGTTTCGGAATAATGACTGTCTGCTAATAAATTACCCGCATCGCACATAATCTTAATAATGTCTGGAGTGTTCATTGTTTTAGTCATAAGACCAGTCATAGCTTTTCCCAATGCCGCAAGGGCGGTACCAAGCTGTCCTTGTTTACAGTAAACTCGATTATCTCTGTTTTTACGACAAAACCGCGGCCACCTCTGGGTTTAATGTTGGGGGCTTCGATGCGGGTAGGTTCTTCGGGAATAAATATTTCAACATTAATTTTTCCTTTATATCCTTTTTCAAACCATCTTTGAAAATCGGCGACCACCTGTCCGAGATTTCCTTTACGATGTTATCTCCCCACTCAGGTGTGTCGGATGGACAATCCCCCAGGGCATTTATAAACTCAGAATCTATTGTGAGTTCTTCTGGCGTGTCTTTAGGATTTATTTGGTCTTGATCAGGTGTCGGTACTTCTACACAAGTTGGCCCGGGCGAAAGTATTAGAGGGTCTTCAATATTGTTCGGTGCCATTTCAAAGTTGTCATTCTCTGCGAGAGAATACAATCTAATAGATAGATATATATATGACTAGGTTAATATCTCGTATCAACTCACATTAGATTAAGGAACATATATTGCGTTGGTCAATATCACGTATTGACTCTGACCGTCAATTATGTTACATACGTATATGATTTGGTTAATATCTCGTATTAACTCTAAATTAATAACCACTGGTCAATATCTCGTATTGACTCGGGGATATTGCACCATAAACCAAACGTTTAGATATGAAATTGTGATTTAAAAAAAGTAGGTAGGTGCATATTTTAATTATCACCTGCCTTGATCGTCTTCCGATGAAGAATAAATAATGCGAGCTCGTGTCTTCAATTTCCTCTGGTATTTCCTTATTTTTCTTTCCCAGCGATCCTCATCCCGGTCGTCACAACGTCGTCGTTTGGGCATTACGAAATTTAACTAGATACTATGTGCGAACACCGTGCGCGCACGGACAAGAATGATGTAACTCGGGTGATGCTAGTCGGTGTAGCGTAGGGTGAGCTAAGGGATCATCTGTTTTCTCTTTCTCGCCTACGCTAAAAACTGTGTGCGAATAGGTTAGTTGCGTAGCAGGGCTACTACATGGTCAGAATAAATCTCGAGACGAAGACAGGATAATGTCTATTGTGAAATCGTAAGAAACATTGATGGGTCGGTGAAATATGCGCCATTTATTTGCGAGTATGCCAAAAGCGCTCTCAACATATCGTCTGGCTCGGCTCAAACGATAATTAAAAACTCGTTTTTCTATCGACAAAAACTTCCCAGAATATGGGCGCATTATATTATTTGTCAGTGGTAATCCTTCATCCGCCACGAAGACAAAAGGAATTTCTTTTTGAAAGCCAGGTAACGGTTTTGGCGGAGGTATAGATAATTGACCTTTTTTTAATAAGTCGTATAGATTTGAGTTCTGAAAAACAGTGGAGTCACATTCCTTACCATATGCACCTATATCGACATATATAAATTTGTTATTCGTATCAACAAGTGCTAATAGAACAATGGAATTATAATTTTTATAATTGAAAAATAGGGATCCACTGTGATCCGGGCTCAATATACGAATGTGTTTTCCATCTAGCGCTCCTATACAATTAGGAAAGTTGGTCTTTTTTTCATACTCTTGAGCAATTTGTTCCATCAGCTCTGTTGTAATTTTTGGTAATTCCAACCTTTTAAGAATGTTCCATAAAATACGACAAACAAATTTTACTATTCCTGTTATTGTAGATTTCCCACGATAATATGTGAAATGCATATCTTTAAAAGTATTTCCCGTCGCCAGGTACCTGAAAGAAAACAAAATAAATCATTATTCTTCATATTTTTTTAGGTAACGATGTCATAAAGAAATGGAGAGGAATCAAGGATAATTTTACAAAATACGAAAAAAAATTAAACGAGCAATGTAAATCCGGAGCTGAGGCCAAAAAAATTAAACAATATCATCTATACGACCAGCTCCTATTTCTGAAAAAGAATTCTCAAAATAAAACAACATCAAGTCTTGACGATGAAGAAATAAGACCAAGCACCTCAACCCAACAAAGCCAGCAACCTGTCATGCCACGTTACCAGCCTGCATCACGTAAAAGAAAAATTGACGAAGACGAATTTGAGAAGAATATTATAGCTGCTTTAAAAACACCTGAAAGTAGACATACATCTTTTTTTAAAGGAATTTTGCCATCATTGGAAAAATTGAATGATAATCAAACAATAATTTTCCAAAGTCGTGTCCTACAGATATTAAGTGATTTACACCAACCATCATACTATCCCAGCCACTATGAAACTTCACAAACATCCGTCCAAGCAAACTATCAAACATCTCATACAACTGTTCAGACTGGCTATCAAACAGCTCAAATGTCTATGCAGAGTGGCTACCAATCAGCTCGAATGCCTATGCAGAGTGGCTACCAAACATCCATTCAACGTAGTGCCTTCCAAAGCGGATGCGAAACATCACCGGCACCTATGCAATCGTCTCCACAAACGCCAAGGAATGATGATGTAAATGAGCCAGAACAAATTCATTTCGATGAGGAACTAACAAATTTGACGAATGACACACAATCGGAATACGAGTTTTGAATAACACTAAATTATGAAAATGATTAAACAGTATGATTATAGTAAAAATAGTTTATTTTTTTCTTATCTTAAAGTTAATCCCAGCATCTCCAGAGGTTCGATGGGTTTTCGAATATGTATTTCTTTTGTAAATGAGGCTTTATCAAACTAAGAAGCTCTTCAAAACTTACTACACTCATCCTAAAGTAATCGAAAAATTTAACCTCGTCCACTTTTAGCGCCTCATATTTCGTTTTGAAGTGGTTTCCATCTATATTCATAATTGTCAGTAATGGGTGCACCCAGTACTTTCTTTTCTGTTTCTTTTTCTTAATACGCCTTAACGCAAGCAGAAGTAGAACACGCGGAGTGCGATCCATGTCTCACTAGAAACTGAAATGTTGGTTAGCGTTTTTACGTACGATGTCGTATCCGATGAAATTTTTGCGTTGCGACATCGCATCGCATAGCTGTGCGATGTTGTTTTTGCGATGCGACGCCGCAACGCACCGTTGTGGCCTGGCCCTAATAGGTTAATCAATAAATGCGGGCAAGTGCTCAAATACTCATCGATGTTTCGACATACAACGACAGGTAAAATTTTAGCAGCCCGTTGTATAATAAATTTTTTTGACTTCCGATACTTGAATACACTAACGTAACTCATGATATATATATTTCTGAAGACATGAAATCATCCAGACCAGTGCGACAGTCATTACACCAACAACGCCTGGGGAAACAGAAACACAAAAACGGGAGACTGCAAATTCTTTTACCGAGTTATTTATTGAGAATTTCAGTAATGATGAGTAGTTTTGGTTTACATTCGTACCTGCTTACAACGAATCAGAAATAAATATAATATAATTCAGAACTGAGTTTTACTTACCTTAATGTGACTGCTAGCATTTCTTCTGGCGGTATACGTTGTCTAAATGTTGTGTGTTGTCGCAAGATATTATAATTTATTATTTTATAATTATATTATACATATTACATATAGTAATTATAATATATCGCACCTTCGGTAGAACAAAGGCACAATTTGCTTTTGCAATTTTAGACAATTGTGCCCTTGTTCTACCGAAGGTGCGATATGTATATTATGTAAAATGAAATCGAAAGTAGACACCCAAAATTCTTTACTTCTTCAGCGTCTTCATACGTACAATAGTATTGCCAGAAGTTGACGTCGATTGAAAGGACTCATGATCAACGACGTGAACACTCTGCTGTGGCTCCGCGTAAAATGATTGACGTAACACTGCGTGCTGATTGTAAGAAGCTCCTTTTAATCGTCGGTCCAGCAAGAGTGAGGGTGCATCCAAAATTCTTTACTTTTTCTGCGTCTTCGTACGTACAATAGTATTGCCAGAAGTTGACGTCGATTGAAAGGACTCATGATCAACGACGTGAATACTCTGCTGTGGCTTCGCGTAAAATATTTGCTTGGATTTGTACTCGTATCAGAGATCGGACAAGTACGTAAGCAATGTCCGAATTCGGTCCGAGTTTTCTACATCCTTATTTTCACGGGTTCGGATCGGATATAGTGCGAAACCGCTCTTAACATTGTGTAGGTAATGTAAAGTCCATTTTTGTGTATCTAGGCACACCAGCGTCCTGCTTCTACTAGCTTCCGGTAGAAGAGTCTACAACCTTACGCTTCTGTCAGTAAAACCTGGAGACTTTGAGGATAAAGGCAACGAAATAATTTTCTGGTCGTAATTCGGATCTAAAACAGATTCATCTACCTACATTGTATCAAAGAATTATTTAGTAATATTAAAAGCATATCAAATGTTGAAGGTAACAAACATAAAAAAATCACCGAATCAATTGTGAATTTCATCATCATGGATCATAAACCTTTTTCAATTGTAGAAGGAAAGGGATTTACACAACTAATGAAGGAAGTTGTTCCTTTATATAAAATACCTTCAATAGAAACATTTTAAAAACGTATAGACGAAAAATATGAGGCCATGTCAGAAGTTTTACCTTGCTTGGTAAGGAACTTTATGACAGCGCGGTGCTCGATTTTCTCCATTTTTCACAATGTTCTTCCCAACTGAGTTGTTTGATCGACGATAATTCAAATAGTAATGGCCCGATTAAAACAAAACGTTCTATTTATACTAATAATGAGCTACTTAACCAGTTACGACTAAGGAAAGTACCCTCATTTATTAATTACCTACCCATTCCGCGAATATAAAAATGCACCCTCGTAGTTTCAATTAGTCATAAATTACATAAACAATTACTTAACGAATAACCTAACGAATGTAGTAAACGATTCTTCTGACGAACGGAAAAGGGCGATAATACTGAAGGAGACATATGGAGCTACCATAAAGTATTGACGCACAATAACATAAAAAATAAAACGAAAGATAAAACTAAAGCAGAAACAGAATTTCACATATTCATGTCATCACCTGTTACTCCTATAAAAGGAGATGCGTTGGAGATGTAGGATGATATGAAGGGGTTATTTCCCGGGCTTTATAACCTAGCCATGATCTATTTTAAAAATTATTAATAAAGAAATGGAATAAATTCCTCACCCGGGTGGGAATCGAACCCACGACCTCTGCATTCCGCGTGTTAGTGCTCTAACCACTGATCTATTTGCCTATCGTGGCAACTTCGGTACCCAGTGAGCGGTTATTCTCAGAAGCTGGAGCTACAATCACCCAGGAGAGAAACCGCTTACTGGGCACCAGGTTGTCAAAATTGTTATTTTTAAATTCTTTATTGAAGAAATAAATATAAAAATATGTTTAATTAGTACTTTTACTTTTTTTTCTGTTAAAACAGTAAGTGTGAAAACAAAAACTTTGTAAAATAATATAAATATGTTCGATTATTGTACTTGCTTGTTTTATTTCTGTTAAAAAAATAATATTTACATACATACATACATACATAATAATCACGCCTCTTTCCCGGAGGGGTAGGCAGAGATCACGGATCTCCATTTGCTACGATCCTGACACACCTCTTTCGCTTCATCTACTTTCATGACATTTTTCATGCACGCTCGTCGGTTAAGGGTACTCTTGACCTGACCTTTCTTTAGAATTTCACCAATTTGATCGGTGAAAGTCCGGCGAGGTCTTCCCCTTCCAACCCTTCCATCCACTCTTCCGTTGTACACTTTCTATGTCAGTCTACTTTCACTCATTCTCTCCACATGCCCAAACCACCTCAACATACCCTTCTCAATCTTCGTCACCACGTCCTCATTTATACCACACTTCTTTCTGATCACCTCATTTCTTATTCTATCTTTCAAAGTGACTCCACACATACTTCTCAATGCTCTCATTTCCATTGCATTCACTTGACTTTGATGTTTTGGTTTCTGCCATACCCAACTTTCACTTCCATACATAAGAGTCGGCACCAAAACACCTCCATGAACAGCCAGACGTGCCGCTTGCGACACTTTCTGGTTACTCATAAAAGAATTAAGTGCCCCATTCACCCGGTTCCCAGCATTCACTCTCCTTGCAATATCTTTGTCATGCTTACCATCCCTTGTGAACAAAGTCCCCAGATACACGAACTCAGTCACTTGCTCCAATCTTTCTTCGCCAATCATTATTTTGCAATTCGCCATTACCTCATCCTTTTCAAAAACCATCACTTTCGTCTTACTTACATTCATCTTCATCCCTTTACTTTCAAATGATCCATGCATTTGACAAGTAACTCATTCATTCTTAGACCACAAACATCGTCTTTCAAACTTTGCAAACAACTGTCCATGAATAGATTGAATAGCCACGGTGACGCTACACATCCCTGTCTAACACCCTTTTCGATGGTAAACCAGTCTGTGTAGGACCCGTTTATTCTCACACAAGCATTTGAGTCCTCGTAGAGGGATTTCAGTGCCCGAATGAGAAGGCCACTCACTCCATACTTAGACAGAACCTTCCAAAGTTCCTTCCTCACAACTCTGTCATAAGCCTTCTCCAAATCGATGAAAGCGCAATAGACCTTCTGACTTTTCGCCAGAAACTTTTCGGCTATACATCGTAAGGAAAAGACTTGATCCGTACATCCCATGCCCTTTCGAAATCCCGCTTGTGCATCCCACACTTTCTGGTCGGTTACTTTCATAATCCTTTCAATCAACACTTTTGCATACAGCTTGCCAACAATGCTGAGTAGGCTAATGCCTCTGTAGTTTTTGCAGTCCAGTCGTGAGCCCTTACCCTTGAACGAAGACAGCCTTGCACCAATCAATTGGTACTCGGCCGATGTCAAAGCACATGTTGAATAGGCGGTACAACTGACTGGCTACGACGCCCTGTCCAGCCTTCAGCATTTCAGCACAAACCCTATCATACCCTGCTGCCTTACCTGCTTTCATCCGTATCAAACATTTCACAATTTCATCCATGCTTATATTACTTTCCTCTCCAAGCACTGTTTCATTTAACTCTGAGGTCGGCGTCTTTGCTTTTTCTCTATCAAATAACTTTTCAAAATATTCCTTCCATGTCTTCAATATACATTCTTTCTCATTCACTAAACTTCCATTCGTGTCCTTAATTGAGCTCAGCTCAGAGCACTGCCCTTTTCCCCTGGCAAATTTTATGGATTTCCAGAAAAACTTTATGTTAGCCTGGAAATCCTGGGACAACCTTTCATCCATCACATCTTTCTGTTCCGCTTTCTTTCTTTTCACAATTTCTTTCACTAGTCCATTCATACTTCTATACATTCTTTTTGCTTCAATCACTTCATCGTAAGAGGCTTTTTGGATTCTTTGGTTAGCTCTCATAGCCAACCAGTCCCGCCATAACTTTTTCTTCTTACATACTGCTTCTTTCACTTCAATATTTATTCGATATATAAATGGTGATAAAAAACATCGAAAAAAAAATCGATATATCGTTCATAAACTTCGATGTTTTCGACATCGATGTTTCAGTTTTGAAAATATCGATGTTTTTTAAGAGCGATGTTGCATCCCTAACCTACAAGCAATCTGGTTGGCATTTGACTAAAGGATGAGTCTCAGATAAACAGCTAGACCTAGTTTACTGGGTAAATAAACTTATTACAGTCTCAGCGGTTCGCCGTAATCAACATAATATCACAAATTTATTAATTACTACAAGAGAGCAGCTAAAAAAGCCTCGCGTTGTTTAAAAAAGCGGGCCTATCTGCAGGCAGCCTAAGGCTGCGTTTCCATTGACGCGGAGCTGGGCGGAGCGGTGCTTAGCGGTGCATGAATTGTCCAATCACCATGCTCGAAATCTCCGCTCTGCTTCAATGGAAACAGCACGAGCGGAGCGGGGCAGAGCTGAACGGATATTCATATAAAATAAGCGAGGTGATGCGGAGCGGAGGACAGCGGGGCGGTGTGGAGCGGAGGACAGGGCGGTGCGTTGCGGAGGGTAGCTAGGTATATTTATATTAGTAATTAGTACTTGGGTCATTATTGTTAATGTGATGTAAAATAAAGCAGGAAATACATACATAGAATTAACATTTTTTATTTGCAGAACAGAACGAAACTCTCTCTCACTCTCGAAACTAAGGTAGCAAAGGTCGCGCAAAGTAATTTGAGCGCTAGCGCTGTTGTAGCTAGGTCGCAATTCGAACGTTTCCTATCAGGGAGTGCGTAGTGGACGAACGGGAGAGCGAAGGGACGAACGGGAGAGCGAAGCGGCGAGGTGCGGACCGGGGTGCGGGGGTGGGTGTATGACTCGCGCCACGATTCGCGCGCAGTGCGTCATAGTAGTTATCAACGTTACGTCATAGGTGCAACACGTATCAAAATGGATGAGAAGTTCATTGAAAGTGTTAAACAATTCCCGTGTTTATGGGATACGCGACTGACCACCTACAAATGCAACGAAACCAAGGATGCAGCTTGGGAAATTATAATAAAAGACAATGGTATCAAGGACGGTAAGTTTATTATCAATATTATCTATAGCGATAGGAATAATTTCTACATATTTCAGTGGTTTTTACTATTATATGAAACATTATACATTTGTTATACTTAATCGTCGCAAAATACGGGTTTCCTGCCAAGGGACTTTCCCCTGGTTATTAAAATAAGAACAAAATATGTCCCGGATCCGATAAACTTCATTAGAACTTGCATTGTTTCTTGTTATACACGGATGAGTAGTATTGATAGAAACCCGTAATGATTCATTGATCGAAGAGCTATCTGAATTGTTTGCATCCAAATAGTTAGTGTTTGTCGATTTGGTCAGCAGGTACTTCAATGAATGGTGTATTTTACTTGATTTTAAGATATTTATTATGATGAATTTACAATACATAGATATATAGTAACTTAGGATATAGTCTGTCTTCTAGCGATATAAAAATGCGAATGAATTTTGTGCGTCAGCGGCGGGCAGCAGCGCTCGCCCCGCGCCCGCGCCCCTCGGTCCTCGTCTTCACCCCCGCTGGTATTGGTAATGACCGCGTAGTAGGTACATCGATGCGTGAACATGCCCCCGGCCTTGGAAGTATCCAGTTCCAACAAGAGAGTGATGTCGAAGACAGCTTCAATTTTGATGCAGCAATGGACATATGCGTGAGAATGCCCGTTGAATCTCGCCCGTCTCTGTTTTGATGTCAGCAACCCGTGAAATGCCATCCTTTCCGACGTAGGTACGTAGCACTCGGCCAAGGCGCCACTTCAACGGCGGCAGGTGATCATCTTTGATTAAGACTAGGGTATTCGAGGTAATCGTGTCTTTATCCTTTTGCCACTTAGTGCGTTTTTGCAGCTCCGAGATATACTCCTTTGACCATCTTGCCCAGAAATGCTGTCGCATTTGTTCCACTCGATCATAGCGGACGAGTCGTTGCGTGCTTGTGTTAGTGAGGTCGTCGCAGGCTGGAGCGGTGAGCGGTCGGCCTATCAGGAAATGAGCAGGACTAAGTGGAAGGAAATCATTAGGATCTGAGGATAACGGAGACATAGGTCGGGAGTTAAGGACCGCTTCTATTTGTGCTAATACTGTGCTCATCTCTTCGTATGTGAGGTGAGCATTGCCCACTACACGACGTAAGTGGAACTTACAGGACTTAACTCCTGCCTCCCACAATCCACCAAAATGAGGCGAATAAGGCGGTATAAAAGTAAATTTAATTGAATGATTTGTAACAAAATTTTGAATATCATTTTTAATATTATCTAAAAAGATAGGAAATTCTTTAGCGGCTCCTACGAATGTCCTTCCATTGTCTGAAAAGATTTCCGCTGGTTTACCACGTCTAGAGATGAACCTTTTCAAAGCAAGTAAATATGCCTGTGAGCTAAGACTTGTAACTAATTCTATGTGAATAGCGCGCGTAATAAAACAAACGAATAAACAAATATAACATTTTTCTAATTTAGCACCTCTTCCTTTACGGTTAAGTATGAACAATGGCCCGGCGTAATCTACACCGCATCGCAAAAAAGGATAACCTTGATCTATCCTTTCGATAGGTAAATTGCCCATTTGTATTTGCATTGGTTTAGCATTCATGCGAACGCATTTTAGACAGCTACGAACCGTTTGCCTGGCTAAGTCACGTCCCCTTAAGGGCCACCAACTGTCCCTGATTGTAGCTAATAGCATCTGAGGTCCGGCATGAAGCATAGTTATATGCTGATGCAAAAAAAGAAGTCTAGTAAATCTATGTTTACTGCACAGTAGCAATGGATGTTTCTTATCGTATGTAAATGATTGAGAGTTAGTCAAACGACCACCTACGCGAATGAGGTCGTGATTGTCCAAGAAAATATTTAAACTAGAAATGTTGCGCGAAAAATTATGAAATCTTTTGTTTTTTAAATCATTATATATTTTTGTGAAGGATTCTCTTTGTGAGATTTTAGTTAATAATCTTGTAGAATCATCCAACTCGTCGAGCGATATCACATCAACACGTTTTGAATTTTTATTGCGACAATTATGAATGAAACGAATAATATATGCGGTTGTGCGTATTAAACGATTAAAAGTAGAAAAACGGTTGAAGGGAAAAGTTTCTGAATTACCTTGAATCACCATGGTCACCCTATTAGTATTTAATTCCGGTAGCTGATCGAAATATTCGCTGACATTCTTACATTCAAACTCAACAACAGGCTCGCTCAGGAAAGTAGGTCCGGTCCACCATAAGTGCGAAGAGGACAGAGCATCTAAATGCATTCCGCGCGATAACAAGTCAGCTGGGTTTTGTTTACCAGCGACGTGTGCCCATGGGATGTCATTTGTTAATTCGTTAATTTCTACAACTCGATTTTGTACAAATGTTTTTAGCAATGTGGGTGAAGTTTTAAGCCACCCCAAAACTATAGTTGAATCCGACCAAAAATAAACCTTGTCGAAAGTAAGTCTTAGTGAATTTATAATTTTATTATATAACTTAGCACCTACCAAGGCGCCACATAATTCTAAGCGCGGTACGCTTACTGGTTTCACCGGGGCTACCTTGCTCTTAGCGCATAGCAAATGAATTGTAACCACCTTGTCACTCGATAATGAACGTACATAAGCGCAGGCGCCGTAAGCGCTTTGTGATGCGTCCGTGAAAATATGTAATTGTATGTGTTGTATATTTTCACCCTTAATGTGACGCGGAATACGTAGATTTTGTAAATAAGATAAATTATTAAGAAAATTCTGCCAATTATTAATTATATTATTAGGTACGGGTTCGTCCCAGCCGATTTTAAGGAGCCACAATTTTTGTAAAAATGATTTTGCTATAATTGTAGTCGGTCCTAAAAGTCCTAAAGGATCAAATATTTGCGAGATAACGGATAAAATTGTACGCTTCGTTATGCATACTTCATCGTGATCACATTTCGCAGTAAAGTACAATTTATCGCAATCATATAGCCACCCTAAACCTAATGTTTTAGTATGACAGTTATCACCTAAAGATAATTCCTTGGAGGGAAACTTCGAATTTTGCGAATTAAAAACCCATTTTCGTAAAGGAAAGCAAGCTGATTGTAATGTGTCCGATACAGCTTCGCATATTTGAATTAATGTTTGCTTGTCATCGTGCCCGGTGATTAGGTCATCGACATAGAAATCGTCATTGATAACTCGAGCTATGACGTCATCTTTGTGTTCTAAAGCGAGCTGTTTTAAGCATCGAATACTCAAAAACGGTGCAGAAGCCGTACCGTAAGTTACTGTGTTAAGCTGGTACACACCGATGGGATCGCATGGATTTTCTCTCCAAGAATTAATTGTAAATTACGTTGATCTGGTTGTATAAGTATTTGCCGATACATTTTTTCAATATCTGCGCAAGCTACGTGTTTAAATTGTCTAAACCTTAATAAAATTGAAAATAAATCGTTTTGTAACGCGGGCCCTATAGATTGAATGTCATTTAACGATTTGCCTGAAGTTGTTTTTGAGCTCGCGTCAAAAACAACCCTTAATTTTGTAGTAGAACTATGCGCTCTAAAAACCCCATGATGTGGTAAAAAATAACAACACTGTGAATTATAGCTATTCATACGAGTCATGTGTCCTAGGCTTAAATATTCGCTCATAAATTCGCTATACATCTTCCTATAATCAGGAGTACATTGTTGTAACCTGCGCTCGAGTGCGCGGAGCCGGTTTTCGGCCGTAGTAAATGAGTCGCCTAGTACATCACCTGGCTCGGTCAACGGGATGCGCACGGAAAAACGACCCGTATTATCGCGTTTAGTCGTTTCTACGAATAACTTCTCGCATGCATTTTCTGATTTAGATAATTTACGTTTGTTATTCGGAAGAATTTCTTCGAGTTCCCAGAAAAGTCTAAGTTGTGAATCTAGTGCAAAATTACAATTAACTCGATTAATGCGCGAGTAATTGTTAGTATAAACTGAACCTGAAATAATCCAACCTAATTTTGTATTTTGTAAGTATGGACCATTTGGCAATCGAATTAAACCCTTATTTAGAAGTTCCCAGAATAAGTCTGCACCTAACAGTAGATCGATCTGATGAGATAAATAAAAGTTAGGATCTGCAAGTTGAATATTATCTGGAATTTGAATATTGCGATTATTTCCTAATGAGGGTAGTTGTGAGGAGATACAAGGCAAAACGAAACAACTAATGCGCGTGTTGTATGAACTTGTTTTTGACCTTAATTGAATCTCGCATGATTGTGTACATTGTGTAATGCAATTACCTACACCTGTGATTTGAACAGTGGATTGTATCATTGGAATGCCTAGTGTTTTGCATGATAAGTTAGTTATGAAGCAATGCTGACTTCCATTATCGAGAAGTGCTCTGAATGTGTGATATTTGTCGTTTATATCTGCGATCTCGACTAATGCCGTAGATAATAATACATGTTGTGTTAATGTGTGTGAATGGCAAGTAATATTATTATTATGATTGAAGTTGCTTGTCTGGTGAGATGCAGTATGAAGTATGTGTGTTTGCAATGAATTTGAATTAGGTTTGGGTGGTGTGATTTGTGAGGTTTGAGTGACCGCCGATGATAATAATGATGCACCTGCGTCATCCTCCTTATGAAGTAATGTGTTGTGTTTTTTTTTGCTGCATATTTTGCACGAACCGAACCAACAATCTTTTATGGCATGGCCGCTTCGCAAGCAATTGCAACAAATACCTTTTTCGTTTACGTATTTGTATTTATCGCATAACGATAAATTTAGGAACGCTTCGCATGCATAAAGTGGGTGATTCGCTTGGCACATAATACACGCGTAACGCTTAGACAAATTTGATGATTTTACAAAATTTTGTGTTGTAATATGACTATGTGTTGATTTAGAATTATTAGATGACGACATTCTCCTATTATTATCTATGTATTTACTCTGGGATACTTGAATTGTCTCCAATACATCGGCCCTATCTTTAAGAAATTTAATTAAATCCGATAATAACAATCTTGCGTTATTTTGAGTTATTGTGCTTTTATGCAATTCCCACTCCCGTTCTGTAGACGAATCTAATTTTGTGACGATTATGTAGACAATTAAAGTGTCCCATGTATCGGTAGGTTCGCCTAAAGTTTTGAGAGCACGAATGTTTCTCAAGATAGTATCGATTAATTTACGAATTTGAGATGCTGATTCTTTATTAACTGGCTGTGCAGAAAACAGAGCTTTACAGTGGTTATGCAATAATAAACGTTTATTATTGTATCTATTTTCTAATAAATCCCAGGCAGTTATATAATTTTCCGAAGAAAATTCTAACGATTTAATTACTTGCAATGCGTTACCTGTCAATACTGAGCGTAGATAGTGAAACTTTTGTATATTATCTAATTCGTTACAATTATGAATAACGGATAAAAAAGTATCGCGGAATTCGAGCCATTGATCATAGGTACCGTCAAAGTTAGGCAAGGAAATAGTGGGTAATTTGACAACAGATTTCTGCTTAGACATACTTTGCGAGCAATTTTCGGAATCTTTTAACATACTCTTGCATTGAGCTACAAGTGCATAAAATTGATTTTCAAAGGTTTCTCTCTCGATTAATTCCCTTTCTACCTGACTTTCGGAAACGATCAAATCTAATTCGTCTTGAATAGACGAAAACTGCTCTAAAAGCACTTGCGATTTATTAAAGCGTTCTTTTAGTTCAATTTTAGTTATTTCCGTTAGTTCACTCAACGAATTTACATATTTAGAAAATAATGTGAATTTACCTTTAATACTACTTCTCTTTTTAGTTAAATCACGAATGGTATCTTCGTGTGATTCGGTATCAACACACGATTGCCTCCTTTTCGTCATTGTGGCGGGTATGCGAAAGACAAAGTAAGCACGGCAAGAAACACACAGAAATGAACACTAATATTAGCACAAATATAGGCACTGAGAGAATAGGAAAAGATAGAAAATAGGAAAGATAGGCTGACCGTCTGATGCTGCTGAGTGCTGGCTGCGTCTTCTCAATTGATCCGGCTCGAAGACCAAATTATGTTTGTCGATTTGGTCAGCAGGTACTTCAATGAATGGTGTATTTTACTTGATTTTAAGATATTTATTATGATGAATTTACAATACATAGATATATAGTAACTTAGGATATAGTCTGTCTTCTAGCGATATAAAAATGCGAATGAATTTTGTGCGTCAGCGGCGGGCAGCAGCGCTCGCCCCGCGCCCGCGCCCCTCGGTCCTCGTCTTCACCCCCGCTGGTATTGGTAATGACCGCGTAGTAGGTACATCGATGCGTGAACAGTTAGTATGTTTTTCAATCAAGTAATTATGTAAAATAGTGGTTGCTTTAACTACTTTATCAACAGTATCGACTTGGCATTCGAAATCCTTGTGATACACGTACCATTTTCTCTTCAACACACCAAATGTGGCCTCTACTATGCGTCGAGCTCGCGATAGTCTATAATTGAATATTCGTTTGCTTTGATCTAATTGATCTCTGGGATATGGTCGCATTAAATTATAAGACAAAGGAAAGGCTTCGTCACCAATAAATACGTATGGTACTCTCTCTCCACTTTCAGTAAGTGGCTCGGGCGGTGGCAAATTTAAAGTATTGTTTTGCAGTCGTTTTCCAAATTCACTCTCAGCAAAAATTCCACCGTCACTAAATCTTCCCATCGATCCGACATCTGCCATTATTATTTTTCGTTTAGCGTCAGCCACACACATTAATACAATTGAAAATCTGTGTTTGTAATTGAAAAAAGAAGATCCTGATTTATTTGGTGCAGTTATATAAACGTGTTTTCCGTCTAACGCACCAACGCAATTCTTGAATTGCCACAAGTCTTCGAATTCTTTTGCTATTCGATACCAATCATCTTGAGTAGGAACAGGCATATATAATGGCTGCAACACGTTCCAAATGCATTCACAAGTTTCTTTAATTATATTCATTACTGTAGATTTTCCGACCCTAAAATCTTGTCCAAGTGTAGAATACTTAGTACCGTTGGCTAAATACCTGTAATAAACATTATAAACTAAACACTATAAATCATCAATTAATCATTCATTATCATCAGAAAAATGCATCTAGTTACTCTATCTGTTAATCAAAGCATATCACACAATATTTATAGAATTTAGTTTCTTATTTTATCTACCCCATATTGTCCCACTGCTGGGCAAAGGCCTTCCCTTCCTTTCACCAATTCTCACGAATTTAGTTAATGTGACTTTTATTTTATTTTTACAGTACAAACTGCTAAGGCGAAATGGAAAAAATTGCGTGATAATCATCGCGACGCAATTAAAAGACAAAATTCTACCAGAAGTGGCCAGGCGGCAAAACAAATCACCAAATGGAAGTATCAAAAAATAATGGAGTTTTTGCTACCATTTATGCAAAATAGAAAACGAACCTCAAATTTCAGAGATGATTCAGAATCTTATGACGATGATACACAAATGTCAGCCACGTTAAATACCACATTAAATACTGCAGGCGATCAAATGTCAAACGATTCAGAGCTAATTCAATTAGAAGACCTTCTTTCGAATGATCATACACAATCTACCCAATCTTCCGGCTCTACTTCAAAATCTAAGAACAGAAAATTGGACGATGTCTCCGAACTGCTTAGTCAATTTCAAAGTAATAACGAGCAGCGAACGAAGGAACGGGCTGAGTTAAAAGAGATTCTTACAGCATCCGATGATTTAGATGATTTGGATCATTTTTTCCTCTCCATATCGAAGACCTTGAAAAAGCTTCCAAATTATTTACAGCTTAAAGTGAAACGCACTGCAATGACTGCTTTAATGGAAGCCGAAGAAATAAATGAAGAAAACTCTTGGACCAATCAATATGGTCCACCGCACAGAGCACCGTACGGTTATTCCACAGCAGCTCATACAGAAACAGTCACTTCGCAAACACATGAAAACACACAATCATCATCACTAAACATTACAGAACATCCTCTACCACCTCCTCCACCTGGAACTGATAATGAGCAACTTTGATCGACCATTATAACCAATCATTGTAGTTTTTGTTGATTTTTTAAATATTTAGAATAGTTTTTAATTAGTAATTATTTTTCCTTGCACCTTGTTAATTACGTGCATTGTTGATTTTTATTGTTTTAAATCATGCTTATATGAGAAAATTGTTACAATTTCTTTACCAGAAATAATGTTTACTATTTTCAATATTTTTATAACGATGAATCGGGTCATGTGACACTGAATAATTTTTTTAATAGATGGTTATAAGTAGAAATAGATTTGTTTACTTACTTTAGACATATTGCAAGCCTTTCTTCACTTGAAATCGATCTCCTGCAATTAGTATCTTTCTTCTCTATATATGGTTTAAGAAGACAATGTAATTCATAGAAAAGTTTCCTTGATACCCTATATGAAGTTTCGAACATTTCATCATCACACGTTTGGAAATAAGTTGAAAATTCTCCATGCACGGAACGATAATTTATATGTTGTCGAATCCAGAATCTATGTTTTCTCTTCATATCCAAAAAAGTCGCAACAGTCAATGCTACTTCATCTGATTCGTTATCTTCGTCTTCAAGTAAGGAAAGATATAAAAGGATTGCTTTTTTCTTTTTAAGCGACAACATGACGTATGCTCTTTCTGAAAGATGGAGACAAACTGAGCGCAAAATTGCGCAACTCCAAAGTTTGCTCTGCTCCGCTCCGCACCGCACCGCCCCGCTCCGCTCCTCTCCGCTCTGCTTCAGTGGAAACACTCACCACTTTTCACCGCTATTCTCCGCTCATCTCCGCACAGCTCCGCGTCAATGGAAACGCAGCCTAAGAGCTGCAGTGGCAACTCACAATTGGACTAGCAATCGGTTTAATATTGATGATATACTGAAAAGGGGAAATTGAAGATCAAGGAATACATTCCACAAATAAGGTAACAGCTACGTCCAGACCAAACGCGAACCTACTGAACGCCATGTTGTTGTGTCGGTGGTACAGTATGGATCAAAGCTAAGTATTTTTATATTGTAATTATTCCGCTATAACTATCCGATCCTATATATCTTTACTTTATTGAGAATGAGAATACTGTCTCATAGCATAAGGCTCAGTTATTAACTTGTATTTAATGTTGTACTTGAATAATTTCCATTGTTTAATAGAACATTTTCCCTAATAGGTTTTTTCTCAGTTCTTCCCATTAAGGTGTAATCGAACTATGTGTATTTTCAGTAATGTACAGGATGATTATCAGTAATTTTTGCTCTCCGCGCCAAATGTATCGCGCGATCATGTGACTAATTAAATGGGCTTATTGGTTATTGTGTGACGCATTGCTGTTTTTTGGATCACTATTGACTCTCCATTAGGGTTGATCAGGTATTTGAACTTTATTTTTTTAATCATCTTTTGCTTAAAATTTTATTTTCAAGTCATTATCTAAGGCCCAATTAAACGAACTAAACTATTTTTTCCTGAAAATATGAAAAAATTGTCGGAAAATTTTGGAATTTTCCTGCGATAATTTTCAGTATTTTCTACCTCAGAATCATGGTCTGACGTCATGGCATCAATATTTCTATTATCAATATTTGCCTGGCTGTCACAAACATCCTGTATACTGAGATATATGTTACTGATATGTTTGTTTTATTCTGAGTCCTGGCATCCATTATTTATTTCCCCTTTCGAATAGAATATAGATAGGATAGGTAGTGTGGTACAAAGGCCACCAAGGATAGTCAATCTCGACTAGATAATATATATTTATACATAGTAAAGTCGAGCTAAACGCTAACAAGCGCATACCGAAAATAGTTCGAATTAGCTGCAAAATCTTGTGGTTGGACAGTTGATCACAGCCTGACAGCATTAAGCATTTCTCTGCGTGGTCCTGCTCTTTCTGTGCTGGATGCGTTACCACAGGACTACAACTACAGTAACATGATGGAAGCTTTGGAAGCCCGTTACGGTGAGCGCCATCTTGAGCACGTGTTCCGCGCTTAACTAAGGGAACGTGTACAACGGAGCAGCGAAACCTTACAGCAGTGGGCTCTGGAAATTGAAAAGCTAGTACGAAATGCTTATCCGACGGTGGATACTGCTATGGTTGATACAAATATAGTACAGGCTTTCATAGATGGCATCAGGGACCTAGAAGTCGGATCTACTGTGCGTCTTGCACACCATAAGTATATGAAAGAGGCATTAGCGCATGCACTTGAAGTAGAGGCCATTCGCCAAGAACCACGCTCGGCCAGGGTACGTGAAGTGGTCGAGGAAATGAAACAAATAAGGCCGGATAACCGATCTAGTAGACTTGGCCCCATTTGTTATAACTGCGTTGAGCACGGAAACATAAAATTTAACTGTAGGAAACGGAATGTATTTACGTCGTCATGGAAATTAAACTCTTCCAGCGGTGTTTAGGAACCTCCCTCTCAAGGCGTAAGGCAAATAGAAGAGTCTACGCAGCAGGAAAACTAGTAACAGCCAAGGCCAAGGGGCGGGTACTGGCTGATCGGAAGAATGCCACTGAAGTTGTTGTATCTCAGGCCTGCGGCGGTAATAGCTTGCGCATACCGGGCCAAGTGAATGGCAAGGATTGCACCTTTACATTGGAAACTGGTGCTACTAGAACTATCGTCAGACTGGATATTTATTCTACGCCGAACGCTAAAGAGAATATTTTTAAAAACCAAAACCACCCTAAAAATGGAACAACAAGCCATTAATAACGAAAAAAAAATCTACACAAAAGCTGAGATTGCAAAGATAGCACCAAGCCATCGTGGTAAACCGGAAAAATTCGGCCCCGCTAAGGTAGGGAAGAAGTCTATCAGTAAGCCAAAAGGCAAAGCAGGACCGGCTAGCGCAGAAGTCACGCCGCCAACCTCTCTTGAGAAGGCAAAGACGCCAACAGCATCGAAGAATACCCTAATGTGGGCTGACTCGATCTTTGGAATCGATGATTAGGATGCCACATTCATCATATTGATAACCTATATTGATATTATAATCCTATATATTGATAATCCTGTGTCCAATCACGAAGTTAGATGCCAGTCATATGATAAAACACTTGAATAAAAAACATTTTTCACTGATGACGAAAATAATGTCATCCGTTGGAATTTATTGCGTGACTTAGCGAATAACAAGAGAACTTGCTTTTTGAACTTAGCCAACAAACTGACCAATAGACATATTTATAGAATTTAAAAATGACATCATAAAGGTTAAATTAGCAAGTGTGCAAAAGCTACACAATTTTGTCAGCAGTTAAAATTACCGGAGTTCAAAAATTCAGATGCTACCGTTAATTTTTTACTACTTATGAACGACCTTTTTGACTCTCTCTCGCAGCTTAAAAATCTCTGAATTTAAAAAACCTTTGCAACCCTAAAATGCTACCCAATGTTTTACAATATTCCAAGGACAGGATCTTGGACCTTAAAATCTTGGCACAAGAGTCTCCCTGATAGATGGACAGGATGGGAGACATGTCGGGGTTCCAAAGAAGAGATTTTCGGAGATAAAGTGTCGAGCCCCATGTTATGAACAAACTAATGTTCGCCCTCCTAACGGTAGGGTTAGCTAAGGGCTTTTGACCCGAAGGCGGAAATCACCTCTCTGAAAAAGGTTATCGCGATATTAGGCTCAGACTCTTCGATCTTAGTCCTCCAGCGATCGCGAAAAAAGTGCGAGGGCCCGCTATCCGCGGGAGCTATTCAAACAGTCCACAGATGATTTAAGGCCGCTACTACATACAAGAGCAGAGATAAACCTCATCTTATCCGGGGAACGCTCAGAGTCCTAGGAAACTAGCCGCAATAGGGACTCATCCATATCTTCCTGTGGAAGGGAAAAGGAGAATAGGAAAAGAAGACCTTCGTCACCTGGCTCTGAAAAAAAGTCAAAGTTGGAGTCTCTAGAAGAAAGGATGAACATTTTTCATTCTTGGTCTCTTCGATCTAAGCCTGAACAGTCGATAGTGTCGGATGCTGTGATCGGATGAGTCGAGTTCCGACGAAAGTTCTTTCACTGAAGAAGTTGATGCAGGCTGGAAGGCACCTGGGTTAGATACTGGATTCGAAGAAAAGGGTGAAGATGGGCAGATTACCTGTGCTAAGTCAATATAAATAATGCCCTAAAGATAAAAATATCAATCTACCTTATGGTTTTAATGTATTGTAGCCGACTGGGCAAAAGAGGAACTCATCCATATCTTCCTGTGGAAGGGAAAAGGAGAATAGGAGGAGAAGACCTTCGTCACCTGGCTCGGAAAAAGTCAAAGTTGGAGTCTCGATCTAGGTTTGAACAGTCGATAGTGTCGGATGCTGTGGTCGGATGAGTCGAGTGCCGACGAAAGTTCCTACACTCAGAAGGCAGGCTGGGAGGCACCTGGGTTAGATACTGGATTCGATGACAAGGGTGAAGAGGGGCAGCTCACCTGTGTTATATAAATAATGCCCTAAAGATAACAATATCAACCTACTCTCCGGTTTTAATATATTGTACCGACTGAACAGAATAAATTTGATAATATAATTAAAATACCAAAAAAAAAAAAAAACAGTAACTAAACCCTCTACTAAGAGGGATAAGAGGATAATATACAGGCATAATTTAACGGGGATGATTTTATGTGCTGTCGGGAAGTGCCTCTCAAATGTATTAAAGGGAAATATTAACAATAAGGACTTAGTAGAACAACCAAGTGATACAGGAAAAATAGTGACAGAACTCAGTACATTTCTAAGTGCTGTGGATAAATAAAATAAAATAACTGTTTTATCAGGACTCTCAATCACTGAGATATTTTTTTATATGGTGGATTAAGATGTCATTGATTATTAAGATGTGATTCATGTTATTATCATTACCAAAAAGCTGTTTGGAAGAAAGCTAAAGAACTTATATATGACGGAGGGTCGAGCGGTGTGGGTGTAAACCCATCACTTTCCGGACGCCGATCCATGGTATTTTGAAGAAATAAATATTGGTATTAATTGTTCACGTATAATGAAGGTAGTTTACTGTTAAATCAACACAAAATAATTACAAACAGCGATGATGGAAATCGATTACTAATTCTAATTAAGAACGCGGTGAAGTCAGAGTGAGGTTAGGACAACCGTACCGTTCAACAGCCCAAAAATAAGTGAAGTCTAGGTCCGCCATAACCAACTGTCATCCGCCATCTTTCCCGCGCAAAAATCAGTGTTGCCAGCCTCACTCTGAATACACCCAAGTCTATGAGACTTGACGTTCCGTTTCACTCTCCACGACACGGCCATCTTGACATGTCACACGTCCTCGTGTGATGTCCCTGAAAAGAATGAATACCAGCTGCAGTATTCGAGTACTTACTCGGCCTATCCTGATCATGGTGTACTGAATTGGGATTTTACTAAAACAACCCCTTTTATGAGAGTAGAGGTTTATTCTTAATTAATTCCATCAACATTGCAATTTGAAATTAACGACTAAGATCTAAACACATCATTGACCAGTATTCACAAATCATACGACATTCCGTATACAGATGACTATTCTGATGTACATACTATAAATCAAGTTCATTTGCTAGGATCTCCAAGTATCTACAATGCCTCCTTCGAGCGTCAACGGTCGCCGCTATCACCTAAATCGAGCAATAGCGACTCATGCCACCTCTATCGAGTGACGATAACCATGCCACCTCCATCGAGTGACGATAACCATGCCACCTCTATCGAGTGACGATAACCAAAATGTTGCCTCAAACGAGCAATATATCAACTAGTAAAACTTAGCAAATGATACGATCCTTTAATCAAAACCCCTTTTCTACTCAAAGCATCATAAAATCAGTTCTAGAACAGTGGTCAAAGATTACACATCGTCTACGTTACTAGTCTCTAAATCACTACTATTTAAATCACTAGCTTCTACAGGAATATCATTGTCAGGCATTTTTCTCAAACGATCGTGTGCGTACTTATACGTCCGCTTAGAGTTTAAGGCCTTTAAAGTATACCGATCATTTTCTAGCACTTCAATGACTTTAAAAGGTCCTTTATACTTAGGGTCTAGCTTTGTCTGATTGCGTTCTTCGTTCTTTAATAACACAAAATCACCAACACAAAAGGGAACGATCCTAGCTCTTAATTTGTCAAAACGCGATTTATCGTAATCAGATACCTTTTTCATATTAGCTACAGCGATTGACCTAGCCTGTTCGATGTCAACGTTTTGTTCTAAATCATCGGCTAACATAATTCCTACAGGCCTAGTCACCTTACCTATAAACAATTCCAACGGACTGGATTGGGTCACACGATTAAATGAACTATTTAGGACTAGTTGCACGTCAGGAAGAGCTTCCTGCCAAGACCTATTAGAAGTTTCAGCCGCAGTGAGCATATTCTTAAGGGTGGACATCACTCGCTCCACTTGACCATTAGCCCTCGAGCTACCAGTAGCAATCAAGTGTAATTTGAAAGGTACTACAAACAGCAGTTTGTCCTATACCCGTCAAGGTAACAACATTATTCACACGTCGTCCACGGAATTTGTATGCCACTGATTCTCTAATTAAAGAACACTCAGCCCCAGAATCAAATGTAAAAAGAAACTGCTCACCAGAATTTCGCATCATTCCTGTAGGTGTGTTAACCACGCATACGTTAACTCGTTTCTCCGATGACCCGCTGGAACTGCTGGTACTGCTATCCGAAGTACCGCTTCTTCCACGGGGGCAGTTCTTCGCGTAGTGACCGACATTGCCGCAGCTAAAGCAGGTGACAGAGGTCGCCGTCGGGGTCTTCTTAGGAAGGTTATCGCCAGGCAAAGTCTTCGATCTAACATCTTGATTTGGTAGTGGCCCTTTTCTCAAACGGCATTGAATTGCTTTATGACCCAATTTTCCACATACGTAGCATTTGTTATGCGATGTCTCACTACTTTGACGAGGTCTCTTCACGTCGTGGGTATGATCGTTATGACTCGATGATTTGCGCTTCATAAACGATGTTGCCTTCAGTTCTTGCTGCATACGGTTTCTTGTTGTAATATCTTGAGTAAAAGATAACCGTTGGATACGATTATCAAACTGAGCGATGTGTGCTAAGATGGTTGACACAGCTATCTGCTCCACGCTAAGGTTATTCCATTTAGACATTACAGATGACATCAAAGAAGCCGCGTAAGAAGCCAAGCACTCGTTTTCCTTAGGTCTACCACTGTGTAGATTGATCAAAAATGCAGCAGCAGTTTCTGCACACTCGTACCTTGCAGTGAATAGATCCTTGAAATTGGCCCATGTCATTCCGGGGAAGGAAATTTGTGACAACCACGCGGAGGCTTGGCCTTTGAGCGCACGGCTCAAAGCCATCATGAGCTCCGGTCCTTGTACGTCTGGATTGGTGATGCACATGTCGGATGTAGTTACCCAGGCACTGGCGTCCACGGTGTCCTTGTCCGGGTTGAATTCCGGTAGCTGGATATCTTTCTTCGTAGACGGTACCTTCATAGCTTCAATCAGTGCAAGAAAATTGCGGTTTTGCTGCTCCATGATTAACTGCCATTTTGAATCGTCGTTAGTGGGCGTAACACGTGGATTTTCTTCATTATTGAATCCCACTTCTGATGACGGAGGGTCGAGCGGTGTGGGTGTAAACCCATCACTATCCGGACGCCGATCCATGGTATTTTGAAGAAATAAATATTGGTATTAATTGTTCACGTATAATGAAGGTAGTTTACTGTTAAATCAACACAAAATAATTACAAACAGCGATGATGGAAATCGATTACTAATTCTAATTAAGAACGCGGTGAAGTCAGAGTGAGGTTAGGACAACCGTACCGTTCAACAGCCCAAAAATAAGTGAAGTCTAGGTCCGCCATAACCAACTGTCATCCGCCATCTTTCCCGCGCAAAAATCAGTGTTGCCAGCCTCACTCTGAATACACCCAAGTCTATGAGACTTGACGTTCCGTTTCACTCTCCACGACATATATAATATACTCGTACATATACGAGTTTAATCACGCCTTCATCCCTTACGAGGTAGGCAGAGCACCAAGGGCCGGTAGGACCACATGGTGCCACTTCTGACCAATTTTGAGGGTAAAGTTGAGATGTACAAGTTCGGTTAGTAGTGACAGGTGGTCAGCCCATTGCCTACAAAACACCATGACCCTCTTGTCCATCTACTGACTTGTAGAGTATGGGAAGAGAAGCAGATGTGGTATTGTACGTTTTTTTTTTCACTCCCAGAGTAGCATAGAAAAAAAGTCAAAGAACTTAAACCTTTAATTTAATTATGTTATCCCGTTTCATCCAAAACTCGTATTTCTAATTCTAAGGCTTAGTACCCTTAAGTTCAGGGCCTAAACTAATGCATTCAAATCATTGTAGTTATAGAACATGTATCTCATTATTTTTAGATATCGTCTAGGCTTGTCGAAAAAATATCGATACATCGATATATGGATATAATTTATTCAATGTATCGATATTTTTGAGCGATATTTATTGTTTCGATATATCGAGGTATCGATATAATATTACAAGTATTGAAAAGGTATAAAAATCGATATTTTTATGATCAAAAAATCCTAAATCCTTTTTTATACTAACATTTTTTAACGTTTTTTTTGTTTATGGTTGACTCGATTTCCTGCTTTTTAATTTAGTACTAAAGTTGGCAACTTTGTCTGTCAAGTGTCAATGTCATTTCAGTGTCAGTGTCTGTCATTCAATTCAACTGTCGTCTGTCAGTGTCAGTCAGACTGTTATCCGTCCCGCGTATTATAACCGCAACGCGAGCGCGAGCGTATTTCTGTTTTTTCTGATTGTAGTTCTCAAACAATGTAACTAAGTAATTCAATCAATAATCAATTCACGTATTGTTGTTCTTGATTTATTAAAAATTATGTCTATTGACTAGTATTTATCTAGTAATGTAAGATGTGTAAAGTAGATTAGGCCAAATATTTTTTTTTTCATATCATACCGATATATCGATATTTTTAAATAAAAATATCGATATCGATATATTCAAAAATTACCGATACAATATATACAGGGTGTTTTTTCGTGGCCACCCTTAACGAAGGGTACGTACTCTATACATCAAATAAAGTAAGTTTATGCCAAAAAAATGCTGGGAAACAATGTAATTTTTTTTTAAATTAAATGTCTTAATCGGGCGAAATTTATAGTGTCCAGTGTTTGTGCTAGTTTTATCATAGGCAGATATCAATTATTTTTCGTGAAAAAATTTTAATACGCGCGTCTACTCGTATGTGAATATTCCCGTACCAGTTTTTACAGATGAAGCTACATTGGAATCTACTGTGCAATGTTCTTGAAATGTCCAGATTTGTCGGACGAGGAACAATTAACATCTTTATCATTGCAAAACACGAAGAACATCTCCATGTCGTGCACGACTGTTCGTACAGTGGCTCCACGTGCAGGTGCCTCCACGTCCAAAGACTTCGAGACTTCACCACTGAAGGATATAATGAAACAGAAGAAGCTAAATGGGAAGAAACACAAACAAGTGCAGTTCCAGACGGAGAAGTATGCATCGAAGAAGCCGAAAAGGGTAACAGTATACTCGGACGAAGAAGAGGATTATCAACCGGGAGAAATGTTCATGGAAACAACTGAGCGTAGAGGACGAGTCGGAAGCCGAATTAGATCTACACGAAAAGAGTACTATGAAGAAAAAACCAGAAACGAAAAAACTGAGGACACCGAGCGTGGAGTCGAACAACAGCGAGGATGCATTGAACGACGAGGGCTTCGCTTGTATGGTCGGAAATCTTGCCCAAGCTCACTCCTTGGTGTCAAATACTGGCAAAATCTCTCAAACTATTTTAATAAAGGACACAGACAGTTATGTTTCTATGTCCACTCCGGGAGAGTCTGGTTTGATGCTGGCAAAGCTAGAGCTTTACCCCTTCAAAGAATATTCGAAATTAACAAAAACAGATTATTGGCGCAAGAGAACCTTCTCGTCATTAATAGTAGTCTCTTCGAAGACTTGCCCTGTGTACAGTCAGATAATGAAGCTGAGGAAGGACATAACCAAACAAGTAATGAAAACCAAAAATGTAAAAGTCGAAAAAAGACCAATAACCGGCTGGAAGAGTGGCTAAGTTCGTTCATAATAACACCTACAAAAAATATATTATATACTGGTCATTGGACACAAGGTCCATTTAAGTATATGCCTAAAAATAAGCAACTTTTACAAACTTGTTTTCATAACATTAATCAAACTTTTGTAGATGACGGCGGCTTGAAATAGACGGCGCTGTAATCGCGCTAGCGGCATGTGCACCAAGACGTCATCGCGTGGTCATCGCCCCTATCGCGCGTATCGTTTCCCACTACGCGCACTACCCCCACCATCTGTCTATAAAACGGGCCGCAGCGTTGAGCCGGCACGCATTTCTTACGGATGCGTCTTGGTGTACGGACCGTTGTCTAACGCATGGTTGGCACCGCCTTTCTGACTCCCATAAATTATTTGGCTGTCATACTATAAATTTTGTATAGTAATATTATTTGTACTAATAAGTGGTAATTACTTATAACTTAGTCCACTAAATCTAATTTGATTAATTATTAATCTGGTTAATTATAATTATCTTTTAATTGTTATTTAAAATTACGGATTCCTACTGTTAAATAAATTATATCTTCCTATAAACTGGGTTTTTACTTCTGATGTCTGACCCCATTCCGACATCAGAAGTGGGATCTAACGACACTCCCACTTCAGAGCAAAGTACTCCAAATATTTTTTCGGAACAGATTGCATTATTTTCAAACGGCATGGAGGCTATACTTTCGAAAATAGCAGAAAACTTAACAGCTAGGCCTACTTCTGCACATTTCACCCCTCTAGTACCATTTGACCCCGATGATCCTATCTCAGATATAGAAGGATGGTGTCGATTATCCGAAGTCATCATTACAACTAAAAATGTAAAGGGGGTGGATTTAATTATGTCACTGACTCATTGCCTTAAAGGAAGAGCTGCCACGCTCTTAACTAAAATTCCACATGATCAATTTGAATGGTCAGCTATAAAAGAACTTCTACTAGCACAATTTTCTCGCCCAATGCTCATGCAAGATTACTTTGATCAGATATTAAAATTCCAAATTAATCAAGGTGAAGCTCCAGCCCAGGCTTGTCTCCGTTTATGGCAGCTGATTGAAAAAATACCCGAAGCACATTTACCTGATAAGGTGATTACAGGTTTTGCCATTTCTGTATTATCGCAGTGTGATGTCTTTATACGCCGTGAACTTAATTCTTCAATTATACACGATAAAAACCAGCTTTTCCGCGTATTACGGGGTATGAACTTGAAAAGGAAAACTGAACATTTTGAGTCTCATGAATTCGATCCAAAACGTCCTCGAACTAATTATGGTTTTCGGGGTAATTGCAACATTTGTAACAAACCGGGGCATCGAGCTTCAGATTGTCGTGAACGGAGCAAAGCGCCTTATAATGTTCCTAGTGTCACAGATAGGCGGCCCAACCAGAAGCCACAAGTCACCTGCTACGTGTGCGGCGATCGCGGCCACGTTGCTCCTAGCTGCCCCAAAAGAACGAACATCTCCAAGAAAGAAGACCCAGCAGCGTCGACAAGCAAGGAAGTTAACGTGTGCTCGAGGACCGCACGTGGCGTTATGGATTGTAATGGTATGCAGTTTACATTTATTTTTGACTCCGGCTCGGAGTGCAGTCTTATAAAAAAAAGTGTTTCACATTTAATTAATGGTAAAAGATCTTACGACGTTGTTAATATGATTGGTATAGGTGAAGGTTGTATTAATAGTACGGAACAGGTTATCGGTAACGTTAAAATTCAAAATATTCCGACTCAAGTAGTTTTCCATGTTCTTCCGGATGAACATCTTCGGGAAAATGTCTTGTTAGGACGAGATTTACTTCTAAACGGTATTTCGGTAGAAATTAGCAGTGACCACCTAATATTTAAGAAATCTAATTTACCGTCCAAGGAAACCAATATTTGTTCTAAGGTAGATCTTTGACATTGACTCAATTGATACAGACCTGACCGGACTTAACAAATTAAAACTTTACAAAATTCTAAAAAAATATCACAGTAACTTTATCAACACTCTTCCTACAACACGAATCAAAAGCGGTGAATTAAAAATCGATTTAATCGACCCTCACAAAACAGTGCATAGGCGACCTTATAGATTGTCCCCAGCGGAATCCAAAATTGTTGATGGGAAAATAATTGAGCTATTAGAGGCTAATATAATAAGAGAAAGTGCATCTCCTTTCGCAAGTCCTATAATTTTAGTAGAAAAAAAGGACGGCACTAGTCGTATGTGCGTAGATTTTAGAGAGTTAAATAGTAATACTGTGCCCGATAGCTACCCTTTACCATTGATTAGTGATCAAATAGATAAATTACATGGCGCTCATTATTTCTCCAGTATTGACATGGCATCCGGATTTCATCAATTACCGGTTCACCGCGATTCTATTGAAAAAACGGCTTTTGTCATTCCGAATGGACAATTCGAATATTTGACAATGCCTTTTGGCCTACGCAATGCCCCTCAAGTATTTCAGAGAGCAATTAATAATGCATTAAAACCCTTAAATGATGATAAGATTTTAGTGTACATGGATGAAGTACTATCTGCATCAGTAACTGTCGAGGAAGGTTTAGATCGTTTAGATAAATTGTTAAAAATACTTTCAGATTCAGGATTCTCATTTAACTTAATGAAATTAACTTAATGAAAAATCGTTTTTGAAGTTGAAAACTGAATATCTTGGCTTCGTTATTTCAGCTGGTGAAATACGACCTAACCCAAAGAAAATACAAGCACTTGTTAATGTTCCCATCCCAAAAACCGTCACACAAGTCAGACAACTGATAGGCCTAGCAACCTATTTTAGGCAGTTTATTCCAAATTTTTCCCAGCTGATACGACCTTTATACCCCTTAACTAAAGGAGAAGGATCCGTAAAATGGTTACCGGATCATGATGTAATTCACCAAAAACTTATTAGTGTGCTAACTTCAGAACCTGTATTAAAAGTTTTCGATCCTGATTTACCAATCGAATTACATTGTGATGCAAGTTCAGAAGGGTACGGGGCAGTTCTCATCCAAAAGTACAATGGCAACCCACATGTAGTCGCATATTTTAGTCGTAAAACATTAGAGGCAGAAAGTCGTTACCATTCTTATGAATTAGAGACGTTAGCTGTTGTAAAAGCGGTTCAACATTTCCGACACTACTTGTATGGACGAAAATTTATTGTTTTTACTGATTGTAATTCTTTGAAAGCATCACATTCAAAGAAAGAACTGACTCCTAGAGTTCATCGTTGGTGGGCCATACTCCAAGCTTTTGACTTTGAAATAACCTACAAAGAAGGTCGAAAGATGGCCCATGCAGATTTTCTGTCTCGCAATACATCTAATGACTCGAATAATTTTGAACCCCGGTATATAAATTTTCTTGAATTAGACAAAGGTTGGCTAACCGTTGAACAGGAACGTGATTCTGAGCTTTTCGACATAATCTGTAAATTACATAATAATCAATTACCCGACGAAGTGTCCCACACATATGATTTGAGAAAAGGAGTGTTGTATAGAAAAATTGAGCGCAGAGGGGTTTCTAGTTGGCTACCAATTATACCACGCTCTCTTGTCTGGTCTCTTATTAGTCATGTTCATAGCGAACTAAAGCATTTAGGTTTTGACAAAACTTTAGAAAAACTTTACGAACTATATTGGTTTCCAAACATGGCAAAATTCGTAAAAAAATTCATAAATAGTTGTGTCGTTTGTAAAACTTCCAAAGGCCCGTCTGGCGCACAACAGGTTCAGCTTCATTCGATTCCAAAAAAACCGATACCGTGGCACACTGTCCATCTCGACCTACGAGGGGGCGTTTTTAAGTTCGCGGAATCGGGGGTAAGACGTGGAAATAAAAATACAAGTTTATTTTTCCTTTTCAATATATTCTCCTGCAACCCTAATACATTTTTCAGATCTTTCAATTAGCTTATGTATACCCTCGAAAAAAAAAAATGTTTTTTCTTTGTCTGAAAAATAAGCTGAAACTGCTTCCTTCACTTCTTCGTCGCTTGAGAACTTCTTCCCCCGAAGTTCTTTTTTCATTTTTGGAAAGAGATAATAATCACTGGGAGCCAGGTCAGGACTGTAGGGTGGATGAACCAAAATATCGAAGCCCACCTTATGCAGGGAAGCCAACGCAACACGGCTCTTGTGCACAGGCGCGTTGTCGTGCAGAAGGAGGACACCTTTGGTTAATTTTCCCCTTCTTTTTGCCTTGATTGCTTCCTTTAATCGCTCTAAGATTGAAGCGTAGTATTCTCCGGTTATGGAGACACCTTTATCTTTATAATCTATCAACAAGATTCCTTCTGAGTCCCAAAAGATTGTCGCCATGATTTTTCCCGCCGACTGTGACACCTTAAATTTCTTTGGTGGTGGTGTACCTTTTTTGTGCCACTGCATAGAATCTTGTTTGGACTCAGGTTCATAATGATGAACCCAAGTTTCATCCCCAGTAACAATTCGAGTCAATACTCCATCCTGGTCTTCATTACAGAGGTCCAAAAACGCGCGAGAACACTCTACGCGCTGTTGTTTTTGAGGCGGCGTGAGCATTCTCGGCACCCACCTTGCACTGACTTTGGTCATGCCGAGATGATCGTGAAGAATTTTAAATATGGTTGTATCGGATACTCCAACCATTTCTGCGAGCTGTTTCTTCTTTAGTCTAGCATCTTCCAGTATTAATTTTTCCACTTTTTGAATTATTTCCGGAGTGGTCACCTCGATCGGCCGTCCTGGCCGAGGATCATCTTCAAGTGAGGCCCTGCCTTGCTTAAAAAGGGTATGCCACTTATAAACCATGGTTTTACCGGGGCAAGACTCCCCGTAAACGGATGACATCTCTTCTAGTATGGTTTGAACCGATTTACCTTGCTTGGTAAGGAACTTTATGACAGCGCGGTGCTCGATTTTCTCAATTTTTCACAATGTTCTTCCCAACTGAGTTGTTTGATCGACGATAATTCAAATAGTAATGGCCCGATTAAAACAAAACGTTCTATTTATACTAATAATGAGCTACTTAACCAGTTACGACTAAGGAAAGTACCCTCATTTATTAATTACCTACCCATTCCGCGAATATAAAAATGCACCCTCGTAACGGGGAAGTTAAGTGGTAAAAGCGCAAGAAAAGAATATTGTTCAGTATTGATAGACGCTTTTACAAAATTTGTTCTTCTCGAATATACTCCTAATTTAACCCTTAAATGCATCTTGTTGCCAAATGTATACATACGTATATGTTTCACGCTATTTTGTTGAAGTTGTGTGGCATGTGTTTCCGAACGCACTTATACGACCATAGATAATAGATTTATTGAATGTCTAAAAAGAAATTTTGCAAGTTTCGGCGGCAAATCTATTTTTTTTTTGACATTTCTATTTGGCGGTCGACTAAGTTTATAGAGTTATAAGAAGTGTCTCCGTAATTTTGTATTCATTGATATACGAGTGCTATTTCTTATAAAAAAATATATATTCTCAACTCTTATTAGGTAAGTTATTGATTTATTATATTTTACTTATAAATTTTATTTGATCTGTATAAAAAAAATATATAAAACTGTATGTTGCCAAATGTCTACATTATGCGTTTGTTGCATATTATGTGCATACTTATTACTTTCTTTGATTTGGGCTTTTAGCTAATTTTTTTCTCTTTTTAGGATGTCTAAACGGTTGACAGAGCAAGATATTGAAAATATTTTATCAGGTCTCGAAAATGGAGACATTTCTGAAGATGAAGAGTCTATAGGAGACGAAAATGACCTAGATTATTACTCGAATGTACAAGATCTCATACAGGATTTAGAAGAGGCAGAAGAAGATCAGTACAATGCAAATCCTGATTTACCTACTGAAGAAGACCATCTACCGGATGAGTTTTCAGTTCCAGGGCCTTCACTTAGTCACCCACTGTCAAGTATCATTGGCGCAGCGGCCTGGAGGCAACGAAGTAGGCAACTTATATGGAAAAAAGGCAATTTGGAATTTAGTGAAGACCGTATCAGATTTACAGGTAATACAGACCTTTCCCCAGAAATTGCCCAACTAGAAACACCATTTCAGTATTTTACGCTATTTTTTAACGATGATATATTAGTAAAAATCGTGAATGAGACCAACTTGTATATCACGCAAAAAGGCATTTCCAACTGCCCTCCTGTAAATGTAACGGAAATTCGTCAGTTTCTTGGCATTATTATATTTATGTCAGTATATCACTTCCCAAATGTAAGATCATATTGGGGTAAGTATGGCTTCAAATATATAATGGAAACGATGACGCTAAATAGATTTGAAAAACTACGATCCGTCATTCACTTCAATGACAACTCATTGCACAAGCCCGTTGGTCACCCAAATCACGACCGTCTGCATAAAATAAGACCTGTAGAGGCACATTTGAATAAGTTATTTTTGAGTGTGGCACCATTTGAACAGAGACTGTCCCTAGATGAACAGATGTGCTCTACGAAAGTAGCGCATTTCATGAAGCAGTACCTCCCCAACAAGCCCCATAAGTGGGGTTTCAAGCTATATGTTCTGTGTTCATTGTCTGGCTACGCTCACAACTTTGAAATTTATTCTGGAAAACAGGACATTCAAAACTTTGGTGATGAACCTGATCTTGGTGTAGTAGGCAACACAGTCATCAGATTGTGCCGTTCAGTTCCACGAAGAATGAACCACATAATTTATTTTGATAATTTTTATTCGTCAATTCCTTTGTTATATTACTTGCATACTCAAGGTATATATGCATTGGGCACAATTCAGAGGAACCGCCTCGGTAAAACCTGTTAGTTGCCGGTAGTAAAAGAGTTCATGAAGGACTCTGTTCCAAGGGGATTTCATATGAGGAACTCGTAGCAGACTATGAAGGCGTGGATATCTCGGTAACTTGTTGGAAGGATAATAAGCCTGTTACGTTGGTATCTACTTATGTTGGTTCCCAACCAGCTGAAACTGTCAGCAGATTTGATAAGAAACAAAAGAAAAAAGTCTCTGTTGCCTGTCCAAAAATCGTAAAAGATTACAATGCCCACATGGGTGGAGTAGATTTGATGGACAGTTTTTTGGGCCGCTACAAAATTCGAATCAAAAGTCGAAAATGGTACATTCGATTATTTTATCACATGATAGATATGGCGATAATAAATTCATGGGTACTTTATAAAAAACACCACCCAAACATGACACTAGGTGATTATAGATCAGATCTTGCGGATACATTGTGCAATTATAAAAAAAATACTGAACCCAAAAGAGGAAGGCCTTCAAGCAGCAATATACACCGGGAGATAGAAGCAAAAAGACATCGGGGTCCAATGAAACCCGTTCCTCCAACAGACGTGCGGACTGATGGCTTAGGCCACAATGAAAAAAGATGCACTTCTAAAAATAGATGCAAACTTCCCGGTTGTAAAGGATTTTCGCGGACTGAGTGTACTAAATGTAAGGTGGCATTGTGCCACACTAAAAATCGAAACTGTTTTGCTGTATTTCACTCAAAATAGTCTGTATATTATTTATTTTTAGATTGAGTTGATTAATAGGCTCCTACAAATATGTAAGCATAAATTTAGATTCATTAAATTTAAATTTTTCAGAAAACTATCGATATAAATTAGCGATATTTTTTCCTGCGATATATCAATTTTCGATATTTATTTTCAGATATCAAAATCGATATATTTTTAAAGCTCTGCTGTCTGGCGTCTGCTCATGCGTCACATCATGTTTTTGACCAATCCGATTTCTTAAATTTAGAAAATATGCAGTAGGCTGTATGGGTTTAGTTTCTTTGCTTCAAATACAAACAAAAATTAAAAAATTACACTCTATGACTTGTTTGTCTATGACAATGACATTGCTTGTTGGTTTGGTTGGTATCACTGCACTGGACTGACTGCATTTTAGTTTAGAGTGTTGGTACGAACGTTGTTTTGTTGTGTTGTCACGAGTAAACTAAGCGTAGCTTATTGTTATTTTTTTGTGTGAATTGTATTTATGTTAAATGTCATGTCTGCTGTATGGAAGTTAGCGATAATTTTGGCAATTTTTATAAATAATTGCAAATTGGGCAAAAAATATCGATATATCGAAATTCGATATTTCTTGGGTGATATATATCGATATATTTGAAAAATATCGATATTTTTTTCCATTTGCCCATCACTAATAAGTAAAATTTACTTACACACCTACTCAAAATATTAGAGATCCTCAGAGCTCTTTCGTTTTCGGCTTGTGGAAGTTACCAAAAGAGTATTGGTCTGAGAGTTAGCACATATATGTCACAGCCTTCAGTATCAAGAGCTCTTCACATTGTGCTGGATGCTCTTAACCATCCAACTATAGAGCGAAAATATGAGCTTTCCCCAAAATGCTAGAGAAAGACAAGTTTTATACAAGAAAGAATTACTACAAAGAAAAATTTTAATGACTGAAAGTAAATATTGTTTATGTATCCATCTATATTCTATCTATCTATATATCTTCTATTCTATACATATAATAAAATTGTAACGCATCGATGTTTGTGCACGCTACTCTCAGAAACGGCTTAACCGATTTTGATGCAGTTTTCAGGAATATATTGTGACAGGTCCCACTTAACATATAGGCTACTGTTTATCCCGGATAATATCGACATTTTGTTTTTTCTGCCGTCCATGCTGACGGGATAAAAAGTGGCCTATATGTAAGTGGGATCTGTCACAATATATTCCTGAAAACTGCATCGAAATCGGTCCAGCCGTTTCTGAGATTAGCGTGCACAAACAGAATTTTTGAATTTTGATCCGTTACAATTTTATTATATGTAGAAGAGAAGGTGGTATCGTAGCCACTGCTGTTAAATTGGCCCCCTGCTTTAATAAATATAACCAGTAACGCCATCTTCATTTCTGTTTTTGCACTACGTGCGTCACAGCACAGCGGCTTTTTTACGCCACCTAATTGGCCCAAAAAGTTCAAGCTCTCTGATTGGTCAGATCGAGTCGCCGCATGTCATTTGCAAAGTTTTGTTGTGCGTTAAACATTTGGTCAGAAAAAATATAAAAACAGATGTTTTGTGCATCCTCACGAACAGAACATCATCAACATTAGCCCTGGTGTGCATAATTGAAGGTAAAACATGGATTTTTCTGATTTATTCGTATTTGTGCCTACTTGTTTTCAGAGTGTGATATTTTCAATGCGGCCTCCCATAACTGTGTATAATATGGCCCCCGGGGCCATATTAGATGCAGGTCGTGTAGCTGATGTTACAGAATTGACAGTCTTCATTGTTTTTATTGGTTTTAGATGCCACGCACTTCTAATATGTCACCTGGACGTAAAAGAAGAACGTGGGATCCAGTACAAATGGAGAAAGCCGTGGACGCTGTTAGGAAGAAATTGATGGGATTTAAAATGGCAGCAAAAACTTTTGCTGTCCCTAGAACCACTTTAAGAAGACTGACTAAAGATACCATGTCAACCGAATCAGTGGTCCGAAAGCCCTTAGGTAGACGAACTATACTTTCCCCTTTCATTGAAAAAAAACTGATTAGAGTATCTATTGTTCATGGAGGCTTAATATTATGGCCTGACACGGATGGACGTTCGTCGACTGGCTTTTCAGCTGGCATCGAGAAACGAAATTTCGCACCCATTCAGGAATGAGGTAGCAGGACGAGCGTGGTTAGACCACTTTCTCAGAAGGCATAAAGATGAGTTGTCACTTAGAAGCCTAACAGGCACATCCTATGCTCGTGCTCAAGGTTTCAACCGCGAAGCAGTCAAGATGTTCTTTGATATTTTACAAGCTGAGTTTGAAAAGAAACAATATGTTAAATTAAATTAAATAAAAAATGTTAAATTCATTTCGGAAAAGAAAAATGCTAATGTAATAAGAGTCATAGAAAGTATTGTACCATCAGTGAAAAATTTAATAAGAACAATTGAGGGGATGCAAGCCATTTGGAAAATAATACATCAAAAGTATTCTTTAGACCTAATGTTAACTAGAAACTTTAATCAGGATCCAATTGAATTTTTTTTTTGTAACATACGCAGTCTTGGAGTTAAAAATGTGTCTCCAAACTGCCACACATTTGAAGGTGCCTTCAAAACTGTGCTGTTAAATAATTTTAGTTGCAGTTAGTTTAGTTTAGTTTTAGTTTTTTTAAAGAAAAAGAAGGTATAAATAAGATTATAACAGAAAATAAAAATATTGAAGTTAGTGAAGAATTGTATGTTGGGCCCTGACAAAATTCTTAGCCAAAATAGTTAAGTCTTGTAAAAATTATAAGCAAACCTTACTATCTAATCCTGAGGATGAAGAGAATAGGTACATAAGGGCTAGGAATATGACAAAGAACAGCGATGCTTGTGCTACCACCTCTAAACAATTATCGTATTGTTTTAGAGAAATCCCAGACATCACCACAACTTTACTAAAAACTAATTTAAGTAGGTATAATTTTAAAAACAACATTAAGTTATTGTCAAATATGTTTGTGTCTTATCCATTTTCTTGTGATAAGCACAAAGACAGGCTTAAAGATTTTTTCACTGAATCCACTATAAATATTTTAATATTTAGTTGGTGCAGATCCATTAATTAATCGCATTTTGGGTGGCAAAATAATAAATCAAGATTTAGATGATCCTTTTAAACATAAAGTTCAAATGTATTTTAATTCACATTGTAAAAAGTATAAAAAATAACTTGTGAAAGACTTTTATTTTTACTTATCTGTTAGACGTTTGAGTAATCAATACTTTTACATTACTTGGTATTAATTAAAATATTATTCTAACGTCCAGAAGAGGAGTAAAATGAAAAGTCTGTTCAAAAGTTAGATTTTTGTATAAAAAATATTTGATATAAAAACACATCTGGAGAAGCTATATAATACTGGAGAGACCATATATTTATTAGGTTTGTAGAATTATTTAGAAGGTACCTAATTTTGTTGCACTTTTAAGATAAAAATATTTTTTTACAGGTGATTAAGGCCCAAAGAATCTATCTAATGACATCATGTAAAAACCCAGCACCTGAATCTCCAGAAGAGCACTACAACAAGCTTCATAGTACAGCCAAAAATAGTGCAGAAAGAACTATTGGTGCGCTAAAAGGCAGGTTTAGGTGCCTCCTGGCTCATAGAGTTTTACACTATAATCCAGAAACAGTGTCTAAAATAGTTGTGGCTTGTTCTGTGTTACATAATATCTGTAACCGAGCAGGGATGCCAGCTCCAACATTGCCCTCAAATTTGAAACAGGAGGAAGCACGTGTTTACTAGAGACAGGCCATGGAAGGTCCACAGGTTCTGATAATTTAGATAAGAGGTCGTGAGTGTCGCGAACACCTAATTAACATATTGTGGAGAGCAAGGAATTATTAACTATTTTATTAGAAGTAGTAATTTAGGTAACAATCAATGGCAGTCACCTTTTCCACGTTAGCGAATTTATTCGCTGGAGTAGGAAATTTTGAGTACGAAGGTGAAGCGTACTACGTTAAATGTCCAACTGACAATGTCCTTGGCATTTTATTCTCGAACCTGGAGCATTAATAGGGCTTAATTTTATTAGTAGCAGTAATAATAGGTAGCGTGTATTGATAGGGAATATTTTTGAAGAATTGCAATAAAACTTTCAATCAAAGATTTAAGTATATATTTTATTCATTGCTCTATATTTTATTCCTATTTTAAAAATCATGTAGAAAGCTTTTTATTTTCTTATAAATTCTTTATTTCAATATAGAAACTTTATACAAAGGCAAACCTAATGCTACATCTTCAAACCAGCAATCCAAATGCAGAGCTAGCTAGCACAGCTAGATATAAAACGATACGAGTAAATACAAGTACAACATACTCGATACTTTTTTCGATACCAAGTACTTTTAGTATCGATACTTTAAAATGAAGTATCGAGTAGGTATCGGTCGAAAGTACTCATATCAGTATGCAAATATAGTTATTTCATTTCAGCAATAATAAAAAAATTGCACAATTTAAATTGAAGTTTTTGAACGCATCCTAGTCCTAATTTGGTGTAGTTGAGTTGGCAAGCTTGTTTGCCCGAAAAAAAACCGTCAGTCGCCGTCATCTGAGGTCGCCGTAATCCCTGCACGCGCAGCACGTACTTTAGTAGACATATAAGGCTATGGGGTTTAAAACGATGTCTTCTCTACACCTTATGGCTTGACAGCAAGCACGTAATTACCGGAAGAGAAAATGACTACAGTAGACTAAGGTTTCTCTAGGAAGCCATAACAAAGTTGCCATTATAAAATATAATATATTTTGCACATGGTCACATATGCTTACAGATTTTAATCGTTTCACGTACATCACTATTTGTTCACTCATCATTCATTCAATTACTTCGATTATGACACTGATAGATGTCAAACGTGTTCTGTTATCTTGTGTTATCTTCAAGCTCATGTTCAAGTGTTAAGGCGGGTTTTTTAACTATGTCATCGTCGTTGAATATAAAAAAGAAGTGAGTATGAGTATTGCATTACGGATAGCTCTCGAGTTTTTCAAGTGTATAGCATTTTTACAACTTTCAGGTTCTCAAGATGCACAAGTGCCCAAATCAAGCACATAATAGAATATATGGATTCCCACCGCAATTTTGCGAATGGGGAATTTGGTGGGCCTATGGGGCAAAGGTCCAATATACAGAAATGGGAAGAAATAAGGGATGCAGTCCTAGGAGCTAGGTCTACATTAAGTTCGGTGCATAAATATTGCACCATTTCGGGGCTTATTTTAAAAATTTTCGAAGAATTCCGCCTCAAGGAGCTCTAACGGATCACACAATTGCCGAACGTTATGCCGTTGTTTCTTCCGCCTTTCCTTTTCCGCGTAAAAACTAAGCAAGTAATTTGCGTACACCCGAGACATTTTTCTAGTATTTATTTGATAAAATATAACGAAAAGTTGTAGCAATAGATGAGAGACATACGTTTAGTCTACGCGTCATGCTGCGCCTACTGGTCGCCGCGCCGCCATAATATTTTGTCGCTATGTCGTGACTGACAGTTTGAATGATGATCTGTTCCGCGTCCCGCTGATCTTACTAGCCAGTCAGGTGTTTCTTTGGTTTTTAATTTCGTGAGTTATTGAAAATGGGGCCTCCGAAGTCTAGTGTGGAAATATTTTAAAAAAAAAGATAATAAAGAATGCCAATAATACTTGTTACGGTTTTTACTCTAAATTTTACAAAAACGATTCGATACGAGTAAGTATCGATACTTTTCAATCGATACCGAGTAAGTATGAATACTTGACGACCGATACTGTATCGAGTAAAGTATCGATACCTCTATGGTATCGTTTCATCCCTAAGCACAGCAAGTGGAACAGCTAGAACTAGAAAACTGATAAGGAGGTGAACATAGCAGAAGAGTGGAACGTACTGGGAGCTATCCCAAATGATGAAATCTTGCTTTCATATGATGGGACTCCCATGCCATTCAGAAACTCCTCACAGACTTCGTCCCATTCTTCTCCAGAACGAATGTTAGAGGTTGGAGACTGGACGTCAGCCTATAATAATGAATAGAGGAATACTGTGACATACAATATAAGCAAGACAGCTGCGCTTCACAAATATTGTATTTATTTCCAATGGAAATTGAAAATTTGGAAGAAAATATCATGGTAGACTGGGTGCAGCTGATGATCAAAAAGAAATTCTTGGTGCACCAATTGGAATGGAGATTCTTAGCAGAATAAACAATATTTTGATTGAAGGTATTAAGCCAGAACAACTGGACATATTAAAGAAAAATTGCCAAGTTCCAGAAAATGTCCTTCCCTTTCTCTGCAGGCACCTAAATTAAATAAAGAACTATCAATAATCATTCTGTCACTAGCATCACTATTTCAGCCATGAAAAGTCCACAAGAACGTAAGCCTCCCCCAGAGCACGCTACAATGCTAAAGTGCGTTTCACCAAATAGTACCGTTGAATGATGGCGCTAGTTACAATGTATGTGACTACATTATCGGTATTATTACATACATATCAAAAATATGTTAGTTTCGAAATCACGCATATCAGGAGTAATTTTATGAAACAAACTGTAATGGGAGAAGGACTTCTCTTCTTCAGGAGCGTCGTTCCTGATTCTGTGAACTGCGACGGCGTAGCGTTGTATGGAAATGAGAAGGGACTATTCTGGTCTCTCAATTTGACGGTTAAGAACCTGATTTTTCCTGATCCTAAAGATCGGATGAATTGCGCAAAGGCTCGCGAACTCTTGTCGAAGAGCTTGGGATCGAAATGCGAAATTAGGGATCTCCACCAAATGGTGCTAGAAGGGAAGTCATGTTACCCGTCAAGGTCGTGAAAGGATCGTGAATTAGGTCTTAACAAAAATAAAATTTTACGTCGTACAGTTGCATTGTGTGTAGTTTGTAACAAAATTATTTCGCAACGACATCTATAGATAGAGAGTAGAACGATAATCGAAATTAGCTCAGCTTTTGATTCTCTTTAAAAATGTATAGGTAGTCCAGTATGCAATCGATTGCTAGTTTTTTCCGTCAGACATTGATGTCTCGGTTTGAAAGTATTTAAACAATTGCAATGATTCCTAGCTTTCTTTTCAAAATTCTACCGAACAAGATGGAGGTTTACATCCTAGATCACGGAGCCAAGAGACTCCATTTTTAATTTGCATAAAGCACATATCTTCAAAAGATTTATCTTTCTAAATTATTTAATAAAGAGTAATATGTAAAGAGAAAGTGAAAAATATCTATCATGTAAGTATTTTTAAATTTGTTTGTCAACTCTTATTTATTGGATTTTCTATTTTGAAGTTAGATATTGAGGATTTGCCTTGTATTCCCATAGAATTTGTGATGGGTCTTGCTGTTCTGCGGGATGCAAGCTACATAGGCCCTGGTAGGCCTGCCTGAGCTCAATCCACCAAATCTACCACCATGGGCAGCATGCCACGTGTTTCCAGCTGAAAGATGACCATGTGGGGTCTTTTCCTGTCCGTGCCAGCCATCCTTCCGCCGTTCCACGGGGAAAGTATTGTTCCTTACCTATCTAATTGTAGTTTACCTTGATTTAAGCTATATTTAAACTGAGACCTGTAAACTCTTTCAGTACTTAAAAGAAAAAAATGATCGTGATGATGAGGAGATTCCGTAGTTTTCGGGAACGTTGAAGACCAAAAATCACCCTGTATATATATATACTTTATTCCATTTCCGACATCACTAATATCGTCGTTACTAGATCACATCGAGTGAGCGTCTCATTTCTTAATCACTGCCAGTCACCATGTTTCCAGATGAATAAAGTGGAGTACCAACCTACTTCCGTTGTGGAAGTTATGAAGTGTTGTGTTTTGGTAGTAATAGCAGAAAATACGATGTGACGGGTGGCACAGCACTGCTGCTCCATCCGATACGCGGTGTCCCCGCACTAGCGTTCTTGTATAGTCTGTGGTCCCGTTTCCCGCGCGATGAAAGTTCTCTCTTGTATTTTGATTGTAGTTTCAATGCGACGCCATTAGTATTAAATAGTTTAATTAGTAAATAAACCAGGTATTTTTCAGTCTAACAGCTTCAGAAGTGCGATATTTCTCATGCCTACAATTGGTAATATTAATAATTGTGTGGGTTTCTGTAAGAAATAACTCGCATGATCGTTGACTGTACCCTGTACCATATTCTTAAAAGTATGTTTTGTGTTTTTCGTTGCTATAAATTTGCCTTACTAACTGTAATAGTGATAAACCATCGTTTTTAAACAGTTTTACATTGAGTTTAGTTGTAAAACTGTGGATATTTGTGTTGTGTGTGTGCATGAACACAAGTTCTGGCAAGATTGAGAACTAACACTGGGTTCTTGGAGTATGCTTTATAGATTTTGGGTGAGGTCACCGCTTGCACGTCTTGGTTGATGAGTCTCAAAGCTGAAGAATGCACTTTTACATGCAATTGCACCTGTTACCAATCTTCTAAGTGCATTGGTATCCAGTATCAACTTGGTGAGCTGTATCATTTTTATTATATTAAGCAGAACTTTAATGCTGAATGAGGGCTGCTCTAGGCGTTAAATACTAGCCTATGATTGGTTTAGTGTAAAAGAATTGGTGCATTTAAGTTCATAAACAATTTATGATTATTTAACAATTGTGTATATGAAGTTTCTGTAAATTATGTTGTAACCTTTGTGTAATTGCATCTCTTGTGATATTGATGACATTTTCAAAGTGCATTTAAAAGAAATAATTGAACAGATTGAACTATTAATAATTTGAAACTTAATTTTTATTATTACCAGTCATTGGACTCTTATAAGCAAATATTGATTAGTTTATTATTGTTTTGTGTGTGCTTAGACTATATTAATTAACTAGCTTACTTTCATTTAAATTGTAAAATTTCATATTTTTGAGTTTCTATAATTATTACTATGGGTCGGCATAAGAAAAAAAATAGATCGGATAGTTCTTCCTCATCCGAACTGTCAGGAAGACATTCTAAATCTAAGAAATATAAGAGAGATTTAATGAGAAAAGAGTGTCGAATTGAAGCTCTAGAAGGGCTTATAAAGGAATTGCGGAAGAGTAAGGATTATCACAGTGAAAAGGTATCTGGGAGTCCCGGACCGTCAACTTCAGTGCAGTCAGTGGTGCGCTATGTTGGGAGAAATGAATTTATACCTGAGTTTGATCCGCAAACATCTTCTGTGTCCATTGAGCATTGGATCCGTAACTTGGAGAGTATTGCTAAAATGCATGCTTGGGATGAGCGTACCTTAATATGCAATTGCACTTCAAAGTTAAGAGGTTATGCTAAAGGTTGGTATGAGCGTCAGACTTGTTATGACATCAGCTGGGACCAGTGGAAGGAAATGTTAATAAGCTATCCCAAATTAGAGAGCTTGTCAATAGAGTTAGATAAAAAAATGAAGACCCAATAAAATTTTATTATGATAAGTTAGGCATTGGTATGTCATGTGACATGAGTGATGATATTATAGTTGGAGCAATTATAGGCACTCTTGGAGATAAATTGCTTGAGGTAGGAGCTTTATCTGCTGGTTGCCATGACACCAATACCCTGTTGAAATATTTAGCATCTATGAAAACATCAAATTATTCTGAAATAACATCAACTGCAGTATCTGATGATCATGTTAAATCAAATAAAATGATACAATGTTTTGAGTGTGGCAAGGTTGGTCACAAAGCAATAGCTTGCATGAAAACTATCAGGGAAAAGAAAGATGACAGAAAATGTGCATTTTGTGATCGCCTTGGACACCTGGAAGAGGACTGTTTTGTAAAGAAAAATCAAAATAAACATTGTTCCTATTGTAATATCAAAGGCCATATGACTGTAGAGTGTAGGAGGCGTAAAGCTAAACTACAAGATAAAGTTGTAAGGAAAATTCAAACTATTTGTTGTGAAGTTTCTGATTAGTAAATATTTTAAAGCAGTTCTTATAAAACAGTTCATGTCTAAAGCTTATATAGATTTTGGCAGCTTATGCAACACAATGATAAAGCTTTTGTGAGAAATGTCATCTTGTGACTATAGTTAATGAGGATATTATTGTTTAATAATATGGTGATACATTGACATTACCACTGGGTTCAACATTATTCTTTACTGAACACACAGAAAACATAAAAGATGATAATATAAAAAAAAAATATGTACAAAAACAAGCTTTTCTCTGACAGAGATTTCTTCCAGCTAACCAGTTAACTTTTTGTGATTGGTAAATATAGTTTTCCAGAGAGCCATAAATGACATCCTTGATCCTGTAATCCAGGACTGTGCAGAGGTCTACATTGATGATGTCATTGTATGGGGACAATGACATTGATGATGTCATTATATGGGGACAAGATTTTGAAGCGATATCAAATCTCCAAAGGTAAAACTTGGTATTCATTCTAAGGTAAGTCGAGGAATTGGAATACCCCTCGTTGAATTACCTTGTGGCTTGAGACCGCGCCTTAATGGAGGATGATTTACATCATGCTAAATTTGCTCATCATGCTCCCAACGATAGTTATGAAATTACCTCAGCCGCCTGGGGCAAAAGAGGGTATAGAAATATAGCATGCGATAAACTTAGGCTTAGGTGTGCCAGACGAGAGGTATCGTCTGATGAGGAGGTGTCAAAACTGACTCTACCTTATGTTTATTTAGTCCCATTAATTTAGAGTAAATTATCCTTTTATTGTTTTGTTGTATCACACTGCCGCATGGGGCTTTACCAATCTGCCGCACGGGGCTTTACTAATGTGCCGCTCGGGGCTTTACCAATCTGCCGCACGGGGCTTTACTAATGTGCCGCTCGGGGCTTTACCAATCTGCCGCACGGGGCTTTACTAATGTGCCGCTCGGGGCTTTACTAACCTGCCGTACGGGGCTTTACACATTTGCCGCACGGGGCTTCACACACTTGCCGTAAGGGACTCAATATCAGCCGTACGGGGCTTAACACATGCCGCAAGGGGCTTAACACATGCCGCAAGGGGCTTAAGATCTGCCGTCAGGGGCTTAAGATCTGCCGTCAGGGGCTTAAGATCTGCCGTAAGGGGCTCAAGATCTGCCGTCAGGGGCTTAAGATCTGCCGCAAGGGGCTCATGATCTGCCGTCAGGGGCTTAAGATCTGCCGTCAGGGGCTTAAGATCTGCCGTAAGGGGCTCAAGATCTGCCGTCAGGGGCTTAAGATCTGCCGCAAGGGGCTCATGATCTGCCGTATGGGGCTTAAAATCTGCCGCAAGGGGCTCAAGATCTGCCGTCAGGGGCTTAAGATCTGCCGCAAAGGGCTCATGATCTGCCGTAAGGGGCTCAAGATCTGCCGACAGGGGCTTAAGATCTGCCGCAAGAGGCTCAAGATCTGCCGTCAGGGGCTTAAGATCTGCCGCAAAGGGCTCATGATCTGCCGTAAGGGGCTCAAGATCTGCCGACAGGGGCTTAAGATCTGCCGAAAGGGGCTCATGATCTGCCGTATGGGGCTTAAAATCTGCCGCAAGGGGCTCAAGATCTGCCGTCAGGGGCTTAAGATCTGCCGCAAGGGGCTCATTATCTGCCGCAAGGGGCTTATGATCTGTCGTAAGGGGCTTAAGATCTGCCACAAGGGGCTCATGATCTGCCATAAGGGGCTCATGATCTGCCATAAGGGGCTCAAGATCTGCCGCAACGGGCTTGAGATCTGCCGCAAGGGGCTTATGTTCTGCCGTGAGAGGCTTAGCAACTGCCGTAAGGGGCTTAAAATCTGCCCAAAGGAGCTTGAGATTTGCCGCAAGAGGATCAACGTCTGCCGCGGCCCGCGACGGACACATCATACCAAAGGACTCCGAATTCTGAAGACTGGAATGGTGCAACAGATGCTGTGGTGCTCCTTCGAGGCCGAAGGATTCGTCCAGACGACCGAACTAATAGCAGAAAATACGATGTGACGGGTGGCACAGCACTGCTGCTCCATCCGATACGCGGTGTCCCCGCACTAGCGTTCTTGTATAGTCTGTGGTCCCGTTTCCCGCGCGATGAAAGTTCTCTCTTGTATTTTGATTGTAGTTTCAATGCGACGCCATTAGTATTAAATAGTTTAATTAGTAAATAAACCAGGTATTTTTCAGTCTAACAGTAGAAAGACTATTGTATGTTATGTACATATTATTTTTGACACTAACATGATACCTTCCTATTCTAGTTTAGCCAAAGTTCAATATACTCATTATGTCTTCGTAATACCTTTCAAAAATATTTGCTTCTATTAAAAATATTGTATCTACCATCACTATTAAAAGAAGATAATGCAGAAATTCAGTCGGGCGTGTGCATACTTTAAAGTGTGGAAATGTTAAAAAGCAAACGGTATCAGCTCTCTCTGGTATAAGCTCTTTTTTAATTTGTAACGCTAATATGGAAATTATTAGTGTGGATGCTAGCTATGGAGGAGTTACTAATAATTCGTTCATTTGGGTTAATCATCCCCTAAACCAGCATTTAAAAGATATAAGCAGCAATGAGTCTATCTATATGGTCACTACGTGTGTATAAAATTTCCTTGTAATATTTAACAATGTGTTCTAGAATCTTGGAAAGCATTAATGAACCAATATGCACACATTCATCTGTACTCCATAGTATACCTACATACCTACCCGGAATGAAAAATATTTTACAAAATTTAAATTTTTACATTCAATTAATACTTATGAGCAATTTGAATTTACACCAAATTAACATATTCAAACATGCTTTATTTAAATTTTAGATGATTCTGGATATGCTTAAGGACAATATAAGATGGCTCCCATAACAGACAGTATTCCTGGTACTGAAGACACACATTATGTTCATGTGAGAAAAAGAAAAATTATAGAGAGATCGTTTCTTGATTGTAAACAGAGTTCTTTATTATGTTCTACCAGTGGTAGCATTAATTGTAAATGCTTGCGTAGTATTACACAACATGACTGCCAAGTTGAATATTCCCGTACCAGTTTTTACAGATGAAGCTACATTGGAATCTACTATGCAATGTTCTTGAAATGTTCAGATTTGTCGGACGAGGAACAATTAACATCTTTATCATTGCAAAACACGAAGAACATCTCCATGTCGTGCACGACTGTTCGTACAGTGGCTCCACGTGCAGGTGCCTCCACGTCCAAAGACTTCGAGACTTCACCACTGAAGGATATAATGAAACAGAAGAAGCTAAATGGGAAGAAACACAAACAAGTGCAGTTCCAGACGGAGAAGTATGCATCGAAGAAGCCGAAAAGGGTAACAGTATACTCGGACGAAGAAGAGGATTATCAACCGGGAGAAATGTTCATGGAAACACAACTGAGCGTAGAGGACGAGTCGGAAGCCGAATTAGATCTACACGAAAAGAGTACTATGAAGAAAAAACCAGCAACGAAAAAACTGAGGACACCGAGCGTGGAGTCGAACAACAGCGAGGATGCATTGAACGACGAGGGCTTCGCTTGTATGGTCGGAAATCTTGCCCAAGCTCACTCCTTGGTGTCAAATACTGGCAAAATCTCTCAAACTATTTTAATAAAGGACACAGACAGTTATGTTTCTATGTCCACTCCGGGAGAGTCTGGTTTGATGCTGGCAAAGCTAGAGCTTTACCCCTTCAAAGAATGTTCGAAATTAACAAAAACAGATTATTGGCGCAAGAGAACCTTCTCGTCATTAATAGTAGTCTCTTCGAAGACTTGCCCTGTGTACAGTCAGATAATAAAGCTGAGGAAGGACATAACCAAACAAGTAATGAAAACCAAAAATGTAAAAGTCGAAAAAAGACCAATAACCGGCTGGAAGAGTGGCTAAGTTCGTTCATAATAACACCTACAAAAAATATATTATATACTGGTCATTGGACACAAGGTCCATTTAAGTATATGCCTAAAAATAAGCAACTTTTACAAACTTGTTTTCATAACATTAATCAAACTTTTGTAGACATGTCATATCGCGAAATATTTTTAAAAACACGTAATATATCTATGAATAAGTTAATCTATGTAGCACTATGGAATAACGTAGGTGAATATTATTATGACATTCCAAACTCTGTACAAATCTTAGAGAAATTATTACTTCATCAACAGCAATCTAAATCAGAAGTATATAGTTTTTTGAAAAACTTATTTTATGTTATAGACAAGAAAGTACCTAAAAAAAATTGTCTATGTGTCTATAGGTCCTGCCTGCTCTGGCAAAAATTTCTTTTTTGATTGTTTAATACATAGTTGTGTTAATTTTGGTCAAATTGGTAACTTCAATAAGTACGATAGATTTCCACTACAAGATGCCATGCAAAGGCGAGTGTTATTATGGAATGAACCCAATTTTGAGCCTGGATTAGAGGAAGTGTTAAAATTACTTTTTGGTGGAGATACTTGTCCAGCTCGTATAAAATATGAAGGTGACGCTTGTATCCAAAGGACATCTATTATTGTACTAACAAATCGTGACGTCATACCAAACGACGCTACTTTCGATTCGAGAGTCTGGAAACACACTTGGCGAGAAGCGCCCTTTCTTAAGTATATTACTAAGAAGCCTCATCCTTTATCTATGTTTTATATTATGTTAAAATTGAATATATTAAGTCGTAAAAATTTTGTATTTGAAAAATGGGAATATGATATAATGAAACAATAAATTTATGGTTTAATATAAAAGTTTTCTGTGTTTTTATTTTCCTTATCTTTAGCCAATGATTTCGCATCACTCATCAAAATTTTCCTCCCTGTAAAATTGTCAAAGAGAAATTTCTATCAATGAGTCATTGACCTTATTCAAGGGCCGCTTGTCTTTGTCCAAACAATAAGGTCAAAGGCTGCGCGTTTTGGTATAAAATCATATAAGCTTTGCGAAACACGCACAGGCTATTTCAACATCACTCATGACTGCCAAGTTGAATATTCCCGTACCAGTTCAATACTCAATAATTTATTGCATTCATATGTAGTTAAGGATCTTAATTAATAATTTACAGATAACATATGACCCTGTTGGGCACAGCAACATGTTTTTAGTGTGGTAGGCAGACTGAAGCATTTCATAGTTAATTTCGGATTCTTTAAGGTTCAATTTTAATTGTACCAATCGTCATGTTAATTATAATTTTTTATTTATTTATTACATATTATCATGTACTTCTTGTAGTTGGTAGTATAATTATAATATTTTTTATTTGTTTTTTATTCATTTTTAATTTTAAGTCACGGTAGGATTAATATTTTTGTGTAGGTAAGTACGGAAAATCAAAATGTCAATGTAATAAAGTAATTCGTTCTTACAGATGAAGCTACATTTGAATCTACTATGCAACTTCAAAGTACTTCTGTTTTGTCACAATTTTCAAGAACGACTAACAGAGACGTTTGTCGTTTCTGGGCCTTTCGCAATCCTACAAGTTTTATATTAATAGTGAAACCCCTAAATAAAACATTTATACAGAATTCAATTTATTAAATATTTTTACATTGAATACTTCATTAAGTGCTGATTTTTCCTAATGTCATATTGCTTATCAGAGCTGGGCAAGCGGGGTGAGAATGAGTTGAAAGTGGGACAATTTGGATGCGGCGACAGGAACCCCAGGGGCCAAAGGCTGGCCGATTTTCTAGAGATGGAGGGACTCTTTATGATGAACTCCTTCTTCAAGAAGCCGCCTCATAGGAAATGGACCTGGCTCCATCCCAACAAGCACACGAGGAACGAGATAGACTTCATATTAACCACCGATAGACGGATATTCAATGATGTCTCAGCGATCAACAGGGTGAAAACCGGTAGCGATCACTGAATGGTTCGAGGCACATTGAATAAGGGACAAGGGTGTAACATGGTAAAATAGTAACTATAGGATTTTCTGTCTTCATTTTAAAATTGGACGTAAAGTTGCCAATTTTAACTTTTTAATAGTAAGAATAAGTTGGCTGAATGGACTCTGGCATTATAACCACCTAATTCCTTTGCTGTTAGTTAGGTTTGAAAAAAATACATCCACCAATGGGAGTCGACCACACCATCTCGCATTGAGAAGTTTCTAGAAGCTTATGAGTATAAAAGGGAGCTCCGGGTCACATTCGAGCCTTTTTCTGATTTTGCTCGGAACAAATGTAACAAACGGAGTGACATTCTATACCTTCCATTTTGCACTGAGTGCCACCTCATCTGAAGTCATGGCCGAAATAATTATTTAAAAATATAAATAATCATGTAAGTATAGTGGAATATGTCTATTTAGGCCATTTCTGGTACTTGTCTCTAATAATTAGTCGTTAATTTTCTCGTTGTCCTTTTTCCTACCAGGTGTGTGTGAACAAAGATCTGTTTTCTTATCGGTATGGCTGAATAACCGTGATCGAGAACAAATGGATATATAATTCCCAATTAATGTAAGTATTCCTTTTATTTCTGCTAGGTGAACATTAGTGATTTGGTGATTAGGTAGCTAATTCTGTTCTTTCTGTCTTTGTACTTTAGGGGTCCATAGGAAGATCTAAAGCCTAGGCAGTTTTAGTCTTAGTCGCCAAGGGAAGCTACCTATGCTCTGACAGTTGGACTATGCAGTAAAAACCTGCCACGTGCTATGGGGCTGCTACTTTGAGATCTTGTCACAGCGTGACTAAGACGTCTCCTCGGATACATGGACCATGGGAAGTAATTTTCTAGTTCATTAATACCGTGTAGTCTAAGTTGTGGATTTAACTTCATATTTGATAGCTACGGGGTGAACAAATACCACCCTAGCGGTTTCTGGCAGTAGGATCTGTACCTTAAATAGTAAATTAACCAGAAACTTTATGTAATCTATCTGGCCTATAGCCGCAAATCCTAGATGTTAATTTATTAAAGGGTTCTAGGTTACTTTTCAATGCATAACCAAATAATTTAAGTCTGTTCACACACCATGTTTGTTATTTAATAGCTCTTCAAGCTAAATACCAATAGTTACCCTTCATTATCAGATATATGTATATAGGTAGTATAAGAATATATACTAATAAGATATTCTATGTATATAGGAAACATAAGACTATTACATATGACGTAAATGTGGTGATATTAGAGAGTAGGACACTGATATGTACCTTCTTCAATAAATCGAAATATTAAATGAAATTGTATTAGGCGTTACAATTCGGAAGTTCAAACATTCACTATGGGTGCGCCCTACTAATTTATCAATATTTTGGTGAATTTTTGAATTTAAATTTAATTAATACACCCAATACTATTTGGTTTGTGTGCACAAATAGTATATATTTATTTGAAATATAAATAATGGTGGATAATTATTTATATATTTTTTAATACTTAGTAGAGGGTAGTTAATTCTGTGTAAGTAATGTGTTGGGTTTTAGAGGTTCATAATAATTAGTGGTTTACTAATTTACTAATTTCTATAATCCTGAGGATGCCACGGTTGTTGGCGAAACATATGTAGATTATTTATCTAGTTTTTGATTTCGGAATGGTGCAATGTATCGTCTTGCATGCTGGGTGCTCGGGTCTGGTTTCTCATGGCGATTGTAGTTAGTGCAAGTGCCTGTTGTCGCAATTATGAGTTATCAGATCCGAGGGTCAGTGGAGGGTGTAGGGCCCGGTGGTGGGCGCACCCATAGTGAATCGAAATATTGTAAACTGTTGTTTTCTTTAACTGCAAAAAGGTCTGGCGCCCTGGGAATAATCTTTTTAAAGTCCTTGCTCTGCCCACTAGATAACTGGCCGGTGAGTACCAATCTTTTTTCAAGCAACACCCACTTGGAAAAATATTGTTACAAGGGTAATACTTTGATAATAAATAATGAAGTATACTCCTGTACTGGTTGGGAGTTCGATGCTCGAAGTTGTTGACGAGTATGTTTACCTGGGACAGACGGTCAAACTAGGTAGGTCCAACTTTGAGAAGGAGGTAAATCGGCGAATCCAACTCGGCTGGGCAGCGTTCGGGAAACTACAAAGCTTATTTGTGTCCAAGATACCCCAGTCCTTAAAAACGAAGGTATTCAACCAGTGCGTGCTGCCGGTGATTGATGACCTACGGTGCCGAGACGTGGTCTCTAACTATGTGACTCGTAAAGAAGCTCAGGATCGCACAGCGAGTGATGGAGAGAGTTATGCTTGGGATCTCTCTGCGTGATCGAATCAGAAATGGGGAGATCCGCAGACGTATAAAGATCACCGACATAGCTCAACGGTCAAGCAAGTTGAAGTGGCAATGGGCAGGGCACATAGCTCGAAGAACTGATGGCCGATGGAGTCGGAAAGTTCTAGAGTGGATACCACGTATCGGCAAGCGCAGCGTGGGAAGGCCACCCGCGAGGTGGGCGGACGACCTGGCCAAGGTCGCGGGCGTCGGTTGGATGCAGGCGGCTTCCGACCGGTCGGAGTGGAGGTTGTTGGGGGAGGCCTATGTCCAACAGTGGACTTCTCAGGGCTGTAAATGATGATGATGACATCTATTATGTCTGCTAAGTATGACATACTTAAGCACTTCAAATTGTTAGAAATAAGAATAAGAAACATACTGTGGTTGATTCTGTCCACTACACTTGAAACCTAATCTTATTATTCCTACCTGTCCCTTTCAATCTTTGCCATTTATATTAAGGACTAGTAAACGCCCGCGACTCCGCCCGCGTGGACTACAGAAAAAACAAAATGTCAAAATTATCCGGGATAAAAATATTTTACGGACGGGTTTCCTGTCTAGAAAGAGAATGCGGCAGAGAAATGTTGATCTGCAATTAAAAGAGAAAACATTTTAAAGGTAGGTATTTAAAAGATAAAAGTAGAGATAAATAAATATCTTTTATGAACGAAAGATATATTGATATTGACCGGCATTTTTACAAGGTTTTGTGTATTTTGAAGTTAAATACATGTAGTTATGCTTATAATTATTTAAAGACACATTCATCTTGCATGTGCTTTGCGGACCCCGAGAAATGCTTCGCGGGCTTTGAGGCTGCACAGAGAGCGCTATCTCAATGCTAGGCACCCAGCAAACGGCCGCATTATAACCGCAGCATACCAAAGGGTGCTAGACAATCATCAATTGTACCGACACAAGATGAGGCTAGACAGCCAGCCGTGCTATTCTCTAATAGTATGAGATCCCATCGCAGTTTTACTACGCTCATTTGTTTATAGAATAAAACCTTATTACTACAAACATTTACGATTAGGAGAATATATATCTACTATACCTCATTTTATTTAGAAACAGAAAGAATTCGAAAGAACGAAATCAGATTTTTTTATTAGGTACAGTTTTGTGTATTACCTACGTATTATTATCAATAGTTCCTTAAGAGGTCAATGCAATAGTACCTACTCATATAAAGTTTGCACTATAAAAAACCTAAAGATTAATATGGAAAAACGTCAAACATCACTCATATCTTACAAGTGTGAGTGTTACAATGTTTACAAACCATGCTTCTTTGAAAATAAGATTTCTATCTTCAAAAAAAAACGAGGTATAGGTTGCTGTGATAGGTTGCCCGCAAGTATTTTAAATTGAATTTTCAAAAAATATATTTTACCTAAAAATTACGTATTGGTCAATTACAAATGAAATTCTCTAAACGCAAACATCGTTACCTTGAACTTAATCCTCGCTCTCGCCTTCGATTTTATGTCAAACAACATAACCTAAAGCTTGAAGCTTTTCTCGTGGATGTAGAGTAAAATATTCAATACCACAAGTGTTATTTTGTGTGAAATAAGAGTGAGTATGATTTAAACGTGATTTCCAAATGAATTCTTGTAGGTAAAAAAGTTTATGTTCATGAAAGTTTCATAATTTTATTCTACATGGCCGCTCGTATTGCTTGCCTTTTGTTTTTGTTAGAAGAAGCCAACAGAGAGGATTTAATTAATAAAAGACGGCAGGCTCGCAATTTACGAAATATGAGTCTGCTTTCTACACACGAAGATTATGTGAAATCTTACAGGCTTACTGAATAATTAATTACAATGTTGGAAGCAGACTTAGTGCCTTTATTTCCGTACCAACTTCGTGAAGGTGCGGTCTCTCATCGTAATAAGGTATGTAATTCATATCCTAGTTTTAAATAAGGAATAGGGTTGGTAAAAAAATATCGAAATATCAAAATATCGATATTTTTTCAGAAAAATATCGATATAAATTAGCGATATTTTTTCCTGCGATATATCAATTTTCGATATTTATTTTCAGATATCAAAATCGATATATTTTTAAAGCTCTGCTGTCTGGCGTCTGCTCATGCGTCACATCATGTTTTTGACCAATCCGATTTCTTAAATTTAGAAAATATGCAGTAGGCTGTATGGGTTTAGTTTCTTTGCTTCAAATACAAACAAAAATTAAAAAATTACACTCTATGACTTGTTTGTCTATGACAATGACATTGCTTGTTGGTTTGGTTGGTATCACTGCACTGGACTGACTGCATTTTAGTTTAGAGTGTTGGTACGAACGTTGTTTTGTTGTGTTGTCACGAGTAAACTAAGCGTAGCTTATTATTATTTTTTTGTGTGAATTGTATTTATGTTAAATGTCATGTCTGCTGTATGGAAGTTAGCGATAATTTTGGCAATTTTTATAAATAATTGCAAATTGGGCAAAAAATATCGATATATCGAACTTCGATATTTCTTGGGTGATATACAGGGTGTCCCAAAACTCAACGTCAAGCCGAAACGGGGTGACAGGATTGATCATAACCATCACGAGAAAAATCTGAAAAAAAATCTATCCCATGCAGTTTGAAAATTATGGGCATTTTAAGAAAAACCTAGAAATTTGATCAAACTGTACCATTTTTCGGTTATTGTGGTTATTATTTTTTATTTTTGTTCATTTGAACTTTAGAAACGTAATCCTAAATAACATTTCTAGAATCCCAATAAAAAATAATGACACAATTGCCTTAAGTTCCCGAGAATTGAGACTATTTGTTAAACTACGAATTTAAAATTTTCAAGATTCGTCGACTTTGACAGGCCCTCCTATAAAAAAAATGTACTAGAGTGCCTTGGCAAGTAGCATTAAAAGTTGGCGCATTTAATCAGAATTCTAAAATGGTACAATACTTGTTAGTTCCATACAATAGAAAAGAGTAAAAAAATTAAAACCTCAAGTAACCCGATTTTTGCTATCAGATTTTACTCAGTTAAAATGTTTTTAATTCGCACAAGCTCTAGGTAGGTTCTTAATTTTAAGGCAAAATGATGAGAGAGATGGATAATGGGTATGTTTGCCATGAGTGAGCGAGACAGATAGTGACGCCACTCTTTTTGGACTTGAATCTTTGTGAATTGGACTTGTTGATAACATACCGGCAACTTTGGCTTCTCTCTGGACTTTTGTGTTGGCATCCTTTTTATCTACCATGCCTACGCGCTACACTTCACAAGAATATGCGAACATGCACCTCATTTATGGGGAATGCAGATGCAACGCAAGTGCTGCCGCTAGACTTTATCGTGAAAGATATCCAAATTCAGAGCGCTACCCGGATCACCGCGTGTTTGTTAATGTGCACCGTTCACTCACAGAGGGCGGCCATTTCCCGAATCAAATACAGGCTGGAGGTAGACCTGTGTTTCCTTTCCAGGAAGAAGTATTGCAAGAGGTCGCACGTGACCGAAGTATTTCCGTACGTGGAATTGAAGAAAGAACGGGAATACCGAAAAGCACTGCTCATCGTATTTTACAAAGAGCCGAAATGCATCCGTTTCACGTACAACGAGTTCAAAGTCTTCTACCTCGAGATTATCAGAAAAGGATTTCTTTTTGTAGAACAATGCTACAGAGGCATAATGAGAATCCCCAATTCATCCAAAAAATTCTCTGGTCAGATGAATCGACATTTAAAAAAGATGGTTACATGAACTTGCACAATTATCACGAGTGGCATGTGGAGAATCCACATTTAATGCGAGAAGATAGATCCCAGTATCGTTTTAAAGTAAACCTGTGGACCGGAATTTTAAACGGTAAAATTATTGGGCCTATTGAACTGCCTGAGAACTTGAATGGAACTAATTACCTACATTTTTTAAGAGAAGATTTACCAACCCTGTTAGAGGACGTACCACTAGCAGATCTTCGCGACATGTGGTTTCAACAAGATGGCTGCCCAGCGCATTTCGCAGTGCAAGTAAGAGATTTCCTTGACCAGGAATATCCGGGAAGGTGGATTGGACGTTCGGGCACTATCTCGTGGCCCGCCCGTTCACCAGATTTAAATCCCCTGGATTTTTTCTATTGGGGAGTTCTCAAAGAAAAAGTTTACTCAAAGCCCATTGAGAACGTAGCCGACCTGCGTGAACGCATTTCTCAAGCAGCTGAGGCGATCAACTCTCGAAGATATGCCCGACTAATAAGTAGATCTTTTTTAAGAAGATGTAGGGCTTGTATTGAGGCTGATGGTAAACAATTTGAACATTTATTGTAATAAAAAACGTTATTTCTCTATCATCTGACTTTTATTCCAACAAACCTAATTATTTTACTAATTTTACTAACTTTTTTTCACTTTGGTAAAAGTGGCGTCACTATCTGTCTCGCTCACTCATGGCGAACATACCCATTATCCATCTCTCTCATCATTTTGTCTTAAAATTAAGAACCTACCTAGAGCTTGTGTGAATTAAAAACATTTTAACTGAGTAAAATGAGATAGCAAAAATCGGGTTACTTGAGGTTTTAATTTTTTTACTCTTTTCTATTGTATGGAACTAACAAGTATTGTACCATTTTAGAATTCTGATTAAATGCGCCAACTTTTAATGCCACTTGCCAAGGCACTCTAGTACATTTTTTTTATAGGAGGGCCTGTCAAAGTCGACGAATCTTGAAAATTTTAAATTCGTAGTTTAACAAATAGTCTCAATTCTCGGAAACTTGAGGCAATTGTGTCATTATTTTTTATTGGGATTCTAGAAATGTTATTTAGGATTACGTTTCCAAAGTTCAAATGAACAAAAATAAAAAAGAATAACCACAATAACCGAAAAATGGTACAGTTTGATCAAATTTCTAGGTTTTTCTTAAAATGCCCATAATTTTCAAACTGCATGGGATAGATTTTTTTTCAGATTTTTCTCGTGATGGTTATGATCAATCCTGTCACCCCGTTTCGGCTTGACGTTGAGTTTTGGGACACCCTGTATATCTGTCGGAGTGGTGACATCTGCCGGGTGTTAGCAAAGCACCTTGTGGCGCCATCTAGTTTGCTTGCTATGAAATGTTTACCTTATAGATTTGTGATTAAAGGAAACGTCAGGTATTAGTACCTGGGTGGAATCAGAGATGGCGTTGTTCGAGGGTAAGTCGGTAAAGTTGTTCGACTGACAGTGACACTTGGTGGAACGCCATTGCGGTGAAGACATTCGAATTGAGCGTTGGTTAGCAAACGTCATCTCTGGGATCACCGCGTTTTCCTGGTATTGATTTGTATCCATTTAAATTAAGGCAATCGCGTGTTATTATAAAGTTAATCGTTTGTAATAATTAAATTCAATCTATCGGCTATCACCGCGTGATATTATTTACGACGCCTACGTTTACGAACTACACGTAATGGATCCTCGCGATGATAATCTTACCGTGGAGAAGGACCCTACTACGTCATCAGAAGTGGGATGTAATCAGCGCCCACAGGATGTAAATAAGGACATCGAGATGTGGAAAGTCGTTATGGAACAGCAAAATAAAAATTTCATGGCGTTATTGGAAGCAATCAAACCAACCCCTGTGAGTACCAATACCAATATTATCCTACCAGAATTTGACCCCGATAAAACAAATGTGGATCCACGTTCGTGGATAGCTACCGCTGACATGTGCGTGACTAACAAACAACTTTCTGGGGTTCCACTTATGGTAGCACTCAGCCGCGCTTTGAAGGGACAAGCATCTTCATGGCTTTCTCAAATTTCGTTTGAGGGAATCACTTGGACTGATTTTAAAGAAGTTTTTGTGTCGAGGTATGATTGCTCCGATACGGTTGCTGCATTTTTGATAAACCTCAGTGCGAGTAGACCTAAGGAAAATGAATGCCTCTCGGCGTATGCAGCAAGAACGATGACATCCCTCATGTCTAGATGGTCTGGGCTGTCTACTGAACAATTAGCTATAGCAACAATTTTGTCACACGTGGCACAATTTGAGCCACGAGCACAACGACTAGCTTTTACGTCTAATATTACTTCAAGAAATGAGATGCAACGAGAGTTGAAGGCTATTACTTATTTGAAAAGACGCAATAATGTAAATCGTGACGAGAAGTTTGAACCTGAAGGCAAGAGATTCAAACCTACCACCCCGTTGAAGTGTTTTAATTGTGGAAAGACGGGTCATCGAGCAGTAGCGTGTCGAATGAGAAAGGATGGAAGACAGGATAATCGTGCCGTCGTCGCTTCGTCTTCTGGCAATTTCACCACCTCATCGGGACATCCTAAGCCGACATCTAATCTAACCTGCTTCAAATGTGGACAGTTAGGACACATTGCTACGCGTTGCACTTCGTCGGGTAGCAAGAACGGCGGGGCTGCTGTGAGTACTACAGCGGAAAGACGCGTGGACCTATGCGTTGTCAACGCGCCTGCTGGTACTATCAGTCACTATGGTGAGCGAATTTCATTTTATTATGATTCTGGATCAGAATGTTCGCTTATTAAAGAGTCGGTTAGTGTTAAATTACACGGTAAACGGTTTAACAACGTTGTATCGTTAACTGGCATTGGGCAATCGAGTGTAAATAGTTGTGTACAGATTTTAGCTACAGTAGAAATTGATTTTATTACATTAGAAGTATTGTTTCATGTTTTACCGGATCATTACTTGCGTTCTGATGTCATGATAGGCAGAGAAATTCTTGTACAAGGATTAGGTGTTAGTATGACAGCGAATTCTTTGACATTAAATAAAGTGAAGGTAGTACAGTCATGTATTCAGTCTCAATTCCCTCTCTCATTTGATAACATTGACACAGATCTCTCAGACAAAGACAAGCACAAGTTAGTATCTGTTTTAAGCGAGTTTAGAGATAATTTTGTAATTGGTACCCCTAATAAACCTGCTAATGTAGAACCCATGCAAATTCGCTTAAGTGACCCTAACAAAACGGTTTTCCGCCGCCCGTATAGGCTGAGTCAGGAAGAGCGAAAGGTTGTTAGGGATAAGATTGATGAGTTGCTTGCTGCCAACGTAATACGACCAAGTACTTCACCGTATTCTAGCCCTATATTACTAGTAAAGAAAAAGGATGGTACAGACCGCATGTGCGTTGACTATCGGGAGCTGAATGATAATACCGTGCCTGATAGGTATCCGTTGCCTTTAATATCTGACCAAATTGATCGATTGTAGGGTTGTCATTATTTTACGTCCTTAGACATGGCCAGCGGTTACCATCAGATACGGGTGCATCCAGACTCGATAGAAAAGACTGCTTTCGTGACGCCAGAGGGACATTTCGAATATCTGACAATGCCCTTTGGTCTCCGAAATGCACCGGCTGTTTTTCAACGCGCCGTAATAGATGCTTTAGGAGAGTTAGCCAATACTTATGTAGCAGTATACATGGACGATATTCTTGTACTTGGGGGATCTGATGTAGATGAAGCTTTGCATAGAGTTCAGACCGTCCTGAATACTCTGACCAACGCGGGGTTCACTTTTAATCTGAAAAGTGTTCCTTCATGAAGGAGAAGGTCGAGTATCTCGGTTTTGAAGTAAGTCGCGGCGAAATTCGGCCAAACCCTAAGAAGATCGCAGCTTTGGTTCACTTGCCTCCTCCTGATACGGTAACGCAGCTTCGTCAGTTCATCGGTTTAGCGTCTTACTTTCGTAAGTTTATATCAAAATTTTCGCAAGTCATGGCCCCTCTTTATGCGCTAACAAGTTCAGGAAAGGGACGTATCAACTGGACTAACGAACACGAGTTAATAAGGCAACAAATAATTTCCATGCTAACGAGCAAGCCAGTACTTATGCTTTATGACCCTGAAAAGCCAACAGAGTTGCATACGGATGCAAGCTCAATTGGTTACGGCGCTGTATTAATGCAAATCCATGGAAATAATCGTCATGCAGTAGCCTATTTTAGTAAACGCACAACTATCGCAGAGTCTAAATATCACTCGTACGAGTTAGAGACCCTCGCGGTAGTTAATGCGGTTAAACATTTTAGGCATTATTTGCATGGACGTAAGTTCACCGTCGTGACCGATTGTAGCTCTCTTCAGGCATCGCGAAAGAAACTTGACTTGAGCCCTAGAGTGCATAGGTGGTGGGCATTTCTCCAGGCGTTTAATTTTGATATTGTGCATGTGCAAGGGACTCGAATGTCACATGCAGATTAGTAGTGTAAAATTGAGCAACTTGGCTCACATCGTACGCCTTTATTAATGAATAGAGCGAATACTGCGCTCTATTAATCAAGAGCGTACGATGTGATCCACGTCGCTCAATTATGTAATTGCATCTATTATTTTCACTCAGCCATAGCAGTTACATTCTTTGCGATTAGTCCCAATCCTGTATTAAGCTATCAAACTATAAGTAGAACCTGAGATTTTTTTATTTTTCATTAATTAGGCATAATTTAATTCAAAAGTTTATGTCTAATTCATTCATTCTTGAGAATATTCTAACTTTCTCTATCAATATCATAAATTCATTTCATTCATTGGAATAAGGCGGATAGGAATTGTCACAAAATTAAACAAATATTTTAATGTATGTATTTCTTTTATTAAAAAAGTTTAACTTAGGCTGCTTAAATATAATGTAACTTATAACATTGTCTTATAGATATTACTAGCACTACCTATTTCCAAATATGTTTATTTTCTTGCCACCACATATTTAAACACATAGCATTTTTTAAAGCACAAACTTTACTGTGATAAATACAACTATAAATGTTAGATAATGTTGAATAGTCTTTATGAAGAGTTTCTAAATTGGGACATTGTAAATCTTCTAAATTATATATATTTTCTTTTCCAAGTATTTCTTTTAACCAAATTACTTTTTCATTACCCTTAGTAAAAATCAGTTTATTTTTCAAAAAATCTTGAATTAAGTCATTATAATTATGATAAGGCACATAGCCTTCATTCCACAATATTCCTCTATTTTTTTCGATCCACCCAACTTGAGTACGTTCCTTTCGTGTTAAGCCATAGTATGGATATGGTGGTTTTATTAATAGTACGATAATACTTTCGTTAGATAAGATCGCTATTTCCTTTGGTATAAACCTGTTCTCTTCACTCTTAAAGCCTTGAATATCAACAATGACATGATTCATGATAATTTTCGAACAATATTGCTTAAAGGTTTATACTCTAAAACACGATCATTTATAATAAGACAGTATGCAGTTGTATTATCAGGTATGTCCACATAGCACTCGATTTCTAACCGCACGTCAACTGGTCCTGTTTTTATCGAGTCGTTCTGTCGAGAACAGTCAATTACAAATAGCGGAGCCTTTTCTTTAAAGTGATACAAATCGAGCAGTGGGTTTACACCAGAGTTGTAATAAGACTGACGAAAATTAGCGTACATTTCATATAATATACTATATGTTCCATCATTGAAATTCAAATTAAGCGAATCATATGGAAAGTATTGCGAATTCAAATACAATTTAATATTATTCACATTACAGTGATCAAATTCTGAAGAGCTTCTTATTTTATTAGTTTTTCTATCAGTTTGAAGACCGAATATAACATATCTTGGTTTATCTAGCTGAGATGCAGTTTTAATAGACCATGAATGCTTTGTTGTTTTCGGTAATAATGGATATTCATATAAGTCCCAATTTCTGAAAGCCAGTTGAATTGCCCGGTCTTTTTCCAAATGTTTTAGAAGCGAAAGTCTATCTCGATCCGAAACTCTTATATGTGGTACACGCCATTGTACTTTTTGAATATCTATTTCTACGGTGGTACTTTTATCTGAAGTAACACTGTTGATAACAGAATTACCTCTATGTAATATTAGCTCATGTCTACAATTCATGATTATTTTGGTATAATCTTCTGCGAATCCCAGTATTTTGTTTAACGGAATAATAACACTAAAATGTTCATTTTTTTGCTTGAAGCCTTTCATATTCCACCCCCATACTGCAGCAGCCTTACTTTCTCCCTCATCCATTGATATGTAAGACTTTATGGTTGTGGTTATTCCAACATTTTTAATACGGTCTATTTCAACACCATTTAATTCATATCTTATGTCTTGAAATAAAAATGCAATGGGGTTGTTAATGAAATCAATGTCTTTTTTGGTTTGTTTTCCCATCAAGTCTTTTTCTGTAACACTTACTCGACCTTCAATATATATAGAACTAGCTGAGGGTAGCACATACACATCTTGTTGATTGATAGGTATTCTGATTTCATCGTTCTCTTTAAAGTTATTATTATAAGGTTTGTAGCTATGGATCTCATAGCTTTCAATAGAATTGTCATGATGGGGTAAATCTAATATCTGAAGCATTTTATATTTTAAAGCCAAGAGCACGTAGAAAATTTTTATTTTTCTTTGTTATTTTTCTAGATGTATTTAAACGTCTACTTTCTCTCATAGCACGATAAGAAATAATCTGTTTCTGTTTCTTAATAGGGTTTTTATTATCATTTTTACTAAAAATAATCATATTGATGTATCTTTTAAATATAGGGATATATAGGTATGCTTACTAGATGTACACACACTGATTATGAACATACATTAAGAAGATTGTTATTTTATACACTTTATTAGCAATATGTTCATTTATTCATTATGATTATGTGTCTTATCGAAGTAAATACAAATGTCTAATCCAAAACAACTTAAGAAATTTTAAGCACAAATGACCACAGTTATAACTGTTGCTCCCTTGAAAGTTATCATAATTATAACTTATATTATTTGGCTTTGTATATTTAATAAATTCTTTAGGTGGTTTCAGATTACCATAGCTATCAAAATATTCTATATAATCATTTATTTTTCCATAGGCTACCCAATGAGTACCAGAATTTTTAGAAGAATCTAAATTGATCACTCCACATTCTACTGAAAATGAATTCTTTGGTAGTTCATCTCTCATAAATACACCACGAAAAAAAGGAATATTTTTTGAGTTTTCGAGTATATCTATATTAGTCAAAGCTCTTCTGGGTAGCCGATAATTTAGTTTTTTTTGTTCATGACGTAAATCCCCAGACCATCTTTATAAGGTTTTAGTTGTAAACCTCTTCCTAAACTATGTGCTTCTATTTCTTTATTGTGTCTTTTTAATTCCGCTAATACTTTTCTTGCGGCTCTGTATTCATTAATAGCTTTTGTAATTCCAGCAACACCGCCTGCTATACTCCCTGTAGCAGATAATCCTGCAAATATGGGTACTAATGGAAGAAAACCACCAGTTTTAGGTACTGGTATAACTCGTGGCACTTTTATAGGGAAATCGGATGCCAACGACTGGGCTGTATCATGTGCTAATTCCATCAACATTTTTTTACATTTAGGTTTCATTTTTCGAATATGCTTTTTAGTATGTGTTACAATGCCATTAAATGTCTTTCTGAGAACAGCTACACTCGATGATGCTTTAGATTTTTTTTTAGGTTTAACAGACATTTTATTCTTAGTGTCCGTATGTGAGAGAGGAACATGATTATGAGCCATATTAAATCACAACTTAAAATTATCTATGTTAAAAACAGTGTTTATAGTTTAAAGAACAGACCATGAATGACTTAATTAGTTAAATAATTTATTTAAATATTTTTATGAACAAATATTATGTATAGGTAGATTTTATGATCTTCCTATAGGATATTGTTAACATCAATCCAGCTATTCTCGCTTGTTGGCAAACCCAACCATTTGACAAATACTTTATCTTTTTTTCTTTTTAACACTCTCTCTACAAGATACACATTCGGATGTTTAGTTTTTTTAATTTCTTGTTCATAAAATGCGCCTACAATTGGTTGTTTCTTACAGTCTTGTAATAAGTAGGTTGTAGGATTCGTATACTGTACTTTGTAGATTTGAAATATTTCTGTGGACCAATTAGGTGTATACCCTTTCTCAAAACATCCCTTATATTTACTTATTCTTACAAAATCGCCTATTTTAAATCTGACATTTTGTGTTTTTTTTCTAACTTGTGAGTAACTAGACATGTATCTGTGAAGTAGCATTTCCTTATTACCATGGTTAATCGAAATAGGTGATTGACCAATAGTTCTATGAAACGATCTGTTATACTCATCTATTATTCTTTCAATTGTACCATCTGTCCATTTATAATTTCCTTTTAGGCTAAATTTTTTATATAATTTATTTTTTAATGTTCTTATAACTCGTTCTACAATAGAAGCCTTTTTCGTAGAATATGTGGAATAGTGGTTTATATTATATTTTTCTAAAACATTTTTAAATTTATCATTATAAAACTCAGTTCCCATATAAGTTTGTAAATTTTTAGGGACTCGTCCTTCTTTTAACAAATTATGAAAAGCTTTAGTTACTACTTCTTTATTTTTGTGTTTGAGCTTAATAGCCCAGACAAACTTTGAAAAACCATTTATTATTACTAGTACATATCTATACCCGGTATTTAAATTTGATAAAGCCTGCAAATCTATTAAGTCTGCTTGCCAAAGATCATCTATATCTTTCAATATAACACTCCTTCGAGGAAAATTTTTTCTAACATTTTTATGAATTTCGTTTACTACGTCTGCTTTGCTCATAATGTTTAGATATTTGACTATCGAGATCCTTAATACCAATGCTTTTCTCAATTTTATTAATTTGATTTGTCAGAGTCACAATAGCCTTGTTGAGATTTACTATCCGATTTGAACAATGATTTATAACTTCATCCACATAATCTTTATTTGCAATACAATGATATTCTCTTACAATTTCTGAGCTCAACGTAGTTTCATTAAGCATACGTCTTATTGAAACATGATAAACACATTTATCGTCATTCATGATCTATGTTCTATTAAACACTAAATCATTTTAAAAGGATCAAATGTTTTTATTCTTTTATAACACCCGCTTCTTTTAATTCTTCAATAATAGATACAATTTCGTTGTCATGATTGGTATTACCTGCATTTTGAGATGCAATAGTTTTAATCTTTCAATTAATTCATTAGGATCATCCCAATATACATAATCAGTGTTAGTTTTATATGTTTTAAATTTAGGCAAATAACCACCTGTTTTTTTATTTTCATTAAGACATTTTTCATTCTGACTAAACATTGGCTTTATTATAGATCGATATTTTAATCCTTTATCGCCTTTTATTTGTCCATTAGATCGAAAATCTCTTTTGTGTGCATTTGTTTCCTCTAGTATATCTCTGTAAACACGTTTATCTTTTTCAGTAATTATTCGAATATTAGGCTTGTTGCGAGTCAAAAGTTCTTTTAAACCAGGGGTTAAATCATAACGCTTATCACCAATTGTCATCAACATGTCTTTCTTATTTGGGGATTTACTATTAGTAGATATATGTACTGTGGAGTTACCTATCATCATTTTTTTATTTTTAGTATGTATTCCAAATGGTACGTTCATATTTTCATATATATCCATGATGTCTTCTTTTTTAAGTGAAATTAAAGTATCGTTCCTTTTTTTAATTGTTTTTTCACCTTCTTCTTTTGATGGACTTACATTATCATCATTATAATCAAAATATTCTGAGTCATCATTCGTTGAAGACTGTTTTTCCACCAAATCCTTAAAATCTTCATAATCTATTGAAGATTTAGAATCCTCTACAGTGTTATTATTCGTTATGTTTAAAGAAATATTTCTCATAAGGTTTACTTGGTCATTCTTTTTTGTAAGTGTGTCTAGGGAATCAGTAATAGGCTTAAATACTTGTTTTAATTTAATATCAGCAGCATCGTCTTCATTTTTTATCATCCTTATTTTGTTTTTAATATTGTCAACAGATTGTATAAGTTGTTCCTTAATAGTTGCGTCCATTTATATATCCGGGTGTGTATCCGAGCGTTGTTAACAGTAAGATAACACCAAGTGAAGTGGTATCACAAAAATCTGTTTATAGTTTTATAGCTCCTATAAGTGTATAAATATGTCAAAGCCCTGTCGGTATCTTCCTTCATTTAATGCACAATCTTTATTTATTAATAAAAAACTAAATCGATCTAGCCATATGGTAGAGCAAATATGCTTAAACTTAAGCCACTCAATATCTGTATTTACGTGTTCGTTGTATATGTGTTTTAAATTACAATCATCCTGTTTGAAGATTATCATAAGATTAACGTTATCACGTATCAATTGTTTGGGAATTTTTGAATAGGTTTGCGATAAGTAAAAACAATCTATATCTCTATGTCGCCCCATAGTAAAGTAATTACGAATGTTTGACTGATTTTCGCATATAACATCATCAAAGATCATTACTGAATTTGTCAATGCATCATTAGGATGGATAACTTCTTTGTTATCCTTGAATATAAAAAAATTTGCTCCTGGTACTTTAGCCATTACCTGACTTAGGAAATTGTATTTTGGCTGAAAGGCTGTTTTTGAATATAAATATATATGCTTAAATTTTAACCCATTTTTATGCAACAATAAAGTGAGCATAATGTTTGTTTTTCCACAGTTAGATGGACCGCATATAATACATCTAATAGTATTAGGTAGAAGTATACTATGTTTATTTTTTAGTGACACTTTTCCCAGTTTTATATCGTTAACTTCCAAAGTCTCAAGTTGCTTAATGAACTTCATGATAAGTTCTGACTGGGTTAAGATATTCAGGTCTTTATATACAAATGTATATTATAAAGATCTAGCAAAAGGTAGAGTATCCAAACAAAATAATACAAATTCATTAAGCATGAGTTTACTGTGTCGTACATTATTACATATTTATCTAATATGAAATTGTGTTCATTAAACTATGTACTTTACTGGTTGCTTAATCATTATATAGTTTTACCACTTTAAATTCACATTCTAAAATACTAAGGTATATATTATTTAGGTAAAACAGGGTTGATTATTAAAAGAAAACTTGAATATTGTCATTATTATAATTAATTTATTATATATATATATATAATATACATTGCTTATAATTGCAGATACAGTTCAAAATAAAAACCCCGAATGGCCCCATGGCACTGTATGGATTTGATCTGAAAAAATTTGACGTTTATCATCATCTCTATTTAATGCCAACTTTCTAATTTCTTGAGAATAAACAGTATGGTTTTTTGATCTAATTACATTCATTTGACATGTTAAATCTTTGTTATGAAATAAAGCTTCCTTATAATTAAATGGTGTAAGTAATTCAGTTACAGGCTTCGAAATACCTTTTGCTTTTGTAATTTTAATGCTATTTGTTTTTAAACAATAAAGTTTTGCTCTTAATCCTACAAATTCAGAAATTACATTGCCACCTAACTCATCCTTAAAAAATCCAGGTCTTTTTGCATTAACCAACGGCATATTATATGGATTAGTTTGCTGAAAATTACTAGTATCAAACCTAGAAATATGTTTTCTCATATCATTATAAAAATCATCAGTATTTATTAAGTAAAGCAAACTGTCAGTATCTGTGTAGCATAATTTAGCTCGACTTCCGTATACATTTCTTATAAAATCATAATGAAATTTATAAAGATGTGTTTTTGCATAATCTAGGACAGAAAATCCTATGTATATTGGTCTATCGAGCAAAACTTGTTCTTTAGCTAAATGTATAGCTGCAAGGTTTTCGGAATATATTGAAACACTTTTTAAATTTGGTTTTGCGATAAGCTGTTCTGCACCAATTTTTTTATTCGTTTCATTTCTTTCATCTTTCCACATTGTAACTAATTTTACATTCACCTGTTTACGCTTATTTTCAATAGTTTTTTCCAAATATAGCGTTATTCATTAATTTAAATAAATCTCTTTCAAATGATGAGCATGAAGATTTCCGTAATTCAGTATTTAATTCTATATACTTCTGTAAAAAATTGTCTTGTCTAAAACTTATAACACGATGAATTTTAATAAGGATAAGACCGTTTTTCAAACATTCTTTTAAATGAACAAAATGTATGACATAGTGATACTTATTATATAAATTAGCTATTAACTTAGGTGTTTTCCCACCAATCGGAATAAACTTCTCGACACCAAAAGGCAAATCACTATGAGAGTTATGTAATTCGTCTGGATATTCCAAATCCACTTCCAATATATAGCCACAATCGCCATGTTCTTCTACATTAACAATATCAAATTTATTAATTTCCCGATCAGTCAAAAAACGAAAATGAGATATCGGCATTTTGTTCATCATCGCATGTCCATATAGATTTACACAATCTAAATATGCTAAATAAGTTGTAGGTTTTGAAGCATCATAATTTGAAAGATATTTATTATTTGCCTTGGCGTACCGTAATGAGCATTGAGCTAGACCACCTCGTATTCCTTTTTCTAACATCTGGTACATTTCTATATCATCTAATAAATCTAATTGAACAGTGGTATATAAAAGCATAGCATCCCAACTTAAACCAGGAGATGTTACATAATAAGCTGGATCAAGTTTATAAAATTTTAAGCTAGTAGTTCGAAACTTTTCAAATACATCGCATAGCAGTAAGACATCACATTTTAAATATAGATCAGTATATTCACCTAACGAACGAATACCGAAAACTTTCCATACGTTCTTTGCATGCATATATGATTCAGCACTAATGTGTTCGGATGTCAAAGTATTGAAAAATAACTCTTGTGGAGGTAACTTTGTATCATCATATTTAGACCAGCAATTAATATAATTATATGGGTATATTCCCTTTCTCCTTAGTAAATTAAATTCTCTTGCTTATTAGGAAATTCTTTATTAAGATGAATAAAATCTTTTATTAATAAATTTTTACTCAACGTGTCAAGGCTTGAGCTTAAAAATTGAAACGAGTCAATAAATCTTATTTGTAAAACTTCATTTCCTGTTTCAATAACTTTTGTAATCATCATGTACTTTTCTTTTGATTTGGGTATAATGTTAAGTTGTCCTTTATATTTAGCTAATTCTCGTATGAAAAGGTGACTGTCATATCCTGATAAATTATGAAATATGACAGGAATAAATCTACATACACGGAACATTAAATTACAATGTGAATGTGCAGCACCTCTATATATTGACGTGATATGATCATGATCTTTAACCTTGTCATCAAATAATAAATGCTGGCAAATATGACATACTGTAGCATTAACATAATCAGTCTCTTGTTCTTCAGTTAGAGGACTCATAGGTAATTTATTTTTTAATACTTTATTAATTCCCCTTACATCTTCAATTAAATATTCTACAAATTTTTGTATACAATCTGAACCTCTGTACGTTACAAATTTGTTAAGATTATTATCATGAGAACAACAAATATAATAAGCAAAACATGAAGGCTTGTGTATTTTCAAATTACTTACACATTTACTACTATTATCGGATGTAGAACAATCAAACAATATGCTTTCAAAGTCAGCGTATATTACAAAGTTAATTCTTTGTTGCCTGTCAAAATGTTTGAACTGTAATCTGCTATATTTATCAGGCAATACAGTCATTATTTTAGAACATGAATGAGTATTATATTTTAGCGCAATTGAAAAAAATTGTAAACAATCTTCACATAAGAACATTTTACCATTATGATGAGTAATCTGCCTTCGTGTTAATCTCAAAAGATCTTTAATTAAGCAATAATGCCCAACTCCATTACTTTCTATGAATAATAAATTTACATGATCAATTTTTCTTGAGGTGCTCATATACAACGGTCCAGTAACATATTTCTTTTCGTCTAAACCATAAATATTAACATAAATATTGGGTTATTTTTTTTTAATTGTCTTATATCATTATTGGATGGAGGAAAAGACATACCCTTTATATTTAACACATTATTATAGTGAGGATATGAACTCGGCCTCGTTACATTTTTAGTAGCAGGAAACATCGCAGCAATAATGCACCATAGCAAACAATGGTTATCAGAATTTTGAATATTTAAACATGCTTTCGTATTCTTAATTACTTTAGGCAAGTCTATGTAACTGCCACCCCTAAGCGGTGTATATTTATTGATATTTATTTCTATGTGACTAATCGAATGAATGGACCAGCCTGAATCACGATGTTCAAATTCAGTTAGCTTAGCATTAAATTTGTTAACTATACTTGAGAATAATGAAGATAAATCAGTGTTTTCAAATATACAAGTGTATTGTGTATTAAAAGACTTTAAAAGTTTTTCATTTGACTTCAATAATATGTAGTATGCAAATAATTCAAATTGTACTTTAATACAGGTGTTTTCTTTTAAACTTATATTTATAATTTTAAATATATCAATTTTATTGTCAGCTAAAAAATCCTCTGGTAATAAGTATATCTTTGATAGACTTAATTTATATGTCATTATTCTATTTTTAAACGCAGTAGCAATTATACTTATATTCTTAAATTCTGTTCTCAAGAGACTATTCGATTTGTGCAAGTTTGTACGTAAATGGTATCTATATTTAACTTTACTCAATTTGATTTGACATTTATTGCATTCAATAATATCTTCAGTATTAGACTTATTCTTATTCAATACTTTAATATATTCAGGATTATCATTAATACTCAGATCGTCATAATTGTGTATATTGTTATAACTGCTGCTTGTAGAGGGCATCACTGCAAATAAAAGTATAACATATGTAAAAGGAAAATTATTATTATATTATATTTATTAAACATGATTAACATATTGACACTAACAATATTTATTAGTTTTTAATACTAAGTATATTAAACTTATAGTGCTAATAGAATGTATTTACAAAATTGGGAGTTACATCTTTAAACTCTCCGCGAACAGCTTTGACATATGTCGTTAAAGCTTTCCAGGCTTCAGTATTCGTGTTTGATTGAGTCTTTATAGTAACAATTGCTTGACGCCATCTATTCATTGGTGGCGTCTTTTCTATTTCTGAACATGAATAAATTTTCAATTCAATGAAATGTGTCCCTTTCTTGAGGTCATTGCTTTGACGTGCAATGCCATTAGCAACTCTTCTACTTATATATGAAGGCAGCAACGTATCCTGTTTACCTTTCTGATGTTCTCCTTCATCTTCACTATCTGTCCCAAATAATTCACGAGCAGTGACTTTAGTACTGGATTCCGTCTTCTGTTTTTTATTACTGGACGAATTCGAAGTAGAAGGCCTGCTCCTCTTTTTTTTCTTCTCGGTTTCCATAGATACTATCGTTTCATCTTCAGAGGGGAATAAACAGTCAGCATTCGTTCTGAAAAAAAAAATAGTATTTATAATATTAGCGAGAGACAGAAATTATAGTTTTCAAAAGATAATTGTACTACAAACTATTTCAATATTTAATAACTATTTGAAATAATTAGTATAGTATTCTAAAATACCAATTAATTTTTAATAAGTAGTTTTAAGATTAATTATTTAAAAGATAAACTTTTCAAATATATACTTATTCAATAATTATTTGAAATTAATAGTATAGTATTCTAAAATACCAATTAGTTTTTTTTTATAAGTAGTTTTAAGATTAATTATTTAAAAGATAAACTTTTCGAATAGATACTTATTCAATAACTATTTGAAATAAATAGTATAGTATTCTAAAATACCAATTAGTTTTTAATAAGTAGTTTTAAGATTAATTATTTAAAAGATTAACTTTTCGAATAGATACTTATTCAATTTAATAATAAATTATAATTATAAAACTCACGTTTTAGACATGGTGATGTTTACTCGTAGATAGGTTGGCAGGTACTTGGAGGTCTGATGAAGTGATCTTCACTACTGGAGTACTGGTAACATTTCAGGCTTTGATACGGCTTAAATATTGTCAAAATACTCACACTATCAAATCATTTTCTTGTCTATATGATCTCGTTAAAAAAGGAATATATGCTGACATCTTAATTTAATTATCTATATGCAATTTTTCAATAAATACTAACAGACAATAATTAGCTCAGATCTGTATTTACCCGACTGAAGCAAAGGCAAAAGAAAGGGTAATTGAGGGATTGATTAATAATCTAATAACCTGTGTAAGTGTACCCGTAAGTATATGATTCTGCGAATATTTGACTATAAGATACTATCCCAAAAACATATACTTAAGTAAGTACATAGTAATAATATTAATGTTCGATAGATAAATTATTACCGGTCTAGTAAATTAGCTGTCTAATAAAATTATAACAATTACTTCTTTAGTCGAAGCCGAAGGTTATTACTAGTTTATATGTTTTGTTATTTAGATACTATCATCTCTATAAGGATCTTCTGATTCAGCAGTACCTAATCTTTCTGGGTAAAAGTGTAAATGTGTGCGTGCTTCAATCTGTGTTCGTAAAACACTTGGAATTCCTTAACATATAAGTAGGAAAGATTAAATATTCTATTCATTTGAATTTTTTTTTTGTTTGAAATAACTATTACCTACAATGACGGTGAGTACAATTTTAATTATAAAAAAAAATATCCATATATATATATATCCACACGGCTATGTTCCCGAACTAATATTAAGTTATTAACTAAATTATTCATTTATTTATATGATAAATACAAATAAATGGGTGAATAAGCATGTATGTATAGTACATGTAAATATATGACTTACACAACATGATCTAAACATATTACTTTGTTTTACAGACCCATGAAGATCTTTTTGGTTTTTCACCTAATGAACCTGCGGACCCTGCCCTTGTCAGAAAGGTGAACCATTATTTCGAAAATGAAAATCCTGTGGAGTCTTCCAGTAGCAGGAAATCAAAAAGAAATAAATCGAACTCAGAAAAAAAGAATAATGTATATTCTTACATAAAAAAGTCATCAAAAAATCAAATAAGTAAAATTATTAAAATTGAAATATATGATGGAGTGACATCATCACAAAGTAATATATGTAATTGTAATGCAGAAATATGTGCACAATATTTGGTGGAAAATACGTTTATAGATAATATTTATAGAAATACAAAAAAAAATATATCTGAAATACAAGATAATATTGATCAATAATATTTTATTAAATAAATAAGAACATACCTACATATATTTCATTATTAAAAAAATATATTATTACTGTAATTTAAACGAAATAAATATATGGAAAAATAGAAAACTTATCTTTTTATTTCCAATTAAAAACATAATTATCATAATGCTTTGTTTTCTCGTAATTACGAGTATACCCTTTTCCTAACCAATTCGGGTAAGACGACACTAATGATTATTTCAAATCCCTCATATCGTTATTTCATTAACATATTAAACAATCGGTAGGTAAGCCCAGATGTACGAGATAGATCATAGATTAATATTTTAGAGATTTTGTCTAAATTTGTGTGGGATGTTGCACAGTTTAAAGTTATAAATAGCAACAAGACTTGTGCAATATGATATCGGAATGCATCGCATGACCAAAAACATACACGTTCAGTGAGTATGTTAGGACTATATCTCATAGTTGATCTACCTTTTTAAAATTATATGAATATGTAGTTTTCTTATATGTAGGTAAGTATGTATACTAGCTGACACCCGCAAGTGCATTCGTTTGATCGTGTATTATAATAACTAATGTGCTATTCCGATATTGATTTGATGACTATAGATTTGTATCAAAATAGCTTCAGTAGTTTTTGTGTGAAAACAAAACACTTTCACGTTTATAATATTAGTAGAATAGTACCTATAGATATAGTTTCTGCATGCATGACATGATCATTTGAATAATAATAGTTATGAAAATAGTTTGTACACCATAACCTAATATATTAGAAAAGTAAATAAAACTAGGCAAGTACGATAGTTTAAATTAATGAAACGTGTATTAAGAAGTCCTACCTAATAAGCAGATAGCTAGGTACATAATGCCTATTTGATTTAAGTACTGTTCAACCTAAGACCGTATCTTAGCTCCCCTTTATATGACGCCATGATCAAGTGTTCACTTAGGTTAGGCGCCTATAGTTAAGTATTAAATTCAACTATCTTAACAGATCTGTTTATAATTCAACATAGCGGATCAGAACTGATATATGAAGATCTGCTGAAGAAATAGATTACTAAGACCAGTTTGCAATTACTTAGAATAGATAAATTGTACTAAAATACTTAGCCTGTGATTGGAACTAATCGCAAAGAATGTAACTGCTATGGCTGAGTGAAAATAATAGATGCAATTACATAATTGAGCGACGTGGATCACATCGTACGCTCTTGATTAATAGAGCGCAGTATTCGCTCTATTCATTAATAAAGGCGTACGATGTGAGCCAAGTTGCTCAATTTTACACTACTCAGATTATTTCTCGCGTAACCCTTTGCCTGATAGCAATGTAAAGATACCTACGGATAAAGTGGAGCATAGAGAAGTTAACGTAACACACTTATCACAGTCATGGCTACTCGCGGAGCAGCAGCGTGACTCGGAGTTGGTAAAGTTAATAGAGGATATTAATGAAAATAAACTTTGTAAGGACTTAGCTAAAACTTATGAACTCCGATCAGGTGTGCTATACCGTAAGGTGCAAAGAAATGGTAGGACAAGGTGTTTACCTATACTCCCCAGAGCGTTACGTTGGTCTGTTATTAACTCAACCCATAGTGCACTGCTTCACCTGGGATGGGAAAAGACACTTGATAAGGTTTTTGACCAGTTTTGGTTCGAACATATGACTCGGTATGTCCGAAAATTTGTAGAAAATTGTGCAACATGTAAGGTAGCGAAGTCCAACTCGGGAAAAGTACAGGCAGAACTTTATCCTATTCCAAAAGTTGCAGTTCCGTGGCATACGGTGCATATTGATGCTACCGGCAAACTTAGTGGGAAAAACGATAAAAAGCAATATGTGTTCGTTATAATTGATGCGTTCACTAAGTTTGTACTGCTGCATCATACTGCAAACATCGATACGGCCAGTAGTATAAGGGCTTTAAAAATGAGCGTATCGATATTCGGAGCTCCCACTCGTGTTATCGCAGATCAAGGCCGATGTTTTGCCAGTACTGAGTTTAGGGAGTATTGTAACTCGAATAACATTGGCTTACATTTAATAGCGACAGGTAGCTCGCGTGCAAATGGTCAAGTTGAGCGTGTCATGAGTACCCTTAAAAATATGTTAACCGCGGTAGAGACTGAGGGCGAACGTTCATGGCAAGATGCACTACCTGACATACAGTTGGCCTTAAATTGTACGGTCAGTAGAGTCACAAAGTACAGTCCTTTACAGTTGATGGTAGGGAAAGTGGCTAGGCCACTTGATCTTATGTTTGTAGACGATATTGATCCACAGTTTGATCTTGCTGAGGCTAGAGAGCAAGCGGTCTCTAATATTGAAAAGAATGCTACATATGATAAGGCTAGGTTCGACAAAACAAAATCTCAGGTCCATAAATTTAAGTTAGGTGAATATGTTTTAATGAAAAACGAGGAACGCAACCAAACTAAGCTCGATCCAAAGTTTAAAGGTCCTTTTAAGATTGTAGAGCTTTTGGATGGGGACCGTTATAGATTGCAGGCACTGAATTCGAAGCGAAGCTATAAGTATGCCCATGACCGTTTAAGAAGTATGCCAGAAGGTTATGTTCCGTCGGAGGTTGAGGAAGCGATTGATGTATCCGATCCAGAGTAATAATGAAATGTGTCCTGTTAAATGTGTACTTGAGTGTTCCGATACTTGTTGGATGTAAAGAAGAGCGCCAGCGCGCTGGTTACTACTGCATTGGGCATTATGTAATGAGTGTTCCTTTACCAATCCAAAAGTATCGATGGTTACGAACTTGTGGTATTCCATTACCTGGTGGGTAATGATGAATTGTAAAACAATGTGTTGAGTGCCTACAGTCAGACTGTCGACTGTAGATGGTGTTCCTATGAACCGTGTGCGGATCGTAGATGATATGTGTGCCTATAGATGATATGTGTGCCTATAGATGAGATGTTTGCCTATAGATGATAATGTGTGCCTATAGATGAGATGTTTGCCTATAGATGATAATGTGTACCTATAGATGAGATGTGTGCCTATAGATGATATGTGTCATATGTGTGCCTATAGATGATCGTGTACTTAGGATGATGTATTGAGTATTGACTGTAATTGTTAAATTAAAAAGTTGTTGTAAATGTTGGCTTTGTTTATTCTCATCCCTTGATAGGGGTCAGAATGGGCCGAGCGCTAGTATGTGCCAGAGGCTCTTTGATTATTTTCTCTTGCAGATAAGTCCCACGAGGACGTGTGAGGCGCAGGACGGCCGTGTCGGAGTGGTGACATCTGCCGGGTGTTAGCAAAGCACCTTGTGGCGCCATCTAGTTTGCTTGCTATGAAATGTTTACCTTATAGATTTGTGATTAAAGGAAACGTCAGGTATTAGTACCTGGGTGGAATCAGAGATGGCGTTGTTCGAGGGTAAGTCGGTAAAGTTGTTCGACTGACAGTGACACTTGGTGGAACGCCATTACGGTGAAGACATTCGAATTGAGCGTTGGTTAGCAAACGTCATCTCTGGGATCACCGCGTTTTCCTGGTATTGATTTGTATCCATTTAAATTAAGGCAATCGCGTGTTATTATAAAGTTAATCGTTTGTAATAATTAAATTCAATCTATCGGCTATCACCGCGTGATATTATTTACGACGCCTACGTTTACGAACTACACGTAATGGATCCTCGCGATGATAATCTTACCGTGGAGAAGGACCCTACTACGTCATATCGATATATTTGAAAAATATCGATACGATAAATATCGATATTTTTTTCCATTTGCTCATCACTAATAAGTAAAATTTACTTACACACCTACTCAAAATATTAGAGATCCTCAGAGCTCTTTCGTTTTTGGCTTGTGGAAGTTACCAAAAGAGTATTGGTCTGATAGTTAGCACATATATGTCACAGCCTTCAGTATCAAGAGCTCTTCACATTGTGCTGGATGCTCTTAACCATCCAACTATAGAGCGAAAATATGAGCTTTCCCCAAAATGCTAGAGAAAGACAAGTTTTATACAAGAAAGAATTACTACAAAGAAAAATTTTAATGACTGAAAGTAAATATTGTTTATGTATCCATCTATATTCTATCTATCTATATATCTTCTATTCTATACATATAATAAAATTGTAACGCATCGATGTTTGTGCACGCTACTCTCAGAAACGGCTTAACCGATTTTGATGCAGTTTTCAGGAATATATTGTGACAGGTCCCACTTAACATATAGGCTACTGTTTATCCCGGATAATTTCGACATTTTGTTTTTTCTGCCGTCCATGCTGACGGGATAAAAAGTGGCCTATATGTAAGTGGGATCTGTCACAATATATTCCTGAAAACTGCATCGAAATCGGTCCAGCCGTTTCTGAGATTAGCGTGCACAAACAGAATTTTTGAATTTTGATCCGTTACAATTTTATTATATGTAGAGAAGAAGGTGGTATCGTAGCCACTGCTGTTAAATTGGCCCCCTGCTTTAATAAATATAACCAGTAACGCCATCTTCATTTCTGTTTTTGCACTACGTGCGTCACAGCACAGCGGCTTTTTTACGCCACCTAATTGGCCCAAAAAGTTCAAGCTCTCTGATTGGTCAGATCGAGTCGCCGCATGTCATTTGCAAGGTTTTGTTGTGCGTTAAACATTTGGTCAGAAAAAATATAAAAACAGATGTTTTGTGCATCCTCACGAACAGAACATCATCAACATTAGCCCTGGTGTGCATAATTGAAGGTAAAACATGGATTTTTCTGATTTATTCGTATTTGTGCCTACTTGTTTTCAGAGTGTGATATTTTCAATGCGGCCTCCCATAACTGTGTATAATATGGCCCCCGGGGCCATATTAGATGCAGGTCGTGTAGCTGATGTTACAGAATTGACAGTCTTCATTGTTTTTATTGGTTTTAGATGCCACGCACTTCTAATATGTCACCTGGACGTAAAAGAAGAACGTGGGATCCAGTACAAATGGAGAAAGCCGTGGACGCTGTTAGGAAGAAATTGATGGGATTTAAAATGGCAGCAAAAACTTTTGCTGTCCCTAGAACCACTTTAAGAAGACTGACTAAAGATACCATGTCAACCGAATCAGTGGTCCGAAAGCCCTTAGGTAGACGAACTATACTTTCCCCTTTCATTGAAAAAAAACTGATTGAGTATCTATTGTTCATGGAGGCTTAATATTATGGCCTGACACGGATGGACGTTCGTCGACTGGCTTTTCAGCTGGCATCGAGAAACGAAATTTCGCACCCATTCAGGAATGAGGTAGCAGGACGAGCGTGGTTAGACCACTTTCTCAGAAGGCATAAAGATGAGTTGTCACTTAGAAGCCTAACAGGCACATACTATGCTCGTGCTCAAGGTTTCAACCGCGAAGCAGTCAAGATGTTCTTTGACATTTTACAAGCTGAGTTTGAAAAGAAACAATATGTTAAATTAAATTAAATAAAAAATGTTAAATTCATTTCGGAAAAGAAAAATGCTAATGTAATAAGAGTCATAGAAAGTATTGTACCATCAGTGAAAAATTTAATAAGAACAATTGAGGGGATGCAAGCCATTTGGAAAATAATACATCAAAAGTATTCTTTAGACCTAATGTTAACTAGAAACTTTAATCAGGATCCAATTGAATTTTTTTTTTTGTAACATACGCAGTCTTGGAGTTAAAAATGTGTCTCCAAACTGCCACACATTTGAAGGTGCCTTCAAAACTGTGCTGTTAAATAATTTTAGTTGCAGTTAGTTTAGTTTAGTTTTAGTTTTTTTAAAGAAAAAGAAGGTATAAATAAGATTATAACAGAAAATAAAAATATTGAAGTTAGTGAAGAATTGTATGAGGCACTTTCAAATGTACCAACGACGACCACATATAGTGGTCGTTACGTTTGCGGTTGGGCCCTGACAAAATGCTTAGCCAAAATAGTTAAGTCTTGTAAAAATTGTAAGCAAACCTTACTATCTAATCCTGAGGATGAAGAGAATAGGTACATAAGGGCTAAGGAATATGACAAAGACAAGCGATGGCTGTGCTACCCCTCTAAACAATTATCGTATTGTTTTAGAGAAATCCAAGGCATCACCACAACTTTACTAAAAACTAATTTAAGTAGGTATAATTTTAAAAACAACATTAAGTTATTGTCAAATATGTTTGTGTCTTATCCATTTTCTTGTGATAAGCACAAAGACAGGCTTAAAGATTTTTTCACTGAATCCACTATAAATATTTTAATATTTAGTTGGTGCAGATCCATTAATTAATCGCATTTTGGGTGGCAAAATAATAAATCAAGATTTAGATGATCCTTTTAAACATAAAGTTCAAATGTATTTTAATTCACATTGTAAAAAGTATAAAAAATAACTTGTGAAAGACTTTTATTTTTACTTATCTGTTAGACGTTTGAGTAATCAATACTTTTACATTACTTGGTATTAATTAAAATATTATTCTAACGTCCAGAAGAGGAGTAAAATGAAAAGTCTGTTCAAAAGTTAGATATTTTGTATAAAAAATATTTGATATAAAAACACATCTGGAGAAGCTATATAATACTGGAGAGACCATATATTTATTAGGTTTGTAGAATTATTTAGAAGGTACCTAATTTTGTTGCACTTTTAAGATAAAAATATTTTTTTACAGGTGATTAAGGCCCAAAGAATCTATCTAATGACATCATGTAAAAACCCAGCACCTGAATCTCCAGAAGAGCACTACAACAAGCTTCATAGTACAGCCAAAAATAGTGCAGAAAGAACTATTGGTGCGCTAAAAGGCAGGTTTAGGTGCCTCCTGGCTCATAGAGTTTTACACTATAATCCAGAAACAGTGTCTAAAATAGTTGTGGCTTGTTCTGTGTTACATAATATCTGTAACCGAGCAGGGATGCCAGCTCCAACATTGCCCTCAAATTTGGAACAGGAGGAAGCACGTGTTTACTAGAGACAGGCCATGGAAGGTCCACAGGTTCTGATAATTTAGATAAGAGGTCGTGAGTGTCGCGAACACCTAATTAACATATTGTGGAGAGCAAGGAATTGTTAACTATTTTATTAGAAGTAGTAATTTAGGTAACAATCAATGGCAGTCACCTTTTCCACGTTAGCGAATTTATTCGCTGGAGTAGGAAATTTTGAGTACGAAGGTGAAGCGTACTACGTTAAATGTCCAACTGACAATGTCCTTGGCATTTTATTCTCGAACCTGGAGCATTAATAGGGCTTAATTTTATTAGTAGCAGTAATAATAGGTAGCGTGTATTGATAGGGAATATTTTTGAAGAATTGCAATAAAACTTTCAATCAAAGATTTAAGTATATATTTTATTCATTGCTCTATATTTTATTCCTATTTTAAAAATCATGTAGAAAGCTTTTTATTTTCTTATAAATTCTTTATTTCAATATAGAAACTTTATACAAAGGCAAACCTAATGCTACATCTTCAAACCAGCAATCCAAATGCAGAGCTAGCTAGCACAGCTAGATATAAAACGATACGAGTAAATACAAGTACAACATACTCGATACTTTTTTCGATACCAAGTACTTTTAGTATCGATACTTTAAAATGAAGTATCGAGTAGGTATCGGTCGAAAGTACTCATATCAGTATGCAAATATAGTTATTTCATTTCAGCAATAATAAAAAAATTGCACAATTTAAATTGAAGTTTTTGAACGCATCCTAGTCCTAATTTGGTGTAGTTGAGTTGGCAAGCTTGTTTGCCCGAAAAAAAACCGTCAGTCGCCGTCATCTGAGGTCGCCGTAATCCCTGCACGCGCAGCACGTACTTTAGTAGACATATAAGGCTATGGGGTTTAAAACGATGTCTTCTCTACACCTTATGGCTTGACAGCAAGCACGTAATTACCGGAAGAGAAAATGACTACAGTAGACTAAGGTTTCTCTAGGAAGCCATAACAAAGTTGCCATTATAAAATATAATATATTTTGTACATGGTCACATATGCTTACAGATTTTAATCGTTTCACGTACATCACTATTTGTTCACTCATCATTCATTCATTTACTTCGATTATGACACTGATAGATGTCAAACGTGTTCTGTTATCTTGTGTTATCTTCAAGCTCATGTTCAAGTGTTAAGGCGGGTTTTTTAACTATGTCATCGTCGTTGAATATAAAAAAGAAGTGAGTATGAGCATTGCATTACGGATAGCTCTCGAGTTTTTCAAGTGTATAGCATTTTTACAACTTTCAGGTTCTCAAGATGCACAAGTGCCCAAATCAAGCACATAATAGAATATATGGATTCCCACCGCAATTTTGCGAATGGGGAATTTGGTGGGCCTATGGGGCAAAGGTCCAATATACAGAAATGGGAAGAAATAAGGGATGCAGTCCTAGGAGCTAGGTCTACATTAAGTTCGGTGCATAAATATTGCACCATTTCGGGGCTTATTTTAAAATTTTCGAAGAATTCCGCCTCAAGGAGCTCTAACGGATCACACAATTGCCGAACGTTATGCCCTTGTTTCTTCCGCCTTTCCTTTTCCGCGTAAAAACTAAGCAATTAATTTGCGTACACCCGAGACATTTTTCTAGTATTTATTTGATAAAATATAACGAAAAGTTGTAGCAATAGATGAGAGACATACGTTTAGTCTACGCGTCATGCTGCGCCTACTGGTCGCCGCGCCGCCATAATATTTTGTCGCTATGTCGTGACTGACAGTTTGAATGATGATCTGTTCCGCGTCCCGCTGATCTTACTAGCTAGTCAGGTGTTTCTTTGGTTTTTAATTTCGTGAGTTATTGAAAATGGGGCCTCCGAAGTCTAGTGTGGAAATATTTAAAAAAAAAAGATAATAAAGAATGCCAATAATACTTGTTACGGTTTTTACTCTAAATTTTACAAAAACGATTCGATACAAGTATCGATACTTTTCAATCGATACCGAGTAAGTATGAATACTTGACGACCGATACTGTATCGAGTAAAGTATCGATACCTCTATGGTATCGTTTCATCCCTAAGCACAGCAAGTGGAACAGCTAGAACTAGAAAACTGATAAGGAGGTGAACATAGCAGAAGAGTGGAACGTACTGGGAGCTATCCCAAATGATGAAATCTTGCTTTCATATGATGGGACTCCCATGCCATTCAGAAACTCCTCACAGACTTCGTCCCATTCTTCTCCAGAACGAATGTTAGAGGTTGGAGACTGGACGTCAGCCTATAATGATGAATAGAGGAATACTGTGACATACAATATAAGCAAGACAGCTGCGCTTCACAAATATTGTATTTATTTCCAATGGAAATTGAAAATTTGGAAGAAAATATCATGGTAGACTGGGTGCAGCTGATGATCAAAAAGAAATTCTTGGTGCTCCAGTGCACCAGGAGATTCTTAGCAGAATAAACAATATTATGATTGAAGGTATTAAGCCAGAACAACTGGACATATTAAAGAAAAATTGCCAAGTTCCAGAAAATGTCCTTCCCTTTCTCTGCAGGCACCTAAATTAAATAAAGAACTATCAATAATCATTCTGTCACTAGCATCACTATTTCAGCCATGAAAAGTCCACAAGAACGTAAGCCTCCCCCAGAGCACGCTACAATGCTAAAGTGCGTTTCACCAAATAGTACCGTTGAATGATGGCGCTAGTTACAATGTATGTGACTACATTATCGGTATTATTACATACATATCAAAAATATGTTAGTTTCGAAATCACGCATATCAGGAGTAATTTTATGAAACAAACTGTAATGGGAGAAGGACTTCTCTTCTTCAGGAGCGTCGTTCCTGATTCTGTGAACTGCGACGGCGTAGCGTTGTATGGAAATGAGAAGGGACTATTCTGGTCTCTCAATTTGACGGTTAAGAACCTGATTTTTCCTGATCCTAAAGATCGGATGAATTGCGCAAAGGCTCGCGAACTCTTGTCGAAGAGCTTGGGATCGAAATGCGAAATTAGGGATCTCCACCAAATGGTGCTAGAAGGGAAGTCATGTTACCCGTCAAGGTCGTGAAAGGATCGTGAATTAGGTCTTAACAAAAATAAAATTTTACGTCGTACAGTTGCATTGTGTGTAGTTTGTAACAAAATTATTTCGCAACGACATCTATAGATAGAGAGTGGAACGATAATCGAAATTAGCTCAGCTTTTGATTCTCTTTAAAAATGTATAGGTAGTCCAGTATGCAATCGATTGCTAGTTTTTTCCGTCAGACATTGATGTCTCGGTTTGAAAGTATTTAAACAATTGCAATGATTCCTAGCTTTCTTTTCAAAATTCTACCGAACAAGATGGAGGTTTACATCCTAGATCACGGAGCCAAGAGACTCCATTTTTAATTTGCATAAAGCACATATCTTCAAAAGATTTATCTTTCTAAATTATTTAATAAAGAGTAATATGTAAAGAGAAAGTGAAAAATATCTATCATGTAAGTATTTTTAAATTTGTTTGTCAACTCTTATTTATTGGATTTTCTATTTTGAAGTTAGATATTGAGGATTTGCCTTGTATTCCCATAGAATTTGTGATGGGTCTTGCTGTTCTGCGGGATGCAAGCTACATAGGCCCTGGTAGGCCTGCCTGAGCTCAATCCACCAAATCTACCACCATGGGCAGCATGCCACGTGTTTCCAGCTGAAAGATGACCATGTGGGGTCTTTTCCTGTCCGTGCCAGCCATCCTTCCGCCGTTCCACGGGGAAAGTATTGTTCCTTACCTATCTAATTGTAGTTTACCTTGATTTAAGCTATATTTAAACTGAGACCTGTAAACTCTTTCAGTACTTAAAAGAAAAAAATGATCGTGATGATGAGGAGATTCCGTAGTTTTCGGGAACGTTGAAGACCAAAAATCACCCTGTATATATATATATACTTTATTCCATTTCCGACATCACTAATATCGTCGTTACTAGATCACATCGAGTGAGCGTCTCATTTCTTAATCACTGCCAGTCACCATGTTTCCAGATGAATAAAGTGGAGTACCAACCTACTTCCGTTGTGGAAGTTATGAAGTGTTGTGTTTTGGTAGAAAGACTATTGTATGTTATGTACATATTATTTTTGACACTAACATGATACCTTCCTATTCTAGTTTAGCCAAAGTTCAATATACTCTCTTCGTAATACCTTTCAAAAATATTTGCTTCTATTAAAAATATTGTATCTACCATCACTATTAAAAGAAGATAGTGCAGAAATTCAGTCAGGCGTGTGCATACTTTAAAGTGTGGAAATGTTAAAAAGCAAACGGTATCAGCTCTCTCTGGTATAAGCTCTTTTTTAATTTGTAACGCTAATATGGAAATTATTAGTGTGGATGCTAGCTATGGAGGAGTTACTAATAATTCGTTCATTTGGGTTAATCATCCCCTAAACCAGCATTTAAAAGATATAAGCAGCAATGAGTCTATCTATATGGTCACTACGTGTGTATAAAATTTCCTTGTAATATTTAACAATGTGTTCTAGAATCTTGGAAAGCATTAATGAACCAATATGCACACATTCATCTGTACTCCACAGTATACATACCTACCCGGAATGAAAAATATTTATTAATACTTATGAGCAATTTGAATTTACACCAAATTAACATATTCAAACATGCTTTATTTAAATTTTAGATCATTCTGGATATGCTTAAGGACAATATAAGATGGCTCCCATAACAGACAGTATTCCTGGTACTGAAGACACACATTATGTTCATGTGAGAAAAAGAAAAATTATAGAGAGATCGTTTCTTGATTGTAAACAGAGTTCTTTATTATATTCTACCAGTGGTAGCATTAATTGTAAATGCTTGCGTAGTATTACACAACATGACTGCCAAGTTGAATATTCCCGTACCAGTTTTTACAGATGAAGCTACATTGGAATCTACTATGCAATGTTCTTGAAATGTTCAGATTTGTCGGACGAGGAACAATTAACATCTTTATCATTGCAAAACACGAAGAACATCTCCATGTCGTGCACGACTGTTCGTACAGTGGCTCCACGTGCAGGTGCCTCCACGTCCAAAGACTTCGAGACTTCACCACTGAAGGATATAATGAAACAGAAGAAGCTAAATGGGAAGAAACACAAACAAGTGCAGTTCCAGACGGAGAAGTATGCATCGAAGAAGCCGAAAATGGTAACAGTATACTCGGACGAAGAAGAGGATTATCAACCGGGAGAAATGTTCATGGAAACACAACTGAGCGTAGAGTTCGAGTCGGAAGCCGAATTAGATCTACACGTAGAAAAAACCAGCAACGAAAAAACTGAGGACACCGAGCGTGGAGTCGAACAACAGCGAGGATGCATTGAACGACGAGGGCTTCGCTTGTATGGTCGAAAATCTTGCCCAAGCTCACTCCTTGGTGTCAAATACTGGCAAAATTTCTCAAACTATTTTAATAAAGGACACAGACAGTATGTTTCTATGTCCACTCCGGAAGACTCTGGTTTGATGCTGGCAAAGCTAGAGCTTTACCCCTTCAAAGAATATTCGAAATTAACAAAAACAGATTATTGGCGCAAGAGAACCTTCTCGTCATTAATAGTAGTCTCTTCGAAGACTTGCCCTGTGTACAGTCAGATAATGAAGCTGAGAAAGGACATAACCAAACAAGTAATGAAAACCAAAAATGTAAAAGTCGAAAAAAGACCAATAACCGGCTGGAAGAGTGGCTAAGTTCGTTCATAATAACACCTACAAAAAATATATTATATACTGGTCATTGGACACAAGGTCCATTTAAGTATATGCCTAAAAATAAGCAACTTTTACAAACTTGTTTTCATAACATTAATCAAACTTTTGTAGACATGTCATATCGCGAAATATTTTTAAAATCACGTAATATATCTATGAATAAGTTAATCTATGTAGCACTATGGAATAACGTAGGTGAATATTATTATGACATTCCAAACTCTGTACAAATCTTAGAGAAATTATTACTTCATCAACAGCAATCTAAATCAGAAGTTTATAGTTTTTTGAAAAACTTATATTTGTGTTATAGGTCCTGCCTGCTCTGGAAAAAATTTCTTTTTTGATTGTTTAATACATAGTTGTGTTAATTTTGGTCAAATTGGTAACTTCAATAAGTACGATAGATTTCCACTACAAGATGCCATGCAAAGGCGAGTGTTATTATGGAATGAACCCAACTTTGAGCCTGGATCAGAGGAAGTGTTAAAATTACTTTTTGGTGGAGATACTTGTCCAGCTCATATAAAATATGAAGGTGACGCTTGTATCCAAAGGACACCTATTATTGTACTAACAAATCGTGACGTCATACCAAACGACGCTACTTTCGATTCGAGAGTCTGGAAACACACTTGGCGAGAAGCGCCCTTTCTTAAGTATATTACTTAGAAGCCTCATCCTTTATCTGTTTTATATTATGTTAAAATGGAATATTTAAGTCGTAAAAATTTTGTATTTGAAAAATGGGAATATGATATAATGAAACAATAAATTTATGGTTTAATATAAAAGTTTTCTATATTTTTATTTTCCTTATCTTTAGCCAATGATTTCGCATCACTCATCAAAATTTTCCTCCCTGTAAAATTGTCAAAGAGAAATTTCTATCGATGAGTCATTGACCTTATTCAAGGGCCGCTTGTCTTTGTCCAAAAAATAAGAGCTCATTCGCACGAGCTGATTTTTACCGCGTGTAAAAAAACCGCTCAAATAGAACAAATGCATATCCAAGTAGCTGTTCGCACATCAGCGTTTTTAAAACGCGACGTATTTTTATCGCGCAGTGATCTATTTCCAGCGTTGGGTGTTAGGCGTCGTCCTAATTGGGAGCGATCGTACGATGGCGCGATGCGTTCTCGTCGTGCGATGAGTTCAAAGATACAAATTTCATCAGAGTGTCCTATTTGAACCTCGCAAGTAATCGTGCGAGCACATGAAATGCTTAATAACGATCGTACGATGCGTTTGATCGTGCGATCATGTAATCAAAGCAACAGATCTCTTTTGAGTGTCCTAATTGGTTACATACGCGATGCGTCGACGCGCGAGGGGCGCGGGACGAAAGAAAGGGGCAAGGGCCAACACCAGTGACACACAGTAGGTACTCGGCTCGCTCGCGGCCGGACGCCATTTTGTGTTTTCATTGTTTGTGTAAAGCGTTTGGCTATTCTGTTACATACAAGATGACATTCGAAGAAGATTTAATTAACCAAGTACGTTTACATCCTGTTGTTTGGAATAAACAGAGTGAGGACTATAAAAACAGGTTGAAAAGTGAAAGAGCATGGGATATAATTGCGAGGAACGTAAATAAAACAAGTAAGTAGATAGTAATTTGAGCTTAGTTTTAATCACAACCAGAATTATATAATGTATACCACACACACGGCTTAAGTATCGACTTAGTATAGTTAGATATAATTTGAATCGTAATCGTAAATCGTACCTCCGTTCATTACTGAAGAGGTTCTGACATTTTTTTATGAAGCCTGGCATAGTGAGTTCACCCATGAGGAGCCCCAGTAAGGGGAAAAAATTGTGACAGCCAATGATGAAACATGTGTCAAGTAAATTGTCGTAAGTGGTATACGTTAGAAGATATGAGGGTTTGAATCGTCAATATATTTTTTACATTTTTTATAATTTTATTTTCCCATAGTGGGGCTCCTCATAGGTGAATTTAGTATGCCAACCATGCACTAAGTCCTATTGACGTAAATTAACTGATAATTAGGAATCATTTCTATTAAGGAAATAAGTGGTGAAGAGTTCTCTAGCGTTAATTGCTGTTATTGTAGCGCGATTATTAACTCTATTACGAGGAAGTCTTCCATAATTGTTATTTAATTGATTATTTGTTACAGATAATTCTGATTCTCTCTTATCTCTGTGTATTATAATATTGTGCAACAGACAGACTGCCTTTACAATTTTAATTGAATTATCCACAGATGTTTCGATGCTTTTTAAAAGAATTCTAAATTTACTAGCAGCCATTCCAAAGGTGCATTCTATACCGACCCTTGTAGTAGACAATTTGAAATTAAATCTTGATTTATCTGCATTTCCTGTTGCTTGTGTTCTTGGATAAGGTCTCATTATGAACGTTTTCAAAGGAAAAGCCTCGTCCCCTAAAAATACATATGGTGCCACAATATCACTATTCGGTAATCGTTCCTCGGGTGGTAATTGAATATTTCCACTGTTAAGTTCTTGAAAAAATTTTGAATTGCTGAGAACGCCTCCATCACTATCTTTCCCGTATGCACCTACGTCAATGATGCGAAATGTGTTGTCTGAATCGGAGATCCCTAATAAAACAATTGAGTAATAATTTTTGTAGTTGAAATACATGCTTCCAGAGAGTTGTGGCTTTACGACACGAATGTGTTTTCCGTCCAGATTCCCACAGCAATGTGGAAATTTATTTTTATTTGAAAATGAATTTGCTATTTCCTTAAAATCTTCGATACTAGGAAACTTCATATGTATTTCGTTAAAATTATTCCAAATTGCACTACAAACCTCCATCACGATACTTGCTATTGCGGTTTTTGAAATGCGAAATGGCACTCCTAATTTCCGAAAAGAGGTTCCTGTTATTAAGTACCTGTAAATAATAACACGAATTAAAATTTATTGTTATTTATTACAGAAATGGACGTTAAAACTAGGTGGCGACACTTAAGGGATGTCTTTCTAAAAGAATTGAAAAAAGTTCGTAAGCCTCGCTCTGGAGATTCAGGAAGTCCAAATGAACAATATTACTCAGGAAAGTGGACCTATTACCAACATATGTTGTTTTTAAAGGATGTTTCAATGCCTCGACCAACCGAAGGTAATAGTGTTCATCAAGAAACTGGAAATAATGATAATGATGCCAGCCTACCATCCACTTCAAGATCAGAGCAGAATCTTCAGTTGCCTGATGAAGATAATAATACTGCAATGATTAATAGATCCGAGACTTTTGTATCTTCTGATGACGAACCACTGTCTACCAGTGTGCGCAGTACAAATACACAGAGCTCGAGTGCTTTGTCAACTGAAGCTTTAGATAGTGGATTACAAAGTGGATCCCAAAAAAGAAAACGTAAAGAAAATCAATCTTTAACCGAATATCAGCGTCGAATGATCCAAATCGAAGAAGATAAAATTAAAGCGTTTAAGGAGAAAGAAAAAGAAGTTGAGGATGAAGATTTACTATTTTTGAAATCGCTAGCTCCATATTTTAAATATATGAATCCAGTGCAAAAATTAAGATTAAAAAGTAAATTACAGAATACAATAGCAGACGAAATTTCTCTAGCTATGCCATCACCCCCTTCAAACTCTTCATCTACTATGTCAACAATCATACCCTCACCTGTGCACGCATCCTCACATCCATCCATGGCACCACCAACAAACACACAACAATTCTACGAATCATTTAATGCTCAATATGATTCTTGAATATAAGATTTTTTACACCTCAATTTCTTTTTCTTATAAAAGAATGTGTGATTATTCCTTTTTTTATACCGTAATAGTTGATTATAAGATTTTATTAAAATTTGTACATCCAGTAGTTTAAAACTAGAATTCTACGTAATTTTGCTGACTTAAGAAGTGTTTTATATACTCTGTTGCACATTAAACCGACATAATGACTACCTATATGAAAGAAAAATAAAAAAGATAATAAATACATAATAAAAATATATAATAAATACATAAAATGTTTGTCTTTCATTTAAATGTACGCACACATAATAATAATAAAAAACTTACCTGATTGTTAATACCAATCTTTCTTCCACACTAATGGGTTTTTTAAAGTTGGTCACTCTATGATTACAATCGCTACGTATTCCATTGCAGATGTAGTCAAATGTTTCTTTTGCCATGGACAAATAATCGTAAAAGTCTTCTTCGTTATTTCGTACATCAAAATAAAGGTTGAAAAATTCACCGCGCAGATTTCTGGATCTATAAAGTATTTTATGTTGTCTACGTTTCCTTTTTTCAATGTCATTTGCAATTTTTAAAGCAATATTGCCCGACAGCAAAAACTGTGTATCTCTATAAAGAGCCATCGTTAAAGTGGCGTAAAGCGCGACGCCAGCCATCGAGCGACGGCATCGCACGATAGACATCGCGCGATCTATTAGGACACCTGTTAGGTCATCGTACGACCACTTTGATCGTGAGATGAAAAACGCATCGCGCCATCGTACGATCGCTCCCAATTAGGACGACGCCTTAGGCGTTTGAATGAATAGACCATATGAATCTACCTACTAATATTCACACGCGCGGTAAAAAAACGCGGGCGCAGCGTTCAGTGTGCCGTGAACTGTCTTAGCGGATGGGCGCGCGTTACTCGTTTGCGTATAATGTCGATGTCGATACCTATGATGTCGTGGTTTATAGATCCAGAAATGCTAATTATAGAGGTGGAGTCTCGGCCCTATCTTTATGCCAAATCAATGGCAACGTACTCTACTATATCCAAGAGAGATGCCTGGATGGACATAAGCCAAAAACTCTCCGACGACTGGGAAAGCCTTACAAATGAAGAAAAAAATAGTCGATGTAAGTAAATAATGTAACTCCATTTATTTTAATCAAACAGATACAATCAATACTACTGCAACGGACTCAAGTCTGGCCTCCGCACCTCCTAGTACTAGTTCTGCAGTAGCTCCAAGAACATCTAATCGTGTGCCTAGGTTAAATATCCCATGGAAAACGAAAAGCCTGAATTTAAATGACGACCAACTACGCTTTCATGGATCTGACAAGTTGCCTCCAGAGATACTTTGCTTGGATACTCCATTTGAGGTATTTTCATTTCTGTTTACTGAGGACATTATCGACCGTATTAGAGACCAGACTAATTTATACTCTGTTCAGAAAGATGCTAATAAACCTGTAAACGCAACTAGTCAAGAAATCCGTCAATTCATTGGTATTATATATTACATGTCAATAGTTCGTATGCCAAATGTAAAAATGTATTGGTCTAAAAACATCAGCTTTGCGCCGATACAAGAAACAATGACGTCAAAACGATTCGAATTACTTAGGCAATTTGTACACTTCAATGACAACAGCACAATGTTACCATATGACCATGTTGATTCTGATCGATTGTATAAAATCCGTCCATTGATAGAGGCACTCAACCACAACTTCAAAAAAGTTCCATTTGAAGCGCATTTGTCTGTAGACGAACAAATGTGTTCAACGAAAGCTCGAAGTGTATTGAAACAGTATTTACCCGACAAACCGCACAAATGGGGATTTAAACTTTTTGTTATATGTGGTGTATCTGGATATGGATATAAATTTGAAGTACAGTAATACCCCACTTTACGCGACCCCGTTATGCGCGGTTTCACTATAACGCGAAAATTAAAATTTACGTTTAAATGCTTCGCATAATGCGAAAGAATGTGTATAAATATAATTTAGTCATTAACTCCCCTTTGGTCGCGAGAATCCTCGGGTCCTCTGAACATTCTGATTGAAGAACTGGGGATTGCCCATACTACGACTTTGTTCTATGGCAAAGATTAAATTTTGAATATGTTTAATCATAAACCTTGATATACGCGAATTTTAGTTAACGCGATTTTTTCCGGAACGTATCCCTCGCGTAAAGCGGGGTATTACTGTATATAGTGGGCAGGAAAATAAATGCGCAATCGGTGAGCCTGACTTAGGAGCATCATCTAATGTGGTGGTTCGCCTTGCCCGCGATGTGCCCACCAACCAGAACTATCGGCTGTTTTTCGATAACTACTACACCTCGATCCCTCTTATCGAACACATGTCTGGTCGCGGCATTTTGGCTTTAGGTACTAAACGAAAAAACCATATTCGCAACTGCAAGCTGCCAGAGGAAAAAGTTTTTAAAAAAGAACCACGCGGTACATCAATAGAACAGGTCGGTAACTGCAATGGAGTTGATGTTGCTGTAGTCGCTTGGAGAGATAACAAAATCGTAACTCTGGCATCCAATTTTGCAGGAAAGCACCCAACATCTGAAGTAAGAAGATGGGACAAATCTGGAAAACAATACATTTCTGTTGAACGTCCTTTTGTTGTAGCAGAATATAATCGACATATGGGTGGCGTTGATCTTTTAGATTGTGTTATGGGCCACTATAAAATAAAACTCCGTAGTAAACGATGGTATATTCGAATTTTTTATCATTTCTTAGACATGGCTATGTGTGATTCATGGCTTTTATATAGAAGAATAAATGCTGAAAAAGGTAGTACCAGCAAAACTCTCAATTCTGCAGATTTCAGACTAGTTATTGCAGAGACGTTATGCAAATATAAAACAATCAACCGTACAAAGCGCAAAAGTGATGTTGAATGTCTCATTCAAAATAAAAAGAAGAAAGGTCCGGCTCAACACGTTCCTCCGAAAGATGTGAGGTTGGACCAATATGGTAATTGGCCAGTTTGGGTGAATAAACGAATGAGGTGCAAATTCCCAGGCTGCAGTGGGTATACGCAAACAAACTGCGAAAAATGTGGGGTTAGTTTGTGTTATAACTAACAAAACAATTGTTTTAAAAAATTTCATATTTCCTGATTTTATGTAGCACAATGATGCAATGTTGCATTTCTGCAACGTGTAGTTTTTTGAAAATAATAAATACTTACTTTTCTATATTTTGATTTTTATTATTATTTACATTAATAATACCCTAATTTCCACCTAATATTAGTGAAAATAATAAATTTAACAACCTTGCGCCATAAAAGGTTAATGGTAAATATACAGAGTCTATACTAACCGGAAATGAAGGACAATAATAATTTCTTCTTAAATATAAAATATCAGGTTTTTGTAAATAAGTTCTTAATGTCTCTAATTGTGATTTACTTAATGAGATAGTATTAATTTAACAAATATTAATATTTTACGTATTAATATTTAAAATATTAGCTCCATCTAGCGATAGAGATTACGTAGTTTGTATAAAGTTTTAGGGAGCTGATCACTAGTTTACAGCACACGTGAAGAAAAAAAAAAATGCTTTGGTCTGTATAGGAGTTGCATAGCCTTGATGGAAACCATCAAATGCTTCATGGGGAGATACAAAACCGACATTGAATCTACAATTAGGAACTTGGAATTTATTAACTCATCATGAAAAGAGTTATCATATTGGAAGATCCGAAGGATTTTTGTTTGGAGACCTTGTATTATGTGGAAACCCTCAATCTTCTGACTCCTCCCTATTCCCTTTATCCATTCAACGTCGAATCATTTCTAGTCCTTACCTAGATGGAATATTAGATGGATTAATCCGAGTCAGTGCTAATGCAAACTGGTTACAATTTAAAGATATTAATGTCTAGTATTATCCACTTAACCAAGTGTCCCTATATTGTCTCACTGGCTACTAGAAAAATGGTAATTTATTCACTGAAATTGGTTTGGTATTTAATTAAAACTGTTATATGTCCGACATCCTCCAACTCTCATTGGTGGAGCCACACTAAGCCTCACAGGACGCATGAAACGGGGCACCAGGTAAGATGGAAGTGGAGTGTGTGGGCAGGTGTCTTTGGCAACAGGGTTGGCAGGGTAAGAATGTGCAGCGAAAACTGCTATCTCATCGATTGCATTTCTGTAAATGCATTACGATTCGTTCATGCAATATTTTTGTTTTTTACAACAGAGAACTTAGCTATATTTTCAAATAAAAGTGGTGCCAAAAACAACTACAGTAGAACTCCAATTATCCGAACTCCGACTATCCGAATCGCCGATTATCCGAATCACAAAAAATTGTCCAAAAAAAGTCTAAGTACGCTATTTCCTTCCCCCCGCGAAGCCAGTGTTTGCGCGTCAAGTCTTGACTTGACTTGTCTTAACTTGCCGTTGTGCCTACACTGACTTCCCCCCGCGAAGTCAGTGTAGGCACAACGGCAAGTTAAGACAAGTTCCGGCGCATTGCAGTCACGGCGCACCTGTCATTGTTTGTTTTGATTAGCCAGTGTGCTATTGACCTTGCTCGAGGACGCTACTCTTTCGCTACGGCTTACTTTTGTTTGTGCGTGTACAATACTGTATTGTTTTTATACCATGGCTTCGAAAAGAAAACGTGTTGTGCTATCGTTAGCGGACAAACTGAAAATTATAGAGCAACTCGATAAAGGTGTAACGGGTAAGAAGTTGTCTGAGATTTATGGTGTTGGACAAGCAACAATTTCTGACATTAAAAACAGTAAGTCAACACTTTTAAACTTTGTTTCGGTGCTTGAAAATGAAGATGGAAGTTCCTCCAGGAAAACAATGAAGACAGCAACCAACAAAAATTTGGAAGATGCCGTGTTTAAATGGTTTTTGCAGCAACGTTCTATGGGAAATCCGATTTCAGGTCCAATCCTTTGTGAAAAAGCCAAAATCTTAGCAGAAAAGCTTGGTTATTCATCTTTTAAGGCTAGTAACGGCTGGCTAAGGAATTTTTAATTCAGGCATGGTGTACGCGAGTTAGATTTGGCTGGTGAGAAGCTTTCAGCAGACTCTGCAGCTGCTGAAAATTTTATTGAAAAATTTAAAACTGCATCAGAATCCTATGATCCGGAGTTTGTTTATAATGCCGATGAAACTGGCCTTGTTTGGAAAGCATTACCAAAAACCACTTTGGCTTCTAAAAGGGAATCTAGTGCCCCTGGACATAAGGTCAGTAAAGAACGTGTTACAGTGCTTAACTGTGCCAACTCCACTGGAAATCATAAACTGCCACTTCTTTTGATAGGAAAATCAAGAAATCCAAGAGCATTTAAAAACGTAAAAAAACTTCCACTCTTCTACAAAAGTCAACCCAAGGCCTGGATGACTGCAGCATTGTTTACCGAATGGTATGATGAAGTGTTTATTCCTGAAGTGAAAAAGCACCAAAAATCGGTGGGAAAAGAAGGCAGTAAGGTGCTTTTAATTGTTGATAACGCACCCACTCATCCTACAGCAGAACTGTTGGAAAGAGAGAATGGGCAGTTTAAAACGACGTTTTTGCCTCCCAATGTTACAAGTTTGCTGCAACCCATGGACCAGTCTGTTATTGAAACAATGAAGCGCCATTACAGAAGGCAACTGCTGAGAAAACTGCTGATCGAAGGTGCTGAAGATGAAGAATTGGTTTTGGCAAATCATAGCAAAATAAATTTAAAGGACTGCTGTTACATGGTAGCGGAAGCTTGGAGTTTGGTTACGCCAGTGACGCTAAGACGTGCGTGGAATAAACTGAAAGGCCTACCGTCTGAGAAGAACAAAAAAAAAGAATCTGAAGAAAATGAGAAACAAGAATATGGAGAGGATGATGATGATGAAGATGCGTTGTCACTAGAGGAAATAAGAAAAATGATTGTAAAAATTCCTGGTTGTACAGAAGTAAGTGCTGAAGATGTAGGAGAGTGGATGGCTTGTGACACGTCTGACCCTGGTTTTCAAATTCTCAATGACGATGAAATTGTTGTAAGTGTGAGAGAATATGTTGAAGTGGAAGTGGAAGAAGAACTTTCTGCTGATGTTGAAGTAGACGCTGGACCATCAGCTAGTGAAGCATTTGCCGGCCTCGAGACTGCTTTGAAGTGGATGGAGCGTCAGCCCGAGTGTGACCACTTGCAACTGCTCACCGTCAAGCGAATGCGTGACCTGGCTGCCCGAAAACGGTTGAAGACCGCAAAACAGCTTACATTGACGGAGATGTTTAAAAAACAATGATTTTTATTTCTAAACTTGTACATAAGTACATTTTATTTATATTTAAAACATGTGAAAATTTCATGTTTCTTTCATTTAATTCAATAATAAAATAGTGCAATATCAAAACGTAGCTTTTATTCTCTCTAATGGCAATTTTTTTTTTTAAATCCGATTATCCGAATATTTGATTATCCGAATGGGTCCCGGTCCCCATTAATTCGGATAATTGGAGTTCTACTGTATGTCCATTAAAAAAAACAAACACCTGATGCGCCCCGTAACAGTACCTTGACCTGCTCAACAGCTACATTACTGATTTCGCGGAGAACCTGCCACTAGCCCAAATGCATCGGACCTGGTTTCAGCAAGATGTCGCGCCGCCACACAACACACATGTTGTCAGGCGACAACTAGCGGCTCTGTTTGATGATCGGTGGATGGTCGCTTTGGCGCTTAACCGTGGCCGCATGATCGTCTGACTTAACCCCCTTAGACTTTTTTCTATGGAGGGTCAAAAATCGGGTGACGACCAATGCAGAGGAAATGCAGTTGAAGATCATACACGTGTTCGACGAGCTGAAATATCGAGCGGCCCATGAAATATAGAAATTTTAACTCCTTACTTCCTTCCTAGATAGCTCTTTATACATGCTAATTAGGGGTGAATCCGAAAATATCTCATGTACTACGGTCACGAGAGCCGCTGAAGAAAGCCTTTAATATAGCTTTAAAAGAAGAAAAATTTAGCATGTTAGTATCCATCAGATATCAACCTAATATAAAACGTACAAAATGTTACAAGAATGAGCTTCACTTTGCCGTACAAAACCTAACCAAAATAATTTTATCAGACAAAATCCAAATAATTTTAACAGACAGTATCAAAATAACCTCATAATAACCGAACTCTATCCCATATTAATGAACTATCATTCTGTAGGGGATGTGATCAACGACATGATCCCCAGTGAGTTCCTCTGTTCAGATACTCGTATCATAATAAAATAATTCTACTAATAATATAACCCTGCTCAGGTTATTTTATTTGCGTTCGTATGAGAGAAACAGAAAGCTTTACGTTAAAGTGAAATTAATATGTTTCAAGATTGTGTATTTGCTAATTTGTTTCAATATCTCTCTTCGATGCGTGCATCTTTTGGGAAGTATTTTCCTGAAGAACTGAATATAAAAAGGAAACAGAATTCATGGGTTCATAATCCTTTTTTACCCAACTTGCAAAAGCCCGAAAGTATGTAAAAAAAAAAGGAATATGAATCTCTTTTAGAAATTTCATCAGACACAAGTATGGAGGAGTCTTTGTTCAAAACGATACCTTTCAACAATTTTTAGTGTAGAATCCGTGATGAATATCCAATGCTAGCCAAAATGGCTCTGAATATTCTTCCCCCGTTCCCAACAACATATACAAGGGTGTTTTTTCATCGCCACCCTTAACGAAAGGTACATCAAATAGATCAAATAAGTAAGTTTATACAAAAAAAAAACTGGGAAACGATGTAAATTTTCTATTACTTGATCGGGCGAAATTTATAGTGTCCAGTGTTTATGCTAGTTTTTTCATAGACTGATACTAATTATTTCTCTTGAAAAAATCTTGCTTCGCGCGACTATGTGCATTTATGCAGAAAAATGCAGTCTATTTACTCAACTTTGGACCCTAATATCTTTGGAACCAGACACCGTTTGTTCATATTTGTACGAGTACGAAGATGTAGCAATTGAAGAGACAATTTGGGACTGACCCGAAAATACAAATAGGAAAGTTAACAAAAGACGCAAATACGTATGTAGCGGGCACCTTTAGATTCTAAAGGCTAGAAGCGAAGTCAAATTTGTATGGACGCTAATACGCGTCACTGGCACCTCTAGAAAGCCAAGAAAACGCACATAGGTAGTCGCCGGCAGGGAATGCGTCAATACTATAAATAAATATTGGGCAAAATCACATTTATACAAATGTAACTTGGGTCGATACATGAGCAGAAATAGATTTTTATTAATTTTGAGATGCCTATATTTTAATTTTAGTGGCGGAAAATTCGGGGTATCCTTATACTCTATAATAGAAAGTTTAATCATTTACTTTAATAATGTGATGAAAAATACCATATAGGGGAGAGTTGGCTATATCGTACTGCCATTTTAATCGTACCACTCTTAAATTTCCTACTTAATGGGTAATTTTTTCTACACTGACAACACCAAAACGTGGCCCTTCGCAACCCCCCGCCACCCGCCATTTGCAATCAATGTGAGTTGACAACTGTGTGCGTGAGTGAAAAAAACATTTTTTTGTGGAAGTTAATGCAAATATTGTCGTAAATTCGTAAGGATATAACTCGTGAACAAGGTAAGCAATAGATACGCAGTTTTCTTTATTCTATTACAATTTTATATATGATTGATTATTGTTGGTTTTTATTGCGTGTCTAAGTTTTGAGGTTATGCCGGACTGTTGATTTTTTTTTAATTGGCCTAGTTCGCTAAATCGTACCACTCGCAGTTGGATAAATTGTACTGGTACGATTTAGCTGACTAGTCTAAAAGTACCCATATTTTACAGACTGTATTTATATTGTTATAAATGACGGTTCCTAAAGATAAAATTAAATACTATAATTGGAATAAGGAGGACCTAGAAAGAGCTATTGTGGCCTACGAAAACAAAGACTTAAGTTTAAACAAAATTTCAAAGACTTATTCCATTCCAAAACCTACAATTCTACGGCATATAAAAAATAAAAACAAGATTGCTGTTGATAGAAAAATCCAAAAAGGGAGACTAGTTATCTTCGATGTCAAAACTGAAAATAAATTGGCTGAGCATATTCTTTATCTCGAAAGACACATGTTTGGTCTAACAATAAGCGATATTCGACGTCTCGCATTTGAAATTGCTGAAATCCATAACATTCAGAATAATTTTAATAAAGAAAAACGCATGGCTGGCAAAGCGTGGTTCTACAAATTTATGAAAAGGCACCCACAGCTAAGTGTTCGACAGCCTGAAAACACATTTATGAATAGAATCAAAGGATTCAATAGAGAAAATGTGTTTCAATTTTTTGATTTATTAGAGAAGATTGTAGATGAAAATGGTATAAAACCTACCAATATCTTCAATGTAGACGAAAGTGGATTTTCGACTGTCCAAAAGAAAGCTCAAAAAATTGTAGGATTAAAGGGAAAGAAGCAAATTGGTGCCGCTACTAGTGGAGAACGAGGTGTCAATACCACAGCCGTATGCTGCGCTAGTGTATCTGGCCAATTTATCCCTCCAATGCTAATATTTAAAAGGATGAGACAAAACCCGGAACTAGCAAATGGTGCTCCTTTAGGCAGTATTGTTACTGTTTCTGAAAGCGGTTACATTAATTCTGCGCTTTTTGTTGAATGGTTAAAGCACTTTATTAAAATAGTGAAGCCCACACTTGAAAACAAAGTTCTGCTGCTTATGGATGGACATACGACACACTCGAAAGAATTTTGAAGCTCTGTGTTTAGCTAAAGATAATGGAATAATACTGTTACAACTACCAGGTCATATGACAAATCGAATTCAGCCTCTTGACGTTTCATTTTTCAAACCACTGAGTACTTATTATATCCAAAGCACAGAAAAATGGTTGAGAACCAATCCTGGGCGACAAGTAACACAATACCAAGTTGCTCAATTATTTGCAGAAGCCTACGAAAGAGCAGCAGTGATTGGAAATATTGTGAATGGATTCAGAGCTAGTGGAATTTGGCCCATAAACAGACATATTTTTCCGGAGCATATGTTTGAGGCTGCTGACAATTTGCAAACAATGAATTCGAGCAACGAAAGCGTATCAGTGTTACAAAATTTTACAGAATCAGAAAAAAAAGAAGACTTAAATAATGAAGGATGATAAAAATAATTACAATAAAGAAAACGACAATAAAGAAAAGGAGCATTTGATTTCTTCTCTTGCTGAAATATATGCACAACGATCGACGTCGAAAAATAAATATATTCAACTGAAAACTACGCCTGCTGATATTAAAAAAAACAATAAAAGTTTTATCACCACTACCAAAAAATACATTGAAAAAGAAGAATACTATTCAAAAAGCCATTGAAATTACATCAAGCCCATATAAAAAACAACTAGAAGAGAAGATAAAGCAGAAGAAAGTTAAAGTAAAGAAAGAAAAGGTTTGTAAGCCAAAGAAATACCAAACAGTGAACAAAGAAAATAAGATAACAGCTATATCCAAGGGCAAATGCAAAAGTTTTAAGAGGAAACGATCCCCTTCCATTACTAGTAGCGATGATTCAGAAGAGACACTTGTTATGGAATTAGATGACGATGATGACAGCGATGATGATCTCGAAAATGTATGTGGAAAGTGCAATCGTTCTTACTATGATAAAAAGGGTCCAAAGGTTGATTGGATTCAATGCATTCGCTGTCATCGGTGGCTACATGAGACGTGTACTTCGAATCCAGACATTTGCGATGATTGTTTGCAATAAGAACTATGCTTGTGCATTAGGTATATTACAAATAACATTCTTAACAAAACTGTTTATAATTTCACGTTTCTTTATTAATATAATTTATACTGGAGTTTTTCTAATTATTATTCTAGTGGTGTTGATTGATCTCAATACTATAGTAAAATCATGTTTTTTTATTAAAAAAGCTTATTAATGTGTTGATAACATTGTTCTTTTATCCACCTAAGAGATTAATAATGTTTCTTTAATACCCATAAGAGTTAAAATTAAATAATTTGGTTGAAAATTTTACTGTCTTAATTCAATGGTACGACTTAACCCGGTGTCATGGGGGTTGGGTCTGTGCGACCCGTCACATTTTATTTTCCTTCTAGTTCTGTTACTATGCGTGCGACGTTGCCGCTCTTCTTAATAGCTGCAGCTGTTGAGTTGTTCTATGCATCACTACCAACACGTTAATTGTGCGACGGTCGCAGTGGGAGTTACACGTGCATAACATTGAATAAGGTATGTGAGACCCAACCCCGCAGTCAGTGTAACAATTTCGCGCCATTATGTATAGATATTGTTTTAATTATTATCTGCCTTTTTATCCTTTAATATTTGTTTTCTTGGTATGGGTTTTGATTGTAATTGTTAAGGTGCAAACAGACTGGGCTTATGTGATGACACGTATGTGATGTTACGTCCGTCAGATGATATCAATTTTCATAGTAAATATATGAAAAATCATTATTTAGAACTACATTTATCTTACGTAACGTTGCTATTCCAATCAAATCCCAGTCTACGTGTATTGCGTACGCGTCAGATCGCGTGTATTCACGTGTATTGCATGTTAACACGTAATGAGACGCTTGCGCTGCGTCAGTCTGCTCGTAGCTCGCGCCCAGTAAATACGTTCATGCGTTTTGTATCAACAATGTCGGAGCAATTTATCGAATTAGTCAGGACTTATGAATGTTTATATAACCCGCAATGTCCCGAATACCGAGACCACGGTGTCAGAAATAATGCATGGGAGGAAATAGCTGCGATCGAAAATAAAACAAGTAAGTTAAAAAATATATAGATACATTTATTTACATAACACATATCATAAATTGTAATTTGTTATTGTACACTAAAGATATACAATAAAGTTAATCTTTTCTAATTAAATTAGCCTGTATTTAGATTGGTTATCCAGTTGTTTTGTTTGTTTCATCGACACAATCACCGGTAAACTTGAATGCATAGGTTGTTTGTTCTCAAATGCAACGTTGCCATACCGTGCACAAAGGACAGAAGGCGCGAGACGCGACGCGCTATGAGTCTTTCCTACGATAGTGCAAGCGGTACACAAAATTCATCTGCAAATGGTGTTAAAGGAATGAAACTTTAGGAGCGATTGATCTTTAGCGTATATGAAATGAATTGACCCGTAGCACCAAAAACAAAAGCTGGACGAGCGGAATTACGGTGACATTTTTTTTGTGTGGCAAAAAAAATTTTTGTTCTGAAACCTATCGTGTGGGGTATCGAATGAAAGGGCTTTCTGAGACGATTCTAAAAATATATAACATCATTGAGTTACTTGTGTTAAATTAAATCGAAAATAATTTTCAAACCATACCAACTTTGAGCTCCTTAAGATATGTGGTGAAATAATATTTTGTGAAATACGAGTCAAATGATACATAATATCCTCTTATCGAACCTCATGAAAGCAATTGGGTATAAAAAATATAATAAAAAATATTCTTGGTTTTTTGTTTATTAATTTAGACACCTGCAATGATTTTTTTTTTTTCGTGCGATGTAATTACTTATTTACAGATTAGTAATTACATCGCACGAAAAAAAAGTTTAATCATTGCGAGTGTCAAAATATACGGTATAAAAGACCTATATTTTTAAAAATAATGAATAATTTAAAAAAAATACTAGACTTTTTTATACCTACACCATATCTTATCTGAAGAAGCTCAAACTTGGTATATTTTGAAAATTATTTTCGATTTAATTTAACACAAGTGACTAAAACTCAATGATATCGTCTCAAAAAGCCCTTTCATTTGATAACCCACAGGATAGGTTTCAGAACAATTTTTTTTTTTTGCCATACAAAAAAAAATTGTTACCGTAATTCCGTTCGTCCAGCTTTTTTTTTAGCGCTACGGGTCAAATCATTTCATATAAGCTAAAGATAAATCGCTCCGAGTTTCATGCCTTTAACACATTTTGTAGGAAATCAATGAAATCGCTATATGCCGCTAGCACTACGAGTTGTCATTGATGTTTCGTTGCCCTCTTCTAATCATGCGTAGTTGCCAGGTAACAGAACCCGCTGGAGAATTGAAATGATCTCTGAATTGATTTCTTATATGAAAAGCATTCAAGACAGGGTTTTGCTGTATATATCGGTCTAAGTCAACGAAAGCTTGCTTCCTCGGTTCAAAATAAGTTTCTATGTCATCAGCGATTTCAAAGTCAGGTCCTAAATAATTATGCAAACAACATGCAGCTAAAATTATTTTATCTACCAAGTTTGGTTGCACTTGCAATGGTCCTTGAAAAACACGCCACCTCGCACGTAATGAAGCAAATGCGTTTTCCGATATTCTCCTTGCTCTCGATAGTCTGTAGTTAAATATTTTATTTGGTTCGTTTCTTGTCAAAGTATTTTTGCTGTAAGGTCTCATCAAGTAGGACAACAATGGAAATGCCTCGTCACCTACTATCACATGAGGTACAGCCTCTCCTTCATTTGTTAGCGGTTGATCCTCTGGCACATCCAACTCTTTCTGTAGTAATTTCTTGCCGAGCGCTGATTTTTCAAAAATTCCTCCGTCACTGTTTCGTCCGTATGCACCAACATCCACCGCTATAAATTTATAGTCTGCATCTACTAGTGCTAACAAGACGATTGAGTGCTGACCCTTGTAGTTCCAAAATTGTGATCCAGCATTTATTGGGCATTGTATGTTCACGTGCTTTCCATCAAGCGCGCCTATACAATTTGGGAAGTTCCATTTTGAATTAAAATCTTCTGATATTTTTCTCCACATGGAAATGGTAGGCAGAGGCATGACACGAGGACTCATATTTTTCCAGATTGCTTCACATACTTGTTTTACAATACTGCGTACTGTGCTGGAGCCCATGCGATAGTTGAAACTTAAAGATTGAAATGAATTTCCTGTAGCCAAGAATCTGAAAAAGAATTTCAATATCTTAAAAAATTAATAAAGTGATTTATTTTGTTTCAGTTGAAGAATGCAAATCTATATGGACTAAATTAAGAAACTGTCACACAAATGCTTTAAAACGCCGACTCAAAAAAAAAAGTGGACAAGCAGCAGAGTCTATACTCCCGTGGCGATATGAAAAAGTAATGTCTTTCTTGATACCTTTCATGGAAAATCGACCAACATTAACAAATTTAGGTAGTTCTCCTAGCACCTCCGGATCAGAACTATCATCTCACGTAAATAACGATTCGTCTTATTTGTCCTCGAATGATATAGAACCAGTTCAACGCAATAAGAAAAGTAAACCGCAACAGACCAATCCAGATATCAAAGAAATTGTTGATTTGATGAAATCAACTCAGGAAGCAAGAAAATTACAAAACCAAATGGATGAAACCGATAACTTCTTTTTATGTATGAGCAAATCTTTGAAAAAGTTGCCTAAGCTAGATCAAGCAAGAATAAAAATGGATTTACACAAAGCTATTCACGATGTTGAGATTCGAGAACTAGAACGTCAGCATAGCGTACTAAGTCAGCCAATTATAATACAACAACATCGCAAGATACAGCCAGTCGTTACACAATCACCATCTCATTCACCGTCTTCTATCACACACCACTCAGACCTTGCACCATCCTTTAATCTCAATCAAATGTTCCAATCAACTCAAGCAACTCATTCACAATCTCCATCTCCAAGCACACAATTACCATCTCATTCACCGTCTTCTATCACACACCAATCAGAACTTGCACCATCCTTTAGTCTCAATAAAATGGTGCAATCAACTCAAGCAACTCATTCACAATCTCCATCTCCAAGCACACAATTACCATCTCATTCACCGTCTTCAGACCTGGCACCATCCTTTAATCTCAATCAAATAAGCCAATCACCTCATTCACCGAAAAATACCTACACAACTCTTGGTTTTTACGAATATTAAAGAAACTACTACTATTATTACTTAATATTTTTTTAAGATAACTCAATTATTGTAATGATTACATAATAAAACTTACCTTAAACAAACTGCTAGTCTTTCCTTTGTTCCTATAGGTTTACGTAACCGTGTATGAATTTTACGTAAGTCCGTCTTCAAAAAGTCGTGAATTTTTTCAAACTGCGCCTTAGTTACACGAAAGTATTTGTAAAAGCGTTCATCGTCTTCTTCTAAATCTGGCACGACAAGACTATGATACTCTCCATGTGGCTCTCTTTTTTTGTTAATTTTATGAACCCAATATCTTCTTTGCACTTTTTTTTTCTTTGTAATAATGTAGTACAATACCGCTAAGTTTAAAAAATCTTCGTCGGAGCTGTCAGTAAAATCCATTTTTCTACTGTAGTACGAAACAACCGAATACTCCGACGATCAACGCTTCACTGAATACGTGGCGTGGGCCAATGCTAGTGTGTTTCTAACGTAACATCACATAACGTGGCGTGTTTGCGCGTAAGCTCAGTTTGTTCCTGTCGCTGACGGTGGCATAGCGTAGGGCTAGTTTGTTTCTAACGTAACATCACATAACGTGGCGTGGCATCATATAAGCCCAGTTTGTTTGCACCTTTAATATACAGTGTGATATGGGCGGTACTTCTAAGACTTTAGAGTCCAGTTGGACATCCATCTCTATCAACAAAAAAAATATATTAAGGGGTCGCAGCCCCCTCCCCTCTTAAGGGTAGCCTTTTCAATTTTTTTGGTCTCGTCGTAGACACGTCTGATACAAACAGCAACAACTCAGGTTTAAATCATCTTAGACACATTAAAAAAACTTTTTATTAGATAAAGATACGGACTAAGTATTCAATATCAAGAATATCTAATTTATTGGTACATTAAAATCTAAATTTAATTTCAAATGCATTTTTTCTTAAAAAAAATGTACTTTTTTTCTCCTTTTTAAAGTTAATTTTTAAAAAGTGCCTATTATTGTACACTTTTTTTACACATATTCATCAGTATTTGAGCTATCTTACACGAGCACACTAAAATTTCAACTCTGTCTTGATAAACCTTAAAGTTATGATCGCTTAAAGTATACGTCGCTTTATGGTTAGCTGAATGGTAGAGCAGGTAACGGAATGAGAAGGAAAAACGGCGGGCTAGCTAGTGAGCGAAAGAGATGAAAGATGTTACCGAGGATCATTCAATTCTTAGAAAAAATTACCCGGTGCCTTGAGCCTTGACGCCCTTCTCTAATGAATGACAAAACTAGCTAGTTGTTAAAAACCTCTGTGATTACTTACACGTACTCTACGCACTAACTTACGAGATTTTTTTGCGATTTGTGTGTGTTCTAACACTTCTAAGTAACGATGGCACATCGCCGAAATTACGATGAATATGTTGCGGATATTCATTTCATCTACGGTTTCTGTAATGGAAATGCAAGTGCTGCAGTGCGCGAATATCGAAGGAGGTTTCCGAACAGGGCTACTCCAAGTTATCACACTTTCATAGACATTCATAGAAGGTTATCTGTTAACGGTATTCGACGACCAGCCCCGGAACGAAAAGTTATGATCGCTTAAAGTGTACGTCGCTTGTGACCTCCACTTGTGGCTTGAAGAAAATCCCAAAGCTATAAGACCGTCAACATTCCAGCACGAATTCTCGATTAATGTGTGGGCTGCTATGATCGATGATGTTTTGATTGGACCAATCGAACTACCAGAAACACTGAATGGCCCGAGGTTTTTGGAATTTCTGCAGACGCAATTTGCCGAATTATTGAGGGAGATTCCTTTAAATTATCGCCAAAATATGTGGCTACAAATGGACGGAGCCCCTGCTCACTTTGCTCGTGACGTAAGAGCTTTCCTAGACAGCTCGTATCCGCGATGGATTGGGCGCGGCGGCCGTGTTGCTTGGCCGCCACGCTCACCCGACATGACACCACTAGACTTTTTCCTTTGGGGTCATATGAAGCAAAAAGTTTATTTTAATGAAGTAAACACCCGTGAAGTTATTTGAACGAATACAAGACGCAGCTAACGAAATTCGTGCAGATCGCGACATGTTGAGGCGATCAACGCAGCAAGTAGCTATAAGAGCTACGGCATGTTTGCAAAACAGAGGTCAACACTTTAAACAGTTGCTATAAAAAAATATTGTATTAAAATCGTGGTTGAAAAGTATTGTGTGTGTGTTAACTAACAGTGTTAAGTGTAAAAATAAATAAAATGATTTTGTAAAAACACTCTTTATTTATTGTAGTGTTTGGCGCAGATGTTGCGCGCTTGCGCAGGGGCTAATAAAAAAAAGTCATATCTCTGCGTTTTATTGCCGTAGCGTCAAAATTTTTGTCCCTATTTAGAGCTACTCAAATACTGTTAAATAGGTGCAAAAAAAAGGTACAATAATAGGCACTTTTTAAAAATTAACTTTAAAAATAAGAAAAAAGGTACATTTTTTTAAATAAAAAATGCATTTAAAATTAAATTTAGATTTTAATGTACCAATAAATTAGATATTTTTGATATTGAATACTTTGTCCGTATCTTTATCTATTAAAAACAGTTTTTTTAATGTATCTAAGATTAATAAAGATAAACCTGAGTTGTTGCTGTTTGTATCAGATGACGAGACCAAAAAAAAATTTAAAAGGCTACCCTTAAGAGGGGAGGGGGCTGCAACCCCTTAATATATTTTTTTTGTTGATAGAGATGGATGTCCAACTGGACTCTAAAGTCTTAAGCAGGCCATACACGCTAGGGTATGCCTGACAGGTATGCTTGTACAGTTAAACTGTACAGTTAAACCTATGCGTGTATGTGAAACAACTGTGCAGGTTTCCACGCCTGTCCAGGCAAACCAGAAAATACAAAATCTAGTATTTTTTACCGGTTGGTATACCTGCGCAGTAAACCTGTACAGGTAAACCGGAGCGTGTGTGGCGGTTGCCTGCGCAGGCGTCAGTCGTCCGAGACGCTAGACGCAGAAGGACGCGCGCTCGCCTCGCGGAGCTCCGGCGCCATGTCTCGTAAGCGAAACACTACTATTGAAGAATTTATCGATTTATATAAATCTGAATACTGTCTTTGGCGCGTTAAATACAAGGAATACCACGAAGCTAATAAGAGGGCGGCAGCGTATGAAAAGTTAGTAACTAAATTGAGAGAATTGGAGCCCAATGCCACAAAAGAAGACCTAATTAAAAAAATTAACAATTTGCGATGCAACGGAAGAAAAGAAAAGAAAAAAATTGAAGATTCCACAAAGTCCGGAGCATCTGCAGACGAAGTTTACAAACCAACATTATGGTATTACGACCTTTTCGACTTCCTCAAAGATCAGGACACTCCACGTGCTTCAAGGTCTAATATGATTGAAGATGATGATGATTCTCTGGTAAGTAAAAAAAACCATTCATATTTACTATGTTTATTATTAAAAATACATACTTAAAATAAAAAGTAAGAAATTGCTCTAAATAAAAGCATCTTGCCACGGCACTTTGCCTTCATTAACGAAATAATTTGCGAATTGTAACCTCACATTTTTTGCATCAGTCATAATATTTCCTTGAGGTCGTCGCAGTAAATTTTCCATATTTGTGTTTGTAGTATCGTAACCCGTGGTGACAATAGTACTATTCTCAGTATTTTCTTGATAAAAGCAGTTCCGGGGCGCATAAGAACTCGGTGTGTGTTCTATCAAAAAGTTATGCAGAACGCATGTAGCCATAACAATTTTTTCTATTTGTTCTGGCTCTACATTTATCGCAGTGTGGTATATTCGAAACCTTGAAGATAAAATTCCGAATGCGTTTTCTACGATACGTCGCGCTCGAGACAATCGATAATTAAATATTTTGCGTTCCCTTGAATTCAAATCTGCTTGTCGAAATGGTTTTAACATATCAACTCTTAAAGGGAACGCGTCATCAGCAACAAATACATATGGAAGGCATTTACTGCTATTTTTGAGAGTTTCACTAGTTGGAACTTTTAACTTGTTATTCTGTAATTTTTCAAAAAACTTAGTATTCTGTAATACACCCCCATCAGAAATCCTTCCATTTGTTCCAAAATCAGCCAATAAAAATCTATACTTTGCATCTACTATTGCCATGAGAACCATACTGTGTTTCTTTTTGTAATTGTAATAAAAAGATCCACTTTGGCTAGGTGGAACTATATCAATATGTTTGCCGTCAATCGCACCCAAGCAATGAGGGAAATTCCATCTATCTTCAAATTGTTCCGCTATTTCTTTCCATTTTTCAGTTGAATCAGGAAACTGTAACAATTTTTTTTTTTTCAGATTAGCGTTGCGACCACAAATGAAGACATTGATGGAGAAAATAGTCATATAGAAAATGATATGAATTCTACAAATGTCCCTACCAACGAATCCACAGTTAATGAACAGCAATTGCTACCCAAAAATTGCCAAACACGTTCAAGACCTTCAAAAAGAATCAATGAAGATAAATTAACCAAAGAAGTATTAACAAGCGTACATGAACATTTTAAACGTCCTGCACCACAAGAAGACCGCTATAATTTACTTGGAAAAACTATCTCAATAAAGTTAAGGTCGCTGGAGAAAAGGCAGCGCCTTATAGCTGAGAAAATAATTAATGACACGTTGTATGAAGCTGAATTGGAACATTTAAATTATGATAGTTATTTAAACATAAATAAACCTTCATCGACTCCTAGTCCAACATACATAGTTTCTTCACCAACACCCAGCCCAGAGAGCCAGCCGTCCGTACGTTCGCCACAAGTACAACAAGCTCATGCCATACAATCACAATTGTACCAACACAATAACCAACAATACTTGGGCTCATCTCAAAATTTATTTCAAAACAATTCTCAGACATCACTTCCATTGTCAATTCCAGAAGAAACTATTCATCATTCGTCATTGTCGTCTTATTACAATAATTGTAACTTTGATTAATAAAACATACCTCTATATTGCCGTCTCACTACTCTAATATGATTGATAAAACCTTGATTAATAAAAAAACACGTTTCATAAAAATTAGTTAACTTGTTTTCATTTAACGTACCTTGAGATAATCCTTCTGTAAAGTCCGATAAATGGCATTACAGGTTTCTGGTATTTTCCTAAAGCTTGAGGTGATATAATGGCAGAATATTTAAGACATTCGTATGATCTCCCTGTTGCAAGATATCTTAAAGTCACGGTTAATCGTTTATGTGGTGATATAGCTTTTCTCATTATTGTATCTTGCCTTTCAATGTAAGGAGTCACCGCTGCTAACAGTTTGAGATACGTCTTCTCATCCATTCGTAGATAATTTCGATAATCATTTGGCTCGAATTTCAGTTCCTTTAATAAATTTATATGGGAGTATTGTTTTCTTCGCAGTAACCATGGTTTGCACCATTGTAGACGAGATTTTCGTTTCAATTTCCTCTTTCTCAATAAAACAAACAATAAACCAATTAAAGCTACGGCATCGAGATCGACTGTCGCGGCCGGAGCCATGGTTTCAACTGAGAGTTTGTACAGGTTTCCGCTATGTGTATGGGCTCTATGAAGCTTAGGTTTACCTGACAGGCGTAACTGTACAGGCATTCCTGTCAGGCATACCCTAGCTTGTATGGCCTGCTTTAGAAGTACCGCCCATATCACACTGTATAAAATAGTGAATAATTTCTTACAGAAGTGAAACTAATTCCGAAAGCTAAATGTCATCGTTTCGATCGGAACGAGTTTTACCTTTAAAAAAATCTTTACCATTTTATTTAGGGATCTGCCAGAAATTTTTAGCTTTATTCAAAAGATATAAGCAAAAACCCAAAGTTTTAGTGAAATTAAACAGATTTCTATGTAACTTATAATATTGTTATACATTATGCAAAACTTACCTTGAAATAATCTTTCTGTAGAACTTTGTACAAAGCATCACAAGTTTCAGGAATGATTCGACTGAGAGCCTGTTTCGATATCAATGTAGAAAACTTCATGCGTTCGTACGAGCGACCTGTAGCTAAAAACCTCAAGAGTTGCAGACAATCGTTCATGAGAACTTATTGCTTCTCTAATCACGGTATTGCTTTTTTGTATTAGCGGTGTGACTAAAAACAAGAGGTGTAAGTAAGTCTCTTCATTCATCCTCAAATAATTGTGCCAGTCTTTTGGGGAAAACTTCAACTCGTTTAATAAATTTATGTGAGAGTATGACTTTCTTTTAAGAAGCCAATCTTTACACCACACACTACGTGATTTTCTTCTCTTTTTGCACAAAATAAGCCAGACTAGCGCAAGCACTTCATCATCTTCCATCGCGAATGACGTGTATTTCGTCTTGAGTTTCTGCTGGGAACTGACCAATCGACGCAGATATCGTAGATATGTGGACGCACTACCTACGTTCGATAAACTGCGCAAATGAACTGCACAGTTCGTTTGCGCAGTTTTATCGTTGCCGTGTATACCGGGCTTTAGGCACTTACCAAATTAAACTTGCGCGATCATATTTAAGTAAATATATTAGAAATGGTGTGTACACTATAGAAATATGCACAGGACCAATTCCAAACCTTGCACAATATAACAGACATTTCAGATGGTGTTCTTTTAAGAGGGGGAATAAAATCCCGTCATATATCGGGTAGGGTTTACTACTCGTATATTTTAACAAATAATAGAGCACAAACGGCGAGAGAAGCCATTGCGTATTATTATTGCTCCTGCTTGACAGGAAAGCGAACAGTGGGCACTTGTGCTCACATCATGAGTATAATATGGTACCTTGGTTGGGCACGACACCAGCCGCGCATTTTGTTACCGGCAACGTTTTTGGATGAAATAATTATTGATAATAACCAATATTAATCATTGTAAGCCACTGATGTATGTAGTATTGTGTAATAAATATGTAAAAAAACATAACTTGGCAGTTTTATTAGAAAAATCCTTTGACTTTTGACCTTCAATAACTTTTACCTTGCACACAATTATAATAAAAACTTCGATTATTTATCGTAATGGAGACTTGGTAAACCAGTTTATACTTGTCGCAATCTGTTACAAGTGTTGGGACGCAACCCATATAAAAGTGCCCATTCTCCTTTGGTGTATAATTATACATATTGGCTTACCCTAATGGGTTGGTTCATATTCATCCACATGTACATAGGGTCAGCCGATCCTGATGTTAGTGGTACTGGCCATGTAAATAAAGTCGTCCGCAAATTAACGGACGACTATTTGAACGCTGCACAGTGTGGTATTTAGCCTCAAAACCTGGCCAAAAAAGAAATTTAATATTTTCCGTAAGCTACCGAGTATTATATACAACTAAAAAGTTAATGAATCACTGCACCCAATAGCGAAACACGTAAAACGCTAGAGTAATACTGCGCTTCGTGCGATCAGTCGGAAGTTACAGCTCGCTTACGCCTGACGTGTGATTTTTCGATACGCTCTTATTTCATTCTCAAAGCTCTTGTTTTAGTTCAGTGAAGTGGTTTAGTGGTGGTTTTTATGATAGATTATTCTGCGCCAGGTATGTACTTTCTGATAAATATATTTTATTTGCCAAATAACTTGTTGATTTTTGTTTTTCTAGTCGACAACATAGGTGTAATTAATTGTTGTAAAAATAATTATTCTACTATTTTAAAAGGGGTTTCGTTATATTTCTGAACATTTCTGGGCATTGAAAACTATTGTATAATGTGGGGCACTTACTTGGCAGGCTACTTATAAAAAAAGTAGCCGCACGAATCCGCACCTTTTATTATTATTATTTTTTTTTTGTAAAGACCTAAATATTTGGTACAAACATTTTTTAATATTATTGTTATCAGGATCTTCTGACATGAGGATTATGACTCGAAATGAGTTGTATGACATCGCTCAACGTTCAAATGAACACACATTTAACGGAAAGCTATCATTTATGGAGAAAGAATTGTTGAAAAGATATTCTCAAGATGATCCAAGAATAGCTGATATAAAGCACAAAATCTCAATTATTAAACATGATTTCAAACGAAAATGGCTGGCTGCACACAAAATAAAAAAAAGGTTCGAAGAAAATAATACCACGTGGCTCAAGGGCACTATAACTTTACCGAGCGCAGGTAAGTGAAGCACAATAGGTGCGACCTTTGCTATTGTTTTCATTATAACATTGCCGAAAGAGTTCAAAGGCAACTAAATTGCGGGCAAAATCGAAGCTTCCAAAGTTGTTAAAGATCTAATAAAATGTCCTCAAAGGGGAAAAAAATATGTAACGGCTTTTAAGGAAAGTACCGAAAAACAAGATCAGCCTCGCCAATTATCACCTTTACAAGCATTGTCAATGTTCACAGAAGCAGAATTAACTAAAGCTCAATATGAAAGAGTACGAGATACGAATCCGAGTTTTTTCCCGTGCTATTCTGTCCTCCAAAGGGCGAAAAAAGACAGCTATCCGGAAATTCATCGTGTGACCGAAACATGTGCTGAAGTTCGAGTTCAGAACTTGATGGATCATACAGCATCACGACTGATACAACATCTGGGAGAAGCTGTAGAAGGTTTAAATGAAGACGAAAAACGCTCATTAATATTAATAACCAAGTGGGGCTGTGATGGGTCACAACAAGTACAGTATAAAATGAAATTTGAGTGTGAAGATGATTCTGATGCCAATATATTTCAAAGCTCTGTAGTTCCACTCCAATTAATTTATGGTTCAGAAAAAAAAATACTATGGCAAAACCCAACGCCATCGTCACCTCGCTATTGCCGGCCTATAAGAATACGTTTCGTTAAGGAGACAACTGACCTCACAAATGAGGAAATTGATTATATACAATCACAGATATCAGCACTTTCCAGCACAAATATAAATGACATTTCTATTAAGCACAGAATGTTATTTACGATGGTGGATGGTAAGGTATGCAATGCAGCAACGCATACGAAATCAACAATGAGGTGCTATATATAGGTATGTGAAGCCACTGTTTCGGAATTTAACGACTTGTCAAAGGCGAGGCCATGCAAAAAAGAAAACTTCAGCTTTGGGCTGTCATTGTTGCATGCTAGAATTCGATTTTTTGAAACTGTTCTGGGGTCGTATTATGAGCTCTTATTCCCAGGCACTTTTCGGCGTAAAGTGAACTGCCTGGCAATTTCATACTATGAACACCTTGTACCAGCCAGTCAGCGGTCACGTGACACCCAAGCCGTCTTCTGACTGGCATATGGGCGGCAAAATGGTATTACGACCTCTTGTTTGACATTAGTTCGCGCGTTTTAGCTGTCAATAATACTGTCTATAAACCATTCAGTTTACGGCTGAATTCAAGTACCTTTTTTTGACTTGCTTATCTAAATTTATATAAAAACTCAATCTTAAAACATGTGTGACGACGAATATGAAGTGTTGTTCTTAGAAAGTGATGCTGTGGTAAAAAATACAGAAAAAAGTGTCCAAAGAAGGCGATTACGGGACCAAGCCAATCCATTCGACTTGGATGATGAAGAATTTATTAAAAGATATCGCCTCAATAAAGATTTGGTGCATAATCTTTGTGATGAGCTTAGGCCTCATATGCCGGAGTCTACAAAATCTACAGACTTATCAGTGGAGACAAAGGTTATTAAAATAGTACCACTTTTTACCTTGCTTACCTATCATCAATATTTAAATATCTACATGTAAACAGTGCCCTTTATCTAAAATTTATTATGTTTTAGGTATTAGTGGCACTCTCATTTTATGCCACAGGCTCCTATCAACGCCCTACCGGAGACATTGCTGCGCATTCCATAGCCCAGCCAACAGTGTCCACTGTTATTAGGCAAATTACTAATCTGTTGAATTTGCCTTCAATACAAGCGAAATATATAAAATTTCCCAGAACAGCAGCAGAGAGAAGAGCCAACATGATACAGTACTTTTCATTATTACCTATTATTAGTATAAGTACACTTTCATTTTAATTGGTAAAGTTATAAAAAACCATAATTTTACCTTTTGAATTTTAGATTCAACAGTAAATTTGGAATGCCAGGAGTTTTGGGTTGTATTGATTGTACTCATGTTGCGATCATACGCCCAAAAGAAAATGAGGAGAGATATTATTGTAGGAAACAATATCATTCATTGAATGTACAATTGGTAAGTGATTTTTATAATTAATGTTCTTTAAAAAATATATATATATATATATAGGTACATATTTATTTTCATACATACCTACATACTGAATGTTTTTTTAGATTTGTAACGCTGATATGGAAATAATTAGTGTGGATGCAAGCTATGGAGGCGCTACTCATGATTCATTCATTTGGGCAAATCATCCCCTAAAGCAGCATTTAGAAGATATAAGCAGTAATGAGTCCATATGGTTACTTGGTGTGTATGAAATTTCCTTGTTTAAATATTTTACAATATATCCTAGTATCTTGGAAAGCATAAACATAATGAACCAATATGCACACATTCCTCTGTATTCCACAGTATACCTACCCAGAAAGAAAACATTTATTAAATTTTAATTTTTACATTTAATAAATACTTATAAGTAATTTGAATTTACAGCAAATGAACTTATTCTAACATGCTTTATTTAAATTTTAGGTGATTCTGGATACGCTTTAAGAAAGTATATGATGACTCCCATAACCGACAGTGTTCCGGGTACTGAAGAGGCACATTATACCTATGTACATGTGAGAACAAGAAATATTATAGAGAGAACCATCGGTCTTCTTAAAGCCAGATTTCGTTGCTTGCTTGTACATAGAGTTCTTCATTATACTCCAGTTGTGGCAGCATCATTTGTTAATGCTTGTGTTGTATTACACAATATGACTGTGAAGTTGGATATTCCAGTTCCAGTTCTTACAGATGAAGAAGCTACACTGGAATCTGCTATGCAGCTTCAAAATACTTCTGTTTTGTCATCTTCAAGTACTAGTAACAGAGACCTTAATGAAGGTTTAGCAGTTAGACAATCACTCGTTCGTCGTCTCTGGGCGTCTCGCAATTCTAGAAATTAGATTTAATGTTTTAGATTAATAGTGAAAAGAAAACCCTTAATAATTCATTAATAATAAAATAACTAAATATACATTTATACAGAATTAAATTTATTAAATATTTTTACATTCAATTTACTTTATAATTATACATTTTTAGTAATTATATACAGTTTATCAATAATAGACAGCTAAGAAGTAAAATAGTTGCTAAATAGTTAAATATATAAATATTTTAAAAGTAATATGTAGGTACCTTGTAATATCATTGGCTATGACATGGAGAGTATCTAGTAGCCTCTCCATTAACTCCGACTGTCGTTCTACAGCCCGGAGTTGTAGTCTGGAATGCTCAAATAATATACTCCGGGCTGCATCTTGACTTATGTGACCCTGTCTACGACGCCGACGTATAGGGTGAGGTGCTCCACTTTGTTGCACATTTTGTGAGGGAACGGGCTGTTCAGGCAGTGGCTGTTGACCCTCAACTACAACATCCTGCGGAGCCTCTTGTAGAGGAAGGTCTAGGTGTAAGGCAGGGTCAGGAGGTGGGACGTTGGGCTCCGAGTCTGCAACAGCACTATTCTGCTGTACTGCAGTGGAGGATTGAGGTAACTGTAAAAGACAAAGGTATATTACATATACTTATAAACTTGCTACCAAACAGAATGGTTTTCTAATGTAAAATTAGGATGTATGTATGTACTTTGATTGCACGGGCACAACTAGTACCAAATACTTAGTATATTATAGAATACTTAAGGTTAATTATTTATTATTTAATATTATAGTACAACACTGCAAAATTAACTTTATTTTGGTAAGTATATTCAGAAAATCATAAACATAAAAATAAGTGTAAATTTGTATCTTTAAGTACTTATATTTGTCATTATTAGATATGTGATGTTTCCAAATAAAATATACCTAGTAAGTATTTAAATAAAATGTTCCTAGTTCCAAGTAGTTCTTAAGTTAGTTATAGGAATTTTAACCCTTAATGTATGAATATGTCCAATAAAAGTTGAGAAATGCTTACATCTGGAAATGGGTCGACTTGTATGCTTGCCAAACCCATACCGAAACCTCCCCCAAGGAGGCTTAAAAATTTGTTTTCAAGCATACTTAGGGCTTGAATGTCAGAAGGCCCACCCCCTGTTCGTGTTTGCGACTGACGCACAGCAGCAACTTTTCTTTTCAATTTTGCCTGATAGTCTATCCAATACTGCAAGAAAAAAATGTTAAAATAAAGTTAAATATGTAACAATAAACGTACACTTGTTTTATTTATTTGCCTAATAACTTACGTTTGACCATCCCCTCCAATCCTTGAAAGCACCTTCTCCCAATGAATTTAATGTTTCTGCCACAGTCTGCCACATTCGCTTTGAATGGTCTCTAGCTTGGGCCGACTTATTGTACCCAGTTGCAATGTCCCTATGGGAATTCAAAAATTCCCATAGGGATTCTAGTTGCCCAAAGGTAACACGGCGTCGTTGCCGTGAAGATTCATCCATGGAACTACAATAAACAATAGATATAAGTACCTATCTAGTGTTCTATTGTGGAAACAAACTTTGTAGTACTTTAAAATTAAATTAAACTACTTACGCCATTTTAACCCAGATAAGCCTACTGTCCTATATTTAGGACAGTAGAAATAAAAAAAAATATCAGAATACCCTCTTTATCTAAGATTAATTAGTCTTATGATTTGCAGTAAGAAACGTGTCAGCTTTATTAGATTAAATAAAAAGACAGTTATTTTAACAGTTTTTACCTTATATTTTACCTTATAAGTGTGTAATAAAAGTGCGTTGCAGACATGGCAAATGACAGGTATGTATAAAAAGTTATATTTTACTCGTGAGTTGTTTTTTTCTGTGTTAATATCTAGTTGATAACCTTAACTTTTGTACTAAATAAATATTCTAGCAAAATAATATAAATAAATTACGTATAACTTGTTACAAATACTAGCGTACTATATATAGGACAGTAGGATAATATACATGATTTTAGTACAATAATACAACTTTTTCTTTACAGACCGTTAGCTGCGCATGAAATTTTAGATACTTTAGAAAATGTTTCTAATAATGAAGAAGATTATAGAGAACGACTGATATGTATTCTACCTCCTCCTGTTGATCCTGACTGTCTCACTGACGAAGATTCGGGTGAAGAAGATAATGCAACTTTGAATAATTTGCCACGAAACATTCTGCTTCAACCGGCTGAAGTAATGATTCAAGGGCAGATTATGGTGAGTGATACAGAAGAAGAACCTTCTGATTCTACAGGTCGAACTAAACGTAGGCGTACCTACGCATGGAGAAAACGGGACTTGGCAAAAAATCCCGTGAATTGGCCAGATGTTCAAGGCGCTTGCCAAGATAAGCGCCCAATTGAGTGGTTTGAAAACTTCTTAGATGAAGATGTTATTTCGTTGTTGGTGTCAGAGAGCAATAAATATGCTGTCAAAAAGAATTTGCCTGGAGACATAACCACTGAAGATATGAAATGTTTCATCGGCATATTGTTGGTTAGTGGTTATTCATGGCTCCCCCGTAGAAGAATGTATTGGGAAAACTCCCCTGATACAAAGAATGAATTGATCAGCTCGGCTATGACTAGGGATAGATTTGACTTTATTTTTCGCCACCTTCATGTCAATGATAATCTGGATTTGCAAGACAAATACACAAAAGTACGCCCCCTAGTTACACTTCTAAATAAAAGGTTCTTATGAGTTTTCTCCTCTTGAAGAGCATTACAGTGTAGATGAGGCCATGATCCCCTACTATGGTAGACATGGCTGCAAACAGCACATAAAAGGTAAACCTATTAGGTACGGGTTCAAAGCTTGGGTTGGTGCTACACGGTTAGGGTATGTTTTATGGATGGAACCATACCAAGGTGCTACAACTATGTGCAATCCAATATATAAAGAATTGGGGCTGGGTGCAAGCGTTGTTCTCACTTTTTGCGATGTGCTGATTTCACGTGGCTTCGACTTTCCTTACCACGTAGTTTTTGATATTTTTTTTACTGGGACGCCCTTGCTGGAAGAGATAACAAAGAAAGGCCTTCGTTGCACTGGGACAGTTCGAGAAAACAGGACATCTAGTTGTCCTCTGATTACATCGAAGTTACTGAAAAAAAAGGAACGTGGTGCTGTCGATTACAGAACGACACATGACAACACGTTCATTATTGCTAAATGGTATGACAATAATATATTCAGTATTGCTTCTAATGCTGTAGGAATAAATCCTAAACAATCTGCCAAACGCTTCTCACAAAGTGAAAAGAGAAACATTGTCATAGAAGAACCACATATGGTGTCCATCTATAACAAATATATGGGAGGAGTGGATCGGTCTGATGAAAATATTTCACATTACCGAATTGGTATACGAGGTAAGAAATGGTACATGCCGTTGCTCACACACATGATTGATCTTGCCGAACATAATGCATGGCAGTTATATAAAATAAATCATGGAAAACTGGATCATCTTGGCTTTCGCAGAAGGGTAACAATTGCTTTGATTGAATCAAACAGAAAAAATGCCAAAAGAGGGCCTAGCCGACCCTCCCATCATGAACATGGTGATGGGTGATTTCACGTACTTACAATAAAACCGTATCTTCTAAGTTTAAAAATATACGACGAAGTTTTAACGCTATATTTGTTGATGTATTATGTGTCTCGTATATAGACGTGGACAACGCCAAGCGAAATCATAATACAAAATTCTTAATATTTCTCAAAATAATTAAAAATATGTTCAAACGTCATTTCCCGTTATGTCCAAAAACGTCACACATAAATATCAACACGAATTGCCGCCATTGTAAAAGATTTTATTCGATTTGGTTCATTTACCAATACTAATGAAGTTGAACTTTAATATTATTAATAATATATTTAATTGAAAACATCTGCATAAAAAAATTGTAGAAGACTTTAGTTTTGTCACGTTAATTTCATCATTTCCCGCTTAAGTTGTCAAACGATCAAAAACTACTTATTAACGACGCATGAAAGAATACCTACCGCGACCCCCGCTTACCGTCAGTTTGCCCTGTGACGCCGTACAGAGCGTGCGTGAGACAACAGGCATCGTTCAAAGATATTGCGAAAAATATTTGACAGGCCGGAGTTTGGTCACGTTCGTTGCTCATTCCCTATCAGTGTATATTAAGGTAAGTAAATTTTACACTACATCCACTTATTGCCACCCAGAACTAGCCTGAAAATACCTTCTTCTTAAAAGTAATTTTGATGGTCAAATTAGGTGCGTTCTAGAAATTTCGGTTAAATTCATTCATATTGTCATTCCCGGTAACATAATTCTCCGTTTGCGAAGTGGACTGGGAATGATATGATCGCGAAGGGAATGATTTATCTAGTGACTTTGTTTCATTCTGTAAGTACATGATTAAAAATAAGACAGCAAAGGACTGGATTATTTTATAGAGTCAACTGGACCAATCATTCTTCTTCCATTATTCTTATCCCCAATTGGATGAAAATATTAAGGTTAACATTATAATATGTTCTTTATCAAATCCAGACTGAGACGAAATTTTTAAAGTTTTTTTTTATTTAGATTTTATGTTCTTTATGTCTCACCCCACTTGTTGGGAATATTGAAGATAGTTTCTTGTTACCTTTTGTATTTACATAGAAGTAGTTTCTTTTATGAACTGTATATATAGTTTAAATTATTTTTATATGTGAAGGTACAATGGATAAAAGAAAACGTAGCGTCGTCGCCGGTATTACCGAAGCCCAAAAATTGGCTAAACGTAGAAAATATGCGGAAATAAAGTCAAATCCTGAACTGTATGAGTTACTAAGACAAAAAGAAAAAGAGAAATATGTAAAGAAGAAGCTAAAGAAACAAGTTGTTAATATCACCGAAAAATCGCCAAGAGAGCAACGGGTGCAAAGAAAAAAGTGGCGTGAGGCAGCTAAGAAATATAGACAAAAAAAAAAGAAGAACTAAAGGAAATCCCAATACCCGAGGCTGTTATCATAGAATGCAAAGATAAGGATAACGACGAAAAAGTAAACAAGGATGATGAAGTTGCGAAAAAAGAAGAAGACCCATTGCATCCAGTCAAGTTTCCTGTTACAACAAAAAATAAGAAGAATCCGTTACGTGGAATTGAAAAAACGGCAAAGACTTTTGAAAATTATAGTGTTTAAAAGGAAAATTCCACGTTGAAGAAAACTATTAACAGATATGAACAGAAAGAAAAGCAAGTAAATCCAAAGAAACATAATACCGAAAAAGAAAATAAATTTATTACTCATAAAGAAAAGAAAGTCAAAGAAGACCAACGCACCAACAATAAATTAATTAAATTAGTTCAGAATTTCTATACGGATGATGCAAACAGTACCCTTGCAGCAGGCAAAAAAGAGTTTGTGGCAAAAAATTAAATTTCAATGCAAAAACGTTATTTAAACAATAGCTTAAAAGTTCTGCATAAAAAGTTTCTTTCACAAAATGGAATAAGAATAAGTTATGGATTTTTTTGCAAATATAGGCCTTATTGGGTTGTGTACCCAAAAAATACTACACGAGACACGTGTGCTTGCATAATACATAGTAACACAGACTTGCTTATAGAGTGTCTTAATAAAAATGGTATTATCAATGAAAAGAATTCTCAACAGCTATTAGAAAGTTTATGTTGCTCGGAATACAGTGAAAACTGCCTTGAAAGACAATGTTTTACATGCAAATCGAAAACGTTGAATTATAACGAATTTTCAGGTGATCAGGAATTTATATACTATCAGTGGGTCAGACAAAGAGAAAATATAGTAACAAAAAAGGGTTCTCGACTCCAAACAATTACAACAAAAAAGGACATGATTGGAACTGCTTTAAATATAATTAAGGAGTTGGACAAAAAGTTGCCAGAGTTTTTTAACCATTGTTACAGAATTCAAACGCAATACAATAATATCACAAACCTGAAAAAGTCACTAGCTGTAAACGAAGCTCTAATCCACGTCGACTACTCTGAAAATTATGGACTCAAGTTTGGCACAGAAGTGCAATCAATGCATTTCGGTGGTAGTCGCAAAGTCTGCTTGCATACTGCCGTTATATATACCTTTGATTTCCATGCAAGTGATATTGGGAAAACTTGTGCGAGTACTGTCTCCAAATGTTTAAGACATGATGCTCCAGCTGTATGGGCGCATATTATGCCACTTATACAAGTAGCTTTGAAGAATAATCCATTCATTGATAAAATTCACTTTGTATCTGACTCACCCACGTCGCAATATCGCAACAAATACATATTTTATATAATAAGTAATCTTTGGATAGATTTTCCGCATATATCCCATCTAACCTGGAACTACTCGGAAGCAGGACATGGAAAGGGTGCCCCTGACGGTGTAGGAGCCGTACTAAAAAGAACCGCAGATAATTTGGTAAAGTTTGGACACGATATTGCGACTTTTGATCAGTTTGTTGATGCTATGCAGCTAAACATTGAAAATGTCCAGATTTTCAAAGTAGAGGAGACGGATATTTTAAAGAGAGATGCTGCTTTGCCATCAAATTTGAAATCGTTCAAGGGCACCCTTTCCGTCCACCAGGTATTATGGCAGCGATATTCAAAGCAGCTAACTTTTAGGAAAGTTAGCTGCTTTGCTTGTGATCCAGGATGTGTATGTATCCATAGAAAACATTTGGGGTTTCTAGAAATAGCTCAGTGTAATGTTCCCGAGACACGACAGAGTGATAATGAATATGTCACTACCCTGGCATCTACTAAAAAAAACACTCCACAAACCAGAGTACTTTCCAATATTACAAATATGGGAGCCTCTACTTCTAGAGGAGCAGCTGTTATTCGAGAAGGCAAGGCATCCGAGATAATTTTACGAGTATCGAAAAAATCTATTTACAAGTCGAAATCGTCTAATTAAATACAGTTTAAATTATCACAATTAACTACTTTGGTAATTATAATTTTACGATACTCGTATATTTTGTTTTCCATATATTATTTTCACCCAGAAAACCTTTACCTGCAGCAAGTTCCTACTCTTTAATATTATGTTTTTGTCTTATCGTTTTTGACATGTGCAGAAATTTGATTTTATTATTTAGTAGTTTTAAATTGTTGCTAAAATGAATAATTTACGAAAGCTTTTTTTGTTTATTTTTACTTAATCGTCAAGATTCTTTAAAAAGTTAATAAATAGGTTGTATGTGTATCACTTATCTAAACTTATATAATAAGTATTTGTGATTTAATTATGACGTTGCTTAAGACATATACACATTCACATTTAATTTTAATAATCTCGCCAAAGATAAAACCAAATGATTAAAAATGTTGTTTCAAAACACACTGTTTTATTCATTACCCATCATTATCAAAATCATTACCCATCATAACATCTCATTCCCTGCAGTTGAAACGTCAATTCCTTCCATTGTTCATCATTTCCATCCGGAGAAGTTTTCTTTTTATTGCTAAAACTATTGTAAATCAGTTAGAAATTGAATGCCTTATTAATTAAAGTTAATATAATAGTTGCAACTATCAAATGCTGAACTCCAATCCAAAAATCGGCTTAATTTTTAAAAACATGAAAAAAATTATTATATGAATGGAAGTGCGTGAATTCACCCAAAAACATTAAAAATGGGGGGCCTAACGTTAATATTTTTCATTTTGTGAACATTCAAACTTTTTGAGTGGTTATGGTAGCACTCTTGTACCTTTTTTGCCATATCTTTTATGTTATTGACTTTATTTTAATTATGATTATTGTTTTAAAAAGCTTAAGAGTTCCTTTATCTGTGAATTAGCATGTTAATCCAAGAAATAATTGAAATTAAAAAAAAATGAAGAAAGTATGGTCATATTTACTAAAAATATAACCTTTTTTTTTTAAACTTCTGTGTAATTTCACAAAAAGTCCTATTAACATGTATTTTTTATACTTTATTATTATTCTACTACACAAAACCTACAAATTCACAAAACATTATGCATATCTAAATCTTCAAAATTTCGAACTGCAGTCTGTCAAAACAAAGGCCATGCAGTTCGCTTTCTAAACAAAGGGTCGCGCAGGTAATGGGATGCCCCGCCCCGTAAAAAAACAATAGCGAACTCGACCTTGGTGTTACGCGTCGTTATAACATTCAAGTTTTGGTTTAGTCGTTCGATTACTGATCCCGTGAAGCTACGTATTTTGTATTTTAAGTGCAATTTAACTAACTTTTTGTCAAGTTACGTTCGACTATCGTTATGTTACGACTACGTGATCTTCCGCCTGCACATGTGGCCGATATGCATTTCGTATACGGTTTTTGTGGTGGAAATGCACGCGCTGCTGTCGAAGAGTACAGAAATCGATATCCAGAAAGGCCTGTACTTGGATATCGATCGTTCATTGCCGTGCATCGACGTTTTTGTGAACGAGGATTATTTGAACAGCGGAATGAGCCCGGTGTAGCTGTTGATGTTGACATGGAAATGGAAGTTCTGCGATTAATACGTCAGAATCCTATGCTCAGCATTCGCCTAATATCAATTCGGGTTGGAATACCGCGCATAAGAGTATGGCGAATCCTTAGAAAAGAAGGCCTCCACCCATATCACTTTCGACGTGCGCAGCATTTAGGAAATGTGGATTACGTCGCCAGACTAGTTTTTTGTAACTGGATAATTTCCCAACAAAGAACAAATTTAAATTTATTAAGAAAAATTTTATGGACCGACGAAGCAACATTCACCAGGGCGGGAATTACTAATCATAGAAATCTCCACATCTGGACCGCTGAAAATCCGCACGCAATAAGAGAAACATCATTCCAGACCCAATTTTCAGTAAATGTGTGGGCTGGAATGATCGATGACAAACTCATTGGCCCCTATGAACTACCTCACAGGCTTGACCAACAGGTTTATTTAAATTTTTTACGTAATACGTTACCGTTATTGATGGACGAAGTGCCGCTGGAGACTAGAAGAAACATGTACCTTCAACTAGATGGGGCTCCAGCACACTTTGCGCGTCTAGTACGCGACTACTTGAATGAAAATTATCCCCGATGGATTGGCAGAGTCTGTCGCTTGGCCGCCAAGATCACCCGATCTTACACCGCTAGATTTTTATTTATGGGGATACATGAAACAAAAAGTCTATTCCGTCCCTATTGAAAGCCGTGAGCAATTAATAGCTCGAATTTTCCATGCTGCCGAGGAAATACGACAAAATGCTGCAGAATTACGACGTACAACAAAAAGTGTGGCAGTGAGGGCCTTTGTTTGTGTACAAGAGGGAGGGGGCCGTTTTGAAAATTTGATTAACTAAATTTTGTATTTTTTATTGGTAGTAAATAACGTATTTAAATAAAAATGTTTGTTTTTAATCGTTACTACTTTGTTTTGACTAAAAATACATTAATTTTATCATGTGTTTGATTTTAATTGCTAATCATCTAAATCAGGTCAAATTACACTATTTTCTTTGTAGAATTACTGCTCCAAATGTATACAAGTTAGGTGCTTATAATGTTTTGCAAGTTTGTAGGTTTTGTATAGGAGAATAATAATAAAGTACAAAAAATACATGTTAATAGGACTTTTTGTGAAATTACACGGCAATTTAAAAAAAAACGGTTTAATTTTTAGTAAACATGACCATACTTTCTTTATTTTTTTTTTAATTTCAATTATTTCTTGGATTAACATGCTAATTCACTAATAAAGGAACTCTTAAGCTTTTAAAAAACAATAATCATAATTAAAATAAAGTCAATAACATAAAAGATATGGCAAAAAAGGTACAAGAGTGCTACCATAACCACTCAAAAAGTTTGAATGTTCACAAAATGAAAAATATTAAAGTTAGGCCCCCCATTTTTAATGTTTTTACCGATAATTATAGATAAATATTCCAAATATTCCGGGCGGTCACTTGCGGATGGGCGACATTGTATGTTTCACTTTATAGATTTTACCCTATGTCCCCTACTTTACACAAAGTTACTTCGTCATGGAGCGGCTGTCATTAAAGACTCAATTCTACCAATTGGCCAGCTTTCAGAAGAAGCAGCGGAAGCTCGCAACAAAAACATTCGCTCATTTAGATTAAACTTCTCGAGAAAATTTTCACGAGTGGATTGCAATATGGACGTCTGAAACCGACTTTTATTAACGTCTGATCCACTAATTACTGGAATGAGAAGTTCCCCAAATAGAAAAAAGAAGCAATTATCGGCAGACGTTTTAAACTTACTTTGTGAAAGTGATTTAACTAATATTAACATTACCGACGACGATAATGATGACTGATAAATAGGTTTCTAACCAAATAAATTGCTGGTTTTATTATACTTTAGTGTAAAATCACATAAAAACTACATATACAGTGTGAGTCTGGATAAAGTGCACATATTGATGTGGGTGAAACTACTTATTTTTATCCACGGGAAAAATAAAAAAATAACTGTAGCATTTTTTTTCCTTTTTTTCATAGACTTTTATTTTATGAATTACTATTTTAGGCAGTTAAGTATTAGAAAACGTTATAACTTTTGAACTAAGTGGTCTATAAAGTTGAAACAAAAACAGTAATGATCGCAAATAATACGCGGTACTGATAAAATTAAAAATGTATACACAAAAGTACCATAAATAAAAAAAACTTGTAAAACTTAAGTTTTTTTTCCTATTTTTTTGGTGTTTTCTCCAATAATTGGCAGATTTCTCAAATAAGTTTCCAATCAAAAATATTTTTTTATTATTTTAAGTTATTCTACATCGTATTAGCTTCCTAAAATAAAATTACCACGTTTCCAATCCCAACACAATGTTTGCTATAGGCGGTCAAACAAAGGCATTTATTATCTCACTTCCAGGTAGCGATCCTTTTTGAGAGTTATTATTGTAGTTATCCACGTTGGGTGCGGGGTGGCGGGGCGGGCTACCAAAGCCAATGAATGGAATAACAATCATGTCTATTTTGAGTTAGTTATTTAGTTGCCACGAATTTTTCGCTGCCACAACTTGTCTACTTTGTGCTCTACATTACATTAGTTTGTTACGCGATGCCTGTTTTGAATTCCCGAACAATCACCTCGCTGATCTACATTTTTATTATGGGATGTGTCGAGGAAGTGCAAGAGGTGCACGAATAGCTTATTTAGCTGCCTTTCCCAACAGAAGGCCGATACCGTCAGCCCGAAACTTCCAAGAGGTCCACAGAAGGTTGGCGAATAGTGGACTTGGTTTAATCCGCGATCAGCGAGAGCAGCCGCCTCAACATGTAATTAATGTGGCCACAGAAGAAGCCGTGTTGCGTGATTTATTTGCTAATCCAACTATTAGCACCAGACGTTTGGCTTTACGACATAACATATCACAAAAATCGGCGTGTCGCATTTTGAGAAATGAAGGACTACATCCCTATCACTATCAAAGGGTGCAACATTTACATGATGATGTTGATTGGCGTCCCAGATGCGTTATGTCCGCTTGGATCCAGAGGAAAACTCGGGAAAATCCGGAGTTCCCAAAAACTATTCTTTGGATGGACGAAAGCCAATTCACGAGAGACGGTATTACAAACTGTCGTAACCTACACAAGTGGACCCGTAAGGGGGAAAATCCATATCTAAAAAGGTCGTCAACGTTTCAGCAACGGTTCTCAATAAATGTATGGGCAGCAATGCTCGATGATCTACTGATCGGTCCAGTAGTACTGCCGGAAAGATTAACCGGGGAACGGTTTTTAGAACTACTGAGAGATGAGTTACCGTTTTTATTAGAAGAAGTGCCTCTTCAAACACGTAGAAGAATGTTTGTTCAAATGGACGGTTGTCCTGCACATTATGCACGTGATGTGAGAACTTTTTTTGATGAAAATTATCCAAACCGTTGGATTGGTCGGGCAGGGCCTGTGGGATGGCCTGCGCGTTCCCCTGATATGACATCCCTTGATTACTTTTTATGGGGGACAATGAAGCAAAAAGTTTATAACTCCCCCATAAACACAGAGGCTGAACTGCAAGACAGAATCATGAATTGTTTTGCTGAATTAAAAACTGATGCCGAGATGATTCGCAGAGCCACGCAGCAAATTGTATTACGAGCAGGAGTGTGCTTGCAACAAAGAGGTGGACATTTTGAACATTTAATGCACTAGGTAACGTGCTTAGTTTAAGTTTTATGTGTTTAATTTTAAGCAGAATTAAGTATGATTTACGTATTTAGCTTATTAATGATTGATGTGATTATTATAATAAGTATTTTTATTTGTAATACCTGTAGAGGGCAAGTATTTAACCAGTTACGCCTCTGGACTGCCTTGGTTTGATCGCCCATACCAAACATTATGTCTGTATCAGAGACGTGGTAATTTTATTTTAGGAAGCTAATACGATGTAGAATAACTTAAAATAATAAAAAAATATTTTTGATTGGAAACTTATTTGAGAAATCTGCCAATTATTGGAGAAAACACTAAAAAAATAGGAAAAAACTTAAGTTCTACAAGTTTTTTTTTATTTATGGTACTTTTGTGTATACATTTTTAATTTTATCAGTACCGCGTATTATTTGCGATCATTACTGTTTTTGTTTCAACTTTATAGACCACTTAGTTCAAAAGTTATAACGTTTTCTAATACTTAACTGCCTCAAATAGTAATTCATAAAATAAAAGTCTATGAAAAAAAGAAAAAAAATGCCACAGTTATTTTTTTATTTTTCCCGTGGATAAAAATAAGTCTAGCTTCATGTGGGTGAAGCACTATATGTGCACTTTATCCAGACTCACACTGTATAATTATCAGGGCTAAAAAATATTTTTGGCCAAGTTTTAATACTGAATACCACACTGTGCGCTGGTCACTCCGTGTACATGGATAATTTTTATAATAGTGTGGATTTGGTAAACTTGATGCTAGAAAAAAATTTACTGCACAGGTACACTTATAAGTAATAGGAAGAAAAATCCTGTCACAGTGACCAGCAAAAAACTTTTAAAAAGGCGAAACTATTTATAGGTGTAACAGGACTGGTGTATGCGTCATGAAGTGGAAAGACAAGCGAGATGTGTTGACTATTTCCACTGAGCATACACCTCGCATGGTTGATATGTCGCAGGCAATTTGTATGATTCGTCTTTATACAAACAGCGTCGTACGTTTATATACGCTCGCCGATTTGAATTATGCCGAAGGCAAAATGTAAATTGCCTTGTCACTATATAATATGCCACATCATTTGATGGAAAATTCAAATGCCGTTTACAAAATGCCGCGGCAAATTGAAGTACTTAAGGTGCAAACAGACTGGGCTTATGTGATGACACGTATGTGATGTTACGTCCGTCAGATGACATCAATTTTCATAGTAAATATATGAAAAATCATTATTTAGAACTACATTTATCTTACGTAACGTTGCTATTCCAATCAAATCCCAGTCTACGTGTATTGCGTACGCGTCAGATCGCGTGTATTCACGTGTATTGCATGTTAACACGTAATGAGACGCTTGCGCTGCGTCAGTCTGCTCGTAGCTCGCGCCCAGTAAACACGTTCATGCGTTTTGTATCAACAATGTCGGAGCAATTTATCGAATTAGTCAGGACTTATGAATGTTTATATAACCCGCAATGTCCCGAATACCGAGACCACGGTGTCAGAAATAATGCATGGGAGGAAATAGCTGCGATCGAAAATAAAACAAGTAAGTTAAAAAATATATAGATACATTTATTTACATAACACATATCATAAATTGTAATTTGTTATTGTACACTAAAGATATACAATAAAGTTAATCTTTTCTAATTAAATTAGCCTGTATTTAGATTGGTTATCCAGTTGTTTTGTTTGTTTCATCGACACAATCACCGGTAAACTTGAATGCATAGGTTGTTTGTTCTCAAATGCAACGTTGCCATACCGTGCACAAAGGACAGAAGGCGCGAGACGCGACGCGCTATGAGTCTTTCCTACGATAGTGCAAGCGGTACACAAAATTCATCTGCAAATGGTGTTAAAGGAATGAAACTTTAGGAGCGATTGATCTTTAGCGTATATGAAATGAATTGACCCGTAGCACCAAAAACAAAAGCTGGACGAGCGGAATTACGGTGACATTCTCCTTGCTCTCGATAGTCTGTAGTTAAATATTTTATTTGGTTCGTTTCTTGTCAAAGTATTTTTGCTGTAAGGTCTCATCAAGTAGGACAACAATGGAAATGCCTCGTCACCTACTATCACATGAGGTACAGCCTCTCCTTCATTTGTTAGCGGTTGATCCTCTGGCACATCCAACTCTTTCTGTAGTAATTTCTTGCCGAGCGCTGATTTTTCAAAAATTCCTCCGTCACTGTTTCGTCCGTATGCACCAACATCCACCGCTATAAATTTATAGTCTGCATCTACTAGTGCTAACAAGACGATTGAGTGCTGACCCTTGTAGTTCCAAAATTGTGATCCAGCATTTATTGGGCATTGTATGTTCACGTGCTTTCCATCAAGCGCGCCTATACAATTTGGGAAGTTCCATTTTGAATTAAAATCTTCTGATATTTTTCTCCACATGGAAATGGTAGGCAGAGGCATGACACGAGGACTCATATTTTTCCAGATTGCTTCACATACTTGTTTTACAATACTGCGTACTGTGCTGGAGCCCATGCGATAGTTGAAACTTAAAGATTGAAATGAATTTCCTGTAGCCAAGAATCTGAAAAAGAATTTCAATATCTTAAAAAATTAATAAAGTGATTTATTTTGTTTCAGTTGAAGAATGCAAATCTATATGGACTAAATTAAGAAACTGTCACACAAATGCTTTAAAACGCCGACTCAAAAAAAAAAAAGTGGACAAGCAGCAGAGTCTATACTCCCGTGGCGATATGAAAAAGTAATGTCTTTCTTGATACCTTTCATGGAAAATCGACCAACATTAACAAATTTAGGTAGTTCTCCTAGCACCTCCGGATCAGAACTATCATCTCACGTAAATAACGATTCGTCTTATTTGTCCTCGAATGATATAGAACCAGTTCAACGCAATAAGAAAAGTAAACCGCAACAGACCAATCCAGATATCAAAGAAATTGTTGATTTGATGAAATCAACTCAGGAAGCAAGAAAATTACAAAACCAAATGGATGAAACCGATAACTTCTTTTTATGTATGAGCAAATCTTTGAAAAAGTTGCCTAAGCTAGATCAAGCAAGAATAAAAATGGATTTACACAAAGCTATTCACGATGTTGAGATTCGAGAACTAGAACGTCAGCATAGCGTACTAAGTCAGCCAATTATAATACAACAACATCGCAAGATACAGCCAGTCGTTACACAATCACCATCTCATTCACCGTCTTCTATCACACACCACTCAGACCTTGCACCATCCTTTAATCTCAATCAAATGTTCCAATCAACTCAAGCAACTCATTCACAATCTCCATCTCCAAGCACACAATTACCATCTCATTCACCGTCTTCTATCACACACCAATCAGAACTTGCACCATCCTTTAGTCTCAATAAAATGGTGCAATCAACTCAAGCAACTCATTCACAATCTCCATCTCCAAGCACACAATTACCATCTCATTCACCGTCTTCAGACCTGGCACCATCCTTTAATCTCAATCAAATAAGCCAATCACCTCATTCACCGAAAAATACCTACACAACTCTTGGTTTTTACGAATATTAAAGAAACTACTACTATTATTACTTAATATTTTTTTAAGATAACTCAATTATTGTAATGATTACATAATAAAACTTACCTTAAACAAACTGCTAGTCTTTCCTTTGTTCCTATAGGTTTACGTAACCGTGTATGAATTTTACGTAAGTCCGTCTTCAAAAAGTCGTGAATTTTTTCAAACTGCGCCTTAGTTACACGAAAGTATTTGTAAAAGCGTTCATCGTCTTCTTCTAAATCTGGCACGACAAGACTATGATACTCTCCATGTGGCTCTCTTTTTTTGTTAATTTTATGAACCCAATATCTTCTTTGCACTTTTTTTTTCTTTGTAATAATGTAGTACAATACCGCTAAGTTTAAAAAATCTTCGTCGGAGCTGTCAGTAAAATCCATTTTTCTACTGTAGTACGAAACAACCGAATACTCCGACGATCAACGCTTCACTGAATACGTGGCGTGGGCCAATGCTAGTGTGTTTCTAACGTAACATCACATAACGTGGCGTGTTTGCGCGTAAGCTCAGTTTGTTCCTGTCGCTGACGGTGGCATAGCGTAGGGCTAGTTTGTTTCTAACGTAACATCACATAACGTGGCGTGGCATCATATAAGCCCAGTTTGTTTGCACCTTTAGTTCTATTTCTTACAACGCGCGTCGCTGTTAATCAAAACAAGAAAAATGGCGTCGAGTAGTGGTTTTGTGACACAGAAATATATTGAAAACAATACAAATCCTACCTGTGCAAATGACCTTTCACAAAAAAGCGGTGATTTTAAAGACATTATAATAATATAATGAATTAAGAAAATATTATGATTCGCAAACGGGAAAAGTGAAAAAGCCGTGGACAAGTGACAAAGTTTTTGAGGTTATCCGGCACGTAAAAAGCGCTAACCTGTCCGTGAAATCTGGTGCTCGAAGAACTCCTGCGGAATATTATTGGTACAAAAAGTATGACGTAATGAGTATTGGCGATGTGGATTATCTTATTCTGAAAAAGGACAGCCCTGACAGTCCAACGATCCGAATACTACATTTAGAAGAGTATTACGACATACTGTTAGACATTCATAAAGACTGTGGACATGGTGGTCGAGATAAAATTCAGTACCAAATTAAAGATAGGTTTATTATTGTGAGAAAAGCAATCGATTTATTCATATCACTATGTCCTATCTGCGAAACCAAACGTAACATACCAAAAAAAGGTATAGTAACTAAACCGATTATATCTCGAGATTTTAATGAGCGAGGTCAGGTTGATCTGATTGACCTACAGTCAGCACCAGATGGTGAGTTTAAATGGCTTCTCAATTATCAAGACCACAGCACTAAGTTTATTCATCTTAGACCACTTACTTCAAAAAAAGCAAGAGAGGTGGCCTATGAGCTGCTTAAAATATTTTAAGAATTTGGAGCACCGTATATTGTAACATGGTAAAATAGTCACTATAGGATTTTGTTGTCTTCATTTTAAAATTGGACGTAAAGTTGCCAATTTTAACTTTTTAATGGTAAGAATAAGTTGGCTGAATGAACTCTGGCATTATAATCACCTAATTCCTTTGCTGTTACTTAGGTTTGAAAGAAAAATACATCCACCAATGGGAGTCGACCACACCATCTCGGATTGAGAAGTTTCTAGAAGGTTTTGAGTATAAAAGGGAGCTGCAGATCACATTCGAGTCTTTTTCTGATTTTGCTCTGAACCGTACAAATGTAACAAACGGAGTGACTTTCTATACCTTCCATTTTGCACTGAGTGCCACCTCATCTGAAGTCATGGCCGAAATAATTATTTAAAAATATAAATAATCATGTAAGTATAGTGGAATATGTCTTTTTAGGCCATTTCTGGCATTTGTCTCTAATAAGTAGTCGTTAATTTTCTCGTTGTCTTCTTTCCTACCAGGTGTGCGTGGACAAAGATATGTTTTCTTGATTGTCTGGCTGAATAACCGTAATCGAGAACAGATGGATATATATAATTCCCAATTAATGTGAGTATTCCTTTTATTTCTGCTAGGCGAACATTAGTGATGTGATGATTAGGTAGCTAATTCTGTTCTTTCTGTCTTTGTACTTTAGGGGTCCATAGGAAGATCTAAAGCCTAGGCAGTTTTAGTCTTAGTCGCCAAGGAAAGCTACCTATGCTCTGACAGTCGGACTGTGCAGTAAAAACCTGCCACGTGCTATGGGGCTGCTACTTGGAGATCTTGTCACAGCTTGACTAAGACGTCGGATACATGGACCATGGGAAGTAGTTTTCTAGTTCATTAATACCGTGTACTCTGAGTTGTGGATTTAACTTCATATTTGATAGCCACGTGGTGAACAAATACCACCCTAGCGGTTTATGGCAGTAGGATCTGTACCTTAAATAGTAAATTAACCAGAAACTTTATGTAATCTATCTGGCCTTTAGCCTCAAATCCTAATTGTTAATTTATTAAAGTGTTCTAGGTTACTTTTCAATGCATAACTAAATAATTTAAGTCTGTTCACGCTCCATGTTTGTTATTCAATAGCTCTTCAAGCTAAATACCATTAGTTACCTTTCATTATCATATATATATATATAGGTAGTATAAGAATAAATATATTAATAAGATATTCTATATATAGGAAACTTAAAACTATTACATATGATGTACGAGGGTGCATTTTTATATTCGCGGAATGGGTAGGTAATTAATAAATGAGGGTACTTTCCTTAGTCGTAACTGGTTAAGTAGCTCATTATTAGTATAAATAGAACGTTTTGTTTTAATCGGGCCATTACTATTTGAATTATCGTCGATCAAACAACTCAGTTGGGAAGAACATTGTGAAAAATGGAGAAAATCGAGCACCGCGCTGTCATAAAGTTCCTTACCAAGCAAGGTAAATCGGTTCAAACCATACTAGAAGAGATGTCATCCGTTTACGGGGAGTCTTGCCCCGGTAAAACCATAGTTTATAAGTGGCATACCCTTTTTAAGCAAGGCAGGGCCTCACTTGAAGATGATCCTCGGCCAGGACGGCCGATCGAGGTGACCACTCCGGAAATAATTCAAAAAGTGGAAAAATTAATACTGGAAGATGCTAGACTAAAGAAGAAACAGCTCGCAGAAATGGTTGGAGTATCCGATACAACCATATTTAAAATTCTTCACGATCATCTCGGCATGACCAAAGTCAGTGCAAGGTGGGTGCCGAGAATGCTCACGCCGCCTCAAAAACAACAGCGCGTAGAGTGTTCTCGCGCGTTTTTGGACCTCTGTAATGAAGACCAGGATGGAGTATTGACTCGAATTGTTACTGGGGATGAAACTTGGGTTCATCATTATGAACCTGAGTCCAAACAAGATTCTATGCAGTGGCACAAAAAAGGTACACCACCACCAAAGAAATTTAAGGTGTCACAGTCGGCGGGAAAAATCATGGCGACAATCTTTTGGGACTCAGAAGGAATCTTGTTGATAGATTATAAAGATAAAGGTGTCTCCATAACCGGAGAATACTACGCTTCAATCTTAGAGCGATTGAAGGAAGCAATCAAGGCAAAAAGAAAGGGAAAATTAACCAAAGGTGTCCTCCTTCTGCACGACAACGCGCCTGTGCACAAGAGCCGTGTTGCGTTGGCTTCCCTGCATAAGGTGGGCTTCGATATTTTGGTTCATCCACCCTACAGTCCTGACCTGGCTCCCAGTGATTATTATCTCTTTCCAAAAATGAAAAAAGAACTTCGGGGGAAGAAGTTCTCAAGCGACGAAGAAGTGAAGGAAGCAGTTTCAGCTTATTTTTCAGACAAAGAAAAAACATTTTTTTTCGAGGGTATACATAAGCTAATTGAAAGATCTGAAAAATGTATTAGGGTTGCAGGAGAATATATTGAAAAGGAAAAATAAACTTGTATTTTTATTTCCACGTCTTACCCCCGATTCCGCGAACTTAAAAACGCCCCCTCGTAAATGTGGTAATATTAGAGAGTAGGACCCTGATATGTACCTTCTGCAATAAATATATATATTGTAAAATGTTGTTTTCTTTAACTGCAAAAAGGTCTGGCGCCCTGGGAATAAATTTTTTATAGTCTTTGCTCTGCCCACTAGATAACTGGCCGGTGAGTACCAATCTTTTTTCAAGCAACACCCACTTGGAAAAATATTGTTACAATATATTACAGAGCGATAACGGCAGAATTCTCTGCCGTTATCGCTCTGTAATATCGTTATCGTTACCGCCAACATAATAGAAGAAATGGTAAAATTGTGGCCTGAATGCAAAATAATACATGGTACTCCGCGACACCCACAGACGCAGGGTAGTGTTGAGCGTAGTAACCAAGACGTCGAGAATATGCTTCGTGTTTGGATGCGAGATAATAATTCTACCAAATGGGCGATGGGCTGCTTCTTCGTGCAGTATAGTATAAATATATCATTCCATAGAATTATAGGCAGATCGCCATTTCGTGCTTTTTTTGGCTGTGAGCCAAAATCCGGTCTACGAAGTTCTAGCATTCCCCATGGAATTCTTATGCATATCACAACTGAAGAACAATTACAAGATGTTTGTGATGCAAGACAAGTGGATGCTCAAGGACCATTTGATGTTGATGAAGTTGTTCAAGTACATGGGTCTTCAGACAATCAGACTATAAATTCTACAATTACCATTTCAAATACAAGGAATGAGAATGAGACCGAGGCATTGATTACACTGGTCAACACTGATTTTGCCACACGAACTTTGATAGCTAATTTTGTTTTATCAATCTACCCTCATCATTAAATGACAGTTGTCATCTGTCAGTTAGCCTCATATTTGTTGTGATACGGTAATACTCATAACTAGTACTACGGCGGTATATTAACAGAAACGCTCACAAGTAAATCGTCATAAAAGTATTTGTAGTTGAATTTGAATATTTTTTGTGATTTATTAATCCTGTGAACATGTCGAGGAAGTGTAATAATGACCCTAACTCTTTTTGTTATGTCTGCGGAGAACTTACATTCAAAAAACAACGACGAAATTTTACGAATCTTGTGCTGGAGTGTTATCACCAATGTTTTGGTTTTTCTGTCGCCCATCAAGACAAATTCTGGGCCCCTCATGTCTGTTGCATAACGTGTGTGAAAAATTTAACCGACTGGAAGAAAGGTGCACGAGCTATGCCGTTTGCTGTACCCATGATATGGACTGAACCGCGAGATCACGTTTCGGATTGCTATTTTTGCCTCACTGACATAAAAGGTATAAATTACAAGAAAAAAAACACAGTTATCTACCCTAACGTATCTTCTGCTATAAGACCAGTCTCTCATTGTAAAAAAATGCCAGAACTAATACCAGATGCAACAACGTCTGTTGAGAACGACCATTCACAACCGTCTACTTCAAGTCTATGTGTTGACGAGGAAGATGACTTTGAGTTTGGAGGAATTGAAAAGGAGCCACATTTGATAACTCAAGGAGACCTAAATGATTTGGTTAGGGATTTAAATTTGTCAAAAAAGCAGTCGGAACTATTAGGATCTCGTCTAAAAGAATGGAATTTGCTACATCATAATACAAAAGTTAGCTATTTTCGAAACCGTGATCAACACTTCAGAACGTATTTTTCTCAGGATGGAGATTTGGTGTTTTGCAATAACATAAATGAGATTATGAAAATGTTGGACATAGATTTTGAACTCTCTTAGTGGCGTTTATTCATTGATTCTTCGAAGGCAAGTCTAAAAGCAGTTTTATTGCATAATGGAAATATGCTTCCGTCTGTACCTGTGGCCCATGCTTCAAATATGAAAGAAACCTATGAAAATATGAAACTTTTACTTGAAAAAATAAATTACAGTACCTATTCCTTCAAAATCTGCGGTGATCTTAAAGTTATTGCACTATTACTTGGACTTCAGCTGGATTATACAAAGTTTTGCTGCTTTTTATGTGAATTGGATAGCCGAGACAGAACTAATCACTATATGTACAGGGTGCCCAGGAAACAATGGATAACCTCTGAAAGGCTAATAGTAGAACTAAAGGCAAGCCCAAAAAAAAATATAAAAAAAATATAACCCTTACACTGCTATAAATATGGCTCTTTGAAAAAAAACGTATTTTTTTTTGTCTAATTTCATATTTTTACTCGTAACGAGCTCAAATCATTTAATATTTTAATTATTTTTGTGCTTAATGATTTCATATTAACCGCATCATTGAATAACTATCAAATAAAATAGCTAACTGGAATATTTTTTTCAAAAAATAATGTTAAACTATTGTTTTGTGTAAAATTTCTGAAAAAATATTTTCGAGGTGAAAGTTTGAACAGCTCTGGTGTAAAAAAAAAAAATGAAAGCAGCAGTGACCAATCATTTCAAAATACTTCTGGTATAATAACGTTTCTAAAAAGATATAATATGTCGGTATTGTAATGAAAACATATTGAACTATTGCTAATAATGTGTAAAACGGAATATTACTGAATACTTGCAGAATTATCAAAATACAATAAAACTAAAAAAATATGATTTTTAATTGATATTTAATACATAAACATTACAATAATTTAGAGCAACTATTCAAATTGTCTGCCCCCATCCTGATACAGGCCATAGGAATAAATTTAAAATGTTAAAATTATTAAAATGTCTTAACAATAATTTTGAATGGTCCTATGTGATTCACCCTTTTTTACCTGATCTAACGGCTGCGCACCACCACTGCTTTTGTAAACAACTAGGCGATAAGCCCCGGTTCTAAGAAAGAGAGAGAGAGAGAATTGTTTAACAGGTACGATAGATGAAACAGAAAGATCGCCATGTGACCGGATCGGTGCCAGTCGGAGCGTTCGTTCAACAATTGTTTTCTTTGTTTAGTGAATCCCTGGACTTGCTCTACATCTCACGTTCTTTGTTTATTAAGCTTATAATTCGTATCATTTTAACAGACAACTTGGCTATTTAAACGGACTTTTGTGTAGCACAGTGATTAGAACTTTGATTGGTGATTCTACGACGACCTTAGCTATTTTAACGGACTTTTGTGTAGCACAGTGATTAGAACTTTATTTGGTGATTCTAAGAAGACCTTGGCGATTTTAACGGACTTTGTGTTGTCAACATGCCGCGATATCTTTATACGTCCCAAGAATATGCTAATATGCACTTTATCTACGGGGAGTGTAGAGGTAATGCAAATGCTGCTGCAGCTCTTTATCGAGAACGATACCCTAATGCACGTCATCCAGATTACCGTGTTTTTATTAGGGTTCATGGCTGTTATTCCGAAGGCAGAATGCCTGGTGCCGGTGTCGGTGGTGCTGGTTCCGGAAGGGTTGGTTGCCTTGATGTCGAAGAAGATGTTTTAAATGAAGTTGAGCAAGATCCTACAATCTCAACGCGAGAAATAGCTCGCCGCACGGGCATAAACAAAACAACCGTGCACAATATTTTAAAGAAAAACAGATACCACCCATATCATTTTACACGCGTGCAAACTCTGCTTCCAAGAGACTTCCATCTAAGAGTTCAATTTTGTCGTGTCATGTTAGAAAAGATGAACGAAGATCCGCAGTTCTTCAATAAAATTCTGTGGAGTGATGAATCCACTTTGAAGAGGGACGGCTACACGAATTTTCACAACCTACATAGCTGGCAGCTTGAAAATCCATTCGTGTATCGAGAAGACAGGTCGCAACACCAATTTAAAATTAATTATTAGACTGGGATAATTAATGGCAAAATTATAGGCCCTTTCGAACTCCCTGGTAACTTAACAGGAGAAAGTTACCTAAACTTCCTTCAAAATGACCTACCAAATTTATTGGTAGACGTGCCCGAAGAGCTTCGCGAGACATACTGGCTGCAGAATGATGGCTGTCCAGCTCACTATGCTGTTGCAGTACGTGCCTACTTGAATGAAACCTACCCTAACAGGTGGATAGGCCGCCTGGGACCTATTCTATGGCCCCCAAGATCCCCGGATCTAAACCCTTTGGACTTTTTTTACTGGGGGTGTCTTAAGGAAGAGGTGTACCGGCAGCCAATAACTTCTTTAGAAGATCTTTGTGCCCGTGTTCAGGACGCTGCAAATAAAATCAATGATCGACGTCACGCGCGATTTCTTCGAAGATCATTTATTCGAAGATGTAGGGCCTGTATCAGGATGGGGGGCAGACAATTTGAACAGTTGCTCTAAATTATTGTAATGTTTATGTATTAAATATCAATTAAAAATCATATTTTTTTAGTTTTATTGTATTTTGATAATTCTGCAAGTATTCAGTAATATTCCGTTTTACACATTATTAGCAATAGTTCAATATGTTTTCATTACAATACCGACATATTATATCTTTTTAGAAACGTTATTATACCAGAAGTATTTTGAAATGATTGGTCACTGCTGCTTTCATATTTTTTTTTACACCAGAGCTGTTCAAACTTTCACCTCGAAAATATTTTTTCAGAAATTTTACACAAAACAATAGTTTAACATTATTTTTTGAAAAAAATATTCCAGTTAGCTATTTTATTTGATAGTTATTCAATGATGCGGTTAATATGAAATCATTAAGCACAAAAATAATTAAAATATTAAATGATTTGAGCTCGTTACGAGTAAAAATATGAAATTAGACAAAAAAAATACGTTTTTTTTTCAAAGAGCCATATTTATAGCAGTGTAAGGGTTATATTTTTTTATTTTTTTTTGGGCTTGCCTTTAGTTCTACTATTAGCCTTTCAGAGGTTATCCATTGTTTCCTGGGCACCCTGTATAAAAAACATGGCCTACGCGTGCATCGTTAGTTCCTGGCCAAAAAAATGTAAAGTATTTACCCCTTGTAGAGCCAAATAATGTGCTTTTACCACCATTGCATATCAAATTAGGATTAATAAAAAAATTTGTGAAGGGAATGGATCGCAGTGGGAGTGGATTTTTGTACCTAAAAGAAAAATTCCCTAAAATAAGTGATGCAAAAATAAAAGAGGGTATTTTTGTTGGCCCTCAAATCAGGGAGTTAATAAAAGATTCAACATTTGAAGAAAAATTAAGCGGTTTAGAAAAATGTGCATGGAACGCATTTAAAAATGTTGTTGCAAATTTTTTGGGCAACCACAAGAGTGACAGCTACAGAGAGTTGGTTAGCGAGCTCTTAAGCCTAGTTCGCATTAGGCCAGTATTTTAGTCGAGTAGCGAGTATTTTAGTAGCTAAACGCGTCTGAACACCAAAATTTTAGTCAAGTAGGTTAGTAAATAATTTAGTCGAGCCAATCCATTTTTTTCTATTTCGTGCGGGCGAGTAGCACCCCCCACCACGCGTCCCTGCTAAATGGCTTACCGGCTAAACAAGTCCGAACCTGTCGTTTTAGTTGAGATCATTAGTTGCAATAAAAATGTCGTTTCGCTGGAGCGAAGAAACAACTTACAAATTTGTTTCTAAATATTTAGAAAATGAATGCTTGTGGAATATTAAGTCCCCGCAATATAAAAACAAGCAAATTAAAGAATCTGCATACCTGGACATAGAAAAATCAATGAATGTGCCCGGATTTGGTGAAAAGGAAATTAAAATTAAAATTAAAAACATCAGGTCAGTGTATTTATTTATTTCTCTTAACTGTTATTGCTACTATTGTTTTTAGAAGTTTTCTAGAAATTTTACTATGAGTTTTTATTCCTTTTCAGATCAACCTACTCGCAGGAAATAAAAAAAATTAAGGATTCAAAATCATCAGGCGCTGGGACAGACACTGTGTATATTCCTTCCGTGAAATGGTTCAGTTTATTGAATGCATCTCTGCAAAACTTAACTTCAACACTGACAGAAAGTGAGAGCAATTTGGTGAGTAGGTACCATTATATTCATTATTACAAATTACTTACTAATTAATACATTATTACAAATTATAAGGTAAGTATAGGTACAGGGTATATGCATCTACCGTATCGTACGATTCGTACGTAGTTTTCAATGTATCATTCGTGTCTGCCAAGGTACAGATCCGCTTCCGACAAAATAATCTGCATATCTCTCCCGACGATCTATAGACCTTTGAGATGAACGGTTACTTAAAGAAACTGGTAGCGGTTCCAACCCGAGCGACTCTGGCTCATTTCTCCAACTACCAGGAATGATAGCCCCAGTTACATGATTTTCTGTATCTACGGTGTGTTCATAAAGTTTGCTCTGTAGTTTTGTATGTCGGAGCCAATTATGTAACGCACAGCAGGCCATTACTATCTTAACAACTTTCTCAGGACCATAGGGCATCGGTTTCTCAAACACTCTAAATCTGGCAGCTAGTATACCAAAACCATTTTCCACGATTCTTCTAGCTCGAGACAAACGGTAATTATAAACTTTTTGCTTGGACGTTAATCGATTTCCTGGGAAAGGTTTTAATAAATATTCTTTCAAGGGAAATGCATTGTCACCAACTAGGACGTGGTTTTCAGGTAGAATACCGTTTTCTAATTCCTGGTACAGACTGCAGTTACGAAACACGCCTCCATCGGAAACCCTTCCATTACACCCTACGTCTATATAACTAAAGCAATATTTATAATCTACAACAGCCATTAGGACAATGCTGTTTGTCTCTTTGTAATTGAAGTATAAACTTCCTGAATCAGGAGGTGCCTTGAGGACGACATGTTTGCCGTCGATTGCTCCACAGCACCCTGGAAAGTTCCACTGTTTACGAAAACCATTTTCAATTGTTTTCCAGTCCGCAGTTGTAGGAACCTGAAAAAAAACATAAATGCTATATAATAAAGTATGTAATAAAATGATAGAAGATGTTATGATGAAGATTTTGTGTTGTATTGTAATGATAATTATATTTTGTTTGTTTCAGGCGTCCACTAGTTCACACACTGATAATACAGATACTGAGCAAAATAGTGCTAATACAGATACTGAGCAAAATAGTGCTTCTGGGGATACTTTCCATCCTCCACCGAAACGGAAGAAACTCGCCCAGCTCTCGAGTATGGTTAACCAATTAAAACAGATAACCGATGATACTAACTCAACAGTCGACGAAAATGAGTTTGACGTGTTCGGAAAACACGTCGGTATTCAACTGAGATCTTTACCCGTACTATTGGCATTACAAGCACAATAGCACATTCAACTTTATATAAATAGAATTCGACGTCAGCATCTTCAAAACGCATCTGAATCAAACCCCGGGACACCCCAGTCACCGTATGTTACAGAATCACCATTAAGCAATTATAATGACCACCAATATTACTATAATTTGGCAGAGGAAACCAATGAATCTAATACCTCGTCTATTTTACCTACAAATTATTCTGAACATAGTGTGGATATTCAGCCTTCCTCAAATAATGAAACAAATAGTGGCGTTAGAATTATATCTAATGACTTAATTTTTGCAGCAATGCAGAACGCTGATGTTAATAATGAAAGTATTGGCTAACAATATTGAAAATGATTAAAATGATAATTAATAAATGTTTCTTAATAAATCTCTTATACTTATTTAATCTTACCTTTATGAATTCCTGTAATGCTCCATAGATTGCTTCGCAAACTTCGATAATGAATTCGGATAAAGTTGATTTCCCAAGTCTAAATAAGTGTGTAAGTGTCCTTAGACTACATCCAGTAGCAAGAAAATACAGAACTGCTTGTAATTTTGTAACTGCAGGAATTGCACTTCTTAAAACGGTATCTTTCCGCTGAATTTGAGAGTGTATTTTCGATAGCAGAAAATTTACACAACTTTCGGACATTCTCAAAGTATCGAAGTATTCTTTCGGATCTTCCAGAGCTAATTCCTTTAGAAGACAGTTAGTAGCTCCTAATGTATTTCTTCTATCGATCCATTTGCGCACCCATAGCTTCTTTTTTTTTATGAAACAAATCTCCTCATCCACCTCTTCTAAAATAGCCTTTACTATAAGTGTAATTAATTTATTTACTTTATTGCGCTGTAGGCTGTTCATCTTGCAAAACCACTGCAAAGAGTCACCTAAACCAAAACACTACTCACCACTTGTGAACTAAACTCGAAATGAAGTGCGAACGGTTTTCCGTTTAGTAGCGACCGAGTAGCGAGTCGAAAGCGAGTCACTCGACTAAAATACTGGCCTAATGCGAACTAGGCTTTATTGTCATATCAAGCATTGGGTTGCAACATGTCACTCAAGATCCATTTTTTAGACTCGCACCTGGATTTTTTTCCTGACAATTTAGGGGCTGTCAGTGACGAGCACGGCGAGAGGTTCCACCAGGACATTTCTAGTATGGAAAAGCGGTACCAGGGCAAATGGAGCCCAAATATGTTAGCGGATTACTGCTGGACAATTAAAAGGGACCACAAGAAGCTAAACATTCAAGAAAATCTTAAATTATTAAGTAATTTATAAAAAAATAAACGTTTGATTTACGAGATCTGTATTTTTTCTTAATATTTTAAATTACTCAATAGAATAAAATCCTCGGCTAGGATTTTTTTTTTTAACTGTTTATTTTTTCTTACAATCACCAATTAAAGTAAAAAATATCAAAAAAGTCCGTGTGGCACGAAAAAGTTTGAATTTTGTTAACCAGTGTTACTTTCACAAATGTTGCACCTGTTATAGGCGAAGTTTCTAATATGTCTCCAGAAAATAAGAATTCAATTTTAGATAGCTCTCTGGATTTAAATCCCAATAAAGTTGAGAGTCATGAGTATTCTACACAAGTCCCTGCCAGTTCTGTTATCATACTTTCTAACGAGTTAATTACGTCGCCAGTGCAAATTAATGCCTCTATCTTAAATAAAAATACAAATAACTGTACTTCTGTTCCACTGCCAAGTGACTTATCAAAACACCTCTATGATAACGTAACTCTGCCAAATTCTATTGTGATTCAAGACGCAAGTGATGTTTCTACCCCTGATCCTGATATGAGATGCATTGTTTGTAAAGATGGAACTAGTGGAGCCCACCAATGCTGTTCTTGTCTTGGACCAGTTCACACTATTTGCGGAGAAACAAATAGTAATGAAGGTTACGGAGCAAAAGTTCTCTGTTTTCTGTGTAAACGAGAACAAGACATACAATTAGAAAGGAATTGTGGGGGCCTAGCTAAGGCGCGAGCCGTACACATAACATAGAGCAGTCAGTCGTTCCCCGTCACTCGCCCGCCATACTAGCCTAGGTCCTATTATACCTATTCATTGTAGTTATTATACTTATGTATTGATCCACGTGTAATCGGTAACCGTGTTGATACTCAATATAGACTACAAGTTATTTGGTGTTCCTATTTATCTTTCCCTCTCGTTAGATAGACAATATCTACATTGGTGACCCCTACATTGGACATTTTTTAATAATATAAAGTAACTTCATTTAAATTAGGGATCGGCGGGCTAATAGGACCAGGCGGGCGAACCTCGCGAAACTTATCGCGCATAAACAGTAACTAGTAATAGTGAAACAAACCATGTCGCTCTCAGCGGAAGAACCTGTAAAACCAACAGCGGCGCAGAATAGCGACGTCATGGCCGCAATATCGGTGCAAGCCAGGCTTCCCCAGTTTTGGCAGGAACAGCCGAGACTATGGTTCGTGCAAGTGGAGGCAGTGCTCCATCCTCAGCATATGAGCGACGATGCAAAATATAATCTGGTCGTAGCAAAATTGGACCGCGAAATTATACTCCAGGTGAGCGATCTGCTGGCAGACCCTCCGAAAGAGAACAAATATAACTCGCTTAAGCGCAGACTGCTAGAGATTTATGAGGAGTCCGAAAACATGAAGATAAAGAAGTTAATGACGGAAATGGAATTAGGAGAACAAAAGCCCTCCCAGCTCCTGCGACGGATGCGGGACCTGGCAAAAGGCAGAGTCACGGACGACACCCTGGCAGTTTTATGGCAGAATCAATTACCCTCGGCAGTGCAGGCAGTGATGGCAGTAGCCGACAAGAATTTGGAGGTAAGGGCGTCCATTGCAGATAAAGTGCTGGAGGCGACAGCTGGACCTAGCATAGCAGCAGTCAGCAGACATTCGCCCAGTACGGAACTGAATCTGGTAGCCGCCATAAACAAGCTTACTACGAGAATAGAAGGCCTGGAGAGCCGAGGAAGGTCGCACCAAAAAGGTTTTGGCAGAAATTACGATAACCGCCGGCCCAAAGTAAGAGGGCATAGCAGGGATAGGTCAGCGTCGCGCAATAGACGCGAGGCCGGAAGTTCTAATGGTAGACTGTGTTTCTACCACTTCCGTTTTAAGCAGAGGGCAGCAAAGTGCGTACCGCCCTGCAGCTGGAGAGGAAGTCAGCAGTCGGAAAACTAAAATGCGTACAATCGGCGACGGGAGATTGTACAAATTACGCCAACTACCGTCTAAGTGTAACTGACAATAACACAAAATTACGTTTTCTCATCGATAGTGGTGCCAACGTATCAGTGTTGCCGCGAAGTGCAGTGTCAAAATTTTACCCAGTGAAAAAAACGCGTGAACCTTATTGCTTATACGCAGCAAATGGCACCGAAATACCTACTTTCGGGTTGCATACGCTAGAGTTAGATTTAGGCCTAAGACGTGTTTTTAGATGTACTTTTATTATAGCTGACGTAAAACAGCCCATTATAGGAGCTGATTTTTTAGTTAAGTACAAATTACTGGTTGATTTAAGTAGGCGTAGATTGGTTGACCAAATAACTGACATAAAGACAGTAGGGATTATATCTAAATGTAATGACGAGACTCATCATGACACTAGACTCTAAACACCCTTACTTTAATCTCCTCTCTAATTTCCCAAGTATCACGAAGCCGATGTCGTTCAAGGAGGCACCGAAGCATGGCGTGGTACACCACATAGAGACTACTGGACCCCCAGTGCATGCGCGCGTCAGGCCGCTACCACAGGAAAGGTACCAGAAAGCCAAGCAGGAATTTCAGGTAATGCTGGAATTGGGTATTTGTAGGCCGTCTAAAAGCGCGTGGGCCAGTCCACTTCACATAGTGCCCAAAAAGAACGGACAGATTCGGCCCTGTGGCGATTACCGCGCCCTTAACGCTGTTACGCAACCGGACAGATACCCAATTCCTCGTTTGCAGGATTTCACCTACATTTTAAAGGATAAAACTGTATTTACACGGTTGGACCTCAACCGGGCATATCATAATATCCTTGTGGCTCCGGAAGACATCCAGAAAACAGCTATAGCTACCCCATTTGGGTTGTATGAATTCGAACGGATGACGTTCGGATTGCGAAACGCGGGCGCTACTTTCCAACGGTTTATGAACGATACTGTTTTATGTGGTATCAAGCACATAAGCGATAGCGGAAAAATACAATTGGGCTCAGAGTTTCTTTTTTGCTATATAGATGATGTCATAGTAGCATCTGCGTCGGAGGCAGAACATAGGGAACATTTGAAACATATTTTTAAGAAATTCGAGGAATTTGGCATAACAATAAATTTAGCAAAATGTAATTTCGGTCAAAGTAAAATTGAGTTCCTAGGGTATGAGGTTTCAGCAGACGGAGTGAAACCACTACCAGAGAAATTGAAAGCTATTATTGAATTCCCGAAACCCAAAACGGTGGAGGAACTCCGCAGGTTTTTAGGCATGATGAATTTTTATAGGGCACATTTACCTTTTGCAGCTAAACATCAAGCCGAATTAAATATTTTTTTACATAACTCTAAAAAAAAAGACAAAACGCATGTACTTTGGACCGAACCAGCTAATAAAGCTTTTCAGATGTGTAAGGATAGTTTGCTCCACGCGGTTACATTACATTTCCCATCCTGTGATACGCCTTTATCAATTATGACAGATGCGTCAGATAACAGCGTAGGCGCATGTATAAATACATTGATTAATGGGAAATGGAAACCTTTAAGTTTTTTTTCAAAGAACCTTATCGATACGGAAAAACGGTATAGTACGTACGATAAGGAACTTTTAGCAATATATTTAGCTGTTTTACATTTTAGATATTTAATTGAAGGACGTAAAGTTACAATATTTACGGACCATAAACCTCTCACCTATGCATTTACAAAGATAGGTAGCGATAAGGAGGTACCGAGACGAACTCGACAAATAATGTTTATCGGCGAGTTCACGACGGATATTCAACATATATCCGGGCAGGATAACAGCGCAGCAGACTGTTTATCCCGGATTAGTGTCGAAACAATTTTTTGCCCAACTACATTAGATTATGCAGAGGTGGCCAAGGCACAGTGTAGCGATAAACAATTGCGAAACATGCAAGCCACAGTAGGTAGTAATAATAGTTTGCATTTTAAGCAGATTATATTACCGGGCAGCGATATACCGATTGTTTGCGAAATGTCTGCAATAAAGGCACGTCCATATATACCCGATAGGTTTAGGCAAGTAGCATTTGATAGCGTACATAATGTTAGCCACCCAGGGATCCGCGAGACTAAAAGGTTAATGAGGGAGAGATTTTTCTGGAAAGGAATGAATGCGGAAGTAGGCAGATGGGCCAAATCCTGCATTCAGTGCCAGAGAGTTAAAGTCAATCGACATACAGAATCAGAGTTAGGGAAATTCGAACCCGTGAATCGTTTCGAACACCTACACGTAGATTTAGTCGGACCCCTGCCAACTACGTCAGAAGGTTACAGGTATTGCGTAACCATAATAGATCGTTTCACACGATGGCCGGAAGCAATACCTGTAAAAGACATGACTGCGGAAACAGTGGCTAGGGCAGTATATGAGACATGGATATGTCGTTTTGGATGCCCAGTTAGACTTACGTCTGATCAAGGTACACAATTTCAAAGTCAATTATTTAGCGAGCTTATGAATTTATTAGGCATAAATAAAATAAGGACTACACCATATCATCCGCAAGCTAACGGGATGGTGGAGCGGTGGCACAGGTCGTTTAAAGCAGCCTTAACAGCTCGATTAATAAGTAATGCATCTTGGGTACAAGAATTAGCAACCGTTATGTTAGGGTTGCGGGCATCTGGTAGGAGCGACACAGAAGTAAGTGCAGCCGAGTTGACATTGGCCCACACCCTGAGGCTCCCTGGAGATTTTTTCGGCGAGGTAAGCAAATCTAGTACTAGCGATGTGTACACATACGTCGACCAGTTGAGGGATATTATTGGCAACCTTCGACCAACGTCACGGGTTTCGAGCAATGCACGAAAAATGTTTGTGCACAAAGATTTAGATGCGTGCACCCACGTATTTGTGAGGAGAGACGCAGTTCGGAAGCCGCTCACTCCTGTCTACGATGGCCCATACCGCATCATAGGCAGACAAGGTAAGGTTATAGAGATACAGCTATCCAATCGAACCTCATTTATCTCCATTGACAGACTGAAGCCCGCTTACCTATTTGATAACGACTATGACACGGCAAACCCGGGGCATACGCAAGTATCGCGTAGCTCAGGCGTAGCAAATGACGCCGGACAAACGACTCGTAGCAACACCGTAGTAAATAATGACGCAACTACTCAGGCTACGAACGCGCAATTGCGAAAGACGCGCAGTGGCCGAATAATAAGGTCACCAGTACGTTTCGCTGATATAGATTATAAATAACCTTAATTAAATGTGTACTAGCATAAGAGTTATTATAAGCAACACGTATATATGAGATAATAAGTTAGTAGTAGATACATTATGATCATAACCATGGGTCAGTCGCAAACTAAGGACGAGGTTATTATTGCCCAAACTGGTGGCACAAACTCGGCAAGTGCAGCTGTCATAACCAAGTTAGAGGAAATCTCTACCATGATATTAGCAGTGTTGGCGATCACAGCGTTGATCGTGCTATGTTGCTGCTACGCAAAATGCAAAACTGGTACTCGAAGCTGGATGAGAAAGCAGGTAGTCCAGCTGGCACCTTGGGATAAGCGTGCCATGACCACTGTGTTGGCGCAACCGACGGCGGGGCCCAATCCACAAAGTGTCATAATTTCTTAAGTGTTTAGTGGTTTTATTTTTTATATATATACGTTCTCATATATACGTGTGTGTGCAGCCAATTAAACTTATAGTTGTCGTAACTGAATCCCGGGATATGACAGGATACGATAAAATATAAATGATAAGTGAGTAACGATGTACTGTTCATTTTATACTATGTTTTCTCCTATAGGTTAGTAGTGATCAAGTAGTGGTTGTATTGCAAGGCATAAACGTTCATCCCAATTTGTTACTGGCCAGGACAAGTTGAGAATGAGATGGTTTATGAATCGCATATACACCTACCAACCTACTACATATAATTTTGTTGCAATGTATAACTACAAATAATTTTTGGTATAAAACTTTTGTAACATTATTTTGGGTATAATTTAATGAAAACCTTATTTTTACATAACATTATATTACATTATTGTTGTTTACAATGTTATTATATACTATGTACTTGACTTACATACCATATTTAAAAGTTTATAATGTTGTCAATACCTATGGCTTAGTAGATGATTGCATCATGCATTCCGTATAAAGTATCATGTAACCGGCGAGCCGGCGCCGTCGCGCATAGCTCGAGCGTCAGCAAAACGTGATTATACGCGTGCAGGATGCATTCATAAGTACTAGGAATTATGTCGTGTATTAACGATAGAGAATAACCTAAATAATTAGGCGCAATATTTTTGGATAAATTTTTTATTTTTGAGGGGAGAGTGATGTGGGGGCCTAGCTAAGGCGCGAGCCGTACACATAACATAGAGCAGTCAGTCGTTCCCCGTCACTCGCCCGCCATACTAGCCTAGGTCCTATTATACCTATTCATTGTAGTTATTATACTTATGTATTGATCCACGTGTAATCGGTAACCGTGTTGATACTCAATATAGACTACAAGTTATTTGGTGTTCCTATTTATCTTTCCCTCTCGTTAGATAGACAATATCTACAGAATAAATCACATCAAGGAGTAAAACGAGCTGCAGAAAAAATGATTATTGATACGGCTAAGAAACTTCCAGCTCTAGACATAGGAGACAGTGTTTTTCTGAACGTTCCAAAAATTGATAGAGGGCCCATAGATGCTAAAAATATTGGATACGAGACACGGCGTTTACCAAATTGGCACAAGTAGTGGGGTTATCAAAAACTGGTTTTCTCGACAAGAATTACGGATATCTTCAAACAAATATCTCGAAGAAATCCCGCAAAATATTATATCATTGAGAGAAGCTGTTTCCAAAAAATCTTTGTTTGGCGGACAATGCTTTAGCAAATGTTTATGCAAGCCGGCTAAAAAACAGTGCCAAAATAAGCGATGCGCATGTTTTAAAAAGAACGTTCTGTGTGGGTCTAAATGTCACTCAAGTTTAACATGCGCAAATAAATAATTTTTTGTTTCTCTATTAATATTATTTTTTTTACTTTCTTTTATTACATTTTACTTGTTTTGATTATTTTTTGTTTTGAATATGAGGTGTTTTCTGGGTATCAAGAAATACATTTCGTTTCACACCTACCTATTTATTTGTGTTGTAACATTGTTGTAACCAAAAATATCATAATGTTTGTAATAGTTTGATACAATTTTTTTATATTACCAAATGTCATTCAAATGTGACGTGCACAAATAAGTAAGTAAATTACATTTTTCTTAACACTTTGATTACTTTTTGTACTTTATTAAAATAATTATAACGTATTTTTTTAGATTTATGTATGATGAAGATGTAAGATCTATAGATTATATTAGGAAGAGATAACTGATTTTTTATAATAATATATTATGTATGTCTGTTTGTCATTTAATTGAAAGTGTCATATTATTCATAAAAGTTTCATTATTGTTATGTACGTTATCAGAATTTATATTGTTTTTTTTACTGAATAATTTAACTAATTACTAAGCATAATATGTACTCCACATGAGCACGTTTTATGATTTACTATTATTTTAAGTCTTCATAGGTACCTGATTACTACAATAAAGTCTGATTTGTCCCACCTGTGTTTTATAATGGTCACCCTACGATTACAATCAAATCAAATTATAAGTCGAAATTATAACAATTGAACCAGTTGCCATTTTGCCTCCGGCATATTTCAAATCGGCGAGCGTTTATAAACGGACGACGCCGTTTGTATAAAGACGAATCATACAAATTGCCTGCGACAGATATAATAAATAGGCGTGGTTGTGTCCAAACAAAACCAGACATAATCGTAAAATATAATAAATATACGAAAGGAGTAGATCGGCACGACCAATTGCTTAGTTATTATATCAACCAGCACAAGTCTGTCCGGTGGTATAAAAAAATTGGTACACTTTTTTGAAATCATGTGGCTAAACGCGTTTTTCCTTTACGTAAAAGGTACTAGCAACAAAATAACTTTAGAAAATTTTAGAGATAATGTGTTACTATGCCTTTTACCTCCACCATCGGCGACACTTCAGCTACAATTTCCATTCCATCCAACTCACATGCCTGTACAATTAGAAAGAAAAAGGGTTGATAAAACGGCGGAAGTGTCAGCGATGTTGGGCTCAAAAAGGAAGAATAGCAACATGATCTGTGTGGACTGTAACATAGGATTATGTATTCCATGTTACGGTCTGTACCATGTAGAAAATATGTTTATACAGTAAAAGCACGCAAATTGCATGTGGAGTAACTGTATCAGAGAGAAATGTGATCAGAAAGAAGTGTGGTGTAACAGAAGACATTGCGACAAAGCATTATTAAGAAATTTTACTAAGACAATGGCTGTATGGGCTTAGTTCCCCTTGCCTTTCCTTCGGGATAAACTAATAAATTAAAAAAAATCATTTCTTGCACGTGTTCTTACGCTTACGCAAAATTTCATTTCTGTAAGTAATTATTTATTTCTGAAGAAGAATTAATTTTATCTTAATCAATTTATTAGTTTCTTTGTGTTTTGTCCAAATTACATATTTGGTATTTTTTGTTACAGAAATTGGAACAACAGTATTTTAATAGAAAGTAAGTAGGTACTTAATTATTTCGGAAGAAATAATTTTATTGAAATCAATTTACATATTAATTTCTTTGTGTTTTATCCAAATTAGTACATATTTGATATTTTTTTGTTACAGAAATAGAAAAATGGAGGAATCATAAGTACCTAACCGAATTGTTATTTTACTTTCTTACTTTGTTTTACGAAACAGTTTTCAGTTGGATTACTCGGTCTACCTAAACATAGTCCCTAATACTTCGTTCAATTTTTATGTGCAGTTCAATGGATACTTCTAGCTTGTATCCAGACAGGAAAAGTAAGGATTTAATGGTATGTGATATGTACAACTGTTTTGTCAGCACATGCTTTGTACGTTTGGTTTGTGAATTCATTTAGGTATTACAAAATTATGTACTTACTAATTTTCTGTTTTTGCTTATTGTAAATGGTTTGTGGATTATACTTCATACATGTGGTATGCTTTATCGATCGTGCATGTACTATGTATACCTAGGTTTACCTTACCACGCACGAATGTCTCCGTTTTAACACCTAATAATATATATATATAGGTATGTATACCTACCTAACAATCCTAACAACATTTTCACATCTGACATGAATTTGCTAAATATATTTTCTTTGCTCTGGGTCTGCATTATTTGTTCATATATGTATCATGTGAAAGTCTTATGCACCGTTGGGAGGACAGGATTTTGCAACTCCTGAAATGAAATGAAATTGAAAAATGCACACCATTGATAAGTGAGGGCCCAGCACCGTGGTGGTGGTGCTTGCTGGCCTGGTGCCGCAGCACCGAGAAGACGACGCCAACGGCGCCGAAGCCGCCCGCCGCTGCGGAGGGCGGCCCCGCCGCCGCCGCCATTGCGCACCGGCGCCGCCTGTACCGGCGCCTGCGCCTGCCGGAGGCGGAGGTGCCGCCGTCGCCGCAGAGGACGGCGGAAGAAGTGGCCGCCACCACTCAGAGGTGGCGCGAGGCGGTCGCGCGGGCCAAGACAATCACCGCGCCGCGGGCGTGCCCACCGAGGGGCTCTGTCCATTATTAAAGATAATTATATTTAATAATGGACAGAGCTCCTCAAAAAGTTGATTTTAATTAAATGAAATTTTATAAATAAATAATTATAAAATAAATATATTTTCTTTGATCTCTGAACTACCACTACATATATAGTAGGTATATAGGTAGGTACTCGATCATCTTGTCATCGTTACGAGTGTAAGAACTTATTAAACTTCATATTCACTTACTAGCCATAGAACATGGTATGTAGTATGAGCAAACATAGCAAACAAGAATTTATAGGTAGGTACCTTCTAAAACCTTAATATTTACCGGTAGGTATGTTTTATGTCTCTACGTTTCTTTGTTCCCATTGATGCAGCCTAAATACCTACCACTTAATTTGGAAATGCATCACGTACAATACAAATATGTATGTACTACTTCTAATAATAATATCTATGTAGGTATGTAAATCTTTTGTTTATATTTGTATGAAGATGTAGAAATTGAAAACAGGCAATTTGGGACTGACCCTAAAATACAAATAGGAGAGTTAACAAAAGACGCAAATACGTATGTAGCGGCACCTTTAAAAGCGAAGTCAAATTTGTATGGACGCCAATACGCGTCACTGGCACCTCTAGAAAGCCAAGAAAACGCACATAGGTACTGGCCGGCAGGGAATGCGTTAACAAGTGACAATTTGGTGTGCCATTCCTGTTGGGTAGCAGCTTGGAGTGAAATTAGACAACCTACTCCTATGAACCAACAAAGTGCACCAAACGTTGGTCATACACATGTATGCATCAGCTGTGGGCACTCACTTTTACGGAGAAGATCTCACACAATAAGAACAGACACACCTCGTGAGGATCGGATTAGAAATGAAGTTGCTCGTCAAGTTGCACCAAATGAGGTAAGTTACAGTACGATTTATGTAGTCTTATTTACAATTTCAACCAATAAAAATCTTGTATTCTTTAATAATTTTTACTTCTTGCAGTTGCCGAGATTAGCATATCTCTGTCATACTTGTTGGCGAAGAATGGACAGAGCAGCATCAAGGACAAGTATGCAAAGAGATACTCTTACTCAACCTGTATCAATTCAAGTGGAAAGTACGGCTAATTCATCAACTACTGAAGAGGATACTGTAGCCACTTCCAACTGCATATTGTTACCCAATTATATGCGGGCAGCAGGTACACAAAGTCGCTGCTTTTTTCCTAACTGTACTAGTTCTCAGAGACTTACAGTCCCAAATGATCTAAGAACTAGGCTGTTTTGCGATTACAATTATTATGTACCTCCCGAGTGCAGAATTTGTTCTCATCATTTAAGGAACAACTCATGGGAGTTACTTATAGAGTCAGTTGAGGATCCTATAAGAACATTTACTGCAGAACAAGTTGAAGAATTTGCTTCTCTGTTAAAAGACAATATGTTTAATAATTTTGATTTTGCTAATATAAATAATATGCCCAATCATATAGTACACTATTATCTAGGCTTCAATAAAGAACAATTTTTGGACATTCTATCCAATGTTCCCAGAATTTCAAATAAACATAGGGGTCCACTTGCACTTGCTGCCTATTTAGTTAAATTAAGAACAGGTGATAGTGATGAACGCATTGCAACATTATTTCAAATACCCAGAAGTACCTTAGAACGGTATATGAATGAAGCACGAGAACTTTTGACTCAGGATTTTGTTTCACAAAATCTGGGTATGAGTAATATTACTCGAGCAGAAATAGCAAGGAGAAATCTTATTATTCCAGGTGGGTGGTTTCTTTGTGTTTTATCCAAATTAGTACATATTTGATATTTTTTTTGTTACAGAAATAGAAAAATGGAGGAATCGTAAGTACCTAACCGAATTGTTATTTTACTTTCTTACTTTGTTTTACGAAACAGTTTTCAGTTGGATTACTCGGTCTACCTAAACATAGTCCCTAATACTTAGTTCAATTTTTATGTGCAGTTCAATGGATACTTCTAGCTTGTATCCAGACAGGAAAAGTAAGGATTAATGGTATGTGATATGTACAACTGTTTTGTCAGCACATGCTTTGTACGTTTGGTTTGTGAATTCATTTAGGTATTACAAAATTATGTACTTACTAATTTTCTGTTTTTGCTTATTGTAAATGGTTTGTGGATTATACTTCATACATGTGGTATGCTTTATCGATCGTGCATGTACTATGTATACCTAGGTTTACCTTACCACGCACGAATGTCTCCGTTTTAACACCTAATAATATATATATATATATAGGTATGTATACCTACCTAACAATCCTAACAACATTTTCACATCTGACATGAATTTGCTAAATATATTTTCTTTGCTCTGGGTCTGCATTATTTGTTCATATATGTATCATGTGAAAGTCTTATGCACCGTTGGGAGGACAGGATTTTGCAACTCCTGAAATGAAATGAAATTGAAAAATGCACACCATTGATAAGTGAGGGCCCAGCACCGTGGTGGTGGTGCTTGCTGGCCTGGTGCCGCAGCACCGAGAAGACGACGCCAACGGCGCCGAAGCCGCCCGCCGCTGCGGAGGGCGGCCCCGCCGCCGCCGCCATAGCGCACCGGCGCCGCCTGTACCGGCGCCTGCGCCTGCCGGAGGCGGAGGTGCCGCCGTCGCCGCAGAGGACGGCGGAAGAAGTGGCCGCCACCACTCAGAGGTGGCGCGAGGCGGTCGCGCGGGCCAAGACAATCACCGCGCCGCGGGCGTGCCCACCGAGGGGCTCTGTCCATTATTAAAGATAATTATATTTAATAATGGACAGAGCTCCTCAAAAAGTTGATTTTTAATGAAATTTTATAAATAAATAATTATAAAATAAATATATTTTCTTTGATCTCTGAACTACCACTACATATATAGTAGGTATATAGGTAGGTACTCGATCATCTTGTCATCGTTACGAGTGTAAGAACTTATTAAACTTCATATTCACTTACTAGCCATAGAACATGGTATGTAGTATGAGCAAACATAGCAAACAAGAATTTATAGGTAGGTACCTTCTAAAACCTTAATATTTACCGGTAGGTATGTTTTATGTCTCTACGTTTCTTTGTTCCCATTGATGCAGCCTAAATACCTACCACTTAATTTGGAAATGCATCACGTACAATACAAATATGTATGTACTACTTCTAATAATAATATCTATGTAGGTATGTAAATCTTTTGTTTATATTTGTATGAAGATGTAGAAATTGAAAACAGGCAATTTGGGACTGACCCTAAAATACAAATAGGAGAGTTAACAAAAGACGCAAATACGTATGTAGCGGCACCTTTAAAAGCGAAGTCAAATTTGTATGGACGCCAATACGCGTCACTGGCACCTCTAGAAAGCCAAGAAAACGCACATAGGTACTGGCCGGCAGGGAATGCGTTAACAAGTGACAATTTGGTGTGCCATTCCTGTTGGGTAGCAGCTTGGAGTGAAATTAGACAACCTACTCCTATGAACCAACAAAGTGCACCAAACGTTGGTCATACACATGTATGCATCAGCTGTGGGCACTCACTTTTACGGAGAAGATCTCACACAATAAGAACAGACACACCTCGTGAGGATCGGATTAGAAATGAAGTTGCTCGTCAAGTTGCACCAAATGAGGTAAGTTACAGTACGATTTATGTAGTCTTATTTACAATTTCAACCAATAAAAATCTTGTATTCTTTAATAATTTTTACTTCTTGCAGTTGCCGAGATTAGCATATCTCTGTCATACTTGTTGGCGAAGAATGGACAGAGCAGCATCAAGGACAAGTATGCAAAGAGATACTCTTACTCAACCTGTATCAATTCAAGTGGAAAGTACGGCTAATTCATCAACTACTGAAGAGGATACTGTAGCCACTTCCAACTGCATATTGTTACCCAATTATATGCGGGCAGCAGGTACACAAAGTCGCTGCTTTTTTCCTAACTGTACTAGTTCTCAGAGACTTACAGTCCCAAATGATCTAAGAACTAGGCTGTTTTGCGATTACAATTATTATGTACCTCCCGAGTGCAGAATTTGTTCTCATCATTTAAGGAACAACTCATGGGAGTTACTTATAGAGTCAGTTGAGGATCCTATAAGAACATTTACTGCAGAACAAGTTGAAGAATTTGCTTCTCTGTTAAAAGACAATATGTTTAATAATTTTGATTTTGCTAATATAAATAATATGCCCAATCATATAGTACACTATTATCTAGGCTTCAATAAAGAACAATTTTTGGACATTCTATCCAATGTTCCCAGAATTTCAAATAAACATAGGGGTCCACTTGCACTTGCTGCCTATTTAGTTAAATTAAGAACAGGTGATAGTGATGAACGCATTGCAACATTATTTCAAATACCCAGAAGTACCTTAGAACGGTATATGAATGAAGCACGAGAACTTTTGACTCAGGATTTTGTTTCACAAAATCTGGGTATGAGTAATATTACTCGAGCAGAAATAGCAAGGAGAAATCTTATTATTCCAGGTGGGTGGTTTCTTTGTGTTTTATCCAAATTAGTACATATTTGATATTTTTTTTGTTACAGAAATAGAAAAATGGAGGAATCGTAAGTACCTAACCGAATTGTTATTTTACTTTCTTACTTTGTTTTACGAAACAGTTTTCAGTTGGATTACTCGGTCTACCTAAACATAGTCCCTAATACTTAGTTCAATTTTTATGTGCAGTTCAATGGATACTTCTAGCTTGTATCCAGACAGGAAAAGTAAGGATTAATGGTATGTGATATGTACAACTGTTTTGTCAGCACATGCTTTGTACGTTTGGTTTGTGAATTCATTTAGGTATTACAAAATTATGTACTTACTAATTTTCTGTTTTTGCTTATTGTAAATGGTTTGTGGATTATACTTCATACATGTGGTATGCTTTATCGATCGTGCATGTACTATGTATACCTAGGTTTACCTTACCACGCACGAATGTCTCCGTTTTAACACCTAATAATATATATATATATATATATAGGTATGTATACCTACCTAACAATCCTAACAACATTTTCACATCTGACATGAATTTGCTAAATATATTTTCTTTGCTCTGGGTCTGCATTATTTGTTCATATATGTATCATGTGAAAGTCTTATGCACCGTTGGGAGGACAGGATTTTGCAACTCCTTTTTATTTTAGCTTCAGCTTTAGTTGGTTTTTTTATTTTAGCACACCATTGATAAGTGAGGGCCCAGCACCGTGGTGGTGGTGCTTGCTGGCCTGGTGCCGCAGCACCGAGAAGACGACGCCAACGGCGCCGAAGCCGCCCGCCGCTGCGGAGGGCGGCCCCGCCGCCGCCGCCATTGCGCACCGGCGCCGCCTGTACCGGCGCCTGCGCCTGCCGGAGGCGGAGGTGCCGCCGTCGCCGCAGAGGACGGCGGAAGAAGTGGCCGCCACCACTCAGAGGTGGCGCGAGGCGGTCGCGCGGGCCAAGACAATCACCGCGCCGCGGGCGTGCCCACCGAGGGGCTCTGTCCATTATTAAAGATAATTATATTTAATAATGGACAGAGCTCCTCAAAAAGTTGATTTTTAATGAAATTTTATAAATAAATAATTATAAAATAAATATATTTTCTTTGATCTCTGAACTACCACTACATATATAGTAGGTATATAGGTAGGTACTCGATCATCTTGTCATCGTTACGAGTGTAAGAACTTATTAAACTTCATATTCACTTACTAGCCATAGAACATGGTATGTAGTATGAGCAAACATAGCAAACAAGAATTTATAGGTAGGTACCTTCTAAAACCTTAATATTTACCGGTAGGTATGTTTTATGTCTCTACGTTTCTTTGTTCCCATTGATGCAGCCTAAATACCTACCACTTAATTTGGAAATGCATCACGTACAATACAAATATGTATGTACTACTTCTAATAATAATATCTATGTAGGTATGTAAATCTTTTGTTTATATTTGTATGAAGATGTAGAAATTGAAAACAGGCAATTTGGGACTGACCCTAAAATACAAATAGGAGAGTTAACAAAAGACGCAAATACGTATGTAGCGGCACCTTTAAAAGCGAAGTCAAATTTGTATGGACGCCAATACGCGTCACTGGCACCTCTAGAAAGCCAAGAAAACGCACATAGGTACTGGCCGGCAGGGAATGCGTTAACAAGTGACAATTTGGTGTGCCATTCCTGTTGGGTAGCAGCTTGGAGTGAAATTAGACAACCTACTCCTATGAACCAACAAAGTGCACCAAACGTTGGTCATACACATGTATGCATCAGCTGTGGGCACTCACTTTTACGGAGAAGATCTCACACAATAAGAACAGACACACCTCGTGAGGATCGGATTAGAAATGAAGTTGCTCGTCAAGTTGCACCAAATGAGGTAAGTTACAGTACGATTTATGTAGTCTTATTTACAATTTCAACCAATAAAAATCTTGTATTCTTTAATAATTTTTACTTCTTGCAGTTGCCGAGATTAGCATATCTCTGTCATACTTGTTGGCGAAGAATGGACAGAGCAGCATCAAGGACAAGTATGCAAAGAGATACTCTTACTCAACCTGTATCAATTCAAGTGGAAAGTACGGCTAATTCATCAACTACTGAAGAGGATACTGTAGCCACTTCCAACTGCATATTGTTACCCAATTATATGCGGGCAGCAGGTACACAAAGTCGCTGCTTTTTTCCTAACTGTACTAGTTCTCAGAGACTTACAGTCCCAAATGATCTAAGAACTAGGCTGTTTTGCGATTACAATTATTATGTACCTCCCGAGTGCAGAATTTGTTCTCATCATTTAAGGAACAACTCATGGGAGTTACTTATAGAGTCAGTTGAGGATCCTATAAGAACATTTACTGCAGAACAAGTTGAAGAATTTGCTTCTCTGTTAAAAGACAATATGTTTAATAATTTTGATTTTGCTAATATAAATAATATGCCCAATCATATAGTACACTATTATCTAGGCTTCAATAAAGAACAATTTTTGGACATTCTATCCAATGTTCCCAGAATTTCAAATAAACATAGGGGTCCACTTGCACTTGCTGCCTATTTAGTTAAATTAAGAACAGGTGATAGTGATGAACGCATTGCAACATTATTTCAAATACCCAGAAGTACCTTAGAACGGTATATGAATGAAGCACGAGAACTTTTGACTCAGGATTTTGTTTCACAAAATCTGGGTATGAGTAATATTACTCGAGCAGAAATAGCAAGGAGAAATCTTATTATTCCAGGTGGGTGGTTTCTTTGTGTTTTATCCAAATTAGTACATATTTGATATTTTTTTTGTTACAGAAATAGAAAAATGGAGGAATCGTAAGTACCTAACCGAATTGTTATTTTACTTTCTTACTTTGTTTTACGAAACAGTTTTCAGTTGGATTACTCGGTCTACCTAAACATAGTCCCTAATACTTAGTTCAATTTTTATGTGCAGTTCAATGGATACTTCTAGCTTGTATCCAGACAGGAAAAGTAAGGATTAATGGTATGTGATATGTACAACTGTTTTGTCAGCACATGCTTTGTACGTTTGGTTTGTGAATTCATTTAGGTATTACAAAATTATGTACTTACTAATTTTCTGTTTTTGCTTATTGTAAATGGTTTGTGGATTATACTTCATACATGTGGTATGCTTTATCGATCGTGCATGTACTATGTATACCTAGGTTTACCTTACCACGCACGAATGTCTCCGTTTTAACACCTAATAATATATATATATAGGTATGTATACCTACCTAACAATCCTAACAACATTTTCACATCTGACATGAATTTGCTAAATATATTTTCTTTGCTCTGGGTCTGCATTATTTGTTCATATATGTATCATGTGAAAGTCTTATGCACCGTTGGGAGGACAGGATTTTGCAACTCCTTTTTATTTTAGCTTCAGCTTTAGTTGGTTTTTTTATTTTAGCACACCATTGATAAGTGAGGGCCCAGCACCGTGGTGGTGGTGCTTGCTGGCCTGGTGCCGCAGCACCGAGAAGACGACGCCAACGGCGCCGAAGCCGCCCGCCGCTGCGGAGGGCGGCCCCGCCGCCGCCGCCATTGCGCACCGGCGCCGCCTGTACCGGCGCCTGCGCCTGCCGGAGGCGGAGGTGCCGCCGTCGCCGCAGAGGACGGCGGAAGAAGTGGCCGCCACCACTCAGAGGTGGCGCGAGGCGGTCGCGCGGGCCAAGACAATCACCGCGCCGCGGGCGTGCCCACCGAGGGGCTCTGTCCATTATTAAAGATAATTATATTTAATAATGGACAGAGCTCCTCAAAAAGTTGATTTTTAATGAAATTTTATAAATAAATAATTATAAAATAAATATATTTTCTTTGATCTCTGAACTACCACTACATATATAGTAGGTATATAGGTAGGTACTCGATCATCTTGTCATCGTTACGAGTGTAAGAACTTATTAAACTTCATATTCACTTACTAGCCATAGAACATGGTATGTAGTATGAGCAAACATAGCAAACAAGAATTTATAGGTAGGTACCTTCTAAAACCTTAATATTTACCGGTAGGTATGTTTTATGTCTCTACGTTTCTTTGTTCCCATTGATGCAGCCTAAATACCTACCACTTAATTTGGAAATGCATCACGTACAATACAAATATGTATGTACTACTTCTAATAATAATATCTATGTAGGTATGTAAATCTTTTGTTTATATTTGTATGAAGATGTAGAAATTGAAAACAGGCAATTTGGGACTGACCCTAAAATACAAATAGGAGAGTTAACAAAAGACGCAAATACGTATGTAGCGGCACCTTTAAAAGCGAAGTCAAATTTGTATGGACGCCAATACGCGTCACTGGCACCTCTAGAAAGCCAAGAAAACGCACATAGGTACTGGCCGGCAGGGAATGCGTTAACAAGTGACAATTTGGTGTGCCATTCCTGTTGGGTAGCAGCTTGGAGTGAAATTAGACAACCTACTCCTATGAACCAACAAAGTGCACCAAACGTTGGTCATACACATGTATGCATCAGCTGTGGGCACTCACTTTTACGGAGAAGATCTCACACAATAAGAACAGACACACCTCGTGAGGATCGGATTAGAAATGAAGTTGCTCGTCAAGTTGCACCAAATGAGGTAAGTTACAGTACGATTTATGTAGTCTTATTTACAATTTCAACCAATAAAAATCTTGTATTCTTTAATAATTTTTACTTCTTGCAGTTGCCGAGATTAGCATATCTCTGTCATACTTGTTGGCGAAGAATGGACAGAGCAGCATCAAGGACAAGTATGCAAAGAGATACTCTTACTCAACCTGTATCAATTCAAGTGGAAAGTACGGCTAATTCATCAACTACTGAAGAGGATACTGTAGCCACTTCCAACTGCATATTGTTACCCAATTATATGCGGGCAGCAGGTACACAAAGTCGCTGCTTTTTTCCTAACTGTACTAGTTCTCAGAGACTTACAGTCCCAAATGATCTAAGAACTAGGCTGTTTTGCGATTACAATTATTATGTACCTCCCGAGTGCAGAATTTGTTCTCATCATTTAAGGAACAACTCATGGGAGTTACTTATAGAGTCAGTTGAGGATCCTATAAGAACATTTACTGCAGAACAAGTTGAAGAATTTGCTTCTCTGTTAAAAGACAATATGTTTAATAATTTTGATTTTGCTAATATAAATAATATGCCCAATCATATAGTACACTATTATCTAGGCTTCAATAAAGAACAATTTTTGGACATTCTATCCAATGTTCCCAGAATTTCAAATAAACATAGGGGTCCACTTGCACTTGCTGCCTATTTAGTTAAATTAAGAACAGGTGATAGTGATGAACGCATTGCAACATTATTTCAAATACCCAGAAGTACCTTAGAACGGTATATGAATGAAGCACGAGAACTTTTGACTCAGGATTTTGTTTCACAAAATCTGGGTATGAGTAATATTACTCGAGCAGAAATAGCAAGGAGAAATCTTATTATTCCAGGTGGGTGGTTTCTTTGTGTTTTATCCAAATTAGTACATATTTGATATTTTTTTTGTTACAGAAATAGAAAAATGGAGGAATCGTAAGTACCTAACCGAATTGTTATTTTACTTTCTTACTTTGTTTTACGAAACAGTTTTCAGTTGGATTACTCGGTCTACCTAAACATAGTCCCTAATACTTAGTTCAATTTTTATGTGCAGTTCAATGGATACTTCTAGCTTGTATCCAGACAGGAAAAGTAAGGATTAATGGTATGTGATATGTACAACTGTTTTGTCAGCACATGCTTTGTACGTTTGGTTTGTGAATTCATTTAGGTATTACAAAATTATGTACTTACTAATTTTCTGTTTTTGCTTATTGTAAATGGTTTGTGGATTATACTTCATACATGTGGTATGCTTTATCGATCGTGCATGTACTATGTATACCTAGGTTTACCTTACCACGCACGAATGTCTCCGTTTTAACACCTAGTAATATATATATATATAGGTATGTATACCTACCTAACAATCCTAACAACATTTTCACATCTGACATGAATTTGCTAAATATATTTTCTTTGCTCTGGGTCTGCATTATTTGTTCATATATGTATCATGTGAAAGTCTTATGCACCGTTGGGAGGACAGGATTTTGCAACTCCTGAAATGAAATGAAATTGAAAAATGCACACCATTGATAAGTGAGGGCCCAGCACCGTGGTGGTGGTGCTTGCTGGCCTGGTGCCGCAGCACCGAGAAGACGACGCCAACGGCGCCGAAGCCGCCCGCCGCTGCGGAGGGCGGCCCCGCCGCCGCCGCCATTGCGCACCGGCGCCGCCTGTACCGGCGCCTGCGCCTGCCGGAGGCGGAGGTGCCGCCGTCGCCGCAGAGGACGGCGGAAGAAGTGGCCGCCACCACTCAGAGGTGGCGCGAGGCGGTCGCGCGGGCCAAGACAATCACCGCGCCGCGGGCGTGCCCACCGAGGGGCTCTGTCCATTATTAAAGATAATTATATTTAATAATGGACAGAGCTCCTCAAAAAGTTGATTTTTAATGTTTTATAAATAAATAATTATAAAATAAATATATTTTCTTTGATCTCTGAACTACCACTACATATATAGTAGGTATATAGGTAGGTACTCGATCATCTTGTCATCGTTACGAGTGTAAGAACTTATTAAACTTCATATTCACTTACTAGCCATAGAACATGGTATGTAGTATGAGCAAACATAGCAAACAAGAATTTATAGGTAGGTACCTTCTAAAACCTTAATATTTACCGGTAGGTATATTTTATGTCTCTACGTTTCTTTGTTCCCATTGATGCAGCCTAAATACCTACCACTTAATTTGGAAATGCATCACGTACAATACAAATATGTATGTACTACTTCTAATAATAATATCTATGTAGGTATGTAAATCTTTTGTTTATATTTGTATGAAGATGTAGAAATTGAAAACAGGCAATTTGGGACTGACCCTAAAATACAAATAGGAGAGTTAACAAAAGACGCAAATACGTATGTAGCGGCACCTTTAAAAGCGAAGTCAAATTTGTATGGACGCCAATACGCGTCACTGGCACCTCTAGAAAGCCAAGAAAACGCACATAGGTACTGGCCGGCAGGGAATGCGTTAACAAGTGACAATTTGGTGTGCCATTCCTGTTGGGTAGCAGCTTGGAGTGAAATTAGACAACCTACTCCTATGAACCAACAAAGTGCACCAAACGTTGGTCATACACATGTATGCATCAGCTGTGGGCACTCACTTTTACGGAGAAGATCTCACACAATAAGAACAGACACACCTCGTGAGGATCGGATTAGAAATGAAGTTGCTCGTCAAGTTGCACCAAATGAGGTAAGTTACAGTACGATTTATGTAGTCTTATTTACAATTTCAACCAATAAAAATCTTGTATTCTTTAATAATTTTTACTTCTTGCAGTTGCCGAGATTAGCATATCTCTGTCATACTTGTTGGCGAAGAATGGACAGAGCAGCATCAAGGACAAGTATGCAAAGAGATACTCTTACTCAACCTGTATCAATTCAAGTGGAAAGTACGGCTAATTCATCAACTACTGAAGAGGATACTGTAGCCACTTCCAACTGCATATTGTTACCCAATTATATGCGGGCAGCAGGTACACAAAGTCGCTGCTTTTTTCCTAACTGTACTAGTTCTCAGAGACTTACAGTCCCAAATGATCTAAGAACTAGGCTGTTTTGCGATTACAATTATTATGTACCTCCCGAGTGCAGAATTTGTTCTCATCATTTAAGGAACAACTCATGGGAGTTACTTATAGAGTCAGTTGAGGATCCTATAAGAACATTTACTGCAGAACAAGTTGAAGAATTTGCTTCTCTGTTAAAAGACAATATGTTTAATAATTTTGATTTTGCTAATATAAATAATATGCCCAATCATATAGTACACTATTATCTAGGCTTCAATAAAGAACAATTTTTGGACATTCTATCCAATGTTCCCAGAATTTCAAATAAACATAGGGGTCCACTTGCACTTGCTGCCTATTTAGTTAAATTGAGAACAGGTGATAGTGATGAACGCATTGCAACATTATTTCAAATACCCAGAAGTACCTTAGAACGGTATATGAATGAAGCACGAGAACTTTTGACTCAGGATTTTGTTTCACAAAATCTGGGTATGAGTAATATTACTCGAGCAGAAATAGCAAGGAGAAATCTTATTATTCCAGGTGGGTGGTTTCTTTGTGTTTTATCCAAATTAGTACATATTTGATATTTTTTTTGTTACAGAAATAGAAAAATGGAGGAATCGTAAGTACCTAACCGAATTGTTATTTTACTTTCTTACTTTGTTTTACGAAACAGTTTTCAGTTGGATTACTCGGTCTACCTAAACATAGTCCCTAATACTTAGTTCAATTTTTATGTGCAGTTCAATGGATACTTCTAGCTTGTATCCAGACAGGAAAAGTAAGGATTAATGGTATGTGATATGTACAACTGTTTTGTCAGCACATGCTTTGTACGTTTGGTTTGTGAATTCATTTAGGTATTACAAAATTATGTACTTACTAATTTTCTGTTTTTGCTTATTGTAAATGGTTTGTGGATTATACTTCATACATGTGGTATGCTTTATCGATCGTGCATGTACTATGTATACCTAGGTTTACCTTACCACGCACGAATGTCTCCGTTTTAACACCTAATAATATATATATATATAGGTATGTATACCTACCTAACAATCCTAACAACATTTTCACATCTGACATGAATTTGCTAAATATATTTTCTTTGCTCTGGGTCTGCATTATTTGTTCATATATGTATCATGTGAAAGTCTTATGCACCGTTGGGAGGACAGGATTTTGCAACTCCTGAAATGAAATGAAATTGAAAAATGCACACCATTGATAAGTGAGGGCCCAGCACCGTGGTGGTGGTGCTTGCTGGCCTGGTGCCGCAGCACCGAGAAGACGACGCCAACGGCGCCGAAGCCGCCCGCCGCTGCGGAGGGCGGCCCCGCCGCCGCCGCCATTGCGCACCGGCGCCGCCTGTACCGGCGCCTGCGCCTGCCGGAGGCGGAGGTGCCGCCGTCGCCGCAGAGGACGGCGGAAGAAGTGGCCGCCACCACTCAGAGGTGGCGCGAGGCGGTCGCGCGGGCCAAGACAATCACCGCGCCGCGGGCGTGCCCACCGAGGGGCTCTGTCCATTATTAAAGATAATTATATTTAATAATGGACAGAGCTCCTCAAAAAGTTGATTTTTAATGAAATTTTATAAATAAATAATTATAAAATAAATATATTTTCTTTGATCTCTGAACTACCACTACATATATAGTAGGTATATAGGTAGGTACTCGATCATCTTGTCATCGTTACGAGTGTAAGAACTTATTAAACTTCATATTCACTTACTAGCCATAGAACATGGTATGTAGTATGAGCAAACATAGCAAACAAGAATTTATAGGTAGGTACCTTCTAAAACCTTAATATTTACCGGTAGGTATGTTTTATGTCTCTACGTTTCTTTGTTCCCATTGATGCAGCCTAAATACCTACCACTTAATTTGGAAATGCATCACGTACAATACAAATATGTATGTACTACTTCTAATAATAATATCTATGTAGGTATGTAAATCTTTTGTTTATATTTGTATGAAGATGTAGAAATTGAAAACAGGCAATTTGGGACTGACCCTAAAATACAAATAGGAGAGTTAACAAAAGACGCAAATACGTATGTAGCGGCACCTTTAAAAGCGAAGTCAAATTTGTATGGACGCCAATACGCGTCACTGGCACCTCTAGAAAGCCAAGAAAACGCACATAGGTACTGGCCGGCAGGGAATGCGTTAACAAGTGACAATTTGGTGTGCCATTCCTGTTGGGTAGCAGCTTGGAGTGAAATTAGACAACCTACTCCTATGAACCAACAAAGTGCACCAAACGTTGGTCATACACATGTATGCATCAGCTGTGGGCACTCACTTTTACGGAGAAGATCTCACACAATAAGAACAGACACACCTCGTGAGGATCGGATTAGAAATGAAGTTGCTCGTCAAGTTGCACCAAATGAGGTAAGTTACAGTACGATTTATGTAGTCTTATTTACAATTTCAACCAATAAAAATCTTGTATTCTTTAATAATTTTTACTTCTTGCAGTTGCCGAGATTAGCATATCTCTGTCATACTTGTTGGCGAAGAATGGACAGAGCAGCATCAAGGACAAGTATGCAAAGAGATACTCTTACTCAACCTGTATCAATTCAAGTGGAAAGTACGGCTAATTCATCAACTACTGAAGAGGATACTGTAGCCACTTCCAACTGCATATTGTTACCCAATTATATGCGGGCAGCAGGTACACAAAGTCGCTGCTTTTTTCCTAACTGTACTAGTTCTCAGAGACTTACAGTCCCAAATGATCTAAGAACTAGGCTGTTTTGCGATTACAATTATTATGTACCTCCCGAGTGCAGAATTTGTTCTCATCATTTAAGGAACAACTCATGGGAGTTACTTATAGAGTCAGTTGAGGATCCTATAAGAACATTTACTGCAGAACAAGTTGAAGAATTTGCTTCTCTGTTAAAAGACAATATGTTTAATAATTTTGATTTTGCTAATATAAATAATATGCCCAATCATATAGTACACTATTATCTAGGCTTCAATAAAGAACAATTTTTGGACATTCTATCCAATGTTCCCAGAATTTCAAATAAACATAGGGGTCCACTTGCACTTGCTGCCTATTTAGTTAAAGTAAGAACAGGTGATAGTGATGAACGCATTGCAACATTATTTCAAATACCCAGAAGTACCTTAGAACGGTATATGAATGAAGCACGAGAACTTTTGACTCAGGATTTTGTTTCACAAAATCTGGGTATGAGTAATATTACTCGAGCAGAAATAGCAAGGAGAAATCTTATTATTCCAGGTGGGTGGTTTCTTTGTGTTTTATCCAAATTAGTACATATTTGATATTTTTTTTTGTTACAGAAATAGAAAAATGGAGGAATCGTAAGTACCTAACCGAATTGTTATTTTACTTTCTTACTTTGTTTTACGAAACAGTTTTCAGTTGGATTACTCGGTCTACCTAAACATAGTCCCTAATACTTAGTTCAATTTTTATGTGCAGTTCAATGGATACTTCTAGCTTGTATCCAGACAGGAAAAGTAAGGATTAATGGTATGTGATATGTACAACTGTTTTGTCAGCACATGCTTTGTACGTTTGGTTTGTGAATTCATTTAGGTATTACAAAATTATGTACTTACTAATTTTCTGTTTTTGCTTATTGTAAATGGTTTGTGGATTATACTTCATACATGTGGTATGCTTTATCGATCGTGCATGTACTATGTATACCTAGGTTTACCTTACCACGCACGAATGTCTCCGTTTTAACACCTAATAATATATATATATATATAGGTATGTATACCTACCTAACAATCCTAACAACATTTTCACATCTGACATGAATTTGCTAAATATATTTTCTTTGCTCTGGGTCTGCATTATTTGTTCATATATGTATCATGTGAAAGTCTTATGCACCGTTGGGAGGACAGGATTTTGCAACTCCTGAAATGAAATGAAATTGAAAAATGCACACCATTGATAAGTGAGGGCCCAGCACCGTGGTGGTGGTGCTTGCTGGCCTGGTGCCGCAGCACCGAGAAGACGACGCCAACGGCGCCGAAGCCGCCCGCCGCTGCGGAGGGCGGCCCCGCCGCCGCCGCCATTGCGCACCGGCGCCGCCTGTACCGGCGCCTGCGCCTGCCGGAGGCGGAGGTGTTGCCGTCGCCGCAGAGGACGGCGGAAGAAGTGGCCGCCACCACTCAGAGGTGGCGCGAGGCGGTCGCGCGGGCCAAGACAATCACCGCGCCGCGGGCGTGCCCACCGAGGGGCTCTGTCCATTATTAAAGATAATTATATTTAATAATGGACAGAGCTCCTCAAAAAGTTGATTTTTAATGAAATTTTATAAATAAATAATTATAAAATAAATATATTTTCTTTGATCTCTGAACTACCACTACATATATAGTAGGTATATAGGTAGGTACTCGATCATCTTGTCATCGTTACGAGTGTAAGAACTTATTAAACTTCATATTCACTTACTAGCCATAGAACATGGTATGTAGTATGAGCAAACATAGCAAACAAGAATTTATAGGTAGGTACCTTCTAAAACCTTAATATTTACCGGTAGGTATGTTTTATGTCTCTACGTTTCTTTGTTCCCATTGATGCAGCCTAAATACCTACCACTTAATTTGGAAATGCATCACGTACAATACAAATATGTATGTACTACTTCTAATAATAATATCTATGTAGGTATGTAAATCTTTTGTTTATATTTGTATGAAGATGTAGAAATTGAAAACAGGCAATTTGGGACTGACCCTAAAATACAAATAGGAGAGTTAACAAAAGACGCAAATACGTATGTAGCGGCACCTTTAAAAGCGAAGTCAAATTTGTATGGACGCCAATACGCGTCACTGGCACCTCTAGAAAGCCAAGAAAACGCACATAGGTACTGGCCGGCAGGGAATGCGTTAACAAGTGACAATTTGGTGTGCCATTCCTGTTGGGTAGCAGCTTGGAGTGAAATTAGACAACCTACTCCTATGAACCAACAAAGTGCACCAAACGTTGGTCATACACATGTATGCATCAGCTGTGGGCACTCACTTTTACGGAGAAGATCTCACACAATAAGAACAGACACACCTCGTGAGGATCGGATTAGAAATGAAGTTGCTCGTCAAGTTGCACCAAATGAGGTAAGTTACAGTACGATTTATGTAGTCTTATTTACAATTTCAACCAATAAAAATCTTGTATTCTTTAATAATTTTTACTTCTTGCAGTTGCCGAGATTAGCATATCTCTGTCATACTTGTTGGCGAAGAATGGACAGAGCAGCATCAAGGACAAGTATGCAAAGAGATACTCTTACTCAACCTGTATCAATTCAAGTGGAAAGTACGGCTAATTCATCAACTACTGAAGAGGATACTGTAGCCACTTCCAACTGCATATTGTTACCCAATTATATGCGGGCAGCAGGTACACAAAGTCGCTGCTTTTTTCCTAACTGTACTAGTTCTCAGAGACTTACAGTCCCAAATGATCTAAGAACTAGGCTGTTTTGCGATTACAATTATTATGTACCTCCCGAGTGCAGAATTTGTTCTCATCATTTAAGGAACAACTCATGGGAGTTACTTATAGAGTCAGTTGAGGATCCTATAAGAACATTTACTGCAGAACAAGTTGAAGAATTTGCTTCTCTGTTAAAAGACAATATGTTTAATAATTTTGATTTTGCTAATATAAATAATATGCCCAATCATATAGTACACTATTATCTAGGCTTCAATAAAGAACAATTTTTGGACATTCTATCCAATGTTCCCAGAATTTCAAATAAACATAGGGGTCCACTTGCACTTGCTGCCTATTTAGTTAAAGTAAGAACAGGTGATAGTGATGAACGCATTGCAACATTATTTCAAATACCCAGAAGTACCTTAGAACGGTATATGAATGAAGCACGAGAACTTTTGACTCAGGATTTTGTTTCACAAAATCTGGGTATGAGTAATATTACTCGAGCAGAAATAGCAAGGAGAAATCTTATTATTCCAGGTGGGTGGTTTCTTTGTGTTTTATCCAAATTAGTACATATTTGATATTTTTTTTGTTACAGAAATAGAAAAATGGAGGAATCGTAAGTACCTAACCGAATTGTTATTTTACTTTCTTACTTTGTTTTACGAAACAGTTTTCAGTTGGATTACTCGGTCTACCTAAACATAGTCCCTAATACTTAGTTCAATTTTTATGTGCAGTTCAATGGATACTTCTAGCTTGTATCCAGACAGGAAAAGTAAGGATTAATGGTATGTGATATGTACAACTGTTTTGTCAGCACATGCTTTGTACGTTTGGTTTGTGAATTCATTTAGGTATTACAAAATTATGTACTTACTAATTTTCTGTTTTTGCTTATTGTAATTGGTTTGTGGATTTTACTTCAAACATGTGGTATGCTTTATCGATCGTGCATGTACTATGTATACCTAGGTTTACCTTACCACGCACGAATGTCTCCGTTTTAACACCTAATAATATAGATATAGGTATGTATACCTACCTAACAATCCTAACAACATTTTCACATTTAACATGAATTTGCTAAATATATTTTCTTTGCTCTGGGTCTGCATCATTTCTTCATATATGTATCATGTGAAAGTCTTATAAACCGTTGGGAGGACATTATGATTTTGCAACTCCTTTTTATTTTAGCTTCAGCTTTAGTTGGTTTTTTAAATTTAGTACGCCATTGTTGACCAGTGAGGGCCCGTGGTGGTGGTGGCTGCTGGCCTGTTTCCGCCGCAGTGCAGAGGCGACGCCGACGCCGCCAGCCGCTGCGGAGGAGGGAGGCCCCGCCGCCTCCGCCACCGCTAAGGAGGAGGGTGGCCCCGCCGCCGCCGCCACACAGTGGTTCCAATGTATGGGAGGTGCTGGACATTCGCATCCAAAAAATAAAATTGGTGAATCTTGAGAAACGAATTATGCCATCTTGTTTGGTAGATCAATGTCTTCAAAAGTTATTATTTTAAGTTTTTTTGTAACTGTTATATTTGAGGAGATAATTGAGAAATAGTGTTTTCTTACTATGGAAATGGTCAAACTTACTTACATATCTCTTGATTCCGGCCTCGTTTCAAGTTGCGGTCTTCGGTATTGTGTTTATATTTGAGAGAACTACAATTAATGCTAACACACATAGTGCGCCAAACGTGCACTTTCTGCGGTACATAGAAATGTTTGATTTTTATATTATAATATACTACAATGACAAGGATCTTACAATTTTCTGTTAAAATCATAGAGGAATAAGGGCCCCTCTAAATATGCGTATCGATAAATGATGTTGCAGAAATAAAAAAATAATAATTAAATTAATTAATTTGCAAACGAGGGCAACGATCGATCCACAGACGGTCTTAGACTTTTAAATAATTAATTAATGAAATTATTGCATTATCATTAAGACAGTAGTCATTAGCATTTCTATCAATTACAGATGTCATTCTTAGAGTAATTTTTAGCATTTTCAACAATTATTTGATGCAGGTGATTATTAATTGAAATCATTAGTACTAAAACATTACAAGAATAACAATTGTACGCAGTACGCAGTAATGAGGGTAGTGTAGTATAAATTGGTTGGTAATCCTTTATTTTACATCAGTTTTGATTTCTATTTCGTTCTAATAAATATGTCTTTCCGTGGATTTGTTACAAATCTTGACCTTTATTGCGCTTTACGCAAACACAATGATCTACGTGACTTTGATCATCTATTCGGTGTCCTTAAAACGAATTGCAACGTTTCTCTTTGTGAAGGTGCCGAAGAAGACTTAAAGAACTGGTGTCGTCGATTTTGCTACCGGATCTATCCTAAATGGTCTCAAGCTGGAAGAAGCGAAGGAAAGTTTCTAAATAAACACTCAGAGTGGTTGCAGTCTGAAGTCCAGTGGCCGGATTCCCTAAAGGAAAATAATTTGCCTTTACAAGTATTACCTACGAACGCAATAGAAGAAGAAACTACTGAGCAGACGAATTTACCTTCTAAATCCGATGCCTCTACGTGTACTCATGTCTCTCCTCGTAAGCCCTTTGAAGATTTAAGTCCTCGTCAAAAGAAAAGACGCACTGAAGTACTTAGGGCATCTAGCAGCACTGACGAGATTATGTTTTCTGCACAAAGCAGTCTTAGGGCTGCAGGGGAAAATGATGTAGCTGATATTATGAAGTTTTTAATGGAAAATCCTACAGAAGCTTCTAAGATCAAAGATTTCATTGGCGGACGGAGTACCACAGATTCAGATAAATGTATATCTCCACTAAAGGCCCTAGCTTTGTTTGTGTCGATGAACCTTTCAAAATGGCGTTATATGACTTTACGGGATTTTCATGCTAAAGAAGGAGTAGCTCAATATCCCAGTTATTACATGCTTCTGAAAGAAAAAAAGAAATGTTACCCAAAACAAGAAGACGTTACAATTACTGAACACTCTGCTAAAATCAAATTGCAAGCGTTGCTAGACCTTACTACGACAAGACTTCTACAAACCCAAAACCTCTCTACCACTGAGGAGAAAAACCTGGTGCTCGTGAGCAAATGGGGCTTTGACGGTGCTTCGGATCAAAGTGTTTACCACCAGAAAACAAGTGAAACTGAGGAAACGAATTTCGCCAGTGTATTTGTTGCAAGTCTTGTACCAATCCGGCTCACATCCGAAACTGGCCAAATAATTTGGGAAAATGAGCGGCCCTCGTCAACATCTCTTTGTCGACCAAACCTAATCAAGTTCATCAAAGAAACAAAAGAAAATGTTCAAATGGAGATGTCTGAATTCGAAGAAGAGATTAAGCTTCTGCAACCTACTAAGAGCGATGACGTAAGTGTAAAGCACCAGTTGCATTTGACGATGATAGATGGTAAGATTCACTCATACATATCAGGCACAGCAGCATCAGTGTGCGACATTTGCAAAGCGCGTCCAAATGAGATGAACGACATTAGTAAAGTAAGAAGCAAGCCAGTGCACGAAGACATGTTTAAATACGGACTTAGCTCGCTCCATGCATGGATCCGGACCATGGAGTGTTGTCTTCACATCGCATACAGATTAGACATAAAATCATGGCAAGCTAGAGGTGATGAAGCAAAGAAGAATGTTGCTGAAAGAAAATCAGCAATTCAAGAAAACTTCAAAAAAGAAACTGGAATGCGTCTTGATGTTGTCAAGCAAGGGAGTGGAACCACCAACACCGGTAATTGTGCTAGAAGGTTTTTTGAAAACCCAGAAAAATCTGCTGAATTAACCGGATTAGATGCGAGACTTTTAAGAAGGCTAGCTGTCATTTTACAGTGTATATCTTCAGGAGAGAAACTCGACATTGACAAATTTCGTATGTTCTGTAATGACACTACTTTGCTCTACGTGGAATTATATCCATGGTTTTATATGCCGTCTAGTCTCCACAAATTGCTGGTCCATGGGCCAGATGTCATTGAGAACTTTTCAATGATGCCTATCGGCTTTTTGTCCGAAGAAGCCTCGGAGGCACGAAATAAAGAATTTAGAAAGTACCGCGAAGGACATTCAAGAAAACATAGCAGTGTCTCGTGTAATGAAGATGTACTACACAATCTTTTATTATCTTCTGATCCGGTTCTTACAAGTATTCGCCCAATGTATAACAAATTTATTAAAAAATCTTGTTTCTCAGAATTTTATGAACTGATTATATCCGAGAGAGGTAAATTTAATTTTGTCGATATAAACGAGTTAATCGAAATAGACTCCGCATCAGAATTGATCGATGATGATTGTGAAGACGATTCATAAATAAATTAAAATTTTAATTAAAATAAATTATTTTATTACAGTTTAACACGTTCAATGCCGCCGACACGCCTAGCGTGTTCTTGCGAATTTCTATAACTACGCCTCGAACACGCCAGGCGTGTCCTAAATGTTTCAGTGATATTTCGAAAATTAGCCAAAATTGCCTTTTGAAATACTCAGTACATAATCCTTTAGCTATATCCTAAGGATTTTTGAGGTGGCCCCCTATAGATAACTACCTACTGTGTGAACTCCCGTTGCCTCGGTCAGACCAATTTGTACAAAATAATTTACGGTAAGTAGGTAAGATCTCCTAAATAAACAACTGGTTGGATTGACAACCGTACTGTTAAAACAGTAGGTATTTCACTGTTATTCGCTCGTTAATAATTTCTACTAGGTACGTGTGTATGTTCTATGTGAAAAAAAATCAAAATACTTACTGTTTTTAGGACCGGTGGTATTTTGAGCAATGAAAACCATAAAAAGATGTATCTTATTTTATTATACAATATTATTTTATCTAGGTAACGTACTTACCTAGATAAAATGATTGTATAAAACTAAATACCTACCGTTTAAGTTTCTAAAATAAGTTCTACTGTTCGCATATATTTTTCCAACTTTGACGTAGTTTGAAATAGATACCTTTGCAAATTACCTACATAAAATCGACACTCGGGGCGCGTCCAAGTTCCCACCAAACCGGTCCAGCCGGACGGCGGCCAGGGATAGCTTAGAGCGAGTACGCGAGATACGCTTGTTAAGAGCGTTAGAAAGAATCAAAAGATTGAACAAAACGGCAAGATCGCGCACGTGTTGTTTGTTATTGTTAACTTAGCTTTGACTTGGGTTTTTGAATTTGAACTTGAAAATAAGCCCGTTAAGTAAGATTTTTGTAATTTTATTTGTGTTAAAGCTTTTGTTGACAAATATTTTCTCACGCCGGCAGTTAAACTTGTTTAGTGCAGTGTTCGAAGCTTTCGACATAGCACATGTGTGACGGTTCCTTCCGTAACTTACGTTTACTGAATATTGTTTGATCGCTCTATCGACGACTTCGGCTTATATTTTTGGACTGTTTGATTGCTCTCACGACGACATCGGCTAGTGTTTCGGGACTGTTTGATTGCTCTCACGAAGACATCGGCTAGTGTTTCGGGACTGTTTGATTGCTCTCACGAAGACATCGGCTACTGTTTCGGGACTGTTTGATTGCTCTCACGAAGACATCGGCTACTGTTTCGGGACTGCTGCCAACAACTTCAACTTAGTCTACTTTCAGTGAACTGATATACCTGTCTACAAAATTGGTGAGTACAATTTATTTCAAACATAACAATGTGTGAAATAATCACACACATAATCGTGTGCGTTCGCGCAGCGGAATGTTGTTGAATTTAAAGATTTTAATTATGCAGTTATTTAGTGTATGACATCGTATAATTGTGTACCTATATTTAAAAAAAAAATGTGCACGCAGCCATTGTGGAGAAACTCACCAAAAACTGATTCCGCTGGGCGAACGTTGTCCCAGCGGAACTTTTTTAAATTATAGACTTTAGAAGAAAAGAGATGTGTCTAAAAATTTGTGTGTAATTGTGTATGTATGAATAAAATTAGTGCATGCATAAACTTCGGAGAAATTCAAGTTTCCGCTGCGCGAACGTTTGGCCATTAGCTAGTTTTCATATAAAGCGCTTACATAAAGAGCTGTAGATTTTTACATACATTGTTTTGAATTTGTTTGTATTTGTGTAAAAAACAGATTTAGAAAAAATCGCAGGGCTTAAAAGATAAAAATATAAACGTAAAATAAGCTTATTAGGTCTTAGTTCTTAAAGTCTGCACTTTGGGGTCTAGATTTTCACGTTTATACAAACCTTGTAAGTGCACCCTTGCAAACATATTTTTATTTATTTTAAATCAACATTATTTCAAATCATTTTAAAATAAAAAATATGGCATTAAAAAAAGTCGTCAGTAATTTTTTTTTGCTTTAGATAATTTGGTTGTTCTCTATCTATAGCATTGTCTAATCTATAAAGAGCAGAAAATTCTTCTTCTTCAGAGTTACTGGTTTGCTCTATAAAATTACGTAAGGTATTCAATGCGGATGGAAACCCATGAACGCATGTACTATGCGCGTCTTCTATTCCTAAAATGTTTTCTAAGAAACAATAGTATACTCACATTGTCGGCAAGTTCTTAAAGTCGGTAACTTATTTTTTTTCGAACAATAGAGGTAATAAATTCCAAATGATCAAGTTGTAAAGGTTGTAAAATAAAACGTTGCTATGTTCGAGATACAGAGGTCAAATTTAATTTTTTGAGTTATAGAGTGAAAATATGTACCAAAATGGCTTGGAGGGACTCGGTGATTATTTCGACTAACAGAAGGTCAAGATTTCAAGTAATGGAGGTTTTGGTGTTTGAAGGGAAGGGAACAAAATATTTTTTCGAGATTTGGAGGTTTTTGACTTATCGAGGTTCGACTTAACGAGGTTCTACTGTATACATAATTATACGACGTCATACACTAAATATCTGCATAATTAAAATAATCTTTAAATTCAACAACATTCCGCTGCGCGAACGCACACCACATAATCTTGATTTACAAGTGTTTCTTGGGTTTGCACGAGCACTAGACATATTAAAACAACTTTTAAACGGTTTAACTCGCGTACCTATATTAATCTGCCTGCGACCACGAACGCTGAAAAGCTTTCGAAACGTCAGGAATATATTAATAATTAATATACGCGGGTTAAACCGTTTAAAATTTGTATTTTTCGTTCATTTATTGTTTTACTAGCTTTTGCTCGCGGCTTCGCTCGCGTTAAATTCGGGGTAACACAGTTCCCCTTTTCTGATTTGCAGGTACCTGCTACCTGTAGTTTTTGCAATAGCAATGTTAAGTTTTCCCTTTTCTTCCCTCTTTCTCACTCAAAACACAATCTTTTTTAAAAAATAGCCTATGTCCGTCTCCAGGGTCCCAACTATCTCTGTTCCAAAATTCATCAAAATCGGTTTAGCCATTTAGGCGTGAAGACGTAACAAACAAACAAACTCACTTTCGCTTTTATAGTATTAGTAAGGATTAACATATAATTACATTTTTAAATACTTATTTCTTAAAAACATAAAAAAATTGTATTATTATTACAAGTGTGTATTTTATACCTAATGTTATATATTAACAAAATATTATATTAATATATATATTAACAAAATATTATATTAATATATATATTAACAAAATATTATATTAATACTTATAAATATTAACAACATATTATATTAATATATATATATTAACAAAATATTACTATTCCAATGCGATCACATTTTAAAAAAATGTGTAAGTTCTCCCAGGATATATATTTTTTAACTTGCCCCACACTAGGAATTTCACCTGTATCGTGGGTGCGTTTACAAACATTTAAATTCACGTACACAAACAGCCAGACTCGAAACAACTACCTGTAGGCCATACAAATAATTGCTCCGTGCGGGAATCGAACCCGCGACACGCAGCGCAGCAGTCAATCGCTCAGCCAATGCGCTAACCGTTTCGTCATATTTTTTATTCTTGTTGTTTTTTTTAGGTTATGGACCCCTTCGAGAATCCACTACCATCCTGCTCTTGGGAAAGCCCTAATTGGGATTTCCCTTGGATCGAAGACACTGTAGGAGCCATGGAATCTTCGAATTCAACTCCGCCCTTGAACCAGCCACCTTCAGCTTTAACTGACTCTGAGCTCTTAGGGATCCTCTCTGAAAATGTTTTAGATGAGATAGATACAGATGACGACGACTGCCAAATAGATTTAAATGAGCTAGAAGAAACTTTACCTCTTGATACATTTAACGATGAATGGCAACCAGGGAATCCTGGTCAATATAACGAAATTCCTTTCACCAAGACAACCGGTCTCCAAGAAAACATAGCTGAAACACCAATCAGCTATTTTAACGCTTTATGCAATGAAGAACTGCTTAATTTATTAACTCGCTCTACCAACGAGTACGGGGAAAAGGAAAGAGCTGCAAGCAGAAGTGCACAAAGCAGAGCTAAGTTTTGGAAACCCATAAGTTGCAGCGATATAAAATTATTCTTTGGATTATTATTCCACATGGGCTTCATAAAAATAAATCGACTATCAGATTATTGGAAAACCGATTCATATTTTAACCAACCAGTATTTTCTAAAGCAATGTCGCGTAATACTTTTTTATTAATTTTAAGAATGTTGTGCGTCAATACAGGAGGAACTACAAGCAATTGTAAAATAAAACCAATAATTGATTATTTCAATAGAAGAATGTTAGAAATTTATTATCCCACTAAAAATATAGTGATTGACGAATCAATGATGTTATGGAGAGGAAGATTAAAATGTCGACAATATATGAAAGGAAAGAAAAATAAGTATGGTCTGAAGTTTTATGCACTTGCCGATCAGCTAGGGGTTGTGCTAAAATTGCATCTGTATGGGGGTGCCTCTGATATGCTTGTTGGTGGAACAAACCACGTTAAAAAAGTCGTTAAACATTTAATGGATGCATATATAAATGTGGGACACCATTTGTTCATAGATAATTTTTATACAAGCGTGGGTCTGGTGGATGAATTATATAATAAACATACTTATTGTACAGGAACTCTGAGAAAAATGAGGCAAGGCAATCCTAAAACATTATTAAAAACAAAATTAAAAAAGGGTGAGTTATGCATATTACATAAAAATAACATTTGCATAATTAAATGGATGGATCAACGGGAGGTATTGGCTATCTCAACAAAATACAATGGTAATTTAGATAGTATCAGAAATCGCAGGGGGCAAATTAAACTTAAACCCCAAATAATTAAATATTACAATGAAAATATGAGTGCCATTGATCGACATGACCAAATGCTATCGTATTACTCATGTGAACACAAGTCTTAGGTGGTATAAAAAAGTTATAATCCACATTATGCAAATAATATTAATAAATTCTTTCTTCCTGTACAATAAGTACTCAGCGAATAACAAGATATCTTTATATGATTTTAGATTAAATGTAATAAAATCTATTATCGAGCCTCATTTAATACCGGATTTGCGACTTCCATTGGGGACAAATGTTCATTGCATTATGAAATTAGAAAAAGACACAAAAGGCAAAACTAAGCGAAGAAGATGCGCCCACTGCTGGACAACGAAAAAAAAAAGGGTAGCAACATTGTTTGCTTGCGAGAAATGTCCCCAACAGCCAGGCTTGTGCATAGAATGCTTCAAACCATATCACAAATATTAATTATTCAGTTATAATTTCGAAGTACTTAAGCTAAATGAAAGACCAGTTAAAGTTTTAATTTTTTTTTTACTACGTAAATCAGTCTCATTATTATGTAGTGGACCACAATATATGATTATTTATTAATGTTTTGAAAAAAATATATACATATATGACATATGTATCAGTATTATATTCTAATCACAGCCTATTATCGACACTGTAACATTGTTTATAAAAACAGAGAGGATGTTCTATCTGATAGCCCAGATTGTCCAGGTTTTCATGGTTTCAGTATGTCTTGATTGCTATTACATATAACAAAGTTATTACAAAATATGATTAGGTAGGTACTTAATTCCTAAATAAAAAATACTTAATATATAATTATTAGGTATACTCTTAATCACAGCTTATATTTCCAAATCTGATTGTCCGTTCTCCTTTTTTTGTAATCAATAAAAATCTTTTTGTCTTAATCTTTGTCTTTTATTTCAATCTTCATACTGTCTTATTGTGCGAATTAATTTTTCATAGCATTCCAATCGCCTGTTTGCGGGCACATTTCTAAGTCTAAAAGCAAGCATTATACCCAAATCATGCTCGAACTGGGCGTAAATTGGAGGTAGTTCGTTTTCTGTATTCAGTTCGGCTTTTAAATCTTTTGCAAATAATGCGTTAAAATATTTTTTGGCGGCACAACATGCAGGACTTGTTTTGGTTTCACCTAAAGAATCATTATTTTCTGTCATTGGCAATTTATCTGTTTTCAATTTCTTTGCAACACATTCATCAGAATCAGTAATTTCATCTAGGCTACCGTCTGTTGATTCTGTGTCACAAGTACGTGAACCATCAAATTTCCTTTTCAATGGAAAGTTTTGTAATATTGACTGACTACATTCAGGATAGTTATCAGAGCATTCTTCCTGATTATCTGCAGTAAAACAAATAAATACTATTACTTACAATTAAGTAAACAAATTAGCATAATAAAGTCTTAGGTTTGCGCGAGCACTAGACATAAAAAACGTTTCGAAAGCTTTTCAGCGTTCGTGGTTCGTGGTCTGCCTGCGACCACGAACGCTGAAACGTCAAGAATATATAAATGATTAATATACGCAAGTTATACCGTTTATAAAAATCGTTTTATTAAATAAATTATCATTTAGGAGGGTACCTAATGTTTTGTTTGCCGTAACATAATTTGTACTAATACTGTTTTCCATAATCGTCCCCGCTCATAATATTTATTTGCTATTATCATTTATTCTGTTATTCGCAGCCATGCACACGGCTGCATAGTTGCGTATTTATGCCTCCCTTACCCCTATTTTTGGCAATTAATATTAAAAAAATATATCCTATGTGAGAAAATTATAGAAAACAATAAATTAAATAAATACGCTATCTTCAACTAAAATATAATAGGTACCTAACCTATCGTTCCTTAAAATTGCAATAATTGAGTTATCTAAGTTAATATTATGAAATATTTCAAAATAACCACAAAATGTTTATGATTTCTTACAAAATTAAAATTATAGAAAACAATAAATTAAATAAATACGCTATCTTCAACTAAAATATAATAGGTACCTAACCTATCGTTCCTTAAAATTGCAATAATTGAGTTATCTAAGTTAATATTATGAAATATTTCAAAATAAGCACAAAATGTTTATGATCTCTTACAAAATTACGATAATTACTTACCTAAAAAACTATTTTCAGCCATAACTCCAGGTTAAATCTCACGACCGTATTTGAATCACCTTTATTCTTGCTCAGCGAATGGCAAACTAACTAATACTCATCGCTAAACCGAAAAAAAGACAGATTTAGAATTTAACTCTATCGAAGTGCCACTGGACACGCCTAGCGTGTCCAAGTTTAACGAGATGCAGTGCCGCCGACACGCCTGGCGTGTCCGCGTGATTTTATAGGGCGGCATCGCTATGAACTTAAAGAAAAATGTGGTGGCAGTGAACGTGTTAAGGTGACTGACATTCGTGCACTACGTTATGAAAGTAATGGATCAATCTATACTAATATTATAAAGCTGAAGAGTTTGTTTGTTTGTTTGTTTGTTTGTTTGAACGCGCTAATCTCAGGAACTACTGGTCTGATTTGAAAAATTCTTTCAGTGTTAGATAGCCCATTTACCAAGGAAGGCTACAGTCTATACAACAACATGCCCGGCTTCGCACGGGTACAACGCTACTCTTCCAGGAGATTATCATAAATATTATGACGACTTGCCTCATGAGTAAAATAAGAAACAATAAGTAGAATTTAAGTTTAATTACAACTTTAATGTGACCAAAGTGTCAGACTGATTTTTAAATATTGTTAATTAAGATTTTTGGTGAATTGTTTCAATTGTTATATTATTGTTAATTAATATTAACTGATTGTGATATACTCATATAGTAGTAAAACAATATTAAATGGTGATCCTTAATTATAACTAAGTACTTCGGGGTATCTTGTCATTAGAACATTAAAACTAAAGTGAGAGTAGATATAATATTAACCTTGTTTCCTATTAAATAAGACTGATTGTTTAATATTGAATAACAAATATATTTTTCAATTACTGATCTACTTCGTTTTACTGAACAATTAATTAATCTATACACCACACTAGTCTAATATTAAATCAAAAACTGCTAAGTCCTGAAGCAAATTGAAATTCCACCTCGACAAACTGCTAAATAATTGTTTTCCTAAATTTTATGAATGTTGTTAAAGTTATACAGCTAATTATATTTTTAAAATATCAAGAAAAATTATAGTAACAAACGGGATTTTCAGAATTTTGATTGCTAAATTAATAGATATATTATTCACATTTTTATTCGTCCTGTAAAGTATGTCAAAATGGACTTGGCAGTTTAACAAATTAGGCCGACGATATGATATTTTTTTTGTAACTTGTCTAATAAATTAGTATTTGGTACTCGTCTATTGTTTTATTTTGCCTCCCCGGTAGCCTAAGAAACTAAATTTATATATACAAATTTTTGATAAAACCCTGGATTGTATTACCTCGTCGGATAGCTGATGAAACGTAGATATTATTAAGCACATCTGCAAAACAGGCGTCATATTATTTTTTTTAGATATCGTTTAAATAAAAATAATTTTTTTAAATTCTAATATTTATTTTTAAGTTTCAATCGTCCACAACGATTTATTTCGTTATTTTACGTACAATACTGGTTATTGAGGTCATAAAGCATCTTATTTTACATGAAAAACACTAATAATATTAATAATAACACTCAGAGCCAGTCCACACGGCGCGTTGCGTCAGCGTTGCGTCGACGCAGCGCTACCACTGCGTTGTTTTACATACAAATAACCAAGGTGTTCACACGGCGCGCTGCGTCGTCGCACCGCACACATGACGGACAGCAGCCCCCGAGACGAAGCGGGAGGGGGTGTACTCGTGCGACGTCGGAGCGCCAGCGCTCAGTTGCTTGTGCGTTGACAGAGAGGATACACGGAAGCTCATTTCGTTTTACGTTTACGTTTTTGTATTTCGTTTTATTTGCAGGGTAAAATGAATACCATTGAAGAACTTGACATAGATTACTTGATTACATTGATACAGGAAAGGGAAATTATATGGGACAAGTCAAACGTAGATTTTAAAAATAAAAATTTAAAAACAAAAGCCTGGGAAGACATATCAAAAGTTTTATTTCCTGATTACGAGAATTTCACAGCTGAACGAAAAAACAAAGTTGGTGAGTTCACAGTACAGATATTTATGTTTTTTTTATTTAAGAGGGCTTTCAAGATTTTCTTGCACCGCCAATTCCGCGATCAGTACAAAATTAATATCTCGACACGTCTAAAATTTTAAAACTTAGGGAATCTAGATTAGCGTGAGTACTATTTTATTACTTAGCTCAAAACTAACCTAGACTACGCTGAGTAGGTATAAAATATTATTTTTTTACTGATCGCGGAATTGGCGGTGCAAGAAAATCTTGAAAACCCTCATAATACAATTATACCTTATTTAGCTGCCAAGGCAGAGTTCCTCTAGTCATAAAATAGGTCGCATATTGCTGTCTTATGACATTCGGTGCTGTCTGTTCTTCATGTACGGGTTGTATTGGGAGAAATTCATCAACACTTATAGCAAATTTATCTCTTTGTCTAAAACCATCTCGATCAGCGACAAAATTGTGTAATACACAACATGCTTTTATAATGTCAGTAGCGAAGTCATAGGACACGTCTATCGGTCTGTGAAAAATGCGCCATTTGTTAGCCATAATCCCAAAAGCGCATTCGACATATCTTCTGGCTCTGCTTAGACGGTAATTGAAAACCTTTTGTTGTAAGTCGAGATTTTGACCGCCATATGGACGCATAATATGTTTGCTCAGTCCAAAAGCTTCGTCACCCACAAATACATACGGGGTTGGTATATTGCTACCAGAGAGTGGCTGGGGTTGAGGTAGTGGTAAGTTGTTGTTAATCATTAGCTCGTACAGTTTAGAATTTTGTAATATGGTTGAATCGCATTCTTTTCCGTATGCACCGATGTCGACAAATACGAATTTGTAATTTGAATCCACAATAGCTAGCAACACAATCGAAAAAAAGGCTTTATAATTAAAAAAAAGTGAGCCACTATTTGCAGGATTACACACGCGGATATGTTTGCCGTCGATGGCACCAACACATTGAGGAAAATTTGCCTTTACATCAAAACCCCTCGCTATTGTTTGGAAACTTTCAGTTGTCAGTTCAGGGATGTTGTCTCGAAGAAGATTGGTCCATATAGCACGACAAACTCTTTGTATTATATATGCAATAGTAGATTTTCCCCGTTTGAATTTGAAATGTAAATCAGTTATTGAATTCCCACTTCCTAGGTATCTGAAAAGAAAATAATTATTATAATATGCATTTATGAGATAGATAGATACCCGAAAAAAATACTGACATATTCAGACATCGATATATATCAAAGCAAATAACTTTCTCTATGTAACCAATTAATTCTGGAATCGCGAAAAAAATAGCAGCTGTTGCATACATTTTGATTCAGTAGGTATTGCTTTTTGTATGTAACAGCTGTTATATTTTCACGATTCCAGAGTCGGTCACATAGTGTTTGTTAACGATATCTGAATATGTCATTAAATTTTATCGAGAAATTCACTATGTATAAATTATTAAATCATGTTTACTATTGGTTTTGCAGGTAATGATTTAATAAAAAAATGGAGAAGTGTAAAAGATAATTACTTCAGATATTCAAAAAAATTAAAAGAAGCATCAAAATCGGGCTCGGGCGCTTCGAAACTGAAGAAGTATCATTTATACAATCAACTCCTTTTTTTGAGAAAAGTAGAACTAAATGCCACCGAATCTAGCTTAGACTCGCCTAGAGAAATCAACAATGAATCTACGTCTACAAATGATGACATTACCACAGACAACACTCCGCGCTATGTTCCAGTCGCGCGCAAAAGGGCAATGCAAATGGATGAGTTTGAAAGAGAAGGACTAAAACTTCTCAAGGAGCCGGAAAATCGCCATATGTCCTTTTTCAGAGCTATATTGCCATCTATTCAAGAATTTTCCGACCGAGAAACTCTCCGTTTCCAAAGTAAAGTTATACAAATTATAGATGAAATGCGGTATGGACAAACATCATCATATGTGAGTGGCCCATCAACGTCTCACCAACCACCATATGGGTATCAAACAGCAAATTTTCAAAGTACATACATTTCTGATTATAATAATTCAATTACATCTCCAGAAACATCTCAAGCAAGTGAAGAAACTGAATACGATTTTTCTAATTTGTAATTACTGGATGATATCTCTCTTAAATAATGTCTAAATTTAAAATTATGACAATTGCTGATTATTTGTGAGTTGATTACTAATTAAACAAACCAAAAAACTGTTATATTTTTATTACTTAAATATATTTATATAGTTACCTTAAAGTGATTCCCAGCATTTCTACTGGTTCCACTGGATTCCTCATATTAGTATAGTTTTTTCGTATGTGTGGTTCTAAGGACTTCAATAAACATTCGAAGCTGGATACACTCATTCTAAAAAAATTATAAAACTTCTTTTCGTCTAATAGCAACTCCCGATATTCTAAAAAAAAAACTGTCCATCACGATTTCTTAATGAAATGAAAGGACTGATCCAGTACCGTCTTGTGATCTTGCGTCGATTTCGGCGGTGACGTAGTAATAGGAGCAATGCTAGACGTCTTTTCCGATCCATGATTTGCTATAGACTGACTGCGAATTTTTTTCAAAATACTTGCCGCAACTGTGCGTCGCCGCTGCGCCGACGGAACGGACTGCGTCATAGTAACGCTGCAGCGCCCGTGTGGCCGGCTATGCGTCAAAATATTTGCGTTGCGACGACGCAACGCAACGCAACGCGCCGTGTGGACTGGCTCTCACACATTTTATGATATCTAAGCTGATAGCCAAAAATCGGGATGTTTTTATAAAAATCAATTACATTCAAATATCTCAAAAACGGTTAGATTTAGGACAGGGTGTTTCATAACCAAAATAGTTAGAAACTACGTAAACTACACGCCCTTAACGGGAATAGGTCGACTTAAACTGTAACCCTGTATACTATTGTCTTCTTATATTAATAAATCAGTGTTTATTAGCCGGGTCCACACCGGACGATCCATCGCGCTCCGATCGCGCGCGGCAGCAGCGCGATCCAAAGATGCAGGCGGTGTGGACGTGCCGCGCGCGATCCATGCGCACGTATTGGAGCGCGCGCTCCCTACCTCGCGCGATCCGTGTGCGGTCGGTTTTTGTGCCAGCCTCAAAGGTGCCTCAGTTGCGTGATGCGCGCGGTGTGGACGGTTGTGTTGGTTCGCGCGATCCACCTCGCCATGGACATCTCAGAAAGTCGCCGTTTGATATCGCTTTATAAAGAATTTAAATGTTTATGGGATCCCAAAGATTCTAATTACACCAATAGAGGTGTTAGAGATGATGCTTGGCGTCAGATTTCTCGTGAAATGGGGAATAAGTCGATCGAGAACCTAAAGAAAAAAATGCGATCTCTGGCGGGAGGTTACAGAAGGGAGAAACACAGAGAGAAGCAAAGCCGTATAACTGGATCCGGTAAGAAAACAAAGCTACTTTTTATCTGTAGGTATTAAAATTATATATTTTATTATAAGTAATTACATCATAATATTTACTGTGGATTTCACGTGATTTCGCTTTTTACATTTAAGCTGTTAGAAATACACGTGGTTATTTTAATGAGTAACTTGTTTATTTCAGGTGCTCAAGATACATATAAATCAAAGTGGTTTGCGTATGATGACTTCGACTTTATGGCGGATAAAAATGAACCCGGAACCACACGCGATACATTGGAACATGTGAGCTATTAGTTTACTGATATTCATTTTGCCAAACTATTGTATGGTTTGTAACAAAGTGTCTTGCTAAGTGGGACCGTATTGTAGTGGCATTTTCTGTTGCTCTTCTTGGTACGACGGCCATCGGTTGTAGCGATTGTGATGGCGGTTCATTTCGCCAGCTTCCAGGTATTACATCTCCATTCTCCTGTACTGTATCAAACGTTCCTGGCGATATAAAGTTAGGATTACTGCGTAAGTAGTTATATAGATGAACCGTTGCCAGCACGACTTTAGTCGCAGTTTCTGGTTCCAAAAGCATAGGTTTACGCAGGACTCTGTAGACAGAACTAAGTACTCCAAACGCGTTTTCAACTACTCTACGTGCTCTTGACAGTCGGTAGTTGAAAATTCTTTCACAAGAACCCCTTTCCCGTGTACCATCGTATGGTTTCATAGTATAATCATTAAGCTGAAAAGCTTTATCACCTAGTATATAATAGGGTACCTCAATTTTATAGGGAACTTGCAATATCTCCGGTGGAGGAATATTTAGCTTAAGTTTTTTATATAAATTTGTGCTTTTGAACACGCCTCCATCTGATATTCTGCCTTTAGTCCCAACATTCACATACAGGAACCTATAATTTGCATCTACTAATGCAAAAAGAACAATACTAGGAAATAATTTGTAATTATCAAAGTCGTTGCCACTATTAAAAGGCGATTGTATAGCGACGTGTTTGCCGTCCATCGCTCCTATCACGTGTGGGAAATTCCACTTATTCTCGAATTGCTGAGAAACTGTACGCCATTCTTCTTTAGTTGACGGCACCTGAAAATAAAGGAGATTTTAATTATAATATAAAGCTGAAAATAAGAATAAGCAGTAAATAGTAATAATAATTGTTGTTACAGGTAGAATCTGATACGACTGAAGGGGAACTTGAAGTTAATACTACAGTGAGCGAAAACGAGAACAGTAACATTACTAGTGACACACAACCGGAGAGAGCCAACCACCACACAGATCAGAGTAGAGAGCAGAATGATCAGAATGCACAATCCAGTGTCCAAACAACAAACAAAAGAACAAAAAAAAGAAAGAAAACTACTTCTAATAATGCAGATGACATATCAGATGAAACTCTTTCAGAGGCTTTCCAACTTCTGCAACAATGTGCTCAGCCACCACAACCGGAAACTGATTCTTACATTGCTTTCGGGCAGTATATATCTACTGAATTGCGGAAATATGATGCAGTAACATTAGTTAATGTCAAAAATGCTATATGCCAAGTTATTTTTCAAGCTGACACAGGAAGATATGGGGATAGCAATTATGGATATTACACTAATTCATATCCTGGCACACCAATAGCATCCACTTCATCACAGTCCCAGTCTCTACAACCTCAAAATTATCCAGCTCCAATTCCACAGACATCACCGTCTGCTCATCTAGCCTCCAATTCATCGCAGTCCCAGTTTCTGAAACCTCAGGATTATTCACTTCCACAGTCACCACCGAATTAAATAAGTACCTACCTATATCATGTTTTCAAAAAATAATTAATAATTGTAAACATGTTACTTCTTTAAATTATGATTGTAATACACTACTTTTTTTATTGAGTAATAAAGTATGGTTTTACTTACCTTTACATAATCATTTAACAGGTCAATGATGGCTTCACAAACTTCAGGAATAATTATCGATATAGACTGTTTGGAAATGCGGAACAGATACTGCAAACTGACGTACGAATCTCCAGTTGCTAAAAATCTCAATGTTAGTAATAATCTTTCCTTCACAGTAATGGCATCTCTATAATTTGTATCATTCTTTCTTAGCTTGTTATTTAATAATGAACACAATATCTCAAATTGATTAGCATTCATTCTTGCAAAATTGTGTTCAACTTTATCTGACACTAACTCTGCGTACAGCTGAGTCCCAGATTCCAAGCGATTTTTGTAAATTTGTTTCACCCAAAACCGTCGTTTTCTTTTTTGTGATTTTATGCGCAAGCATTTAAGCAAAATAAAAGTTACTGCTGCAACGGCAAGACGCCGCCGTTGTACGTGTGACTCCATATCGTACAAGAGTTAGACTGGCTGAATCACGGATCGCCTTAGGATCGCTTGGAGCGCATATTTGGGATCGCAAGTTTCCAAGAGTGGATCGGCCTAACACGATCCACGATCCACGCTCCGCGATCCTGGATCGCGGATCGCGGGATCGATGGATCGTCCGGTGTGGACCCGGCTATTCAGCATTCGATCGTTTCACTCATCTCCCGCACATCCAACCCTACATGGCGACCCTGCCATATTTGGATGCGACCGCGCCGGCGGTGGCGCCTAGCCAGTGCACATAAAGACAGTAATTCTATGTGCAATTTACCTAAATAAAATAACTTCATTGATTTGTGTAGTGACAGACTATCCAACCCTACCTAATTCAACCACTTGATTATACATGCAGTGAAAGCAGTGACTTTTTCAAGATTATTCGAGTAATAAAAATGGGAGGATCCTCCAGCACCCCAGCGACACAAAAGCCAGTGCAAGATCATGATTTATGCCGGCACTTGCCGCTCCCCGCTTCCCCCCGTGTGGTCGTACTGGCTGATAGGTAAACCGGCCTTGCCGGTTTTTTTCCTTTTTACCGCGCTCAATAGTCGAGATATCGCGTTCAGTAGCCGTTGTTCGGTGACCCGTATAAAAGCTCTCGTCGAGGCTAGCGCGTTTACTATGTCCCTGACACGCGAAGAAAACGGTATTAACCATAATGAAGACTCCGATCAGTTCGCCTCAAGCTTCGACTTCGACTGCAGGTCGATGTGGGAAGAATTTGTCTGTTCATTTTCAAACAATTTCTCCTCAGACTTCGAGCAACGAGGACAGCGACCGCGAAGCCCACGAAGAGATTGGCAAAGGATTAGAAGAATTTCTACAGATGAAGCCATCATCTCAGAATCAACTGCAATCAACAATAAATTTGATAGAAAAAGAACAATGTCAAGACATTGGACCGGAGACGCAAGTTCTAGTGGACGACATGGAGGAAGTAGCTCAGACGAAAGTGACCAAGAAGATTATGAGCCGCAAGCGAAAAGGTATGAAGAAGAATTCGTCTACTCCAGTGAAGAAGAGTGTGAAATCATTGCAGGACCCTCCACCGGACAGTTTTCTGGGAGTACTGGAATTAATCTGGGCGGTAAACGTGTACAAGCTAGTGATGGAGAAATTAGTGTACGGGGAACAGCGTGCAATGTCAATGAAGGATCTTCCGCTGAAGAGAGAATTTACGAGTCTGATTTCATTGTGGAAGACCGTATTGAAGTTAATCGTCCACAAACTGAGACAGAAAGAGTGCGACGATATATCATGGAATGCGTTCAGAACCATCCTTTGCGATTCCGAGTTGTACACGACATTTTTGCAATTCAAAATGTCGCCTACAGCAATAGAAATATTTCACGCATATGCGAACAAGGAGGACTCGGAGGAAGATCGTTCAAAGGCACCATATTCTTCGTGTCCAATCACGCAGACGACCACCTCCACGTCGTCCACGACTGTTCCTATAATGGCAACACATGCCGCTGCCAGCGAATCAAAGAAATCAGAAACGAGTGCGGAAATCCCAGACTTAATCGAAGACTTCTTCGGTCTGCAGAATGTACCGGCGAACATTGGCTCAATCTCGCAATCTATCTCGAGACAGGCGAACGGCAAGCAATACATTTTGAAATCGCCGGGAGAATGTGGTCTAAATGTGGTAAAACTAGAGATCTATCCATTCGCCAAAATCAGCGGCTTAGACAAGAAAAATTGGTGGAAACACGCGGAAACCAAAATGATCTTCTTGACGACTTCAAATGTAGATCCGGTCCAGATGCAATTGAACAAGATTCAGAACATGGTAATGAAAGGAGTAACTCAGTTAAAAAACGTGACAAAAGAAGTAAAGGAGATAAACTATTGGAATTCTTTTGGCGGTTTCCAACGGCACCAATAAATAAAATAAATAAAAACTTATTCAACAATGGAGTATGGTTTTCGTCGCAGTGGAAATATTTGCCGTTAAATAATACTCATATAAAGTCGGTGCAAAGAATTTTTCAACGTCAATTGTGTGACATGAGTGTTATAGAATTTATTAACAAATTTAACCCTTATTCAAATATTGGGAAATTATTCCCCACTTGACAGTACCGTAATATTTCTTTATTATTTCTTTACTGGTAACTCTAATCAGTACCAATCCAGGAACAAAATAATTTTACACACTTTTTAAATATTTTACTTGGCAACATTTTGGACAAAATTGCGTAATGTCATCGTATGTCAATGTCAAAGTCACAATTTGAATTTTTTGGTGCACAAAACCGGTTCTCGCAGGACTTTCGAAAATTTTTGTAGAAAAAAAATCTGGTAAGTACATAAACAATATATTGATGTAAACTAGACTTATTTTCTGAATGCTTTTTACGGTTTCTGTGCTTTTTGCACTGATATTTCTTGGATTTTATTAGGTTTAATTAGGTGGGAAATAATTTCCCAATGTTCGTTCCTGCTTTGATAAACATCAGTGTCTTTATATATATATAAAATTGTTTGTCAGCTGTAATAATAACGGTATAGGAACTTGTAATACGATAGCGAGTAAGTCAAATTAGTGGCTTTTTGCAAAATTGTGACTGCGTTTATCTGATTTCTATGCTTTATTCCAAACGAAGCCACTTATAAGTTTTAGGACTTTTGTAACTATTTGTGCAATATGCTGATAAAACTACATAATTGCCAACTTTTTATAATTTACTTTCAGCTATTCAAATATGGACGCAAGAAAGGAACGTAAAGTGCTCGCCAAGAAACTATTAGAAGAGGTGGTACAAAATTTAGACGACTTGTCTGATTTATCAGGCTCAGATTCTGAGGATGACTCATGCTTTATCAACAGTATTCATTCTCCTTCCGATAGTTACCTAAATCAGCTCGATGATAACCTAATTGAACAACGTCTTGAACATATCTTTGGCTTTGGATTGACGGGAGACAAACAAGACCCACCTTCTCCCCTATGCAAACTCAACAGATTTCAACGGATGCCTTACTGACAGTCTTAGATGAAACATCGCATTTCACAAACACACCAAAAACAGACAACAGTCTTTTGCCAACTCACTTAGGTACTGAAACTGAGCAATGTTATGATCAGCCTTCTGACGTTCACACATTTAATGAAGTTCAGCAAAATTTTGATGTCATTGATGCCCCCATGGAAGAGTTTTTGGCAGATGATGGGCAAGAGTCTGAAACTAACAACGAAGTACGCAGAGATCGTTCCCAGCCAAGATATGGGAGATAAAATCGGAAACCCATGAAGTTCCTCTTTTCGAAAAAACGTTTTAAGCCCAAGGCTAACGATACTCATAAAACATCACCTCTAAGTATTTTTGAGCGGCTTTTTCCTGATGAACTGATGGTAATAATTGTGGAACAAACCAACAGATACGCCCGTCAGAAAAATAGTACTAACTGGAAACCTGTAACTCTACAAGATATTAAGGCGTATCTAGGAGTTTTAATCCTTATGGGCTTAAATCCTTTACCGGACATGGAACTCTCCTGGTCATCAGATCCCTTTTATTACAATAAGGAAATTGCCCAGGTTTTCCCAATAGTAAGATTTAAAAAAATTACAGAAAACCTCCACTTAAATGATAACGAGATGGAACCACCAAGAAACTCCCCTGAATATGACAAATTATTTAAATTGAGACCCCTCCTCACAGAACTCTCAAAGAGAGGCATACAATTCAGAAGTACAATCGATTGATGAGTGTATGGTCAAATTTAAAGGGCGCAGCTCCTTAAAGCAATACATGCCGAAAAAACCCATCAAAAGAGGATTTAAGGTATGGGCAAGATGTGACGCCAAAACTGGGTACTTGTACCAATTCGAAGTGTATTCAGGAAAAGGCGACAGCACCGAAAATGAAGGGTTAGGCTACAATGTTGTCATGAAACTCTGCAGTAACGTACCAAGAAACACTTTAATTGCCTTTGACAACTTTTTTACTAGCTGTAACCTCATGGAGGCTCTTTACGATAAAAATATTTATGCAGTGGGAACAGTCAGATGCAACAGAAAGGACTTACCTGATATGATAAAAAAAAAACAACCGAAACCATTGCGATTAGATAAACATCAGTTTTCAGCGGTTACTGCAGAGCCAATCACAGCCATTAAATGGCTTGACACAAAGGAAGTTGCTGTCCTGACAACAGCACATCAGCCCTTAGACACAAGGATGATAAAAAGAACCCAAAAGGATGGCTCTAGAGCTGACATTCTCTGCCCGGCTGCAATTGCTTCATACACGCTCAGTATGGGCGGAGTAGATCTTTTTGACCATTTTAGATCGTCATACCCTATAAAGCGGAAATCCAGGAAATATTGGATGCGACTATTCTTCTTTCTGTTCGATGCATCTATAATTAATGCCTACATAACGTACAACTACTCCCATGTCCCGACCCTGCATGGCCACCGTGATTTCAGACTACGGTTAGCACGTGCCCTTATAGATAATCACACGACACGAAAAACTCACACACAGATGTAGTTTTTAAAAAAAATAAAAAAGGTGGTAGGTTTGGCGTTCCCGATGAGATTCGGCTGCTAAATGTTGGCATACACTTGCCTGAAGAAAGTGCCACTTACAAAAGATGTCGCTTTTGCAGCACAAAGCACAAAGAACAGAGGACAAAAATAGTATGTTCCTCCTGTGGAGTAGCTCTTTGTGCCAAAAACTGTTTCAAAACCTTTCACACAGTTCTTACTCAGTAATGTTATTTTCATATAGTATTTGAAAAGTTCTTAATAAAATATTATTTGTAACATTCTAGTTTCATTTTATTTTTATAATTTTATTCAATCACTCAATCATGTTATATTGAATTTTTTATACAGGGTGTCCCAAAACTCAACGTCAAGCCGAAACGGGGTGACAGGATTGATCATAACCATCACGAGAAAAATCTGAAAAAAAATCTATCCCATGCAGTTTGAAAATTATGGGCATTTTAAGAAAAACCTAGAAATTTGATCAAACTGTACCATTTTTCGGTTATTGTGGTTATTATTTTTTATTTTTGTTCATTTGAACTTTAGAAACGTAATCCTAAATAACATTTCTAGAATCCCAATAAAAAATAATGACACAATTGCCTTAAGTTCCCGAGAATTGAGACTATTTGTTAAACTACGAATTTAAAATTTTCAAGATTCGTCGACTTTGACAGGCCCTCCTATAAAAAAAATGTACTAGAGTGCCTTGGCAAGTAGCATTAAAAGTTGGCGCATTTAATCAGAATTCTAAAATGGTACAATACTTGTTAGTTCCATACAATAGAAAAGAGTAAAAAAATTAAAACCTCAAGTAACCCGATTTTTGCTATCAGATTTTACTCAGTTAAAATGTTTTTAATTCGCACAAGCTCTAGGTAGGTTCTTAATTTTAAGGCAAAATGATGAGAGAGATGGATAATGGGTATGTTTGCCATGAGTGAGCGAGACAGATAGTGACGCCACGCATTGAGACGGAGATGCGTCGTTTAAACGAGTGCGAATGAAACAGATAGATGCTATGGCATCTATCTGTTTCATTCGCACTAGTTTCAGCCAAGCAAATGGTTACGCTACCAGTCCGACACCAACCAGTTAGTACGTTTCGCTCATTCGTCTACTGCGCACGTTCGTATTCGCTTGTGTTGATTTAGTACTGACAACTTTGGCTTCTCTTTTTGGACTTGAATCTTTGTGAATTGGACTTGTTGATAACATACCGGCAACTTTGGCTTCTCTCTGGACTTTTGTGTTGGCATCCTTTTTATCTACCATGCCTACGCGCTACACTTCACAAGAATATGCGAACATGCACCTCATTTATGGGGAATGCAGATGCAACGCAAGTGCTGCCGCTAGACTTTATCGTGAAAGATATCCAAATTTAGAGCGCTACCCGGATCACCGCGTGTTTGTTAATGTGCACCGTTCACTCACAGAGGGCGGCCATTTCCCGAATCAAATACAGGCTGGAGGTAGACCTGTGTTTCCTTTCCAGGAAGAAGTATTGCAAGAGGTCGCACGTGACCGAAGTATTTCCGTACGTGGAATTGAAGAAAGAACGGGAATACCGAAAAGCACTGCTCATCGTATTTTACAAAGAGCCGAAATGCATCCGTTTCACGTACAACGAGTTCAAAGTCTTCTACCTCGAGATTATCAGGAAAGGATTTCTTTTTGTAGAACAATGCTACAGAGGCATAATGAGAATCCCCAATTCATCCAAAAAATTCTCTGGTCAGATGAATCGACATTTAAAAAAGATGGTTACATGAACTTGCACAATTATCACGAGTGGCATGTGGAGAATCCACATTTAATGCGAGAAGATAGATCCCAGTATCGTTTTAAAGTAAACCTGTGGACCGGAATTTTAAACGGTAAAATTATTGGGCCTATTGAACTGCCTGAGAACTTGAATGGAACTAATTACCTACATTTTTTAAGAGAAGATTTACCAACCCTGTTAGAGGACGTACCACTAGCAGATCTTCGCGACATGTGGTTTCAACAAGATGGCTGCCCAGCGCATTTCGCAGTGCAAGTAAGAGATTTCCTTGACCAGGAATATCCGGGAAGGTGGATTGGACGTTCGGGCACTATCTCGTGGCCCGCCCGTTCACCAGATTTAAATCCCCTGGATTTTTTCTATTGGGGAGTTCTCAAAGAAAAAGTTTACTCAAAGCCCATTGAGAACGTAGCCGACCTGCGTGAACGCATTTCTCAAGCAGCTGAGGCGATCAACTCTCGAAGATATGCCCGACTAATAAGTAGATCTTTTTTAAGAAGATGTAGGGCTTGTATTGAGGCTGATGGTAAACAATTTGAACATTTATTGTAATAAAAAACGTTATTTCTCTATCATCTGACTTTTATTCCAACAAACCTAATTATTTTACTAATTTTACTAACTTTTTTTCACTTTGGTAAAAGTGGCGTCACTATCTGTCTCGCTCACTCATGGCGAACATACCCATTATCCATCTCTCTCATCATTTTGTCTTAAAATTAAGAACCTACCTAGAGCTTGTGTGAATTAAAAACATTTTAACTGAGTAAAATGAGATAGCAAAAATCGGGTTACTTGAGGTTTTAATTTTTTTACTCTTTTCTATTGTATGGAACTAACAAGTATTGTACCATTTTAGAATTCTGATTAAATGCGCCAACTTTTAATGCCACTTGCCAAGGCACTCTAGTACATTTTTTTTATAGGAGGGCCTGTCAAAGTCGACGAATCTTGAAAATTTTAAATTCGTAGTTTAACAAATAGTCTCAATTCTCGGAAACTTGAGGCAATTGTGTCATTATTTTTTATTGGGATTCTAGAAATGTTATTTAGGATTACGTTTCCAAAGTTCAAATGAACAAAAATAAAAAAGAATAACCACAATAACCGAAAAATGGTACAGTTTGATCAAATTTCTAGGTTTTTCTTAAAATGCCCATAATTTTCAAACTGCATGGGATAGATTTTTTTTCAGATTTTTCTCGTGATGGTTATGATCAATCCTGTCACCCCGTTTCGGCTTGACGTTGAGTTTTGGGACACCCTGTATAAAAAAAATAAACAAGTAAAGTAGGAGTAAGTAATATGTATAGAATTTGTAGTAAAAATGTCCCAAAAAAATGTAACCATTCCGGATGATGGGAAATAATTTCCCACTTAATTATATTTTGCTTTTCCATACTGGATAATGGGAAATAATTTCCCACCGTAAAACCCCCATTTCCCCTCTTTTTATAAAAAAAATGATGTTTTTTTCGAAATCTACAAAGCCCTTTTACCTAGAAACCATGTTTAATTCATAATTTTATTTAAAAAAAAAAATCCATTTGATTAAGGGTTAAAGAAAGTGAATGTTTATTTTTTAATTGCGGTGTCAGGGACGTAAATGACTATTATTATTCCACTGACCAATCTTTGCGTATAGCCATTGATTTACTTATGTTTCAATTTTCTAATAACTCTGAGCGAGTCAGAGAATTTCTGTTTAACTTACTAAGTATACTAGATAGACTTATACCTAAAAAAAATTGTATGTTTATATTAAGTCCTCCCAATGCCGGGAAAAATTATCATATACGCAAATAGGGAAGAACAACATCATTGAGCAAAACAACTCGATCGTGGAAAATGTAGTAAAAACCAACTGGTATTTAATGGTGCTGTTTATCATCTTCGTCGTGGTTGTAATAATTTTGTTAATACGATACTTTGATACAATTTCTCCTCAGACTTCGAGCAACGAGGACAGCGACCGCGAAGCCCACGAAGAGATTGGCAAAGGATTAGAAGAATTTCTACAGATGAAGCCATCATCTCAGAATCAACTGCAATCAACAATAAATTTGATAGAAAAAGAACAATGTCAAGACATTGGACCGGAGACGCAAGTTCTAGTGGACGACATGGAGGAAGTAGCTCAGACGAAAGTGACCAAGAAGATTATGAGCCGCAAGCGAAAAGGTATGAAGAAGAATTCGTCTACTCCAGTGAAGAAGAGTGTGAAATCATTGCAGGACCCTCCACCGGACAGTTTTCTGGGAGTACAAGAATTGGGTAAGGGAAAACAGACTCTGGCTGTTTTCCTGGACTTAGCAAAAGCTTTTGACACGGTATCTGTACCCATCCTTTTAAAAAAGTTAGACTCCTTAGGTATAAGAGGCACTCAACATAAATTACTAGCAGACTACTTAGACAACAGATACCAATGTGTCAAAATAGAAAACTTTATCAGTGATGACCAGCAAAACACCAGCTTTGGAGTCCCTCAGGGAAGTATCCTGGGTCCTACCCTGTTTTTAATTTACATTAACGACTTGTGTAACCTAAATCTGGAACAAGGCAAGATAATTTCCTATGCTGATGATACTGCTTTAATTTTCTCAGCTAACACCAATACGGAGCTTTTTAATTATGCACAACAAGGGTTTAATACTGTAAATAACTGGCTTCAATATAATTTACTAACACTAAACGCTGATAAAACTAAGTACATCCATTTTACCATGCGCCAAACCCATCATATTGTTTTATATCCTCATATCTATGCCCATTTATGTCTTTCTGGTCTCTCATGTAATTGTCCACATATCCAAAAAACTACAAGTATCAAGTATCTTGGGGTTACACTCGATGAAACCCTCTCTTTCCGAGCACATATACAAGAAGTAGTTAGTAGAGTACGGAAGTTACTATATGTATTCAAAAAACTACGGCTTATTGCTGATTCAAAATTAATTAAACAAGTTTATCAGGTCCTTGGTCAATCCATAATTCAGTACTGTATCAGCTCATGGGGTGGAACACATAAAACCATAATACTATCTCTCGAGCGAGCTCAACGCGCAATACTTAAGGTGGCTACGTTTCGTCCCTTCCTATTTCCAACTTCCCTACTTTATAATTCTTGCAAGGTGCTAACCGTCCGCCAGCTTTTTATAATGCACACTGTTCTAAAACAGCACAAAGTGCTTGCTTATGATCATGACGTGACTAACAAAAGACGAAAAGATATTGTTTGTACTGTTTCCTCAACACCGTTTGCTTTTACAAATAGATTTTTTGCCTATATGGGACCCTTGTTATACAATAGAATAAATAAAGTTTATTACATATATAACCTCAATTACTTTGATTGTAAGAAACAAGTTTACAAATGTCTGCAGGAGCTGTCCTATGACGAAACCGAGAACTTGCTTACGGTAGATAAATAGTAAATATATAGTTTTAAATTATTTTTATGTTAAAAAAAAAAAAGTTATATAGTATATCAAAATGTAACACTCTTTTTTTACATGTGTTTATTTAGTTTTAATTTTTATGTAAAGAAATAGTTATATAGATCAAAATGTAAGAATCTTTTATGCATGTATTTATTAATTTACATAATCATGAGTTTTCGCAAACCTAAAGCACAGGCTCAGGCTAGTTTAGGTAAAAGAGAATGAGCAAATTGGTCTATGAGCGGCCAACAACGAAATAGGTATTAAATGAAAGTACTATTACTAAAGACTAACTTTCACTATGTACGTAACATTGCAGCTCATTTAAAAAAAAAAATAGATAGGTATAATAAATGCAAGAAAATGCGCAAACGCATTTTATTAAATACTTATTTTAACATTAGTTTAATATATTCAAAAGTATTTCAAAACGTTATCACCATGCCGGTTACAAGACTCAACCCAAAACGGGTTTACTACCTACTTGGACTACCTGAGTTCGAACGGACCAATCAGCTTTGAGTGCAAACAAAAGAGCCGAGGCTCGGGGTGCGCGTGCGTCACTCCGCGCAGTCCTTCGCTTACCCTTGTGACGTTGTGTACTGTGCGATCATCTACGGATTCTTTATCAAACATTTTGACCTTGGCTACCCATCTGGACACTGTTTCTTCCTAACCTGATAACTTGGCAATTATTTTTGGACTTCTGTACGTTTGTGTTTGTGTACTTGGACTCTGGACTCGTACAAACTCGAACATTGATTGAAAAATGGCAGAAAATCGACCAATGTGTGTTTTGTGCAATCGATCAGTGGTTAACAGAAGAAGATTAGAAATAACCCGTACTCTTTTTGAGGAAAATGCTGCCAACGCTCAATATATTATTGAAGCTATAGCTCCACTGCAAGTAAGTGTTTTTAGACTTCTTTATTGGTTGTTTTTATATGTGTGCCTGCCTATAGCGGCGATGACCTCATCATCTGTCACGATGGGCTTAAAGGTCTCTGCCCACTACATCGCATCATACCATGACCGTACTATGAACAAATCGGGCACAGAAAGCAACACGATACGGTGTACTATGCCCACTAGACCGTATCAAAGTCGTATGTATCGGCTTTAATGACCGGAGCGTCAGCGTATTATCTCTGTACTATCCGCGTGCCATATGCCATATCTGAGCGGGCCCTGTGCGCTGAAAAGAGAAGAGAAGAGTGGCAACGCGTTTATAATGGCCATCTTACGCTGTTATAACCCGGGTGTTCACCGTTTCGCCGCCTGCGCGCACCGGTGTGGCAACGTCGCGTGTCATGCACGGAGCGTATCCCCACCGGCAAAATATTCTCGCCGACAATACTTGCCGCTCCGTGCATTGCACGCGCCGGTGCTGGTCGGTTACGGAACGGGCTAGTGGGCATGGTCTCATACTTTTTCATACAGAGAATATTTTTTTGCCTGACACGTTCATAGCACGGTCATGGTATGATTCGTTGTAGTGGGCAGAGACCTTAAGGCGCTTCACCCACTGCACCGCGCTCCGCGATGGAGCGCGGGATCGCAAAGCGGCGGCGTCACCGCACGCGGACGCGTTGTCGGTGTGTTGCACTACGCGGTTTTTCTATATAAACTGATATACTTGCATACAACGTTAAAATCTGGGATCCCGCGCTACGCGACGGAGCCCGGTGCAGTGGGAGAACCGCCTAAACGCATCGTTGCGTAAAAGTGAGCAGTTGCTTGAAAGTCCCTCTTCCAGCTCCTCTTTAGGGTTACATACGTGATTGTATTTTTATGTACGTCCTTTTTGTGAATTATTTACTTAAGAGTACGATTCTTTGCTAAGGGTAGTTAAGTTATGGTCAAACCAGTTCTTTCATACTCATGGCGCTTATGAGAACCAAGCCAGCGTTATCTAGCTTCGAGACATAATAGAGGCCAACTATTCACAAACAATGCGTATGAGCATGACTCATTCGTCAAGTGGAAAAAGAGTTTGGCATGTTCTTCACTATACAAAACATGATTTGACCGAAACTGTTGTGAGTTTAAAATACTTATATACTATTTTCCTTTTCAGGTTGAATACAACGTTCGAGAATTTATTTGTCGACCATGTTGGCAACGAGCTCAACGGGCTGTGCAGCCTAACGATAACCCTGCCCCGCATGAATGTGTTCTTCAAGTAGAAGAATATTCACGAGTGCCTAGCACCTCAGCGAATTGTATATTTGACAGATGCCGTAGTGTGTCACGCCGTCGCATGCCTGAGAATGTAGGGATTACTCTTCTGTTACATTCTAACTTATTCATACCAGACAGTGCCAGAATATGTGATGCACATTTAACATCGAATGATTGGGAGGAGCTCGTTGATAGTCCAAATCTCAGACATGATTTTAACAGCAATCATTTTGTGCAAATGCTAGAGCTACTGAAAAAAGCTGCTTTAAAAAAAAACATTCTGGATTTTGAAGATATCGAAAATATGGACCCTAATGAAATTCATATTCGATTGGGCGTTAGCAGAGATCAATTCAATTCAATCTTGGAACAAACGCCTTCTTTGTCTGAGTCAAACGCCAAAACAAAACTAGCCATTTATTTAATGAAGTTGCGAACTGGAGATAGCAACGAGAGATTAGCCACGCTCTTTAACACAAGTAGAAGGACACTAGAAAGGCATTTAAAAACCGCGCGTGATGCTATATCTCTGGATTTTAAGCCAAGACACCTAGGATTCGACCATTTGAATAGGAGAATGGTCGCTGACCGCAATCTTGTTGTACCAAATGCCTTATTTGGAAATCCCGATTCGTCTCCAGAAGAGAGGAAGGCACTGACAATTATGGATGGAACATATATTTATATACAGAAGAGTTCCAACTTTTCGTTCCAGCGAGAGACCTACAGTCTACATAAATATGACAATCTGTTAAAACCGTTTTTAATGGTGTGTTCCGATGGGTACATCATTGATGTTTGTGGGCCCTATGCTGCTACCGACTCAGATGCCAGTATTTTGCAAAGAATTATAAATGACGAAGAAGGCACCTTTCACTGGTTTTACCGTGCTGGCGATGTATTCATTTTGGACCGTGGGTTTAGAGACGTCTGTGGTGATTTGGAGCAATATAACTATAGCGCGTATATGCCCGAAACCAAAGACCGCGGTGCAGATCAACTTACCACTGAACAGGCCAATAGAACTAGGCTGGTCACTCTGTGCCGCTGGGTAGTGGAAGTCGTAAATGGCAGGTTCAAGCGAGATTTTAAATTGTTTAGGCAAGACTATTTTAATCGCGCCCTAAGTCACATGTTCGAGGACTTCCAAAACGCAGCGGCACTCATCAATGCATTTCAGACACCAGTGCAAGACAGTATTCATGCCTCAACGTTCGTGAATATAATTAATGAACGGTTTGAAATACCGAACCTCTTAGCGGACTATGTTATCCGTCATAACGTAAATAGACAGAGGGCATCATTTGAAAGGCTCAGCAGCAATCAGCCTATTTTTGAAGACTTCCCGGTTCTTTCTGAAGAAGACCTAATTCTCTTTGCACTTGGCACATACCAAATCAAGTTGGCGCGCAGCTACTACGCTGAACACTTAAATGAAGGCTTGTACATTATCGAAGTATGCCGGGAGCAACAAATAAATCAGCTCAGAGATATTATTGAAGAAGAAGATATCTGGTTATTGCGTGTGCGAATACAATCTAGACATGTAAGGTCCAGAATATATTATTCTTATATTGTAATTAACCGACAAAGACAAAATAGAGAAGCAATTGCTCATTATTATTGCAGTTGTTTGAGTGGAAGGCGCACAATCGGTTGCTGCGCACACGTTATGTGTGTGGTGTGGTACCTGGCATGGGCTAGACATCAAGACGAGGCTATTTTATTACCAGCATCAGAACTCAGTGCTATTATTGTACATTAATACATTTAATGTACAACATTAGGACTTAGTTCTTGTATTAAAGGCATCACCATGACCTCAGTGTCAGCAGCATCATAATTCAGTGCTATTATTGTACATTACATGTATTAATGTACAATAATGTACAGTGTATCCTGATGACGGTAATACAATATCTTCGCCTTGATTTCTATGTACATTAAACGTATGAATGTAAAATATATATATGATTTCTATGTACATTAAACGTATGAATGTAAAATATATATGATTTCTATGTACATTAAACGTATGAATGTAAAAGATATATATGATTTCTATGTACATTAAACGTATGAATGTAAATAGCATCTGATGACGTTAACATTATTCTTATTATTTTTGACGATGATTTGTAATAATAATAAATGTCTTTTAAGAAGTCTATGAGTCATTTTATTTTATTTCCTTATTTTTTAAGACTAAACCTTAGTTGTAATATGCCAAAACACAGGCTGACACAAGTAACAAGTGTCTATCATACTTGCCCTGTTGGCTGAAATATCTAAATTAAAAATGTATTTAATTCCAGTAATAATTACACTACAGATATAAATTTTCTTGAGGGTGATTGTAGGGTGATAATACACCAAAAAACATAAAAACGGTTCCTGGCCGCTGATAGACCAAGCGCCATACTATTTTGCCCATTCTTCTTTTATATACTACCTATTTAAATTTTAAGATTTTTAATGTATGTATACCAAATGTTTGATATTAAATAAATTTTATTATTATTATTTATTTATTAGTACTGGAATTAATCTGGGCGGTAAACGTGTACAAGCTAGTGATGGAGAAATTAGTGTACGGGGAACAGCGTGCAATGTCAATGAAGGATCTTCCGCTGAAGAGAGAATTTACGAGTCTGATTTCATTGTGGAAGACCGTATTGAAGTTAATCGTCCACAAACTGAACAGAAAGAGTGCGACGATATATCATGGAATGCGTTCAGAACCATCCTTTGCGATTCCGAGTTGTACACGACATTTTTGCAATTCAAAATGTCGCCTACAGCAATAGAAATATTTCACGCATATGCGAACAAGGAGGACTCGGAGGAAGATCGTTCAAAGGCACCATATTCTTCGTGTCCAATCACGCAGACGACCACCTCCACGTCGTCCACGACTGTTCCTATAATGGCAACACATGCCGCTGCCAGCGAATCAAAGAAATCAGAAACGAGTGCGGAAATCCCAGACTTAATCGAAGACTTCTTCGGTCTGCAGAATGTACCGGCGAACATTGGCTCAATCTCGCAATCTATCTCGAGACAGGCGAACGGCAAGCAATACATTTTGAAATCGCCGGGAGAATGTGGTCTAAATGTGGTAAAACTAGAGATCTATCCATTCGCCAATATCAGCGGCTTAGACAAGAAAAATTGGTGGAAACACGCGGAAACCAAAATGATCTTCTTGACGACTTCAAATGTAGATCCGGTCCAGATGCAATTGAACAAGATTCAGAACATGGTAATGAAAGGAGTAACTCAGTTAAAAAACGTGACAAAAGAAGTAAAGGAGATAAACTATTGGAATTCTTTTGGCGGTTTCCAACGGCACCAATAAATAAAATAAATAAAAACTTATTCAACAATGGAGTATGGTTTTCGTCGCAGTGGAAATATTTGCCGTTAAATAATACTCATATAAAGTCGGTGCAAAGAATTTTTCAACGTCAATTGTGTGACATGAGTGTTATAGAATTTATTAACAAATTTAAAGAAAGTGAATGTTTATTTTTAATTGCGGTGTCAGGGACGTAAATGACTATTATTATTCCACTGACCAATCTTTGCGTATAGCCATTGATTTACTTATGTTTCAATTTTCTAATAACTCTGAGCGAGTCAGAGAATTTCTGTTTAACTTACTAAGTATACTAGATAGACTTATACCTAAAAAAATTGTATGTTTATATTAAGTCCTCCCAATGCCGGGAAAAATTATCATATACGCAAATAGGGAAGAACAACATCATTGAGCAAAACAACTCGATCGTGGAAAATGTAGTAAAAACCAACTGGTATTTAATGGTGCTGTTTATCATCTTCGTCGTGGTTGTAATAATTTTGTTAATACGATACTTTGATACAATTTCTCCTCAGACTTCGAGCAACGAGGACAGCGACCGCGAAGCCCACGAAGAGATTGGCAAAGGATTAGAAGAATTTCTACAGATGAAGCCATCATCTCAGAATCAACTGCAATCAACAATAAATTTGATAGAAAAAGAACAATGTCAAGACATTGGACCGGAGACGCAAGTTCTAGTGGACGACATGGAGGAAGTAGCTCAGACGAAAGTGACCAAGAAGATTATGAGCCGCAAGCGAAAAGGTATGAAGAAGAATTCGTCTACTCCAGTGAAGAAGAGTGTGAAATCATTGCAGGACCCTCCACCGGACAGTTTTCTGGGAGTACTGGAATTAATCTGGGCGGTAAACGTGTACAAGCTAGTGATGGAGAAATTAGTGTACGGGGAACAGCGTGCAATGTCAATGAAGGATCTTCCGCTGAAGAGAGAATTTACGAGTCTGATTTCATTGTGGAAGACCGTATTGAAGTTAATCGTCCACAAACTGAACAGAAAGAGTGCGACGATATATCATGGAATGCGTTCAGAACCATCCTTTGCGATTCCGAGTTGTACACGACATTTTTGCAATTCAAAATGTCGCCTACAGCAATAGAAATATTTCACGCATATGCGAACAAGGAGGACTCGGAGGAAGATCGTTCAAAGGCACCATATTCTTCGTGTCCAATCACGCAGACGACCACCTCCACGTCGTCCACGACTGTTCCTATAATGGCAACACATGCCGCTGCCAGCGAATCAAAGAAATCAGAAACGAGTGCGGAAATCCCAGACTTAATCGAAGACTTCTTCGGTCTGCAGAATGTACCGGCGAACATTGGCTCAATCTCGCAATCTATCTCGAGACAGGCGAACGGCAAGCAATACATTTTGAAATCGCCGGGAGAATGTGGTCTAAATGTGGTAAAACTAGAGATCTATCCATTCGCCAAAATCAGCGGCTTAGACAAGAAAAATTGGTGGAAACACGCGGAAACCAAAATGATCTTCTTGACGACTTCAAATGTAGATCCGGTCCAGATGCAATTGAACAAGATTCAGAACATGGTAATGAAAGGAGTAACTCAGTTAAAAAACGTGACAAAAGAAGTAAAGGAGATAAACTATTGGAATTCTTTTGGCGGTTTCCAACGGCACCAATAAATAAAATAAATAAAAACTTATTCAACAATGGAGTATGGTTTTCGTCGCAGTGGAAATATTTGCCGTTAAATAATACTCATATAAAGTCGGTGCAAAGAATTTTTCAACGTCAATTGTGTGACATGAGTGTTAAAGAATTTATTAACAAAGGATGATGCAAAATCTTGGTACCCACCACCAATAGCTTAGTGTAGTACGTCATTGGATAGCTCTTTGTGAGCCTAACAATAATTATTATGGCCACTAGTTCCAAATCTTAGTCCGTTCAGAAATAACAGGTACTATAACATGCCAGTTGTAGCAAGAATAGAATAACGTTTTTATTATTATTTCATAATTCACTACCCTTTTGTACATCAATAGGAGTTATGAATCATTTCCTTACCTGCCCGGGAAGGCGGGCAGGGTACCAGCGGCGGGGGACGGGGGGAAGACCGAGCGCACGCGCAAGTGTCGACCGACGCAACGGATAGCTTCAGTCGTTCGTTTGTATTGTGTGTGTGACTGCGCTTCCCCGTCTTCCCGTACTATTCAGCGACTATTTACGACCATAGCATTGTTTTTGGACTCCGATAACCGTTTCTTTACGTTGACCCCGGCTTTCTCTTGGACTTTGGTGATACTTCTAACGAACTGTGAAGTGCTTTTCGAACTACTGTGAAAAAAATGGAACCTGCTCGCAACTGTGTGATGTGTCGTAGAGGGTTCTACCGCGGAAGATATCAGCGTCATCTTCTGACTGATGATCTCCCAAGACTACAACCAGAATTAGCAGCTTATATTCAAGACAATGGAGTCTTGGAGGTAAGATCATATTTTAATTACAATTAAAAGGTACCTTAGGTCTAAATGGTTGGGTCATATGTTATCATTTATGATTGATTACACTAACTAATCATTTATTCACTTACTCGTTGCGTAAACACGCACGTGGTCATTTTATGCTTAACTATATACCCATTATTTTGACTATTGTTATTTTTATGTTTACGTATTGGCTATTTTAAGAGGTGAACCGGTTGGTAAAATATATTGTTTATTGTTTCAGGTAGTATTTGACAATACGCGAAGTTTATGCCATCGATGTTGGCAAAGGGCTGAAAATGCTATCAGACCGCCTCCTATCCAAGAAGTACCCCAGGAACCACAACAACAAAATGTGGATGCTATTCATGTTCCCGAGTATTCAAGAGCACCAAACACACCGAGGCACTGTATATTTCACAACTGTCAAAACACAACTCGTTACAGGATCCCGAAAGTTGTAAAGATACATACATTTTGTGAGTATAGGATTTACATTCCCGACGGTGCAAGAGTGTGTCAAGAGCACCTCCAAAATAATAATTGGGCTGAACTACCCCAGAATTGTCTCGTGACTCATGACTTTAATGCAGCGCAGTTTAGTCACATTTGTGACATGATGAGAAATGCTTTGCAACACGGTTCTAGGTTGGATTTTAATGCCAGAGGTGCGTTATCCGATGAAGAGATGCATTTTTGGACCGGACGAAATAACGAACAATTCGATTCCATATTAGAGCAAACACCCTCACTAATCCAAGGATGCAGAAATCCTAGAACTGCACTGGGTATATATCTGACAAAACTGCGAACCGGTGATTCCAATCAAAGGCTTGCAAGTTTATTTAATATGACAAGACAAAACCTAGAGCGGCTAATAAAAAAAGCACGAGATTGTCTTACCGAGGAATATGTAGTTCTTCATCTAGGAATGGACCACGTTACAAGAAATAACATCAAAGAAAGGAACCTTACTATACCAAGAGCAATATATGGAGACGATGAAAACTCGAAGGCAATTATAATATGCGACGGAACATACATTTATATTCATAAAAGTGCCAACTTCCTGTTTCAGCGACAGTCATATAGCTTACACAAGTTTCAAAATCTGTTAAAGCCTTTCTTGATAGTATGCACAGATGGATACATCATTGATGTAAAGGGACCATACGCAGCCACGAAGACAGATGCTAACATTATGAGCAGCATTATGAACAACAATGAAAATCCGATTCATATTTTGTTGGAACCTAACGATGTATTTATATTGGATCGCGGATTTAGAGATAGCCTTGGTAACATAGAAGCTTGTGGCTATGAATACCATGTTCCACCATCAAAGGACAGAGTAGAATCTCAACTGACTACCGAACAAGCTAACGAATCTCGAATGGTTACCATGTGCCGGTGGGTAGTGGAAGTGGTTAACGGCAGATTCAAGCGAGATTTCAAACTGTTACGCCAAAAATATTTCAATAAGGCATTGCGAAGTATGTTCAATGATTTTAAAATAGCTGCCGCTATTTTGAACCATTTCCATCAACCAATCGTAGACAACCAATACGCCGATATGATTATAGAACAAATAAGATTGAAGTTAGATACGCCTAATATTTTATATAATTATGTCGAAAGGAAAAGATTAAATCAAAGAAGAGCTGATTTTGTGAGGTTAGAAGCTAATGATGTAGAATTCCCAAGATACACTGAAGAGGAAGTTATTTTATTGGCGTTAGGGACATATCAAATAAAGCTTGCGAGATCTTACTGCAGTGAGCATCTACAGAATGGAATATACACAATAGAGATTCATAGACAAAATGCACTTGAAGATTTGCCTGACTATGGTATAAATGAAAATTCTTCGCTCATGCGCGGTCGTATCCAATCTCGACATATTCGAGCAAGAATATATTATTGTTACATTTTAATCAACAATAATAACAATACCATCTCTGAATACTACTGTACATGCCTGACTGGGCGACGTACTGTAGGTACCTGTGCTCACATCGTGTCCATCGTGTGGTACCTAGGATACGCCAGGCACGAGGGATTTGTAGCCCCTGCCTTATTCCTTAATGATGTCTTACTAGATGAGGATCTGTAATATTTTATTTCATTTTGTTATCATTAATTATTTCGTTTTCATTTGTTTTGTTTCATATTGAAAGCATTTTATTTCATTTGTAATCATTGCATATTGTAAACTTACTTATTAAGCTTCGTTGCGGCTGTTGCTTCTTTTGTACATAATCAATGGTAAAAAGGAAACGTACAAAGGAAATCATAATCGTATTTTATTTCATTTTCTTAAGGTTTATTTTCATTTTTTATTAAAGGAAAATCCATATTACCCTGATATTATATTAGGCTGGCAATCAGATCTGACTATAAATCAAGACAGGCGCCATACTTATTCATATTCTATAAGATAATACCTTTTCAATGATATATCACACATCACTATTGGAGCGGGTACCAGATTTCATACAATCTCTTGCATCATCCTTTAAAGAAAGTGAATGTTTATTTTTTAATTGCGGTGTCAGGGACGTAAATGACTATTATTATTCCACTGACCAATCTTTGCGTATAGCCATTGATTTACTTATGTTTCAATTTTCTAATAACTCTGAGCGAGTCAGAGAATTTCTGTTTAACTTACTAAGTATACTAGATAGACTTATACCTAAAAAAAATTGTATGTTTATATTAAGTCCTCCCAATGCCGGGAAAAATTATCATATACGCAAATAGGGAAGAACAACATCATTGAGCAAAACAACTCGATCGTGGAAAATGTAGTAAAAACCAACTGGTATTTAATGGTGCTGTTTATCATATTCGTCGTGGTTGTAATAATTTTGTTAATACGATACTTTGATACAATTTCTCCTCAGACTTCGAGCAACGAGGACAGCGACCGCGAAGCCCACGAAGAGATTGGCAAAGGATTAGAAGAATTTCTACAGATGAAGCCATCATCTCAGAATCAACTGCAATCAACAATAAATTTGATAGAAAAAGAACAATGTCAAGGCATTGGACCGGAGACGCAAGTTCTAGTGGACGACATGGAGGAAGTAGCTCAGACGAAAGTGACCAAGAAGATTATGAGCCGCAAGCGAAAAGGTATGAAGAAGAATTCGTCTACTCCAGTGAAGAAGAGTGTGAAATCATTGCAGGACCCTCCACCGGACAGTTTTCTGGGAGTACTGGAATTAATCTGGGCGGTAAACGTGTACAAGCTAGTGATGGAGAAATTAGTGTACGGGGAACAGCGTGCAATGTCAATGAAGGATCTTCCGCTGAAGAGAGAATTTACGAGTCTGATTTCATTGTGGAAGACCGTATTGAAGTTAATCGTCCACAAACTGAGACAGAAAGAGTGCGACGATATATCATGGAATGCGTTCAGAACCATCCTTTGCGATTCCGAGTTGTACACGACATTTTTGCAATTCAAAATGTCGCCTACAGCAATAGAAATATTTCACGCATATGCGAACAAGGAGGACTCGGAGGAAGATCGTTCAAAAGCACCATATTCTTCGTGTCCAATCACGCAGACGACCACCTCCACGTCGTCCACGACTGTTCCTATAATGGCAACACATGCCGCTGCCAGCGAATCAAAGAAATCAGAAACGAGTGCGGAAATCCCAGACTTAATCGAAGACTTCTTCGGTCTGCAGAATGTACCGGCGAACATTGGCTCAATCTCGCAATCTATCTCGAGACAGGCGAACGGCAAGCAATACATTTTGAAATCGCCGGGAGAATGTGGTCTAAATGTGGTAAAACTAGAGATCTATCCATTCGCCAAAATCAGCGGCTTAGACAAGAAAAATTGGTGGAAACACGCGGAAACCAAAATGATCTTCTTGACGACTTCAAATGTAGATCCGGTCCAGATGCAATTGAACAAGATTCAGAACATGGTAATGAAAGGAGTAACTCAGTTAAAAAACGTGACAAAAGAAGTAAAGGAGATAAACTATTGGAATTCTTTTGGCGGTTTCCAACGGCACCAATAAATAAAATAAATAAAAACTTATTCAACAATGGAGTATGGTTTTCGTCGCAGTGGAAATATTTGCCGTTAAATAATACTCATATAAAGTCGGTGCAAAGAATTTTTCAACGTCAATTGTGTGACATGAGTGTTATAGAATTTATTAACAAATTTAAAGAAAGTGAATGTTTATTTTTTAATTGCGGTGTCAGGGACGTAAATAAATGACTATTATTATTCCACTGACCAATCTTTGCGTATAGCCATTGATTTACTTATGTTTCAATTTTCTAATAACTCTGAGCGAGTCAGAGAATTTCTGTTTAACTTACTAAGTATACTAGATAGACTTATACCTAAAAAAAATTGTATGTTTATATTAAGTCCTCCCAATGCCGGGAAAAATTATCATATACGCAAATAGGGAAGAACAACATCATTGAGCAAAACAACTCGATCGTGGAAAATGTAGTAAAAACCAACTGGTATTTAATGGTGCTGTTTATCATATTCGTCGTGGTTGTAATAATTTTGTTAATACGATACTTTGATACAATTTCTCCTCAGACTTCGAGCAACGAGGACAGCGACCGCGAAGCCCACGAAGAGATTGGCAAAGGATTAGAAGAATTTCTACAGATGAAGCCATCATCTCAGAATCAACTGCAATCAACAATAAATTTGATAGAAAAAGAACAATGTCAAGACATTGGACCGGAGACGCAAGTTCTAGTGGACGACATGGAGGAAGTAGCTCAGACGAAAGTGACCAAGAAGATTATGAGCCGCAAGCGAAAAGGTATGAAGAAGAATTCGTCTACTCCAGTGAAGAAGAGTGTGAAATCATTGCAGGACCCTCCACCGGACAGTTTTCTGGGAGTACTGGAATTAATCTGGGCGGTAAACGTGTACAAGCTAGTGATGGAGAAATTAGTGTACGGGGAACAGCGTGCAATGTCAATGAAGGATCTTCCGCTGAAGAGAGAATTTACGAGTCTGATTTCATTGTGGAAGACCGTATTGAAGTTAATCGTCCACAAACTGAGACAGAAAGAGTGCGACGATATATCATGGAATGCGTTCAGAACCATCCTTTGCGATTCCGAGTTGTACACGACATTTTTGCAATTCAAAATGTCGCCTACAGCAATAGAAATATTTCACGCATATGCGAACAAGGAGGACTCGGAGGAAGATCGTTCAAAGGCACCATATTCTTCGTGTCCAATCACGCAGACGACCACCTCCACGTCGTCCACGACTGTTCCTATAATGGCAACACATGCCGCTGCCAGCGAATCAAAGAAATCAGAAACGAGTGCGGAAATCCCAGACTTAATCGAAGACTTCTTCGGTCTGCAGAATGTACCGGCGAACATTGGCTCAATCTCGCAATCTATCTCGAGACAGGCGAACGGCAAGCAATACATTTTGAAATCGCCGGGAGAATGTGGTCTAAATGTGGTAAAACTAGAGATCTATCCATTCGCCAAAATCAGCGGCTTAGACAAGAAAAATTGGTGGAAACACGCGGAAACCAAAATGATCTTCTTGACGACTTCAAATGTAGATCCGGTCCAGATGCAATTGAACAAGATTCAGAACATGGTAATGAAAGGAGTAACTCAGTTAAAAAACGTGACAAAAGAAGTAAAGGAGATAAACTATTGGAATTCTTTTGGCGGTTTCCAACGGCACCAATAAATAAAATAAATAAAAACTTATTCAACAATGGAGTATGGTTTTCGTCGCAGTGGAAATATTTGCCGTTAAATAATACTCATATAAAGTCGGTGCAAAGAATTTTTCAACGTCAATTGTGTGACATGAGTGTTATAGAATTTATTAACAAATTTAAAGAAAGTGAATGTTTATTTTTTAATTGCGGTGTCAGGGACGTAAATAAATGACTATTATTATTCCACTGACCAATCTTTGCGTATAGCCATTGATTTACTTATGTTTCAATTTTCTAATAACTCTGAGCGAGTCAGAGAATTTCTGTTTAACTTACTAAGTATACTAGATAGACTTATACCTAAAAAAAATTGTATGTTTATATTAAGTCCTCCCAATGCCGGGAAAAATTATCATATACGCAAATAGGGAAGAACAACATCATTGAGCAAAACAACTCGATCGTGGAAAATGTAGTAAAAACCAACTGGTATTTAATGGTGCTGTTTATCATATTCGTCGTGGTTGTAATAATTTTGTTAATACGATACTTTGATACAATTTCTCCTCAGACTTCGAGCAACGAGGACAGCGACCGCGAAGCCCACGAAGAGATTGGCAAAGGATTAGAAGAATTTCTACAGATGAAGCCATCATCTCAGAATCAACTGCAATCAACAATAAATTTGATAGAAAAAGAACAATGTCAAGACATTGGACCGGAGACGCAAGTTCTAGTGGACGACATGGAGGAAGTAGCTCAGACGAAAGTGACCAAGAAGATTATGAGCCGCAAGCGAAAAGGTATGAAGAAGAATTCGTCTACTCCAGTGAAGAAGAGTGTGAAATCATTGCAGGACCCTCCACCGGACAGTTTTCTGGGAGTACTGGAATTAATCTGGGCGGTAAACGTGTACAAGCTAGTGATGGAGAAATTAGTGTACGGGGAACAGCGTGCAATGTCAATGAAGGATCTTCCGCTGAAGAGAGAATTTACGAGTCTGATTTCATTGTGGAAGACCGTATTGAAGTTAATCGTCCACAAACTGAGACAGAAAGAGTGCGACGATATATCATGGAATGCGTTCAGAACCATCCTTTGCGATTCCGAGTTGTACACGACATTTTTGCAATTCAAAATGTCGCCTACAGCAATAGAAATATTTCACGCATATGCGAACAAGGAGGACTCGGAGGAAGATCGTTCAAAGGCACCATATTCTTCGTGTCCAATCACGCAGACGACCACCTCCACGTCGTCCACGACTGTTCCTATAATGGCAACACATGCCGCTGCCAGCGAATCAAAGAAATCAGAAACGAGTGCGGAAATCCCAGACTTAATCGAAGACTTCTTCGGTCTGCAGAATGTACCGGCGAACATTGGCTCAATCTCGCAATCTATCTCGAGACAGGCGAACGGCAAGCAATACATTTTGAAATCGCCGGGAGAATGTGGTCTAAATGTGGTAAAACTAGAGATCTATCCATTCGCCAAAATCAGCGGCTTAGACAAGAAAAATTGGTGGAAACACGCGGAAACCAAAATGATCTTCTTGACGACTTCAAATGTAGATCCGGTCCAGATGCAATTGAACAAGATTCAGAACATGGTAATGAAAGGAGTAACTCAGTTAAAAAACGTGACAAAAGAAGTAAAGGAGATAAACTATTGGAATTCTTTTGGCGGTTTCCAACGGCACCAATAAATAAAATAAATAAAAACTTATTCAACAATGGAGTATGGTTTTCGTCGCAGTGGAAATATTTGCCGTTAAATAATACTCATATAAAGTCGGTGCAAAGAATTTTTCAACGTCAATTGTGTGACATGAGTGTTATAGAATTTATTAACAAATTTAAAGAAAGTGAATGTTTATTTTTTAATTGCGGTGTCAGGGACGTAAATGACTATTATTATTCCACTGACCAATCTTTGCGTATAGCCATTGATTTACTTATGTTTCAATTTTCTAATAACTCTGAGCGAGTCAGAGAATTTCTGTTTAACTTACTAAGTATACTAGATAGACTTATACCTAAAAAAAATTGTATGTTTATATTAAGTCCTCCCAATGCCGGGAAAAATTATCATATACGCAAATAGGGAAGAACAACATCATTGAGCAAAACAACTCGATCGTGGAAAATGTAGTAAAAACCAACTGGTATTTAATGGTGCTGTTTATCATATTCGTCGTGGTTGTAATAATTTTGTTAATACGATACTTTGATACAATTTCTCCTCAGACTTCGAGCAACGAGGACAGCGACCGCGAAGCCCACGAAGAGATTGGCAAAGGATTAGAAGAATTTCTACAGATGAAGCCATCATCTCAGAATCAACTGCAATCAACAATAAATTTGATAGAAAAAGAACAATGTCAAGACATTGGACCGGAGACGCAAGTTCTAGTGGACGACATGGAGGAAGTAGCTCAGACGAAAGTGACCAAGAAGATTATGAGCCGCAAGCGAAAAGGTATGAAGAAGAATTCGTCTACTCCAGTGAAGAAGAGTGTGAAATCATTGCAGGACCCTCCACCGGACAGTTTTCTGGGAGTACTGGAATTAATCTGGGCGGTAAACGTGTACAAGCTAGTGATGGAGAAATTAGTGTACGGGGAACAGCGTGCAATGTCAATGAAGGATCTTCCGCTGAAGAGAGAATTTACGAGTCTGATTTCATTGTGGAAGACCGTATTGAAGTTAATCGTCCACAAACTGAGACAGAAAGAGTGCGACGATATATCATGGAATGCGTTCAGAACCATCCTTTGCGATTCCGAGTTGTACACGACATTTTTGCAATTCAAAATGTCGCCTACAGCAATAGAAATATTTCACGCATATGCGAACAAGGAGGACTCGGAGGAAGATCGTTCAAAGGCACCATATTCTTCGTGTCCAATCACGCAGACGACCACCTCCACGTCGTCCACGACTGTTCCTATAATGGCAACACATGCCGCTGCCAGCGAATCAAAGAAATCAGAAACGAGTGCGGAAATCCCAGACTTAATCGAAGACTTCTTCGGTCTGCAGAATGTACCGGCGAACATTGGCTCAATCTCGCAATCTATCTCGAGACAGGCGAACGGCAAGCAATACATTTTGAAATCGCCGGGAGAATGTGGTCTAAATGTGGTAAAACTAGAGATCTATCCATTCGCCAAAATCAGCGGCTTAGACAAGAAAAATTGGTGGAAACACGCGGAAACCAAAATGATCTTCTTGACGACTTCAAATGTAGATCCGGTCCAGATGCAATTGAACAAGATTCAGAACATGGTAATGAAAGGAGTAACTCAGTTAAAAAACGTGACAAAAGAAGTAAAGGAGATAAACTATTGGAATTCTTTTGGCGGTTTCCAACGGCACCAATAAATAAAATAAATAAAAACTTATTCAACAATGGAGTATGGTTTTCGTCGCAGTGGAAATATTTGCCGTTAAATAATACTCATATAAAGTCGGTGCAAAGAATTTTTCAACGTCAATTGTGTGACATGAGTGTTATAGAATTTATTAACAAATTTAAAGAAAGTGAATGTTTATTTTTTAATTGCGGTGTCAGGGACGTAAATAAATGACTATTATTATTCCACTGACCAATCTTTGCGTATAGCCATTGATTTACTTATGTTTCAATTTTCTAATAACTCTGAGCGAGTCAGAGAATTTCTGTTTAACTTACTAAGTATACTAGATAGACTTATACCTAAAAAAAATTGTATGTTTATATTAAGTCCTCCCAATGCCGGGAAAAATTATCATATACGCAAATAGGGAAGAACAACATCATTGAGCAAAACAACTCGATCGTGGAAAATGTAGTAAAAACCAACTGGTATTTAATGGTGCTGTTTATCATATTCGTCGTGGTTGTAATAATTTTGTTAATACGATACTTTGATACAATTTCTCCTCAGACTTCGAGCAACGAGGACAGCGACCGCGAAGCCCACGAAGAGATTGGCAAAGGATTAGAAGAATTTCTACAGATGAAGCCATCATCTCAGAATCAACTGCAATCAACAATAAATTTGATAGAAAAAGAACAATGTCAAGACATTGGACCGGAGACGCAAGTTCTAGTGGACGACATGGAGGAAGTAGCTCAGACGAAAGTGACCAAGAAGATTATGAGCCGCAAGCGAAAAGGTATGAAGAAGAATTCGTCTACTCCAGTGAAGAAGAGTGTGAAATCATTGCAGGACCCTCCACCGGACAGTTTTCTGGGAGTACTGGAATTAATCTGGGCGGTAAACGTGTACAAGCTAGTGATGGAGAAATTAGTGTACGGGGAACAGCGTGCAATGTCAATGAAGGATCTTCCGCTGAAGAGAGAATTTACGAGTCTGATTTCATTGTGGAAGACCGTATTGAAGTTAATCGTCCACAAACTGAGACAGAAAGAGTGCGACGATATATCATGGAATGCGTTCAGAACCATCCTTTGCGATTCCGAGTTGTACACGACATTTTTGCAATTCAAAATGTCGCCTACAGCAATAGAAATATTTCACGCATATGCGAACAAGGAGGACTCGGAGGAAGATCGTTCAAAGGCACCATATTCTTCGTGTCCAATCACGCAGACGACCACCTCCACGTCGTCCACGACTGTTCCTATAATGGCAACACATGCCGCTGCCAGCGAATCAAAGAAATCAGAAACGAGTGCGGAAATCCCAGACTTAATCGAAGACTTCTTCGGTCTGCAGAATGTACCGGCGAACATTGGCTCAATCTCGCAATCTATCTCGAGACAGGCGAACGGCAAGCAATACATTTTGAAATCGCCGGGAGAATGTGGTCTAAATGTGGTAAAACTAGAGATCTATCCATTCGCCAAAATCAGCGGCTTAGACAAGAAAAATTGGTGGAAACACGCGGAAACCAAAATGATCTTCTTGACGACTTCAAATGTAGATCCGGTCCAGATGCAATTGAACAAGATTCAGAACATGGTAATGAAAGGAGTAACTCAGTTAAAAAACGTGACAAAAGAAGTAAAGGAGATAAACTATTGGAATTCTTTTGGCGGTTTCCAACGGCACCAATAAATAAAATAAATAAAAACTTATTCAACAATGGAGTATGGTTTTCGTCGCAGTGGAAATATTTGCCGTTAAATAATACTCATATAAAGTCGGTGCAAAGAATTTTTCAACGTCAATTGTGTGACATGAGTGTTATAGAATTTATTAACAAATTTAAAGAAAGTGAATGTTTATTTTTTAATTGCGGTGTCAGGGACGTAAATGACTATTATTATTCCACTGACCAATCTTTGCGTATAGCCATTGATTTACTTATTTTTCAATTTTCTAATAACTCTGAGCGAGTCAGAGAATTTCTGTTTAACTTACTAAGTATACTAGATAGACTTATACCTAAAAAAATTGTATGTTTATATTAAGTCCTCCCAATGCCGGGAAAAATTATCATATACGCAAATAGGGAAGAACAACATCATTGAGCAAAACAACTCGATCGTGGAAAATGTAGTAAAAACCAACTGGTATTTAATGGTGCTGTTTATCATATTCGTCGTGGTTGTAATAATTTTGTTAATACGATACTTTGATACAATTTCTCCTCAGACTTCGAGCAACGAGGACAGCGACCGCGAAGCCCACGAAGAGATTGGCAAAGGATTAGAAGAATTTCTACAGATGAAGCCATCATCTCAGAATCAACTGCAATCAACAATAAATTTGATAGAAAAAGAACAATGTCAAGACATTGGACCGGAGACGCAAGTTCTAGTGGACGACATGGAGGAAGTAGCTCAGACGAAAGTGACCAAGAAGATTATGAGCCGCAAGCGAAAAGGTATGAAGAAGAATTCGTCTACTCCAGTGAAGAAGAGTGTGAAATCATTGCAGGACCCTCCACCGGACAGTTTTCTGGGAGTACTGGAATTAATCTGGGCGGTAAACGTGTACAAGCTAGTGATGGAGAAATTAGTGTACGGGGAACAGCGTGCAATGTCAATGAAGGATCTTCCGCTGAAGAGAGAATTTACGAGTCTGATTTCATTGTGGAAGACCGTATTGAAGTTAATCGTCCACAAACTGAGACAGAAAGAGTGCGACGATATATCATGGAATGCGTTCAGAACCATCCTTTGCGATTCCGAGTTGTACACGACATTTTTGCAATTCAAAATGTCGCCTACAGCAATAGAAATATTTCACGCATATGCGAACAAGGAGGACTCGGAGGAAGATCGTTCAAAGGCACCATATTCTTCGTGTCCAATCACGCAGACGACCACCTCCACGTCGTCCACGACTGTTCCTATAATGGCAACACATGCCGCTGCCAGCGAATCAAAGAAATCAGAAACGAGTGCGGAAATCCCAGACTTAATCGAAGACTTCTTCGGTCTGCAGAATGTACCGGCGAACATTGGCTCAATCTCGCAATCTATCTCGAGACAGGCGAACGGCAAGCAATACATTTTGAAATCGCCGGGAGAATGTGGTCTAAATGTGGTAAAACTAGAGATCTATCCATTCGCCAAAATCAGCGGCTTAGACAAGAAAAATTGGTGGAAACACGCGGAAACCAAAATGATCTTCTTGACGACTTCAAATGTAGATCCGGTCCAGATGCAATTGAACAAGATTCAGAACATGGTAATGAAAGGAGTAACTCAGTTAAAAAACGTGACAAAAGAAGTAAAGGAGATAAACTATTGGAATTCTTTTGGCGGTTTCCAACGGCACCAATAAATAAAATAAATAAAAACTTATTCAACAATGGAGTATGGTTTTCGTCGCAGTGGAAATATTTGCCGTTAAATAATACTCATATAAAGTCGGTGCAAAGAATTTTTCAACGTCAATTGTGTGACATGAGTGTTATAGAATTTATTAACAAATTTAAAGAAAGTGAATGTTTATTTTTTAATTGCGGTGTCAGGGACGTAAATAAATGACTATTATTATTCCACTGACCAATCTTTGCGTATAGCCATTGATTTACTTATGTTTCAATTTTCTAATAACTCTGAGCGAGTCAGAGAATTTCTGTTTAACTTACTAAGTATACTAGATAGACTTATACCTAAAAAAATTGTATGTTTATATTAAGTCCTCCCAATGCCGGGAAAAATTATCATATACGCAAATAGGGAAGAACAACATCATTGAGCAAAACAACTCGATCGTGGAAAATGTAGTAAAAACCAACTGGTATTTAATGGTGCTGTTTATCATATTCGTCGTGGTTGTAATAATTTTGTTAATACGATACTTTGATACAATTTCTCCTCAGACTTCGAGCAACGAGGACAGCGACCGCGAAGCCCACGAAGAGATTGGCAAAGGATTAGAAGAATTTCTACAGATGAAGCCATCATCTCAGAATCAACTGCAATCAACAATAAATTTGATAGAAAAAGAACAATGTCAAGACATTGGACCGGAGACGCAAGTTCTAGTGGACGACATGGAGGAAGTAGCTCAGACGAAAGTGACCAAGAAGATTATGAGCCGCAAGCGAAAAGGTATGAAGAAGAATTCGTCTACTCCAGTGAAGAAGAGTGTGAAATCATTGCAGGACCCTCCACCGGACAGTTTTCTGGGAGTACTGGAATTAATCTGGGCGGTAAACGTGTACAAGCTAGTGATGGAGAAATTAGTGTACGGGGAACAGCGTGCAATGTCAATGAAGGATCTTCCGCTGAAGAGAGAATTTACGAGTCTGATTTCATTGTGGAAGACCGTATTGAAGTTAATCGTCCACAAACTGAGACAGAAAGAGTGCGACGATATATCATGGAATGCGTTCAGAACCATCCTTTGCGATTCCGAGTTGTACACGACATTTTTGCAATTCAAAATGTCGCCTACAGCAATAGAAATATTTCACGCATATGCGAACAAGGAGGACTCGGAGGAAGATCGTTCAAAGGCACCATATTCTTCGTGTCCAATCACGCAGACGACCACCTCCACGTCGTCCACGACTGTTCCTATAATGGCAACACATGCCGCTGCCAGCGAATCAAAGAAATCAGAAACGAGTGCGGAAATCCCAGACTTAATCGAAGACTTCTTCGGTCTGCAGAATGTACCGGCGAACATTGGCTCAATCTCGCAATCTATCTCGAGACAGGCGAACGGCAAGCAATACATTTTGAAATCGCCGGGAGAATGTGGTCTAAATGTGGTAAAACTAGAGATCTATCCATTCGCCAAAATCAGCGGCTTAGACAAGAAAAATTGGTGGAAACACGCGGAAACCAAAATGATCTTCTTGACGACTTCAAATGTAGATCCGGTCCAGATGCAATTGAACAAGATTCAGAACATGGTAATGAAAGGAGTAACTCAGTTAAAAAACGTGACAAAAGAAGTAAAGGAGATAAAACTATTGGAATTCTTTTGGCGGTTTCCAACGGCACCAATAAATAAAATAAATAAAAACTTATTCAACAATGGAGTATGGTTTTCGTCGCAGTGGAAATATTTGCCGTTAAATAATACTCATATAAAGTCGGTGCAAAGAATTTTTCAACGTCAATTGTGTTATAGAATTTATATTCTCCCAGACGATCTCCCAGGCCGATGGCAACTCCGATACTTACAAGGTTTTAAAACCAATTAATGAAAAAATCGCCTTGAGACAGTTTGCAGACGGCCTGCGAGATCGTAGGATAGGTACAATTGTTGCAGCACGTGACTATACCGCCCTTAAGGATGCGATTCAGGGGGCTCAGGACGAAGAAATCTCCACCTCAGGGGTTTCATCAGAGATATTAGGTATGTACAAGTATTCAGGTCGTAACAATCGATTTACGAGACCCTTCAGGTCTCAGAGGAGTTCTTACAGGGGACCTCAAGGACGTAACAACTACTCAAGAGGTTGGAACCCAAACTTTAATAGAAATCAGCAGCCATCTCGACCTTCGACCCAGAGGTATAATGGCAGAAATTTTATATCTAGAGGTAGGTATCAAACTGGTAGCAACAGGAATGTTACCTCGCATAGAAACATAAACACCCGATCATGTCACACACGACACACTGGAGCAGCCTAATACGGAATCATTAAATCATTTTTTTCGTCACTGACTATATATGTACTTGCAACAGCCTAAATAAGGTTCAATTAAATATAGGCTATCATAAATATCACTGGTTACTCGATACAGGCGCATCTATCTGTGCAATAAAGTATGACCGGTTGGTATGTTTACAAATTCCTTTCCATAATAAGAAGTTAGTCGTCAAAGGTATAGGTGGAGACGTGACTTCAGAGGGATATGTTTATTTAAAATTAAATTATAACGGAGAGGAATTCGAGCATAAATTTTTTGTTTTCAAAACATTACCGTGTAAAACTGATGGTATTTTAGGTCAAGATTTTCTGAAAAAATATGGTGCGATCTTAAATTACGAGCAAAACACTTTACACTTATGGACAAATACGAATAGATATGTTGAGCTGGTACTTGATTATTTTTCGTCTAGTAGTAAATCTTATTTAACAATTCCGTCACGTAGCGAATCTATTCATTTCATCAAAACAAATGCTATAGAAGATTGTGTTATAGAATCTCAAGAGTTAGGTGAAGGTATATTTTTAGCCAACATGCTTTCAAGGCCAATAAATGGGAAGATCCCCATTAAAATTCTAAATACGCGAAATCAAGACGTAATATTGAATTATTTTCAGGTTAATACTACAAAATTAAGTGATTTTTATATTTGTAATTTCAGTGATCCCACTATGAACTCAGAAAGGGTAAAAAATTTATTTTCGCATTTACATTTAAAAAATATGAATGATGAGGAACAAAAGTCAATTGAAAATATTTGTGCAAAGTTTCCCGATATATTTTATTTACCGGGCGATAAGTTAACGACTTCTTCACTATATGAACACTCTATTATAAAGAATTAGTTTACGCCAAGGATATCAGAAACATAGCGGAACTACGAACAAAACTAAGACAAGCAGAAGAAACAATAAAAAGCAACAGGGTAGCGTTCTTACGACTAAAAGAATTTTTTTTAAGGCGATGTAGAATTTGTATCGAGCAGGAAGGGCGACATTTCGAAAACTTTTTGTGATTTAATAATAAACAATCAATAATAACATTTTTTTAGTTTTATTCGGCCCAATCTTTTAATTAAGTTTTTTCGACTTACTGTGTTTCAAACATTTTTTCAAGTATGAAGTCGTGGAGATAGCTCAATCAAATTTACATGGCAAAAAGCTGACGAAATTGGCAAGTTTTTAAAAATAATTTTGGAGACATTTTTGGGATGTTTTTTTTTTAAATCGTTTCAAAAGAGATCTTTAATTTAAACATTTTAACAAACTTAGGATTCAACATTTTTTTAATGGCTTAATAGTAGCATATCGGCTCACAATTGCTTTTGTTTTTGCAAGTGCTACTGTTCACCTATTCCAGAAAAAAAAAATTAAGCTTGTATCTCAACAATTGATGTCTCTGTGACCAATAATGTTAAATAAGCCAAGGTTTAACAAAAAAATATGAAAAAAAATCATATCTCGAAAACTACAAAAAGTCGCGGAACATACATGGGGGTAATTCGGGTACCCCTAGGGGTATTCTGTCCTTGGACTTCCGCTTGACACTATTTCTTGGGACATCCTGTATATTCACTATGGGTGCGCCCACCACCGGGCCCTACACCCTCCACTGACCCTCCGATCTGATAACTCATAACTGCGAAAACAGGCACTTGCACTAACTACAATCGCCACGAGAAACCAGACCCGAGCACCTAGCATGCAAGACAATACATTGCACTATTCCGAAATCAAAAACTAGATAAATAATCTATCTACGTATATTTAGGTGGATCGCGACGTGTCAAAGGGAAAATTTTAGGAGTAGGTCAGAGTTACCTGTGTGTTTTCTCTTCTTTCTTCTTCCGCACGGAATTTATCGTAGGGTATTTATCCACTTTTAGGGTAAGGGCACTATGATTGGGTAGGTCAGTTTGTCACACACAAAAATTCACTTGTTGAGCGAGAGGTCAGTACCGCGTTGATTGGACAACTGTCAGATAAAAAAACTTAGCGCCGACGGCGCTCGCGGCGAGAAAAGAGACAAAACGATTAGAAGAGGGAGAAACAAATTATAGTTTTAACTAAATTCATTAAACCTAATCTTTTAAAATATAATTTTGTTTAAATTTTCACACCTCTGTGAAACCCTGCAGTTGCACTGATGGCTTACTGCATTCTTAACGCGAACGAACTAGTCGCCACTACGATTTTCAAAGATTCCTCTCGATGTCTCTGGTATGCCAAAATCAAATCCTGGTTTCTCCATGATGGTACCACCATTGGGATATCTTTTTTCCAACAAAAAATAATTTAGTTGATAAAAGACGAAGTTATCCGCGAACACAGATAAACACAAAATAATATTATTATTATTTATGGCTTCGACAGTATTAACAATCCTGTTGGTAAGGTAAATTAAACGACCTAGTCTAGAGAATTTAAAATATACTTCGAGAATTAAGTAAATTGCAAAAACAAATACTATCGCAAAAATTGCGAGTGTGCGAGTGCGCGAGGCGAAAGCACATACAAGACACGCTTACAATTTTCGCGTTTGCATTGCTATGCTTTTGCAAGTTACGTTATCAGTCTACGATAATACGTTTCCTTTGACGATGAAGATGAAAAGAGCTAAGAAAACCAAAGACATTGAAAATGGACAGTCCATCAGACTGAAGACTATGCCGGCATCAATCTGAAGAATGTAGCGGTGCCACCTATCGAACGCTGTCTTGCTGGATTGAACCACAGTCCAATCCTAGAATGCTATATCAAAGTTTCTCACAACGATTGGAATACATGGGGCAAACAATAGCTAGTGGCCGCTTCATTTTCACCAACCAACCCCACACTGGTGACGCCTGTGAACTGTGATACGGCGCAGAGATACCCTAAGTGGGTTAATGCCTAGGGCTGCCCCTCTGATGGTTTACAATGTCACAAATTCATTATAGGCATCATGCCAACTATAATATAAATACGACAGTAAGTTGTCGTTGCTGTTACTTCTTCACTTTATTAATTCAACCATTCTTCTTTAAATTTTGTATACATTACTCGGGAGTACGGAGTAGGACATAACTACATTCTGTAGTCCACGCGGACAAAGTCGCGGGCAACAGCTAGTATTTTATATTTTACACTGATTACGTACATTGTATCACATGGAATCATGGGGGTAAGCAGAAACTTCTGTCCGCCGCGTAACGCTATCGACTCTCGAGCAAAATCTTTTGACGGTAGCGTTACGGACATTCGATAGATTCGTGCTTGTCCCACTGAGGGCCAAAGAGAAACCCTTGTAAATTCAACTCTCTGTAAAAAAAATAATTAATACATACCTAACCGTGCGACATATCTATAACTAGAAAGATCTATCTACTAAACACTTTCCCACACATATTAGAATTGTCGGAAAGACGATGAAATTATTACTGGGTCACAATGTGGCACAACACAAGCTGTAATGTGGCAAGGGCAGTAGAATTTAGTGCATCTGAGACAACGCTATAGGCAAGACGTGCTAAAATTAGATTAATAATTTTCCAAAGGTTTATGTGAAATATTAATGGATTATGGTACTCTTTATACGGTCTTATCGAAATTAGTGATTTGTTTTTGACACGTAACTAGGTAGGTAATAAAAATAATCAATTTTCACTATGGGGCCAACTCCTAAATAGTGAAAAAAAAAAATCTGCTGTTGCATACATTTCAGTGCAGTAATTATTCAAGATTGTATGGAACAGCTGGTTTTTTCTTCGCTATTTCGGAGTTGACCCCATAGTGAAAGTTGTTTCTTTTTACCTACCTACTCGTAGTTACGTGTCAAAAGCAAATCACTAATTTCAGAAAGATCTTCAAGCGCAGCGTGGGAAAGCCGCCCGCGAAATGAACAGACGACCTAGCCAAGGTCGCGGGTATCGGCTGGATGCAGGCCGCTTTCGACCGGTCGAAGTGGAGGTCTATGTTCAGCAGTGGACATCTCATAACTGAAAATATTTATTTAGCGTGAACTTTTACAGTTGATGTCTCTACTTTGGTCAAGTTTTGGAGGATGACAGCATCAACTTATCAGATAGGCTATCTGATCATTGCATTGGAAGAATCGGCCCAAATCTAAGCCACAAGTTCTTAAATATCCACCAAGTTAGGTCTTGTACACTAAACTGCGATGCGACGTCGCATCGCAAAAACCTGCGAGCTGGGACGTCGCGTCGCAAGAACTTGCGAATTGATTAGCGTCGCCTTTTCGATTTTTCATCTTAATCGTGGAAGGGAGTTGCCTTGCCGCACGAAATCGCATCGCAGTAATTCGTGTCGCAACTTTCTGCGTTGCGAATTCGCATCGCAGTTTTGTGTACAAGCCCTTGGACAGAGCATAATTAAACCATAAACTCAAGACTTATTCATACGAAATGTCAGTTTATACCTCGGAGTAAAGTTACTCAGGCTCTACTCCACGCTTATGAATATTGGGGTAATAGATTTACATTACATACATTAGAACGGATATAAAATAAATAATTATCTGGCAGTGAAGAGTGAATAAAAATAAGGGATATGCATAAAAAGTTAATAAATAAAATAATAATATACATGACCATTATCCACTTGTTATTATTTACTCTATACCAGTTGGGTGATTTAAGTCGAAAATTATTTTTATTCACATTACTTTGTATTAACGAAATACAAAATTATATTATTCTGACAATATAATCTATACATTCCGTAATTAGGTACAAATTAATAAAATTTTGAAGTAATTTCAATGTACAATTTTTATCTTTTATATTTATTTTTATCTTACACAATATAAATCATCCATTGATTTAGTATTAGTTATTTGAAGGAAAATTTTAATAGTTAATTCCATATATTTTTAGATGACTTCGTTTATAAAAATTATCGCACCTAACCACAAAAATCTCAAGCTTCTGACAAAAACGTACTTACGATCATACTCAAATTATTTACAAATCATGTTTTCTTGTGAAAAACATACAAAAACCGAAATAGTATTTTTAAACATACCTTACTTATAACTTATAAAGGTATAATAAATAAATTCGTGGTATATACAGTGGGAATGAATCCTTTCATCACAAGGTTGTGGCCATATAATTTTCTTTTTTTTAATAATTTTAGAGTTACATTGCAACATTTTTGCAGCTTTTGATATGGTCCACATGGCGATTTTACTGGCAATATTCCTTCTAATTCTTGCCAGAAAATTATATATTTCTGCTGCAATCAATTAGTCTTTTACAAAAGTATTGAAAATCTTTAAGTTATTTTCTTCAGCAATATGAATAAGCCAGACTGAAAACAATTATGATAAATTGCTAACATTCTTAATGGATTTACACAATTTTTTAAAAACATTTCAGGAGTTACATAGAACCAAAACAAAATTACTGAAATTTTATTTCATGGAGATGTTCTTAAAAGATTTAATATCTAAATTTTGAAGCACTCTTAAATTATAAAAAGAATGCATTCACATATAGATCTTTACCTCAATAATTAATTAATTGAATTAGTAAACTCCTTGCAATTGTCAAAAAAAAAAAGAGGTAAAATCTATTTTATTTTACCTCTATGGTGTTGATGGTATAATGGAAGACTATGACAGCCATAAAACCAATAGCATTAAACTATCCCAATGGTGTTTCCATAAGGCTATCAAAAAAAAAAACTTATGACCTCTATTTTGTCAGGCACAAAAAATTAATTCAATTGATTTTTCAAATAATTTAAAAAACCAATTGAATATATAATTTGTATTGAAATCCCTTTTATAGGCTAAAAATCCCCTAAAACAGCCTGTTGGAAAAAAAAATTGGGTTATAGAAAAATCCTTATCAAGCAATCCATGCCTTATTTTTTTTTAAATAGAATCATTTTGATCACTCATTCTTTTTTTATGCACTGTCATAAATCCTTCCAATAAAAACAAAAAAAGCAAAATGATAGTAATGGCAGTTAAGCCTTTTTGAATTGGTGTTAGTGTTTTGATTCATTCGAAAGGGATTTACGGATTAGAGGTAGGTAACCAGTAAAAATAATAATGCTATACTATACGCCAACCCTCCTGGCACACGCAGTCACAGAACGTTATATGACAGTGCGTGCCAGGAGCGTTGGCGTATAGTATAGCATCAAGAATATCTCAAGACTCATGATAAATTAATGACACGAGCTTACAATGATAATTCCTGACTTGCCAGTCAATTTAACCATATGTGTACTAACAAAGTAGTCACAATCTAGACATTATCTTAATTTAATTTTGACACACATGATAGTCATAAATTGACACCAAGCAAGTTCAGTACAAATCATGGTGATTTGAGGCAAACTGCCCTCATTGATATCTAGTGTACTGTCTACCTCTATTTCGTACTCACCTACATTGTGAGAGTGTTTTGACAAACCTGTCAAAGTGAATTTGACATTGACAGTTAAGGTCCGTACCTCCCGCTAGGTGTGGGTGCTTAAAAAAATATCACATTCGTTATGTATGCAACCTGTGTATACGTTGTATATGGGCTATGGAGACCGCGATTACATAGTGTATTGTTTCTAATAAAAAATATGAACAGCCAAATATAATTTGGATTGTTTTACGAACACACTGCAAAAAAACTATTTCTTTTTCCACTAAGGGCATTCACACATAGAGCTACTTTAAAAATAACTAGTAGCTCCAAGTGCAAACGGCCTTAGTTAATGAAATATTAAGAACAAGGCACTATGGCATCACAGTCTTTGTCTATTGTACATTATGGAGGATAAGGGGTTTATGGGGGAAAGTGTATATGTGTGTATATTAAATAACTCTATATATTGCTAAAATCTTGCGAGTGGCACACCAAACGGGCAACTTACAACTAAGATACGGACCATCAGTCTTATAATACAGTCTACATTGTTGATAGTTTATGTAAAAACTGCTGTTTAAACACTTAGGTTAGTATACATAGACAAAATATACCAGAGACCATAAAGTTAGAATCCACATCACATTTTGTATCTATGGATATCAGGCTAACCTGCATATGCAAGACTTATCTAAACAGCTGTTTAAAATGGATCCAGACTCGCAGACACATAGAATATCAATGTCAATGTGAAATAAACTTCGGACAAGTTTCTTGGTGCGCTATCAGCGCTAATAATCAAACCCGTGTGGGCAACAGCAGCACACGGGCACAGAACAACAGTCTTATAGCTAGCTTACATAATAATACATGGTTGTGTCATTTGAAACTCGACGGTTAAGACTGTAAAGTTGTTATCCTAATTATATTTTTATACTTTTGTTATGTAAATTCTTAAATTGTTTTCTCTCATTGCCTCTTTGATGGAATGTTGTATGTAGATCGAACAAATAATTGTCAAATATAGTTATTTCAAACATAACCTAAAAATAGCAAGGTATATATGCCTGGTATAACTTTGTTCCACAATTATTTATATTATCTATAATGGTGCAATAAGATTACTGACAGAGTAAAAAAAAATGTTATACCCTCCTTTTGTCAGGTAAATAGATTTTGTTACAGTCTTAACCTGCATTTGGTAAAAAAAACCTACATCTACATACAAAAGTACTTGTTGCTTTGAAATTCTCATTCCAAATGAAGGTTTAGATTAAGTTAAGGTATGTCAAAAAGACAGGATAGATAAGATAGGACTGCATGTGTGGTAACTGAGGACATATTATTATGAGTCTTTGATTGCCCTCATTCGTAAGATGATCTATCTATAACTAAATAACTACTATGTATTTAGGCACATGATTCAATTGAGCTAATATTATTAGCCAATTTTCAAACTGTTATAAGTTATGTGTCTTGAAAACATTTAAAATTCCAACCTTCTAGAAAATGTTATGATTGAGGAATTTACATAGCAACAAATATGATTGTAGAATAAAATACAAAGCTGCCAAAAATCCATGTTTAACACTTTGGTTCTACAGATTTTGTAATGGTTTTCATATTTTTTTTTCTTTTGCCTGTCTACCTTTAAACCAGGCATGGGTTCTGATTTTGAAAATTAGCTTCTCCCACATGTGCTTCTAACCTAACCTTCTTTCTAGCCAAAAACCTAGTTTATCTGCTGAGCCTGTATGTAAATATGAACTTTTGGCAGAAAAACATGGCTGACAAAATGTCTTGTTGAGCTTAAAAACTGTAAAAACTTGTAGATTGTGCATAACTGTGATAATGGGTCGGTATACTACGCAACAAAGTCAAGAGGCCTGTTGAAACCACCTTTCCTATTCATGTACTGTCTATATTTACGTTTTAAAACAACGTGGACTTCGCCTTCTACATTATCCTCTACTTTCTTACCTTTAGTGGTATCGAAGCCGCAGAACCCCATTACCTTGAGCATTTCCTGTTCCTCCGGCGATTTTCCCTCCAAATCAGCTGGGGTAACTATGGGACGCTCGGTAAAAGTTTTCCTGGCTTTTGGGACAAACGATGACGAAGGTCCGGGGGAAATAGATCGCGATCTACGGCGTCTAGGTGATGGTGACCTTCTACGGTCAGGCGATCTTCTTCGGCGGTCTAAAGACCTTGAACGGGATCTGGTACGTTGTCGTCGCCTTTCGCGATCTCTGTCTCGTCTATCCCGCCTTTCGTCGCGCCGCCTTGGGCTCGGCGACCGACCCATTTCTGGAAGTATAGAAATTTAATGAAAATAAACACCATGGTGAATTGTAATAGTTACTAGGTTATGGTAGCTACAGCTACACTTACCTTATTTTAACAACAGCTTGCTAAATAGTTTGAAAAAATAAAAACAGAAACGCACAACCTACATGACCGCCATCTTAAAAATGAAATAACTTTTTTTGAGATATTTTGTGCTGCATGGCGGTTGGTCTGAGTTTCATTTTACGTAATCGCCATGAAATAACTTCATATAATTTATGATTGGCAATCGATTAGTTAAGTTTTAAGTGTAAAGACAGACTGTGTTAGTATCATTTTACATTATTTGTGACATATTAATGTAAATTTTAAGTAATTTACAGCAAATATTGAAAATGTAGAAGTTCATATCAATTAATATTGTGTAGTTGTTGCGTGAAATGGACCGTTAAAATATTTCATTTCACCCATAGAAACAAATATTATTTGGAAATTATTAAAAAATATTAAATGTATATTTATATATTCCGTAAATTCATTTTTAATATTAAGCAAATTTTGCTTTTACAAAAAACTAATATCTATATTACCTACAATGACTAGAAAAACTCAGCCCGCAACATGAAAACCCATTTATGTGAAACATACATATGCGTAGAAATTTACGTAATTTTGCAAAGTTGCCATGATTATCCTTAATCCCATGATTTATGTTTTCATTTACTTTAAAAAGGTGGTATCTGACTGGATAGATGGCGTTAGTAAATCTTCCCCTGTTTGACTGTGATTGGTATTAAACAATTTATGTCGAAAGGCACGATACCGTTTTTACCAATGCACCGTTGTCTATTAATAGATCCCTTATTTACGAATTCGTAAGTAAAAGATATATACATAAATAATCTTTTGGTTGTCGCTTACTTACTGCTTATAAATTCTATGTCAAAGGAATCAGAAATATTTTCCAATAGGTAATAGATTCGGTTCTTATCTTTTGACACGAAACTAGATAGGTAAAAAGAAACAACTTTCACTATGGGACTAACTCCGAAATATTGAAGAAAAAAAATCAGCTGTTCTATACATTTCAGTGCAGTAGGTAATTATTCGAGATTGTATGGAACAGCTTACCAACCTAGTTTCATATTTTTATTTTATTTTATTTTATTTTATTTTTTATTTTATTTTTTCTCGATAATTTTTGAAGACTTCTTTGACAGTTCATTTTGCATAAGTGTTGCACAATTGTGCCAAAAAATTTTGGTAAAATCTTTATTAGCATCACTTTTACGGAACATTTTTGCAATCCGGTACAACAGTATTTGGGTTTCAGCATGGGCTTGTTATCATTGAAGTTTTAAAATGAACTATAATATGAAATTTTGTCAATTCAAACCATTTATACAGTCAAGTCTTATTGTTTATAATAACATCGATAATAACATTGCCTTGTGTGTATCAAATAATGACAATTAATGACGCGCCAAGAGGTTTTATATGTCGTGGCTTATTTTAGTCGCTGACCAGGTAGATAATTGTCATGTACGATCCTATAATAATTTCATCTTCGTCATCGTTTCACAGTTGTTCCAACCCTGATGTTAGCTGAAAATTGAATTGACTGTCCTGTTTATCACATAGTGGAATGAGGGATTTTCTGACAACTATTAAAATTTGAAAAATTTAGTACAAATCATCTGGATAGATGGCGTGTGCGCATCACCTACCTTAATCCCCCCCACCTCACCCCTCAACTAAAAACATCAATAGTTCCTAAGAACTATAGATAGATGAAGCAGACTATAGTGTGCTGTACATGTCCGACTAAAAATCGGTCCGCTAGGAAAAACAAAGATATAGCAGATACCTACCTAAACATTGCTTGCATCTCTGCTAAATTAAAGGTATCTACTGGTTGTAAAAAGACAACTTTGTTCTTTTAATACCTCGTATTCTTTGTAACATTACGATCATTTTTTTCTATTGAAGCACCCCTGGGAAAGCACAGGTTTCCAAGATATTGAAGTTTCATGAATATCAGAATTTTTTTAAAATAAATCCATCTGGAAACAAACATTTTTTTTAAAGACACCATATTAATATTTAAAAGTGTTCGTTTTGTAGGTACATTTGTCAATCGAATACATTGCTTGTAATAAAAAATAAATAAATAAATTTTTTCGTGTCCCAGGGTTGGTTCCATAGAAAAAAAATACGAGGTATTAAAATAACAACGTTGTCTTTTTATGTATACCCTGTATACTCTACTATACGAGGAATAATAGTTATAAGTATCTGTAGCATTTAATAATAATGGATGGGATGAAAGGCATATACAGGAGTACGAAGAAGGACATAGACTACATTCTGTAGTTCACGCATATGAAGTCACGGGCAACAGTAGTCATTCATAAATTTAAGTTTTTTCAAAAAAAAATAGTAAAAATTATCTCGTATTAAGATTATAATCTGATACCATTAACCCCATATAGCAAAATCCAACTTGTTACTTGCTATGTCTCCTACTCGTATGCTACACCGTTTTTAGAAAACCGACCGGTTGATTTATTGTCGGCTGTACACAGTCTGGGTGTGTAGCCAGCTTTAGTCATCCGTGCACAGTCTATTCACGGAACTATTACTATCCTTCAAGCTGGGAGTGGTGAGGTGGGGGATAAGGGTAGGTGATACGCTCACGCCATCTATTTTTGACTGTTATTTTAACTTGTCAGAAAATCCCTCATAGTCACGAATTTTGTTTATTTGTTTTGTGGGAATAAATATTTTTTTATGGTAATACCGGAAGAAACATCAGCGCCATCTGTTTTGACATAACCACAAAAAATTTACGCTAGCGGCTCTGGCGGTGAACCTATGAACTAAACGCCGACATCGATTCGATTTGCCAAGCGGTAACGAGCGTACACTGCATTTGGGCTTTTAATTACACGAAAATACCGTAATAAAAGCTTTATCGCGTAATGTGAGTGGTGCTAGTGATTTAAAATATATTAGTATTACTTTGTGCACGAAATTTCTATAATGTTGCCTTGTTTGAGTGCTTAGTGTATGCGACGATCGTTTAAGTGCCGTGCCGTAGTGTTTGTGAAGTGATTCCTAAGGAAAACTACATTATTCCCTTCCTGGTATTGTTTGCCGGTTAGTATACTATTTTATTTGTGACTTCCAGTTTAATTTACACAAATTTCCAATAGGAATGCAACTGATGATGACGCGTGTAATAAGTTTTTTTGTGAGACTACCTATTGGGTGTGTCTTCTGCCTGAAAATTTAACAGGGTCATTATTTTCTACATGACTTTGCTGCAATTTTTCAGGTATCTTATAAATAAATGCCATTATTGCTTACGAAATTGCAAAAATCGCGTAAACGACAGCCAAAGTAACGCATACATAATTCGGCAGTTTAGCATGCAATTACCGGGGAAGTTTCAGATTTTACGGCTTTATCTTGTAAAATTACTACATATTTCACAGTTCTGGGTGTGACTTATCTATAAAGTTTTATCGAGTGCTCGATATAAGCGGTGATGTCACCTGTCGACTGTCGGGTGCGGAGTGATGTAATGCGGCCGACGTAAGTAGGTAGTGTCGTTGTACCGGGGCCTCTATCCGCTGTATGTTTACGTTTTGGCCGGCTATTACCTATGAAGCTATTGGAATCAATTTGGTTCTTGATGGCCTGAGTCAAGATTTAATGAATCAAGCAATTGTTATAGATTAAATGGACTTATTGATTTCTTTACACTTTATACGCCTACTTACTGTGTTGGGCAATTATCTTCATAACTTGTTTGTATAGTGTGCTTGATTCTGACGTCACACCTAAATATAATAATAATAATAAAGCTATTTATTCCAATTAGTTCTATGGTTATTACATATTTTCTTTGAAATTCTAGCTAAACTAAGTGGACCCCGCTTGGGTATAAGCCTCCTCCAACTCTTTCCACTTTCCTCTGTCCTTTCCTTTTTCTAGCCAGTTTTGTCCAGCCACTTCGACTATCTCATCTGCCCATCGCTTCTTTGGTCTTACAGTGTTCCTTTTTCCTAATGGTCCAGTCCACTTTGTAGATTGCAATGTCCACCTTTTATCAGAATATCTTGAAATATGGCCTGCCCATCTTCACTTCTGTTTAAGACAGTATTCAAGAGCATCTGTTAGTTTTGTATTTTTTCTTATCTCTTTGCTTTTTACTTTAGCTATTTTTCTCAGTTTGAGGATGCTCCTCTCCATCGCTTGTTGTGTTGTTACTATTTTATTCTTTATTTTATTTGTGTATACCCATGTCTGGCTTGCATATGTTAAGCTGGGCAGAATGCAGGTTTCCATTATTACTTTTTTCATTTCCATTATGTAGTTACCTCTTAGGTATTTACCACACCTAAATATACAGAGATATAAACACAGCTGTGTTCCCAGAATGGGGTGTCCAGGACTGCAGGAAGGAGATCTTTAGCCATCTTCAGCATAGGGGAGAATGATGTAAATCAGTGGTTCCCAATTAGTTTTTTCTACGTACCACTCTAAGAAAGATCTTGAAATTTCGCGTACCCCTTATTGCAGGAACGATAAATAAATAAGAAATGATATCAGATGTATTTTGAATTTATTACTATCAAAATACAATATAAGATGACAGAGAACACCAGTTTTATTAATGTGACAAATGGGCACGTGTTTTCTTTGCATAACTCTGATATATATATATTTTTTTTTGTTAAATGCTGCGTACCCCTTGATGCAACCTTGCGTACCCCTGGGGGTACATGTACCACTAATTGGGAACCACTTATGTACTTAAATAATCAGTAATTAGTTACTTGCTCAACTCCAAAGAGAATGCCAAAGTTTGTTACTCAACTTTTACAACATGCATGTAAGGAGATGCAGCTGGTGTATTCTAGTAAAAAAGAGATGGTAAAATTCGTCATCCGAGTAACTGACCCGGTGGCTCAGTGGTAAGAGCCCTGGCACGGAATGCAGAGGTGTTGAGTTCAATTCCCACCTGGGTGAGGAATTTTTTCCATTTCTTTATTAATAATTTTACTCTAATGAAGCCCGGCATAGGAGACCTTAAATTAGTTAAAGTCTGTCCTTCTCCTTTGCTTTCTATAGTGTCATGGTCAAAATTGACCACAATAGGGTCAATTCTGACTGTCACAACTTAAATGTAAACTTAAAATAAGTCATACTTCTCATAATAGGCTAAAATAGAAAGGGACAGGCAGGTCTAACTTTAAGATAAGGTTTTAGTGTGCTGGTCACTGTGGAAAATCAACCATAATACTTATCTATTTTATACTCAGATTAATACATACATACATACATACATACATAATAATCACGCCTCTTTCCCGGAGGGGTAGGCAGAGATCACGGATCTCCATTTGCTACGATCCTGACACACCTCTTTCGCTTCATCTACTTTCATGACATTTTTCATGCACGCTCGTCGGTTTAGGGTACTCTTGACCTGACCTTTCTTTAGAATTTCACCAATTTGATCGGTGAAAGTCCGGCGAGGTCTTCCCCTTCCAACCCTTCCATCCACTCTTCCGTTAATTAATAGATTAATAAATATAAAAAAAATATGTGACTGAACAGGATCATCAACATAAGACTGATTAAACTGCAATACACCTTAGAAATGTTGTACCTATTGATTTTTGGTAAATATTTGTAGAGCACATATATTCAATCAATTAGGCCTTAGTAATTGTGGCTGTGGGGTATCTTTTATGATCCTGGGGGTGCATGCCTGTGCATGCCCCAGTCAGTAGTGTTAGAAGCATTGCTTTTTGCAATTTTTGAAAATTGTGCCCTTGATCTACCAAAGTTATGTGTTTGTAAATCATGTCATTTCTTATTTGAAGCATAGAGTGATAAATATGAAGAATGTTGAGATGGATGTGTGGAGTTACAAGAATGGATAAAATAAGAAATGAGTATATAAGAGGAAGTTTGAAAGTTGCGCCGATCTCAGACAAGTTACGAAGTAACTGTCTGTCTTGGTACGGGCATGTAAAGCGACAGGATGAAAGGCATATTTTACAGAGAGTGTTGTGCATGAGTGTGGATGGATATAAAGGAAGAGGTAGACCAAAGAAGTGTTGGATGGACTGTGTGAGGGAGGATATGCGTGTATGCGTTAGCCGCGTGGTGCCGGCAGAGTAGAGTTTGTACCACCCCTGCCTGCCCGTGGGTATCGTACGAGGCGAGTAAGGGTTTCCGGGAGGCGGGCAGCAGCGCCTCCCGTACTAACAACATAGTCTGAAAATCACACTGCAGTCACCAACCCGCCTGCCCAGCGTGGTGACTATGGGCAAAACCCCCCTGTGACAGTAGCCCTGGGGGAGGCCTACGTCCAGCAGTGGACTGCAATAGGCTGAAGCAGACGGGTAGTTTATTAGAGGTACCATCCTGTTTGCCGGAATCAACATTTATTTTTCTTTCAAAATAAAAAATAGTTTGTTACCCACCAGGGAGTGCCCAATCTGCCTATGGTATAGTCATCACAACCAGGGCCGGCCCGCCCATACCGCCAACGGAGCAGTCGCTCCAGGCGCCAAATCCTAGAGGGCGCCTTAATGGTAAAGATATAGGTATAATATTATTAGGAGCAAACAGAAGAGGCGCTATGATTGTTTCACGCTCCATTCTAAAATTTACTTCGGGCCGGTGCTGATCACAACCCAGTCATTGATTAATCTGGTGAGGAGCAAATGCCCACTTGTCTAAAACCTAAATTTCAATACAAGTTTGTATTGGATAGATGCCAAAATACACTAATATTGAAATTGGACTTGCTGGGATTTGAGTATTACTCATTTGTGAAATCCCATTCTAAAAATATGATATCATGCCAATATAATTGTCTTTAAGGTAATATTTTTAACAGTTTTTCAAGTGCAAGTTATACTCTGTTTTAGTTCATTTTGTGATTAATCTTACTTTTTAATAAACATCTATATGTACATATAATAAAAATGTAATGGATCGCTGTCTGTACATGGAAGATATATGAGAAAAAATATTATAGAAAATACCTTTATCAACGCAATAGTACCCAAAACAATGATTTTTGGAATTTTTGTCTGTTTGTCGGTTTGTCTGTTTGTCTGTGCGTTTGTGCACGCTAATCTCAGAAACGGCTGAACCGATTTCGATGCAGTTTTCAGTAATATATTGTGACAGGTTTCACTTAACATATAGGCTACTTAGAAAATGTTTTTATCCCTGATAATTTCGATATTTTGTTTTTTTTCTGTAGTCCACGCGGACTCTGTGGTCTGGGAGTGAAAAAAAAAAGTATAATACTACAGCTGCTTCTCTTCCCGGGCATACTGTACAAGTCATTAGAGGGACCAGAGGGTCTTGCTGTTTTGTAGGCGATGGGCTGACCACATGTCACTACTAACCGAACTTGTACATCTCAACTAAACCCTCAAAATTGGTCAGAAGTGGCACCATGTGGTCCTATCGGCCCTTGGCGCTCTGCCTACCCCGTAAGGGATAAAGGCGCGATTTCATGTATTGTTTGAGTCGCGGGCGTCCACTAGTCTACAATATTTTGTTCTTTTGTAATTTAATTACAATCACAAAAACAATATGAACTCAGGCATTCTCTCAGGCGATAAGCTTGCAACTTGTCGCCGATTAGCAGAGGTCGGAATTAGGTAGAGTCATTTATGTACTTGCACTGATTTCATACAGCGAATGAAGAAAGTGGATATGCCTCAAATTCCGGTATTAATTTTAAAGAGCACAAATTTTATGTTAATTATCTTTGTTTTATTTGTCTATCTCTGAGGGTTTTATTGTTATTTATCTGTAATATTGTTGGCCACACGGGATTGTCCATTAGAAATCCTGGGAAGGTCCACGTTAATATCAACATTTCGATGCAAGTACATAAATGACTCTACCTAATTCCGACCTCTGCTGATTAGTGACATCTGTCCACACTATGCTGAACGTGGCCGTGGCTTCTCCTTTATGATCCTGCCGTTCTGGCCTACCCCTTTTCAGAAAAAACATCTCTGTGTGTCTTAGTATGTTATTTTCTGTTACTCTGATCACTCAGCGGGTAACCATTCAAAGCCATCATCTTCTTGACTTTCTCCCATGATGTATGTATGTATGTATGAGGTCGTCGCAATATGGTTTCTTCCGAAAGTAATTATTTTAAGGATTTGCCATTTGAGGACGCAAAGTTATAGCTAAATGACAATCAACCAAAATTATTAATGCGGAAGTAACTGTGTCTCTCTATGTCTGTCCGGCTTTCACTCTAACATTACTGAACCGATTTAAATGAAATTTGGCACGGAGATAGTTTACAGCCTTAACTCTTTCCGTCACGCTTTTAGATTAAGAATATTTTTAACATATATATGTAAGTATGCATTACTAACAATAAAAAAATTATAAAGGAAAAAAAAAATATTAAGGTTTTCGAAAGATGAGGTGGTTAGTGCCATTAACCACCATGACTATTGATACAAAATGATGTATGCATTTCAATGTGAATGCACTGCAAAAAAACTTAACAGTAATAGTACTGTCATGTAATATATAAAACAGATAAATAAGAATAAAGTTAATAAAAAACATTGAAGATAAAAGCTTACTTACTTATCTGTTATTTTTTTTATAAAACACGCAATTAAAATTACGTAAGTGCAATATTCAATTCAACTAAATTCAGTTGTCATTCCTTCATTTTGCGGTATATTCGGTCGTATCTTGTCAAGCATGTATCGAACTTTCATGATAGTTCTACCGAATATAAGTAGATGGCATAGTTTTAATTTAAAAAATCAGAAATAGGTGGTTAGTGACACTAACCACCAAGTCTGAAAGAAGGCCTGAGGACGGACATAGGCTACTTTTTATCACAAATTATTTCGTCATATTTTTGCAGTCCACGCGAACTTAGTCGCGGGCGTCCATTACTGTTACTTAGTATAAGATCTGTAGGTACATAGAAATTAGAATAAATGGTACATGCCTTTAGGAATCGAACCCACATTTGAATGGCTTTAAACCCATCCATTCGCTCTAATAATAGGCACAAATGGTACAATGATTTGATCTCATCTCGTAATTCAGTAAAACGCTTCGACCTCAGTACAGTAATCGTTACGTAAGCATGACCACATCGGAACTTAAACAGCGGCAAGGTTATTGTATTTAGAAGCTTATAATAAACACATACTTCTTTTTCTTCTATGCTGGTCTGGGAGTGAAAAAAAAAAGTATGATACTACAGCTGCTTCTCTTCCCGGGCATACTGTACAAGTCAGTAGAGGGACAAGAAGGTCTTGGTGTTTTGTAGGCGATGGGCTGACCACCTGTCACTGCTAACCGAACTTGTACATCTCAACTATACCCTCAAAATTGGTCAGAAGTGGCACCATGTGGTTCTATCGGCCCTTGGTGCTCTGCCTACCGCGTAAGGGATAAAGGCGTGATTGTATGTATGTATGTAAGTATTAACTATACATGTGACTGACTGGCGCACACAAAACGTGCATTGAATCCTTACGGGGCCGCGCTAAACAATCAATCCCGCAACAGTGAAGTGAGACAGCCCCCTTATTACCTACCTAGAAAGCGAAAATTGTACAAAATTCACTGATTGCTTATCAAATTCGTATTACGTAAAATGGATTTCAATGGAATTTTGACATTTCCACGCGAATATTGTAAAATTTTTGCTATCGCGCTGCTTCGGCTTTGCTATTCCAAATTAAGTAATCAGGGGGAGGTATCCCTGCCATGCCACGATCTCAAGATTAATAAAATGATGAATTTAACTTTAATAGAATCGAAAAAAAATTACGCGGCCATCCTAACCTATCGACGTGACGTAGCTGGGAATTGAACCGACTCGTCTACTCAGTTCATATCGAGAGATGACCTTGTGAGTTATTTTGGAATAACTCTTAACACGCTCCTGCGTTTATATACGAGTACGTTTAACTGAGCACTAGCAGTTATGGTTAGGTTAGATATTTTGTTACTAAGGTGTATCTAGCCACCTTTACAGAGTTCTAAACATGGATCTTAGAGACCTCAAACTTAGTAGATGTGCGGTTTGTTGTGCGCGCAGGCGTGCGATTTCTGCTTTCCTATCGAGTGCAAAGCCTGTGCTAAAGGACACCCTTCAAGTCTCAGTTTTGTGAAAGCGGTTTAGGTTGTACGTTGATCGGTCAGGACGAAGTATTCTACCTATAGATTTTTTTTACATACATGCATACATATAATCACGCCTTTATTCACTACAGGGTAGGCAGAGCACCAAGGGCCGATAGAACCACATGGTGCCACTTCAGACCAATCTTGAGGGTATAGTTGAGATGTACATGTACAAGTTCGGTTAGTGGTGACAGTTTCGCCTACAAAACACCAAGACCCTCTTGTCACTTTACTGACTTGTACAGTATGCCCGGGAAGAGAAGCAGCTGTAGTATTATACGTTTTATTTTTCACCCCCAGAGCAGATTTTTTTTGTTATAGAAAAATAAATTTGAAAAATAACGGGGCGCCAGTAGTTAGTAAAAAACTTGTAAAGTACCTGGTCTATATTTCGAGCAAATATATCATCATTTGATTTCGATTTTTATCGATTTTCAATGCACGTGTAAATCCTGACATCACAATTGTAGTATGTAGTATTAAATGAATATGACCTTCTCAAATATGATACACTTCTAAAACCGCTGCAAAAACTCGTTGGGCGTTGAACAGTGTGAGGTAAAAAATACTGTCATTAACGTTGCCAAAAACGTAATGTTAAAAAGTTTAAAAGAGATGGTCAAATTCGTCATCCGAGTAATTGACCCGGTAGCTCAGTTGGTGACAGCTCTGCACGGATTGCGAGAGGCAGTGGGTTGTGAAGATTTTTTTATTTCTCAAAACATATTTACTATCATTACTTGTATGCTTTATTTGGGGTTCCTCTGGCTGGACATAGATCGTCAATTAAATCCTACTAATATAATAAACGAAAGAAGAAATATAAGAAAGTTTGTAAGTATGGATGGATGTTTATTACTCTTTCACGGAAAAACTACTGAATAGATTTTAATGAAAAATTACAATAACATAGCTTACATATCAGAATAACACGTAGGCTACTTTTTATCCCTGAAAAAATATTTTTATCCCGGATAATTTGGACATTTTGTTTTTTCTCAGTCCACGCGGACGGCGTCGCGGGCGTCCACTAATAACCTCATATAGAATACTAGCGACCCGCCCCGGCTTCGCACGGGTGCACTGATCCTATACCTTCCTCGCGAATCACTTTATCTATTTAAAAAAACCGCATCAAAATCCCTTCCCTAGTTTGAAAGATCTAAGCATACATAGGGACGGACAGACAGCGGTAAGCGACTTTGTTTTATAATATGTAGTGATTTTGAAAACAAACAACCGACTGTGTAAAAAAAGTTTTGCCAATTGTATTTTTTTTTTACATCTGTCATACATACTAAATATTGCTGGTGGACATCCATTATGATCCTGCAGTTTTGACCACCCCGTTTTGGGAACAGCGTCGTGTGTGTATACAGGCTGTTTTTCTCTGCCACCCTTAACGAAGGGTACGTACTTTATAGCATCAAATAAAGTAAGTTGATGCCAAAAAAAATGCTGGGAAACGATGTAAATTTTTTTTTTTTTTAATACTTGATCGAGCGAAATTTATAGTGTCCAGTATTTATGCTAGTTTTTCATAGACAGCTACTTATTAATTATTTCTCGTTAAAAAATCTTGCTACGCGCGTCTATGTGCATTTATGCAGAAAAACGCACTTTGGACCCTAATATCTTTGGGAACCAGACACTTCCCAGGTATGCTTCCATGGAGAAAAATGATCGTGATGAGGAGATTCAGTATGTTTTCGGGAACGTTGGCGACCAATAAACATTCTGTATATGTATGTGTGTATAAGTAACTGGAAGTGGATGGACCGGTCGTACCGGACCCACGAAATACGGGCCGGAATGAGATAGCAACACGCGATGCGTATGCGCGCGAGGGAAAGAGACGGCGGACGCAAAGATTGCGGTTTAACATTTTGATGTCCTCTTTTATTGTTTTGTACTCTTAGCAGTTTATTTTGAAGGAAAAAGTGGGTGTATTCGACGAAGGAAACAAATACAACTAGATAGCTACTTTTATGCGGAAAATTACAGCACAGTTACATACATTTTTTTTTACATATGACATAGTTTATCAAAAGGTGACATAAGGATGCGCATGCGCAAGGTCACTAGCCAATCAGCGCTCGGATTCGGTCACGCTCGGCTAACTGATGCATTCACGGCGGGATATGACGTCATAATACAATAGGTTGTCATGAAAATAGTCTACGAGGAAGGTTACTTACTTGGCTTGTTATTATATTAACAACTAGTGGACGCCCGCAACTTCATCCGCGTGGACTGCAGAAAAACAATATGTCGAAATTTTCCGGGATAAAAAAAAATTCCCAGAATAAAAAGTAGCCTATATGTTAAGTGGGATCTGTCACAATATATTCCTGAAAACTCCATCGAAATCGGTCTAGCCGTTTCTGAGATTAGCGTGCACAAACATCGATCCGTTTTAATTTTATTATATGTATAGATAGATATAGATAAGTTCGATTCCGGCAGTCACACTAAAACCTTAACCTAATCTTAGTCAGGTCTATCTCTCTCCGTCCTTAACATAAATGGCTGAGAGAGAAAAGGACAGATAGGACTAATTTTACGCTTAGGTTTAAATAACTCTATTATTTAAATAGCGTCACTGTCACTACTAAGACGAATCTAATGCCATTAACAAAAATTGAATTGAATTGAATGATACAGCCAGGGCCGGCCCGCCCATACGGTGAACGGAGCAGAGCAGTCGCCCCAGGCGCCACATCCTAGAGGGCGCCTAAATGGTATATGTTATTAGGAGCAAACAGGAGAGGCGCCATGATTGGATTTCGCTCTATTCTAAAATTTACTTCGGGCCGGCGCTGGATACATCTCTAGCTCAAAAGCGACAACTGCTGGCATCCTTATTAACTAGTTAAGTTAAAACCTATCTAGCAAAAGGAAAGCGATAGCGAAAATGGTGCAAAATTCGCTGATTGCTTGTCAAATTCGTATTAAGTACACACGTAAAATGAATTTCAAAGGACCTTTCAACGCGAATATTTCACAATTTTCACTATCGCGTTGCGTCGACTTTGCTCTTGAAAATTAGGTAACCAGGGGGCCGTTAAGACTCTAACTAAAGAGTGTTAAAGAAATATATAATACATACAAACATGATATACTCGAAAACCATAACCCTCCTTCTGGCGTAATTGGGTCAAAACAAATTTTGATCTACGTGCCTATATGGTGACTATGGGCAAAACCCCCCTGTGGCAGTAGCCTTGTGACGTGCCCTGGGGGAAGCCTACGTCCAGCAGTGAACTGCAATAGTGATAGCGAAAATGTACATTGTCGAATTCGTATTACTTACGTAAAATTGAGTTTAAGCAATTTTAACCTTTCAACGCGATTATTTCACAATTTTCGCTATCGCGTTGCGTCGACTTTGCTCTTGAAAATTAGCTCAAGAGCGTGTTAAAGAAATATATATATAATACTCGTATGTATACATATAGGTAAAAATATTTGTTTGTTTCAGGTCGTGTATGATTCCAAGACGTGACTCGGGGAAGTGAAGAAGCTTTAGGTAAGAATAAATTACAATTAGGCACTTTATAAGTAAAGCCTGCTATGTAAAAACTTTATAACAACATGGTTATACGGCGAAAGAAGCGTGTGTATAATACAAGGGGCTTGATAATGCAATAATTTTACAAGCAACAACGAAGTTCGCAAAGTTAACGAAACATCGCGCCCAATAGGAAGCCTTTGGCGCGATCGATTGACGACGACGACCCCGCTAATAGTGGAAATATTTCGATAACCTTACGAACTTCGCTATTGTCGTGATATTGTTACATTGTCTAAGATATTGTTAAATTATTATCGGGTGATAGAGAATGCCATGCAGGGCATTAAGCTCGCCCTTTTATATAATGTTTATTTTAGTACAATAAGAATGGTATCTATCTATTAATGTCTATTATAGGCCGCGTGGTGCCGGCAGAGTAGAATTCGTACCACCCCATGTCTGCCCGTGGGTATCGTACGAGGCGATTTAGGGTTTCCGGGAGTTGGGCAGCAGCGCCTCCAGTGTTGACAACATAGTCCAAAATACAAACTGAGGTCACCAACCCGCCTGCTCATCGTGGTGGCAGTCTTGTGACGTGCCCTGGGGGAGGCCTACGTCCAGCAGTGGACTGCAATAGGCTGATGATGATGATTATTGTCTGGGGTATAGATGAAATACAGTTTTTTTCTAATCACTACGTTCGTCTGTATGACTAAATATACTAAATGGCTACTCAGGTTCATCCAATCGTATAGTTTGGAACGCAGCCAAAAACAGTTCAATTTAACTGGGAATGCCGCATCTGGTTTTATAGTTTCGTAGGTCTATGTCCGACGCTGATGCGCCGCGTCATACGTTTCATAAAATAGTTATGTACCGTGAGTGATTTCGGTTGGATGCAGGCCGCTTCCGACGGCTTAGTAGTCGATTCACACGAAATTTGTTAGCACCAAAGTGCGAAACGACCCCTTTCAAACATAATATTTATTTTAGTACTTTAATTGACTCCTTCAATTCAAGAAGTATCCTAGTAGAATGCGATTCGCTGTGCAAATAAAAAAATCAAAGTACAGTCGTGTACAATATATTATAATATTAAAATTAAATAATACTCTATTTTCATGGCACTCATAGTCACCATAGTCACCACGCTGGGCAGGTATATATGGCTCATTATTTTTTCGGCCGAAACCGCGGCGAAAAGCTAGTGTTTTGGCACCGCAAATGCTCGCAGACAGGATCGCCGGATGTAAACCGGAAGCTATCTAGCTACAGGACGGGCCAATTGGGGCCGCCGGAAGTAGCGGCGGAGCGGCAAGATGGCGCTTGCGATTCTGGCGCGAATATAGTAGTGTGCCAGTCTACCATTTTTCATTCATTCTCAGCCATGAGAAGTCCACTGCTGGACATAGGCCTCCAACCTCCTCCATTCTGACCGGTCGGAAGCGCTCTGCATCCAACCGATGCCCGCGACCTTGGTTAGGTCGTCCGTCCATCTCGCGAGTAGCCTTCCCACGCTGCGTTTGCCGATAACTACTTAAGAATCTTCGGCTCCATCGGCCATCGATTCTTCGAGCTATGATTCTACTAAGACTAAAATTTACCTGTTTTAAATTTAGACCATTAACGTATGGGTGCCGTGCATGAAACGTTGAGGGTGCGCCACGTAGACCAACGCTGACGACCCGCAAGCAAAATCCATTAGATTCGACTATATGACGTTACTAAATATATTTCACTAGCTAGCTGGGCTTCTCGGGTGCAATGCTGATATGTATAACCCGGTATAACCAGAAAATACGACTAACTACCAAGTTTCATCAAAATCCGTTCGGCAGTTCTTAATAATACAATGTGGTACCTAGTAGGTACGGAAGTTTATAAAAGCGTTTTTACTACTCTCAATCGAGCCCATAGTTATTCAAACCCCCTATCATTAACTTATTTAAGCCACCCCGCAACAGGGGTTGTCAACCCTAAAGCCGATTACACAAACGGAATCGTGTTTCTTATTTATGTTTTTTCAAATACTTATTTGAGCGGAAAATAGCGATCGGGTATAAAATTACCTACATTTACCTATAGATAAACACACGGCTGTGTTTCTGCGATGGGGTACTCGTAGCCAGGAGTGCGGTATCGTGAAGGATGTCCCCAGCCACGATTATCAAAGCGGGGAGAGATGTAAAATTATGTAATACATAAATATATCGATTTCGGAGTGGAGTAGTTCAGATCAGACTGATTACGTGCAAGCCGCAGAGTAGAGTTTGTACCGCCCCATGCCTGCCTGTGGGTATCGTATGAGGCGATTAAGGGTTTCCATCCAAAATCACACTGCCTTGTGGCTTGCCCTGGGGAAGGCCTATGTCCAGCAGTGGACTGCAATAGGCCGAAGACGAAGACGACGTGCAAGTAAAGCCAATGCAATGCGATCGCGATGCGAAATTGTGTGTTAGTTTAGTACGCGAGAAAAGGAGGACGACACGACACACATCGTCGCTTTGGCTTTTCAGTTGCAAGTTACATAATCAGTCTGCGGATGTCGTTGTCTGCGCTTTACTTAACCTTCCCTAACGAGGGGGTGCAGTGAATTTGTTATGCATTTCGCAAAAGCAATAAAAAACGCAGACTGATTGAAGGGTGTCGATTTAGGGGAGGGAAATTATATTTTACAGACGAGGTAATAAAAATGATTTGAACAGGTAGCGTTTTTTTTAAATAACAATAATATAATATTATTGTAGAAGAGAGATGTTATTATGCCACACTATACAGGGTGTAACAAAAAGGGTATGTTAAGCGAAAAGCTATGTGAATAGCCCACTGTAGAGAACCTATCTACAAAATTTGAGACCCGAAATCACATGTTTATTTTTCCCAATAGTATGGAGAATTTTTTTATTTCTCAGGAATTTTCATACAATTTTGAAAAATAAAAATGTGATTTCGAGTCTCAAATTTTGTAGATAGGTTCTCTATAGTGGTCTCACTATTTACATAGCTTTTCGCTTAACATACCCTTTTTGTTACATCCTGTATAAAAATGGGTTAAATATATTTTTATATCAAAACTGTCCATGAGACTATTATGTGTAGATGCTGGGCTTCCTTAGACGACTTACGTCAATTTCAATACTAGAGATCATAAAGAAAGTCCCACTCGGGTTTAACCTGATAGCTCAGTTGGTTAGAGCGAAAGCACGGTTTGCGAGAGGTCGTGGGTTCGAGTCCCACTCGGGCGAAGAATTTTTTCAATTCTTTATTAATCATTCTCATAAAGAATATTGGATTAAAAAAAAATTGTATGTAAATAATATGCTTTTGCTTCTATGCTGCTCTGGAAGTAAAAAAAAACGTGTACTACAGCTGCTTCTCTTCCCGAGCATACTGTACAAGTAAGTAGAGGGACAAGAGTGTGTTTTGCAGGCGATGGGCTGACCACCTGTCACTACTAACCGAACTTGTACATCTCAACTATACCCTCAAAATTGGTCAGAAGTGGCACCATGTGGTTCTATCGGCCCTTGGTGCTCTGCCTACTAGTGTATAGAACCGGGAAATCCCGGTACCGAAATTCCCGGGAATTCCCGGGATTTAGAAGCGGTAAAAGAACCGGGAATTAAAATACAAGAACCGGGATTTTCGGTACTTTCGGGAATTATTGAAATCGTAAATCGACATCATAAAAAATTCGTATAAAACCCTTTTTTTCATATTAGCTGTAATTTATAGTTTATACACACAAATCCGTATACATATATGGTGATTGGCAACACTGACGCTACGCGTGAGCGGTTCAGGAGCGGAGCGGCCAGTTTCCCGCCCAAATAGTAACGAAATGTGCAATAACATTGTATTACCTACTACTAAAACGTACAAGTCCCCCGCCATCAACAACAACCCAACATTCACACGCTCATCAGGTTATTGAAATAGAAGAGGACTTAGAATCCGCAGTAGAAAGAAGTAATCTTACGAAGAGCGACGAACTACTCGTAAATGCAGAACTCCAGAAGATTAGGAAGGAACGTGTTAGATCAACGAAGAATGACGATAAAACAAATATTAGAGTCGAGATGGCAAAAAGACCAAATAGTTCCACTTTATCTGTGAAGGCGTAGATTTTATTTGATTGTTATCTATTTGAATTCAATTTATTCTAGCCTAAGGTATACCCTCTCCCACCTCTTATGGTGGATTCTTATTAATTTTATTGCGTTAATTACGAGTACTTTCAATAATAGTTTGATTTTATAAAATTAGTAATAAAGAAATGGAAAAAATTCCTCAACCGGGTGGGAATTGAACCCACGACCTCTGCATTCCGCGTGTCAGCGCTCTCACCACTGAGTTTGATTTTAACTACATTTTAATTAATATTAAGTTTGATTGTCATTAATCATATTTAAAAAGCCTCGACCAGTCTTTTCGAAATGCCCTTAAAAAGGGCATGGGCTCCCGGGCCCCATGGTTTCAACCCCAAACGGCTCAAATATGTAGTCTCCACTGAGGTTTGCATATTTACGCCGTTTGAGGTTTTCCGCTGTGGCGGCCGCAGAGCCACTTCTTATGGCTGTGCCTGGGGCATGGGACGCTGCCAGAGTATCGACGCATGTAGCGTCCCATACTAGAGAGCGCGCCATCTCCCAGGGCACGAGGGTCATGCCGTCCGGTCTCTTGCCATCGTCGCGCACCAAACCAACAGGTTCTAAAACAGATGCATCCGCCACCTCCGCCGGGCTCTTGCCACCCCGGCGGTGGCAAGAGCCCGGCGGATGATATCTAATACTAGCATGATGTGGGATGCGACCGGCACTCCTGGCACATGAGAGGCCATGGTGTCCGAGTTGATCGACGGCGTCGCCACATCGGCATCGGTGGGGGACATCGCACGGCGCACCAGGCGTAGGCGTGTGGCAATGCAGAAAGTGGTTCGGTCCAAAAGTGTACCGACATTGGCTGACGGCAGTGCCTGTAACCAAAGGCCCGACTCCCACTCGCCCAAGGCTGTAAGGCGGGCACGCTCTGCGGTACTGGTTGACGTGTTTAATAGGTTTTTTCGTAGCAATTCACAAAGCGGCCCGTCCCACAGCCTTTGCGACGATGGGGTAGACGGTTCAATTCCGTTTGGGCAGACCGCCTTCCAGGCGGTTTTGGCTTCAGCTATATGTTCGACCTGGCTTTGGCTGTTTAAAATTTTGATGACTAGTGGGAGAGTGCTATGGGCTGAAGCCAAAAAGGCTGGGAGTGGTATACTAGTAATTTTGCGTACACCCAGACCTCCAAACCTTATCGGTAGTGAGGCTTGGGCCCAGGAACGATCATCTAAACTGATATTGATAATCGAGGAGAGGGTCTGCTTAATAGCTTGGTCTAAACGAAGAAGAAGATCCTGAAATTTCCAGATTTGACTGCAGCGAAGGTAGTACATAAATCTGGGGGCAAAAAGGCAATGGCGTATTATATAGTAGGCCATGTGCGTATTAATTTTGAAAAGGCTATCTGAGGTGCTGACAAAATTTTGAATTTGTTCATCCACGAAAGAGGGTATCGACTCGTCTAAGATGGGCGAGCCCAAAAGGCGAAAAGAGCTTTTATCCACAACAGACAAATTTGGAGCCAATGGGTTGAAAGCAGAAATTATTTCGTTACGGGATGGGGTGGAAGCGGGGACATATAACTCACATTTTCCCGTGTTGAGCTCAAGCCCTATTAATTTTAATTCCTGCTTCAGGAGTTTAAGATCCCCTAGGACAGAGCTCGCTTCGCCTCCTAGGGTGCCATCGTCTAGATACCACACGTTTAATTTTGATTGCAGCTTCTCGATTATCGGGTGAATAGCTAGGCTAAGTTGGAATAAGTTAATTATTGTGGCTAATGTTGATGCCCAATGATGATGATTGATCTCATTCAATGACAGACTGAATTTATCTAGATTGTAAGTATTGTATTGATATTAAGTTTGGCTGTAGCTAAAAGCTGATTACTACTCAAATAAAACATTCTTTTATGATTTTTATTTGTAGTTTTATTCTTGAGACCGTCACAATTTCAATTTATCAATTAGCATCATATGTATGGTTGAAAAAAAAACCGAAAGTACCGAAAATCCCGGGAATTCCCGGTTCCAGCATGATCCGGTACCGAAAATCCCGGTTCCTTGAAACATATCCGGTTCTCTATACCCTACTGCCTACCCCGTAAGGGATAAAGGCGTGATTATATGTATGTAAACAATATGCAAAAAATCTCTCTAGATCGGTTATTGAAATTGGCTATTAGTATTTTATATACCTACATCTCTCTATGCTATCAATGACAACAGACGAAGTTGCGGGGCGTCCACTAGTCATAAAATAAATCTTTCTTTATTCGTTCCCATTGATCCAATGAACTTATTTCAATTGATATAAGAAAGATGGACGTCTCATTTGATCGTATTACAAACTGTATTTTAACGATTTTGATATTTATAACGAGTGTGCTTAAAGTCGTAAATAGGAAAAATGCTAATCGTGACCATGTCATTAGTCATTAATATGTATGACATAATCCTAGTGTAGACAGACAGGCGTTTGTTAATGATATTTTTATATGTATATTATGCGTACATTATGTTTATTATGAAAATATTTAGTTATTTGACACGTGAATTAATGTATTTCTAATTTTAATATCCTACTAATATTGTAAACGCGAAAGTTTGTAAGTATGGATGGATGGATGGATGTTTGTTACTCTTTCACGTAAAAACGGCTGGAGCGATTTTAATAAAATTTGGCATGGAGTTAGCTGACACCCTGGATTAACACATAGCCTACTTTTTATCACGGGAAAATATTTTATCTCGGATAATTTCGACATTTCATTTTTTCTGCAGCTCACGCGGACGAAGTCGCGGGCGTCCACTTGTTTCAATATATTTATGTCATTTACACCTGACCCGGCTATGATAAAAGTGGTCGCGGGGTTTCCTTATGACCCTGCATTTGTGACAAGCAGCAACTTGTCTCGGATCATTCACTTCTATGACCATCCTCGCTATGTTGTTAAACGTGACTATGGGATCCCTTTTGTGATCCCGCAGTTCTGGATCCCTATTGGCTATCTTTTGTGACAGTTCATAGTGTTCATCACTCAATTGAAACTCAACAACTGGAAGTGGCATAATGCCTTATCTCGAGAAAAATTTGACAACACACACATACATGTCACTTCCAAGTTCAATAAGTTTCAATTAGTGATTTCATGACTATGAACTGTCAAAAAAGATAGCCAATACGGGGGCTGGTCGTTTAGTCGCATAAAGCCTAATTCGTAAAGCGGCACCCGAATCCGGAATGGATTAATTCTCAATCTTTAATCCTTCTTTGGATTAAATTGTAATATACACACCTATTTTTCTCCAGTTAGCTAGCTAGCTTAGCCTATTGTATTTACTATGTAATTAATCAGCTATAAAATAGTCCAATAGTCAAATAGGTCAGGTCTGGCTGTAAAATAATAATAAAAAAAAACAATCGTAAAGCCGTATACAACAAGGTTTTACACGCCTGACGGGAATATTAAAAAACTACCTGCTGTGTAGTAGAGTGCGTTTCATAGAAAAACTCCCGTGCGTTTATTCGGAACTAACATTTTTTTGTATGAAGTTGAACAGATAATGTAGTCGTACACATAGTAACTAGCGCCATCTTTCAAAGGAACTGGTTGGTGTAACAAACTACAATCCCACTAGACCCCACCGCCTACGCTTGACCACTGACTCACGGGTCGACGACCTCCCAGCGAAGCCTTCGATATTCAAAAACTTGCGCGCGCGCAACGCGACTCGCGATCTCTCTTTTATTATTATGTGATGATTTGATGCCACTCGATCCGCGTGTGGACTTTAAAAAAAGAAAAATGTCAAATTTTTTTAGGTTCCTTCTTTCAATTTTATCCCTCTCCAAAACTCATACTATTCAAAATGCGCAGCTGTTTTATAATACAGCGTGTGTTATACAATATGCCTTCGAGATATACACATAGCTACCTATGTAACTGGCGCGTTTCACATGGATGATGGCGCCAGGCCAGGTACTATGTGTATGATCACATTTTCAGTTTCACTGCATACAATAAATGTTAGTTCCGAAATAAGGCATAGTAATTACTCTGTGAAACGGACTCTAGTAGTTCTTCAGCCTATTGCAGTCCAGTGGCACGCCAGAAGGCTACTGCCATAGGGGTTTTTGCCCATAGTCACTATCACCACGCTGGGCAGGCGGGTTGATGACCGCAGTGTGATTTTTGGACTATGTTGTCAGTACGGGAGGCGCTGCTGTCCCATTTCCCGAAAACCCTTAATCGCCTCGTACGATACCCGCGAGCGCTGTTAGGTATACTCATAATATCTGTGTTTTTTTAAATATTTAAGACTTTAGTTACCATGTGTGTATTTTATTTTCCACCACTGGAGCTCTAAGTGAGAAATCTTGGCAGATTAAAAAATAAAAAGAATTTGACTATCAAGTAGTTAAATTCGGTCAGAAAATTGCTCTGCGAGAGCTAGGTCGTTCCACCGTAAACCAATTATAACCAAAGTACTAAGTGCGACATATCCGTCCAGGGATGTGGACAAGAGGAGGCTGCAGCAGTTTGGGGTCCTTGGACCCTATAATTCTTAAATAAAGTAGCTGTCGAAGGCGCTAAGCGCCAACATTAAATAGACAGTTTCTAGATATGGCCAACGGTAAAAAACTAGACTGCGGCAGATAAGTAAAGTAATGGCTAAAGCAAATTCTAATATACAGCGTGTTTTGATTTCTTATTGCGAAATTTTCCAAACCAAAGTTCACTAGAGTAGGTACATCAGCTGCCTCTCCTTCCGTGCATGTCGTAAGAGTCGACTAAGGAACTCGGGGCGTTCTCTCGGGCGAAGAGCAACTTGTAACTGATCTGTTGCATCTGGCCAGGCTATGCTAGCTGTTGCCCGTGACTGGTCCAGTCAAAAAAGACTTTGAAGGTTACAAAAATTCCCATAGAGCTAAAAATTGGTGTGAATGTTCAAAATATTATTATAAATGAATTGTGTTAAGTCCCCATCAATCCCCCTTGTGCAAAAATGTTTATTAATGGTGAAAGTTTGCAAAAATAGGTTTTTCGCGTTTTTCAGCTACACGGTGAGTTTTACAGCAAAAATAGTTCAGACAAAAATTGTAGATCATCCGATTAACTACAAAAAATGTATTTACACTTTTTTTTTCACGAGTATTGCCATTTCCGTGATACAGCGGTTCAAAGAACTAGCTCGAATAAATATAGCATTAATAAATATAGCTTTTGCATTAATCGCAATCAGTCTTAAGCATTTGAACTTGAGAGGTATCATTGGATTCTTCTTAGTCGTGAGAGTGACACTGCACAAGTAGCATGACCTGCGAAACACAATATGATAAACCGATTTATCGACATTTTGCCTGTAAAAATTCGATAAATATGACCGCCATCTTGAATTTTGTAAAGAGACGATACGATATCGTACGATTCGATTTCCGCGATGCGTGGTCATGCTAGGGGGGGCTGGATCAACATTTTTAAGTAATTTTAAGTTTAGGTTTAAGTACAGCGGTGAGAATCGACCACATTGTCTGTTTCTTTTTTAAAGAAAATATCTATAGGTTACTTAAACTCTTAAAGAAACATACTGTACATAGTTTACTGATAAACTTGATAATAAATAAGTGGTTTAACCAGCAAATAAAACTGGGTTCTGTGATATGATTTCTTTTTACATATTTAACTGTATCGGCGTTTGCCTATTGCAGTCCACAGCTGGACGTAGGCCTCCTCCAAAGCACGCCACAAGGCTCGATCTCCCGTTTTTGCCATCCAAACATTACCGATCGCCCTCTTTAAGTCTATAATTTTACTGTACAAAGGTATTCCTTAAATATTTAATCTATATCTTATCTATAGGTACATATATAATAAAATTGTAACAGATCGATGTTTGTGCACGTTAATCTCAGAAACGGCGGAACCGATTTCGATGCAGTTTTCAGGAATATATTGTGACAGGTCCCACTTAACATATAGGCTACTTTTTATCCCGGGAAAATGTTTTTATCCCGGATAATTTCGACATTTTGTTTTTTTCCACGCGGATGGCGTGCACTAGTCATACTTATATATTTATATTATTTATTTATTTACTTCGTAAAATGAGGCGTGATGAGGTGACGTAATAAGAATGAGACCAACGACACTAACGTTACGTGATTGGTTGCGAATAGTTAACGTTAACGCGATCGAGTTGGAAGTAAAAACACTAAGCCAATGTTATCAATATCTATATTATACGAGTATGTGCTATATTGCACGCGACTAGTCCGCGTGGACTATAGGATGTAGCCTACGTCCTTCTGCGTACTACTAACTACCTATATATACAGGTGTTGTTTCGTTGCCACCCTTAACGAAGGGTACGTTCTCTATAGATCAAATAAAGTAAGTTTATGCCAAAAAAATGCTGGGAAACGATGTCATTTTTTTGAAAAAAATTGGATTACTTGACCCGGCGAAATTTATAGTGTCCAGTGTTTATGCTAGTTTTTTCATAGACAGATAAAAATTATTCCTCGTGAAAAACGAGAGATAATTTATATCGAGCATAGATGCACATAGTCGAGCTACGCGCGATGGATGCTATTCTTCTTTGCCTTATTCTAATTAAGCCTTAGGTAGCTAATTTCCCTAAATACATAAAATCACGCCTCTTTCCCGGATGGGTAGGCACTAGGGAGAGATCACGAACCTACATTTGCTACGAGTTACTTGGTCAACTCTTACTGTCACGCATAAGAGAGGAGATGCAGCTGATATATCCCAGTGAAGCCCCGCATCAACTTAGGAAAATATTCTAATTATATCACTAAACGTTCAGGAATTCGAAGGTAATTGACCTCGACAACAGCTAGCTGTATACTAATTGGTATAATCAGTTGATATTTGGCCCCATGCGAGGTCATGAGTCACGACGAATAATGCAGCATTGTGCTATGGTTTCTGGGAATCAGATGTACTGTATCTAAGTCTCGCATCCGTATCTATAAAGGAGAACAAGTAATTACTTTCACTAAAGTTAACGATTTTCATTCATAGTCTTCTATTGTAAAGTAATTCTCCGGACTGGCTAATTCAACGCCAAGGTAAAACACACAAAACAAAGAAGCTGGAAACGTGATATTTGGACCGATTAGGTTTGGACGTTAAGGTCACTAAGAAAGGGTTTTGTGAGAAGAGGGATAAAAGGGGTGCCAGCCAACGGTTGTTTGTGGTCATATCTGTTGCCTCTTTGCCCATCTGTCTTATAGTAAACTAGCGGGGCGGGTCCCTAGCTATACATATAAACCTTCTTAAATCACACTATCTATTTAAACCTCATCAAAATCCGTTGCGTTACATACATTTTAAATGGAGTATTCATATAGCGCGTAATGTACTCACTCAGTTTGCGACGTTTGGCTTGCCAACTTATTCTGTGTGCGCCTGATTCGCAGCAGGTGTTTTCTCTACGCCAGCGCTCCGTTCGCGTAGCGTCACCATTCTTGTCAGAATACTAAAGTACACTAGCTTACCTTCCCCCAGAAGAATTCGCAAGCGCTTTGCTGCTAATACGCTCTAGTTCGCCGCTCAGTTGATATTGAGTTAGCGACCGATACGCCACTCAGAGTCAGTCAGCGAACAGTCAGCCGCTCACTGTTCGCCTAATGGGGACGCGGCCCTAAGCATACATAGGGACAGACGGCGGGAATCGACTTTGTTTTATAATATGTAGTGATACTCGTAGTTACCTCGTATCTTTGAGAAAAAATTGTCCAATATAATTTGGCGTTACTCCAACTAGCGGAACCCTCGAAGCAATTTTGATATTACTTTTTTTTCCATTGGCGTCTATCGCTCACAGCCAGCCCCCTTTAAAATACCAGGAATCTAGTCTAGACGAAGCCGGGTGGCCAATAACCTGGCATATGACGACATAAGTAGACCTGGCGGCGCGGCGGACGATCATCGCAGAGGCGAAGAGAGTAGAGAAGACCTGACTTAGGTTCTTGTGTCCCCATCCCATATGGGGCAGACAGAGGGCCTCCACAGATCTCCGCCGCCTCCGTCCGGGACTTAGCGTGCCAAAGAAATATACTTCTTTTTTTTTTCATTCATAAACTCGAAAAACATAACCTTCCTTCTGGTGCCGTCAGGTAAAAATGACGTCACGCGTATTTACACAGTTTAAATTAAAAGTCCTGCTTCTTCCGTGCATGTCGTAAGAGTCGACTAAGGAACTCAGGGGCGTTCTCTCAGGCGATGAGCTAGCAACTTGTCTGTGGTGTAAACGTAAACGTGGCTCTAGGATGTCCTTCGTGATACTGCACTTGTTACTGCATAGTGTGTATGTATAAATTTACACATGTGGCCGAGAAACCCACTAATACCTTTACCACAATCGACCCATCCATTGGCAGGCCGCAGTCAAAGCGGCTTAACCCTCTGAACCCTCCCAACAAAGGCGCGTGTGCGTATTGTCTGCGTGTCGTTGACCCCGCCATGACGTCACGTGACCTTTGACGGTGCCGACACCATACCGGTACCATGAGAGGGGGTATGGGCCGGGCTGTACTCTGGTCCAGACGGATCTGTGCAGAATTTATATGCCTTTTACCACTTTTTTTAAAAACATTGCATAGTAACTATAGTATGTAGTATGGTAACGAGTCGAATCGACGTGAACTGTCGACATAATATACCAAATTAGTCACTACAAGGTGGTATCTATGTAAATGGTCAGGGCTACAGTGTTCAATGCTCCCCTCGTCCCATACTTCACCCCCGCTCCGCGGCACACTATTTCTGTATGAAAATATACTTAGCCGCTACTCCTCTTTTATTTCTTCTCCACGCTACATACAAATTATCTACATATAAGTAAGAAAATATATTAATCGAATAACTTGAAAAGAGTTTAAATAGTGCTATTTGAAGCTAAAAACTTTATCTATGTTTGTGTAACCGATAAAATATATAGAATACATAGTAATCAGATACCTATATCTTATCGCGTTCAAACATAAGTTTTGGTACTGTTAAATGCAGTCTTATATCTATATATGTACGTTCTATACATGTAAAATGGTTTGTTTCTTCTATGCTGCTCTGGGAGTGAAAAAAAAACGTATAATACTAGAGCTGCTTCTCTTCCCGGGCATACTGTACAAGTCAGTAGAGGGACAAGAGGGTCTTGGTGTTTTGTAGGCGATGGGCTGACCACCTGTCACTATTAAACGAACTTGTACATCTCAATTATACCCTCAAAATTGGTCAGAAGTGGCACCATGTGGTTCTATCGGCCCTTGGTGCTCTGCCTACCCCGTGGGGGATAGAGGCGTGGTTGTATGTATATGTACAGGATGTTTTTAGGTCGTCAACGCTCCCGAAAACTACGGAATCTCCTCATCATCACGATCATTTTTCTCCATGGAAGCATACCTGGGAAGTGTCTGGTTCCCAAGATATTAGCCCAAAGTTGAGTAAATAGACTGCGTTTTTCTACATAAATGCATATAGACGCGTGTAGCAAGATTTTTACACGAGAAATAATTAATATCTGTCTATGAAAAACTGGCATAAACACTGGACACTGTAAATTTCGCCCGATCAAGCAATAAAAAAAATTAAAAAAAAATTCCCAGCATTTTTTTTGGCATAAACTTACTTTATTTCATGTATAGAGTACGTACCCTTCGTTAACGGTGGCCACAAAAAAACACCTATATGTAAAATGCTTTGTCCTGAATGATTGATGTATCTAATCGACGAATGCGTAGCTTAACCCGCAGAACGATTACGTAGTACGTATCTTGCAAAAGCAAAGCAGCAGCAAAGCGATAGCGAAAATTGTACAATATTCGCGTTGTAATGTCAAAATTTCTTGATATTCATTTTATACGTAATACGAGTTCAATTCAATACGAATCAGCGGATTTTGTAAAATTTTCGCTATCGCGTTGCTTTTGCTAGATACTACCTATCTAGCAAAAGAGTAAGGGGGCCACTGATCGTAGCGAACTGAAACTTGTATGGTGTGTTCGTTGTATGACTAATATTATTTGCGACACGCATTTCGTCTATTAAGATATTAGTGTACAAGTGGGTTCGACTAGAGCAGAGGTTTGCAAACTTATTTCGTCTAACGCCCACTTTGAAAATCAGTAGCGCCCCCCATTTTTATTTCACCTTAAAAATGTCAATAGCATATTAGTTGCGCTATTTATTTCTGGGGCCTTAACTGCCCCTCTCTAGGCCTCCAACGCCCACGAGGGGGCGTTATCGCCCACTTTGGGAAAGACTGCTCTAGGACCTAAACAGCTTGTCGCATTTGATCTTAAGAGGTGTCATTAGATTCGTCTTAGTTGTGAGATTGACACTGGCAGAATTTTTTTTCACAAAATCTTAAATAATTAATCTCCACTTGGTAAGGAGTGAGCCTACCGCCTCTATTCTGCAGCTATGTCATAGACATATACATATACAGGGTCTAACAAAAGGGGCACGTTAAGCAAAAGGCTTGAAAAACTATTGTACGTCCGAATCAACAAATGTATGCACCCAGTTATGACAATAAAAATCTATCTAACTATAAAAGCTTTAAATAGCCCGCTATTAAGAACTTATGCACAAAATTAGAGACTCGACATTGCAGATTTATTTTTCCAGATACAAACTGTGGAGAAGTTCATAAACAACCGAAGAATGTTGATTGAATCTTGTTTTCATAGTTATATTTATTTTTATAAACATGTCATTTTGAACCTCAAATACTGTGGATAGCTTTTTTGCAGTACATTTTCAGGGCTTTTTGCTAAATATATCTCTTTTGTTGTTGTAAGGTCACAATTGTTATCGCCCACTTTGGGAAAGACTGCCTTAGATAGAACCCAAGGTCAACCTCACCTGCTCGTGGTGCACCCTGCTATTTAACGGACGAGGCTCTGACGCTAAATGGCTTATAGCTTTTTAGAATGGCACGGAAACATTGGATTCATTTCGACAAAAACAAACAGCTAACCGAATTGCTACGTGTAGCTATGTAAAGTTTTTTCGTATAAAACCCCCTACCCTTATATACGGGGTGGGCGCCAGCACGACGGCACAGTCGGGCGGCGCAATCAATACCTGGGCACGCATAGCCTCTTCTGCGGACGGCGCTTTGTATTTATATATGTATGTCGCTTAGGGAGGTTATGCTCTTTCAGGATGATTGAGTAGAGGTATGTCAGGATTCCATAGGGTCTTATTTAAGGGAAAACAAGTTCTTAATGTAGCTCATATATATGTTTTGTAAGGTTTAGAGCTGAATTAAGTATAGCATGCTGATGAGAAGCTTTACTGGAATACGTCAGCTGCATCTCCTTCCGTGCATGTCGTAAGATTAGACTGAGGAATTTAAGAGCGTTCTCTCAGGCTAGCAACTGGTCTATTGAATTGGTGCCTGTTATTCTAAAGGTGGCTGTGTGATTTCTTTTGTGATCCTGCAGTTCTGGCTACCCAATTCGGGACCACAGCCGTGTGTATATTTATGTGTGTATGTATCATCTTCTATGCTGCTCTGGGAGTGAAATAAAAACGTATACAACTACCGCTGCATCTCTCCCCGGGCCTACTGTACAAGTCAGTAGAGGGACGAGAGGGTCTTGGTGTTTTGTAGGCGATGGGCTGACCACCTGTCACTACTAATTGAACTTGTACTCGTACATCTCAACTATACCCTCAAAATTGGTCAGAAGTGGCACCATGTGGTTCTATCGGCCCTTGGTGCTCTGTCTACACCGTAAGGCATTCTTTGGCAGTGTGAAAATCCAAGATGGCCGACTTAACTCGGTCCATTGTGCCTTTGTACAGGCTCTGTTACAATAGCAACCTATGGCCTGATTCGGGATGGCGGGAATGTAGGTCAACGCGCAGAAAAGCATGTTTTCTATATCTAAGTTATAGATAGTTTTGGTCTTTTGTTGAATTTGGTGTCTCTTCTGGGAGTCGAATTTGGGACAGACAATTATTACATATATATAAAGTCTCTTCAAAATTGGTGATAATCTTTTGACACGAAACTAGGTAGGTAAAAAGAAACAACTTTCACTATGAGACCAACTTCGAAATAGTGAAAAAAAATAAATCAGCTGTTCCATACAATCTCGAATAATTACTGCACTGAAATGTATGGAACAGCTGATTTTTTTTTTCACTATTTCGAAGTTTGTATTCTAGTGAAGCCCCGCATCAGCACAGGAGTAAAATAAGCATATTAAGTACAATCCTAGATGTACAGTTTTCTTTGTACATGTAACGTTATGTTATATGACCATGTCTCTCAAATACAGGTTTATGGCCATATTTATGTATGTAATATAACGGTGTACCAACAAAGCAAAGTTTACTTTACGAGAATCAAGGTTTAGTGCCAACATACGAATATAAAACCTGTTTAGAATGACTCGGAAACAGTTTATTAAATTGTATTTGTGCCCGAAAAGCGGCGCTAGGCTCATCCCTTACCACGTGGGACTTAAGTTATTACCTCGGATATATGCGGGCTTTCACCAGAATACATCAGCTGCATCTCCTTCCGTGCATGTCGTAAGAGTCGACTAAGGAACTCAGGGGTGTTCTATCAGGCGATGAGCTAGCGACTTGTCACTGATCTGTTGTACCGCTCGCTGTGATAAATGTGCCAGTGGTTCTTCGTGATCCTCATTTGTACACCTCATATTCCTCATTTTAATTAATCAATTATTATGTCTTCTATGCTGCTCTGGGAGTGAAAAAGTAACGTGTAATAATTACAGCTCCCGGGCACACTGTACAAGTCAGTAGAGGGACAAGAGGGTCTTGGTGTTTTGTAGGCGATGGGCTGACCACCTGTCACTACTAACCGAACTTGTACATCTCAACTATACCTTAAAAATTGGTTAGAATTGGCACCATGTGGTTCTATCGGCCCTTAGTGCTCTGCCTACCCCGTGAGGGATAAAGGCGTAATTATATGTATGTATGTATGTAATTATTATGTTAATTGCCACAATACCTTCTACAACAAACCTAGGAAGGCTATGTCTACCAAACTAGTGAAACCACAGGTGACAAGAGTACTCAAGAGCCACTGTCTTCTTCAATTTAATTGTCTATATTTCAAATAATTAGCACACCTATAGCAGTCCACTGCTGGACATAGGCCTCTCCCAGGGCACGCCAAGGCTACTGCCATAGTGGGCTTTTTGCCCATAGACACCACGCTGGGCAGGCGGGTTGGTGGCCGCAGTGTGATTATCGGACTATGATGGCAAAACGGGATAATGCACACCTCCCGGAAACCCTTGATCGCCTCTTACGATACCCACGGTCAGACAAGAGGCGATGGTTTTCTGCTCCGCCGACAACACACGGCATAGCTTAGTATATGTATGTATGTATGTAAATGATGATGATCTCCGACCGTATTTCGGCCAAGGCGACCAATCTACGCAGATTGGCCAGGTACGCAGGAGATATTATAGTGCACAAGTGTGTGCGCGCAGGATCAACGGTTTTACGTGCTTTCCGAGGTACGAGCTAAGTGTCAATTTAGCAACATTAAAATCTGTACATGAAATAAATTCATTGGTACATGCCCGTGACTGGGATCGAACTTAGGAGGCGTAAGTGAAATTGAAAGGTGCACGTCTTAACCACTGGGCTATCTATCACCGCTATATGTATGTAAATATTGCATCAGTAAACCTAGTCACGTACTTTTAACTAATTACTCGATTTAAATGTAAATAGACGACCTAGATATCCTCATAGCCTAGTTATTCTACCTACAGCTAAAACCACGGCAAATTATGCTAACATCACCAATTGTTCATATTCATAACTACATATGTATGTACAATATACATACATGCATTGTATGCATGCAGGCTGGTTTTTGCAAAATGGGGCTGTGGGGGTGGTGAAAAGGGAAGCGCTTCCGGCCCCACCGGGCCACTAGTCGTTGTTTGGCCCATGTATATATTGCAATCATTGTGAGAAACTTCGATATCGCGTTCTAGGATTTTGCATTCGATTGTGGCTCTCTCCTGCGTCCGATAGATGGCTCCGCTACAGGGCTGCCGAAACAGCCTTAGCACAGATGACCAGATCAGTGACAAGTTGCCAGAATATCGTCTGAGGGAACGCCCCTGAGTTCCTTAGTCGACTCTTACGACATGCACGGAAGGAGAGGCAGCTGATGTATTCTAGTGAGTCCCCTTATAAATGCAAAAGTAAGTTTTTTGTTTGTTTTTGTTACTTCTTCACCCTTCATTTGCTCTGCCAATTATGTGCCTAATCCATGCGGATGAAGTCATTGGCCTGGGTTCCTTAGTTTCTCTTACGATATTTGGGACATATTGTTTTTTTCTGCAGCGCACGCGGTTGCAGTCGCGGCTGTCAGTAAAAACGATAATAACACCGTAATAGTTTATTGTAAAGGGAATACGGACGGACGAACTTAATGATTTTTATTATTAAGATGCTGTAAAGGTTTTTAATGCTCCGTTAAATTTGATGACCGTTGTTTATCACAGCATAATAACTGAAATGTTTACCGCCAAACGGACACTTTGTATGTTTGTACGTAAGAATCGTACAGATGTTATGTCTGCGCGTAAACATCAAAAGAAGCGATAAGCAAACTGTCCCGTCTACGTTTGTAAACAACCTCATTTACTTAAAGAAAAGCACCCGCCCCCTTATTACCTAACTAGCAAAAGCAAAGCGATGGCGAAAATTGTACAAAAATCGCTGATTGATTGTCAAATTCGTATTACGTAAAATGAATTTCAAAGGAACTTTGACATTTTCTAGGCGAATATTGTACAATTTTCGCTATCGCTTTGCTTCGGCTTTGCTATTGCAAATTAGGTAATCAGGGGGCCGACTGTGTAAAATTTTTGACCCTGTGTCACTCTCACAACGAAGACGAATCTAATTACCTCTCATGCTGAAATGCAACAAGCCGTTTAGGCTCTAGCTCAGGGGTTCCCAAACTTTTTTCTCATAGACCCCTTTCAAAAGTTAACTGGTTCTGGTGGACCCCTGCAGGCCTACACCACATACGAATTCATTGTACACCAACATTTTTTCACGTAAACGTAGACCCCCATCGAGTCTCCTGTGGACCCCTGGGGGTCAACCTGGACCAATACGGAAACCACTGCTCTAGCTAGAGCGTGCCCAAGAAATATGTATCTACATCATACACACTCTCGAGAAACATAACCCTCCTTTTACGCAGTAGGGTTTTTCTATACCTACTTTATAAAATAAGGTTATACAAAATCTTCATCTTTAGCTGTTTATAAAAACTCTAGTTTAACTAATTTCTCGCACAACAACAACCTATAATAAATTTCATAACAAGGCATGTAGCGAATTGCGCTTAAAATAAATAGCTTTGCTGTTGTAAACAACAATTTATTTGCCGCAAAAACAATGTATTGGCTGTATGCACCGACCCGCCTTTGCCTACCGCATTTGGCCGAATAAAAATTGTGTAAATTTCAAAATTGGAACGCCCGGAAGCGCATTCCGCACTCGCCTCTCGTCTATTTCGGTCGTGTCTACACGTTTGCTCCATAAAATCTTTGGTTAAAAATAATAGTATGAGGATTCCTTTTAGATGCGTATTTGGATTTAAACGTTTTGTTTTGACAGATACATGGGAGGGATTTAAGTGTAAATTGATAGTAATAAATAAGGATGTGTCAGATTGATTTAGCGATTGAGGGTAGATGAATGGAAGTGACTTCAATATTTTTGTTTTAATGTATCTTTTAATGGATTTTTTATACAGAGTGCAACAAAAAAGCTATGTTGAACAAAGAGCCATAAAAATATAATGTAAAGAAGAACCTATCGACAAAATTTGAGATTCGAAATCACTTGTTTATTTTAATAAGCTTTTATTTAGTTTCACGTGTCCAGTTGTCTGTAACCAAATCTTGCAAGTTAAATTTGACCCACTTCCCGGTTTCCGATTGAGCCGAAATTTGCATGAATGTATAAATCGGACGACAATGCAATATTATTATGACATATAGCTGATCTGATGATGGAACTGGAAGGTGGCACTAGGAACTCGATATGCGATGTTGAGTCTCTAATTTTCTATAAAATTATTAATAAAGAAAATGGAAAAAATTCTTCACCCGAGTGGGAATCGAACCCACGACCACTGCAAACTGTGCCAGCCGCTAAACCCCTAAGCCACCGGGTCAATCTAATTTTCTAGATAGGTTTATAGCGGGCTATTTTCATAGCATTTTACCTAACATACCCCTTTTGTTGGACCCTATATATTATGCATGTCTATGCCATAGCAGCAGAATGGAGGCGGTAGACTCACCCTTTACCGAGTGGGGCTTAAAAAAGGTTGCCAAGTGTAATGTTAGGTGCGCCTAATTCACACACGCCTGACCACGCTTTGGGTTAAATTTCCGCTTTAACCGTCTGTGTATGATTTTTGAGTGTGTTTCATGGCTTTATTCCAGTAAATAGATTATTTGGCACACTTCGACGCTTTCCTCGAAATAGGTCGTTCAACTAAAGCTTTATTAACGGGAACACGGTTTTAGAGCGCAGTGCTGATGGCTTGTCGATATGTTATTAACAGAAAACTGGTGTGGTCGGCATTTGGTAGACTTGAACGGATTACGGACCCCTGATTACCTAATTTGCAATATCAAAGCCGAAACAGCGCGATACCGATGCTTACAAATTCATTTTATGTATATCCATCGAGGGTTCGCCCACCACCGGGCCCCACACCCTCCGCTGACCCTCTGATCTGCCGACTCATGGTCACGAACACAGTCACTACACTACACTACAGTTCTCGTTGCGACTGTAGTGGCGAGACATCGGTAGATAGATGTTAGTTACACTGTCTGAGAAACCTGGTGGAACGGCGCATTTATAGCCAGCAAGTGACAGCTATTGCTTCCAAATGTGCTCTATTTATATCTAGATGTGCTATATTAATAGATGAATAATATTCTATTCTATTGTATTCTTTATTGTACACAGACATTTTATATGGAAAAACATTTTACATTGACAATGTACAATAATATTAAATAGGCTCCCTGACCGGCCACAATGACGTCTATTCCCTTACATAAATTTCATTGCATGCCTTGAGAATGATACATTTATAGCCGTTCTGTCGGCCCTTGGTGCTCTGCCTACCTCATAAGGGATAAAGGCGTGTTTATATGTATGTATGTATGTTATGGCCGTGCTCCCGAATCGAGGTAGCCAAAACCGCAGGATCTCAATGAAAATCCCCCAGTCACGTTAATCATAGCGGGAACAGATGTATTGATCAGTGACAGGTTGCTAGCTTATCGCCCGAGAGAATGGCCGAGTTCCTCAGTCGACTCTTACGACATGCACGGAAAGAGGTGCAGCTGGTGTATTCTAGTGAAGCCCCGCATCAGCACAGGATACAAAATGTAAATCTATCTATACACTAGCTGACCCGGCAAACGTTGTTTTGCCATGTAAAAGGGGTTGATCCTAGAGAGGTGAAAATTCATGGTTGTATGTATTTTTGTATGCTGTATCATAAAAAAATAAAAACAAAAAATTTTGGCAAAAAATAATAAAAAAATTTAGGGGTGGACCACCCTTAACATTTAGGGGGATGAAAAATAGATGTTGTCCGATTCTCCACCCTAACCGATATGCATGCTAAGATTTACGAAAATCGGTCGAGCCGTTTCGGAGGAGTTTAACTTCTAACACCGTGACACGAGAATTTTATATATTAGATATAATAAAATTGTAACGGATCGATGTTTTTGCACGCTAATCTCGGAAACGGCTGAACCGATTTCGATGCGGTTTTCAGGAATATGTCGTGTCAAGTCCCACTTAACATATAGGCTACTTCTCATCCCGGGAAAATGTTTTTATCCCAGATAATATCGACATTTTATTTTTTTTTGCAGTCCACGCGGACGGAGTCGCGCGTGTCCACTAGTTTATACAGATAAAATTTTATAGATAAAATAAACACACATCACAAAATTCCATAAAATTTTGGATTTGTTCGTTCAATTTCAACCGACTAAAACTAGGAACTTACCTATACCTAATATTGCAGTATGAAACTAATGCTGTCCCTTTTCATTTTCAGTGCATAGTGCTCTCTCTCTCTCTCTCTCTCTCTCTCTCTGTGTGTGTGTGTCTCTTATTCTCGAAATTAGCATATCCAAAGTCATGCAATTTAATATCCAAATCTTCACTCTACACTTACGTAAACGACCCAGTGTTATCGCTCTTACAATATAGTCCGGGACACTACCGCTGTACTTGTTCTTGTACTAGCGGCCGCCTACGACTTCGTCCGCACGAGGGGTATTGCACCCGTGTGAAGCGGGGTGGGTTGCTATACAGGGTTAATTTTAAACACCAATAACCTCGCAGGACTAGATAGCTAAAATCGTAAACAATAACTTTTGTTCTTCGAGTTTTATCATCATAACTCAATACATTAATTAAAAATTATTACCATAATATGATACCATAGATAGAGAAATAAGATGTCATAGAGTGCTGATGTCCTACTAACTGTCTCGATGCACTATATGGATTTCCGGTACCTCACAATTCCAGTCCTTGACAATTAGATTGCAGTATAGTAGGACATTAGCACTCTATGACATCCTAATAAAAAACGGTGATAGCCCAGTGGTTAAGACTTACACCTTCCAAGCGAGAGGCGTAAGTTCGATCCCAGTCACGGGCTAATGAATTAACACCAATGAATTTATTTAATGTTGTAAAATTGTCACTTAGCTCGTGCCTCGGAAAGCACGTAAAACCGTTGGTCCTGCGCCTGATCTCTCTCCGGTCGTGTCGGCTTTCCGTCCCATCGGACTATGAGAGTAACGGAATATAGAGTGCATCTGTGTTATCGTACACACTTGTGCACTATAATATATCCTGCGTACCTGACCAATCTCCGTAGAGATTGGTCGCCTTAGCCGAAATACGGTCGGAGATCATCATGACATCTTATTCCTCTAAGCCGCTACTAACTCTAGTATAGTGGACTCGCGCGACTCCATCCGCGTGAACTACAGAAAAAAACAAAATATCGAAATTATCCGAGATAAAAACATTTTCCCGGGATAAAAAGTAGCCTATATGTTAAGTGGGACCTCTCACAAAATATTCCTGAAAACTGCGTCGAAATCGGTCTAGCCGTTTCTGAGATTAGCGTGCACAAACATCGATCCGTTACAATTTTATTATACAGGGTGATTTTTGGTCGTCAACGTTCCCGAAAACTACGGAATCTCCTCATCATCACGATCATTTTTCTCCATGGAAGCATACCTGGCAACGAAAAAACACCCTGTATGTATAGATAGATAGAAGATATAGATTGAAGATAGATAGATCGAAATCGCTATACCTGTCGTCATCGTTTATAAAACGAACATCACTTATACAGGGTAACAAATAGGGTATGTTAAGCGAAAAGCTATGTAAATAGCCCACTATAGAAAACCTATCTACAAAATTTGAGACTCGAAATGACATTTTTATTTTTCAAGATTGTATGAAAATTTCTGTGATATTATAAAATTATTAATAAAGAAATAGAAAAAATTCCTCACCCGGGTGGGAATCGAACCCACGACCTCTGCATTCTGCATTTCTGAGATATTTAAAAATTCTCCATACTAACGGGAAAAATAAACATGTGATTTCGGGTCTCAAATTTTGTTGATAAGTTCTCTATAATGGGCTATTTACATAACTTTTCGCTTAACATACCCTTTCTGTTACACCCTGTATATAGTTACTTGATCCGTCTAGTCTCATTTTAGGTTGCGCGCATTATACGTACGAATGTACTGATTTATAAATATGACATTTGGTATTATCCCTATTATTTATCTATGAAACGGACTCTACAAACTTACGACCTCGGCTCTCGGACTATAAACTCGCTGTATGCGCACACGCACACATCTAGTAGTAACACGAAGATACGTAAATCAAAGATCAAGAACAATGGTTGACTACTAGTGGAGGGCGTTGAACTGGTACGGTGGCCATGGGGTTTGGAGGGGGGCGGGACTGTCTGCTGGTTTTTTTTACTAATTTTTAGATAAAACTGCGCTAAAGTGACTGTATAGGATCTCATTCGCGAATTCGCGTTGCTGCAGCTGCATTTTTGTGAGCCGAGAATTGTGTGTAGTGTTCATTTATATTTATATGGAGCATAGGCTGCTATTAAACAAGGTTGGCAATAGGGTCGATTCCGGCATTCACACTAAAATCTAAACATAATCTTAGTCAGGTCTATCTCTCTCCGTTCTTAACATAAATGGCTGAGAGAGAAAAGGACAGGTAGGACTAATTTTACGTTTAGGTTTAAATTTATAAGTTTTATGGCACTTTCTTTAAGTTAGTCCATTTAAAAGTAACACTTTCACGATATAAATGTCGCGAGTCAGACTATAGTTTTAATACAAATACGAGTACAAGGTCTTTTCATAATAAGTGATTTATCTTTTGACACAAAACTAGGTAGGTAAGAAGAAACAAAATTCACTATGGGACCATAGTGAAAAAAAAATCAGCTGTTCCGTACAATCTCTAATAATTACTGCACTGAAATGTATGGAACATTTTTTCACTATTTCCGAGTTGGTCCCATAGTGAAAGTTGTTTCTTTTTACCTACCTAGTTTCGTGTCAAAAGATAATCACTAATTAAAATGCAATGTATAATAAAATAATCATGGGTTTGTGCCCCGTTGGCAAACATTTATATGGTTAAATATCGATGTTTTTAGAATTATATCTATGTATTTATATACCGTTGCTTTAGTACCCGCAAGACTAATTTTACAGGAGCACGTTTCACATTAATGTGGGTGGTTATAGATGAAGGGGAAGACCTAAGAAGTGTTGGATGGACTGGGTGAGAGGATATGCGTGTACTGGGAGTGAGTAACGAGATGACGGATAATACGGATGAATGGAAGAAGAGTACATCACGCCGACCCCAAAAGTACATGGAAACAGGGCAGGAAGAAAACGCTCTTAGTACCCTGGACATTACTTTAGAAATCTTTTAGTTAAAAGTTTGTGTTCGTGCATTTTAATACTTCGTCAGCCATTACACGGTACTTTAGTAATAAAAATGCATTTTTCATTCAACCATATTGACCTAAATAACTGGCATTAAATTACAAATATCTGCGCAGGCAAAAAACATCTGATTCATCGTCGATTGGATCGATATCGGTATAGGATTACGCGCGTGAGGATGTAGGCCTCCGTAGGGCTTCGCTGACGGACGAAGCCGGAAGGGTAGTGGGTCAGGGGGCTCCAGATTGAAATGCAATATGGCGGTGTTAAAAATAAAACGTATAACCAAATGGATATGTGTTATACTTTTTATAATGTCATAAACATGGCCGTGTTCCTAAAATGGGGTAGTAAAAACTGCAGGATCGCGTAGGAGATCCTGCAGTCACGTTTAGCATAGCTAGACAAAATAAGATCTTGGGACAAGTAGCTAGCTCATCGCCTGAGAGAAAGACTTCTAAAATTATTAATAAAGAAAATGAAAAAAAATTCTTCACCCGAGTGGGAATCGAACCCACGACCACCGCGAACCGTGCCAGCCGCTATAACCACTAAGCCACCGGGCCAATTACTCGGATGACGAATTTTACCATCTCTTTTCTAAATTACATATTGGCAACGTTATTCTTCATCCCGATAGCTATAAACAAAAAAGAAAGACTTCCTACAACATGCACCGAAGGAGATGTAGTGTATGTAGCTTAGATGCTATCATTGTATTCCAGTGAAGGCCAACAACGGTTGTTGGCGAAACATATGTAGATTATTTATCTAGTTTTTTATTTCGGAATGGTGCAATGTATCGTCTTGCATGCTGGGTGCTCGGGTCTGGTTTCTCATGGCGATTGTAGTTAGTGCAAGTGCCTGTTGTCGCAATTATGAGTTATCAGATCCGAGGGTCAGTGGAGGGTGTAGGGCCCGGTGGTGGGCGCACCCATAGTGAATGTTTGAACTTCCGAATTGTAACGCCTAATACAATTTCATCCATTACTATTAATTAACAAAACAAGCTGCTTCTCTTCCCGGGCATACTTACTGTACAAGTCAGTAGAGGGACAAGAGGGTCTTGGTGTTTTGTAGGCGGTGGGCTGACCACCTGTCACTACTAACCGAACTTGTACATCTTAACTATACCCTCAAAATTGGTCAGAAGTGGCACCATGTGGTTCTATCGGCCCTTGGTACTCTGCCTACCCCGTAAGGGATAAAGGCGTGATTATACATGTTTGTATGTCTATACTAATATTATAAAGAGGAAAACTTTGTTTGTTTGGTTGTAATGAATAGGCTCCGAAACTACTGGACCGATTTCAAAAATTCTTTCACCGTTAGAATCCTTATTGGACCTGGATGAACATAGGCTACAAGAATTTCCCAATATTCCCACGGGAAGGCGACCAACGGGAATTCTATATTTTTTACGAAAACCGCTATACATATGAAGCTGAAATCGGGCATATATGTTCATTGGGGACAGCGAGGGAGGACTAAAAACGGATTTCCCGAAATTCCCACGGGAAGGGGACAAACGGGAATTCATAATTTTTACGAAAACCGCTATACATATGAAGCTGAAATTGGGCATATAAGTTAATTAGGGACTGCGAGGAAGCACTAAGAACGGATTTCCAGAAATTCCCACGGGAAGGGGACCAACGGGAATTAATTATTTTTTACGAAAACGGTTATACATATGAATCTGAAGTTGGGCATATATATTTATTTGGGACCCCGAGGAAGCACTGAGAACGGATTTCCCGAAATTCCCACGGGAAGGGGACAAACGGGAATTCATAATTTTTACGAAAACCGCTATACATATGAAGCTGAAATTGGGCATATAAGTTCATTAGGGACTGCGAGGAAGCACTAAGAACGGATTTCCAGAAATTCCCACGGGAAGGGGACCAACGGGAATTAATTATTTTTTACGAAAACGGTTACACATATGAATCTGAAGTTGGGCATATATATTTATTTGGGACCCCGAGGAAATTCCCACGGGAAGGGAACCAACGGGCGTTCCAAATTTTTACGAAAACCGCTGTACCTACATATGAAGTTGTAGCTAATGTACTGATATGTACCGAAGCGAAGCGAGGGCGGGCCACTATATGTAATAAAACAAGTGTTCTAAACATCTTGAAATTGCTGCAAAAGATAATTATAAGTACTCGTAAACAGCATATTTGTCGTTGTATTAACATAATTAATTAGAAAATTATTAATAAAGAAAATGGAAAAAATTCTTCACCCGAGTGGGAATCGAACCCACGACCACTGCAATTAATTTGAACTACGATTTTTTTGTCAGCCTCTTGACTCTCTGGTAAAGTTATTTTTACTTTGGGATTGATGATTTTAAAATAATTAAAATACCCTATTTTAGGGCTAATTGATCACGTTTCAGAAAATATCAAATGTCATAGGGGATTATGAAAATAGATATGCTTAGAGCGGGTGGGGTTTTGGAGGAACCCGGCTTAAAGAGTCACTGTGTTGTGACCACGCGTTTAATAATAGTAAGGATTTTTGAAATTTACTGTTTACTACATACTAGCGACCCGCCCCGGCTTCGCACGGGTGCAGTGCTTATACTATACATGTAAACCTTCCTCTTGAATCACTGTATCTGTTTAATAAAACCGCATCAAAATCCATTGCCTAGTTTAATAGATCTAAGCATACATAGGGACAGACAGACAGCGGGGGCAAGTGACTTTGTTTTATAATATGTGGCGATGTATATGTAGCCCATGTTCTTCTCCGTATTATGTTAACTCCTAACTATACATACATCACATATCGGTCAGCCTAGTGCAGACCACAAACCAGTGGACGTTGCGCTCCCCCAGGGCACGCCAAAAGGCTGCGGCCGTAGGGGGTATTTGTTATGGGCAATCGCCACGTTGCTGGGCAGGCGGGTTGGTGACTGCAGTGTGATTTTCGGACTATTTTCGGTTTCGGAGATGCAGCTAATGTATTCTAGTAAAGCCCCGCATCAGCACAAGATAATAACTCAAATGATGATGATTTCCGACCGTATTTCGGCCAAGGCGACCTATCTCTACGGACATTGGCCAGGTACGCAGGAGATGATTATTATAGTGCACAAGTGTGTGCGCAAACACAGATGCACTCTCTATTCCCTCACTCTCATAGTCCGATGGGACGGAAAGCCGACACGACCGGAGAGAGATCAGGCGCAGGACCAACGGTTTAACGTGCTCTCCGAGGCACGAGCTAAGTGACAAAATCTGTACATGAAATAAATTCATCGGTACAGGCCCGTGACTGGGATCGAACTTACGCCTCCCGCTTGGAAGGTGCACGTCTTAACCGCTGGGCTATCACCGCCTTCAATGACTCAAATACCAATATTGCCAACACTATGGCCACCCTACTAATCTTAGACCGATCCCAGGCCGCGTTATCCGTACTTGATTGCCACAAATTACTGTCGGTCCCTCCATTCAAATGCATTTACATTATTTGTTCGGTTACTGTCCGCCGTTTAGAATATCTCGGACACGTTTCATTAGGTTCACGTTTCGGTTAGGTTGCCGGATTTGGCTCAAAAATCGGCGGCAGGCTCACTGTGCAGGTTACTTATTTTTCTATATAAGTCCTGCCCGGTCTCCTTGGGGTTAATGGGCTTTATTGTATGGGATCTGTATGGGTTCTGTATTACACACATACTAATTACAAAATTTGAAATTGAGACTAACGATCGCTGACATGACTCAATTCCCATATTATCTTGTAAAATAAATATGACGTGATTTCGAATGTTTGTAGAAAGTTATCTAATAGCGAGCTATTTTCATAGTACTTAACAACACCCCTCTTTTACAACCTGTCGTCATCGTCAGCCTATTGCAGTCCACTGCTGGACGTAGGCCTTCCCCAGGGCACGCCACAAGGCTACTGCCACAGGGGGGTTTGTGCCCATGGCCACCACGCCGGGAGGCGCTGCTCTCCCGTGTTAACGGCATAGTCCGAAAATCAGACTGCGGTCACCAACCCGCCTGCCCGTGCGGCGTGGTGAGCGACACCATATGGCCTAAGGCCAGAGTAATTCGGCCTATTCCACTCTAATGCACTGGGCAAATCCATTAATGGATTAGATTCCACTTTGTCATCCACTCTAATCCACTGCTATAAGATTAGAGTGGAACATCTATTCCACTATAATCCACTGGTCAAATTCATTGATGGATTAGATTCCGCTTCTGAGTACACTAACATTCATCAATGGCTTTGTTTCCGAGGGTGCATCCCAGTAGAACCCCATAGCTGTAGTTCTATAGAACTGTTGGGATGTTCACCATGCTCTCTAATATACTATACAGTATACACTACTATACTATACAGTATACACTATACTATATTGGCCGCGTGGTGCCGGCAGAGTAGAATTCGTACCACCCCATGTCTGCCCGTGGGTATCGTACGAGGCGATTAAGGGTTTCCGGGAGGTGGGCAGCAGCGCCTTCCGTGTTGACAACATAGTCCAAAATGCAAACTGCGGTCACCAACTCGCCTGCCCAGCGTGGTGACTATGGGCAAATACCCCCCATGGCAGTCTTATGGTGGCGTGCCCTGGGGGAGGCCTACGTCCAGCAGTGGACTGCAATAGGCTGATGATGATGATGATGATACACTATACTATACAGTATACACTATCTATACCGTGATAATTATTTATCATACACAAGAAATATTACACTGTCCGATAATATATTATAATTCTGTTTTCTTGAATAGATAAGATTCTTGCGTATATTTGTTATCGAATCCTAAATGCGCTGTAGACTGTAGCTACATTGATTTAAGAATATATATGGTAAATGAACTCATTTTGGGCTATGTAATGTATGTTATAGAAGAGGTTTTTGTGTGAGGATTACACTACACATAGACACGTACGTACATACATACATAAAAATCGAGCCTCTTTCCCGGAGGGGTAGGCAGAGATCACGGATCTCCATTTGCTACGATCCTGACACACCTCTTTCGCTTCATCTACTTTCATGATATTCTTCATGCACGCTCGTCGGTTTAGGGTACTCTTGACCTGACCTTTCTCTAGAATTTCACCAATTTGATCGGTGAAGGTCCGGCGAGGTCTTCCCCTTCCAACTCTTCCATCAACATAGTTACAAAGATGTTACTATATAATACTCAGATGTGATGATGGTGTACCTAATCTTAATAAATAGCTACATAAATAAATACAATTGTAACAATGATACAAGACAAAAAGAGTAGAAACATGGACGGAGAATTCTCGAGAATGCGCGAGGATTTAGCGGGAGACGCGCGTCCAATTTTTTGGTTCGTGTTCGAGTGTTATACAATTGATATAAAGTTCATTACGCTAATTATGCTATACTGGTGGCCCGCTTCGCTTGTGTAAATAGCAGTACATAGCTACAACTTTCCATACAAATTTTCACCCCCCAATTTAATAAAGTGGGGGGTTAGAAAGAGACAAAAGGTAGCCTATGTCACTCTGCATGCCTTTTACTATCTCCACTTAAAAAATCACGTCAATTTGTCGCTCCGTTTTGCCGTGAAAGACGGATAAACAGACAGACTCTGTCCCATTTATAATATTAGTATGGATACATTCTCGTTCAAAAAGTCGTTTCCGTTTTATTCCGCGTTAAATTGAGATTCAATTAAACTCTCTTTAGTCTTGCAGCTTGCACCAAACGCGAAATTGGCGCAACGAGATTGCGCATTTTTCGTAATATCTCAAAATGGAGGTCACGACACGACCGGTGATTCACACAACTACAACTAATCGTGGGAATCTTATAATTTTACAAGTTTCTACTGGTATTGCGATATAGGAAAGCAATGATACTCGTACATAAACATGAACGTATAAAGAACAACGGACGTAATGTTGTCACTGCACAGATTGAAGCACCGAAATGGCGGCGCGTTGGGCATGTTTGAGTATTTTCCAGTAGGCGCCGAGCTTACTACGGTTTGTATGTGTGGGTGGATAAGGCGTCAATACACATCCCGACCGCGTGGAATATCGTTGCCGAGCTCACTATGGATGCTTCACTCTGTGTAGTCACAACACTGTCTGTCTGTCATGTACACAAAATAAAGTCTTAAATTTGGTGTCTATAGTCTATTTTGCTTCAACATCGTAATGACCACTTATTGAATCTTGATTAATGGAAGTTACCTCTGCCCCCTCTATACTAAAGATGGCTTTGACATCTCCTCTATGATCCTGCAGTAGGTACTGCTGGGTACCCCTTTTCGGGAACCTAGCTGTGTGTGCGTATGTATGTATGTATGTTTGTTATTTGATCAGGGACATCAAAACGTGGCATGCAAATATTTTATTTTATTATAAAATTATTAATAAAGAAATGGAAAAAATTCCTCACCCGGGTGGGAATCGAACCCACGACCTCTGCATTCCGTGCCAGCGCTCTTACCACTGAGCCACCGGGTCAATTACTCGGGTGACGAATTTTATTTTATTTTATTTTATATTTTACTAGCTGTTGTTCGCGGCTCTGCTCGCGTGGACAACCCTTATCTCTTAGGGGTATGATAAATAGATGGTAGCCTATTCTCAGACCTACTGAATATGCATACATATAAAGTTTAATTAAAATTGATCAAGTCGTTTCGGAGGAGTATGGTAACTAACATTGTGACACGATTATTTTTATATGTATATGTCGTGGCCATATCGTAGAATTGATCATTTCATGAAATGGTCGAGCATTTCATGAAATGGTCGCATTTCATGAAAAGTTCAACTGTCTATTGGCCACATCATGATATGGTTTGGGCAGATCGATGATTAAAAATCGTTTCTCGATATGGGGAACTAAACGCCCGATCATTTCATGAAGTGGTCAAGATTATTGATTATATCGTAAAATAGTTGCATGAATCACCGGTAGAGGCGCTGCGCGCGTTTTATTTATGTGTGAAGATGGCGGATTTTTCTTTTTAGGTTATAAAACAAATTAAAGAGAGTAGGGTGACTATGCAGAAGAAGTTCACGGATAGTGTGTTATATTGTATAATGTATATTAGACTTAATGGTGGTTTATAATAATATTGTTAAACAAAAACCTTAGATTACGATAGGTTAGGTTAGGTTAGACTATGACAAATGACGCACGAGCCGAGCGAGCGGAGCGAGCGTGCCCAGGCAGCGTCCGGCGATGTGCCAGATGCGAATCGCTTTTGTAAAGTCTTTTATGTTTTTAAATATTATATTGTGAAAATATCACATAAATAATAGCAAAAAAAATCATACCATCATACCTTATGGTATACTTATATATGGTGTACGGTATATATTATTTATATAAGCTCTTACCACATTCGGATTTTATGGACACCCTGTTAATACGATTTGGCCAAACGTGGATGACAAAATCGTGAAATGTAGACGATTTAACGATCTGGTCAAATTGAATTGGCCACTTCATGAAATGCGACCACTTCATGAAATGCTCGACCATTTCATGAAATGATCAATTTAACAATATGGCCACGACATATATAAGATTCAATTTTAGTAGCGTATCGAAATTAATTTAACTACAAATGCTACAAGTAATGACTTTTACGAGTGAGTAAAAATGTTTAATAGTATTAATTAATAGTAAAGAAAACCTCATCAAAAAGTAATTACCTACTCTTAAGGTGGGTTCCCACGGTGCGTGATTTCGCGGACGGATGCGGACGCGCCGACGGCTACGGACGGACGCGCACCACGGACGCGTCTATATTACCACGGACGCTACGTTTTCCACGATCCGTGGTGCGGGCTGGTGCGCGTCCGTTCGTAATATCACGCACCGTGGGAACCCACCTGAAGTTTTAGATTATTGCTCTTGCTCATTCATTAATACAAATCAAATATGTACAAGTTTCTCTATTATGTATCTTTAACTATAAGAAGTTAGCGACCGCTCACGACTTCGTCCGCCTGAGCGGGTATTGCATCCGTGCGAAGCCGGGGCGGGTTTCTAGTTATACATACGTGAAACTTCCTTCTTAAATCACTCTATATACATATATACATATAATCACGCATTTATCCCTTACGGAGTAGGCAGAGCACCAAGGGCCGATAGAACCACATAGTGCCACTTCTGACAAATTTTGAGGGTATAGTTGAGATGTACAAGTTCGGTTAGTAGTGACAGGTGGTCAAGCCCATCGCCTACAAAACACCAAGACCCTCTTGTCCCTCTACTGACTTGTACAATATGCCCGGGAAGAGAAGCAGCTGTAGTATTATAGGTACGTTTTTTTTTCACTCCCAGAGCAGCATAGAAGAATCACTATATAATTTAGATAAACTGCATCAAAATCCGTTGCGTAGTTTTACAGATGTGAGCATACAAGTATAGGGATAGACCGCGGAAAGCGACTTTGTTACAATATGTTGTGATAGTTGATGATTAAAAAACTTCAACTTTATTGCGTCTAATTATAAGTTTCTCTCCGTAAAGCGTTTTTAAGTATAGTAATAATGTGCTTAAGTAACCGGAGCTTTCTTTCGCCCACGCTGTTTGATTATCGCTGTTTGTATCAAAATAATGGCGTCTTATGAATCAGCGGTTGGTTTAAAGCGCAAGAGAAGATATTATACTATACTTATTAGTTTTTACCCGACTGCGCGATGCAAAGGAGTGGTATTGTGTTTAACAGCCTATGTATTATTAATAATTTTATAATATATAATATCTTGACTAAGATAAATTTATAAAAACACTTCTCCATTAATATAATCCGTTAGGATATGGTTGATCGTTTCATCTTTAAACATTGTGCTGAGGGATTCAGCTTTGTTTGCCGAGATTTGGCTAGTGTATAGCTATCGGGATGAAAAATAACGTTGCCAATATGTAATTTAGAAAAGAGATGGTAAAATTCGTCATCCGAGTAATTGACCCGGTGGCTCAGTGGTGAGAGCGCTGGCACGCGGAATGCAGAGGTCGTGGGTTCGATTCCCACCCGGGTGAGGAATTTTTTCCATTTCTTTATTAATAATTTTATAGCCTATGTATGTATGTATGTATGTTTGTTCCTTTGAAGCACTACACAGACCAAACGCCTCGGCCGATTTTTATGATTCATACGTCAATCGAATCCTCTTAGTCCGGCGAGTATCACTAAAGACATGACGTTAGTGAAAATCCAATATGGCGACTACAGGACGCCGTTTTGCGAAAATTAAAAAAAATTAAAGTCGACAAACTGTATGGAGTGGGGTATCGTTGAATAGGTATTTAAAAATCATTTTTAGGTTTCTCTCAACATTTTTCGGATTCGACTAACCATTTAGGATCTATATCGATTGAAAGTTGCGTAACAACCATTCTCACATGTAAGTTTTTAGACAGCAGCAAGACGAAAACTTCTTGCTGCCGAGCATGTTGAGCATGTTTCTTGAAGCGTACCTATTGGTAGCTAGATACTCATAACAAAAAAGTATAAAATAAAAAACATAATTTGAAAAATCCAAAAACCCAACTGTTAAAAAAAGAACCAAATAATGTAGGCACATAATAAAAAAACTGAAAAGAAAAAAAAAACAAGCACTTAGATGTCCGGTGGTCTAGAATTCTATAATATTATTATGGAATGAATACTATTGAAGAACATAAAATATTTTCTGATGATCGTAACATAACAACTAAAAGATACTCATAACAAAAAAGTATAAAATAAAAAAAACATAATTTGTAAAATCCAAAAACCCAACTGCTTAAAAAAGAACCAAATAATGTAGGCACATAATAAAAAAACTGAAAAGAAAAAAAAAACTAGCACTTAGATGTCCGGTGGTCTAGAATTCTATAATATTATTATGGAATGAATACTATTGAAGAACATAAAATATTTTCTGATGATCGTAACATAACAACTAAACAGTCGGGATCCATTATCCGACAGCCAAGCTAATATTTCAATGGATCCTGGCTGTTCAGTTGTTATGTGGTTCCCAAAGCGGTCCAGATGGACTCCACAAGAGACTCAATGGGGGTCTACGTTGGCGTGAAAATATGGGATTTCACAATTTGTATGTGGTGTAAGCATGTAGGGGGTCCACCAGAACCAGTTAACTTTTGAAAGGGGTCTATGAAAAATGAATGTTCGGGAACCCCTGAGCGTGCAATATAATGCCAGTCAAGTCAGATATTTAAATATTTTTCAACGCCCCTACTGATAAACTGATAAAGTGCCGCACATCTCCTTCGTGATTCTGCGGTTCGGGCTACCCCAATTTGGTAACAGAGCTATGTATGTATGTACATCCCACCATTCCTGTCTATGGTCAAGTATCTCCATCTAACCCGCCATTTTCTTTTGCCACAGATAACAAATCCAAGATGGCTGACACGGACACGGAAACGCTGCCGAACGGTAACGCGACCCTCTCTGCTGAGGAGGAGGAGAGACTGAAGCAGCGCCCGGCGGATATTGATGCTGTAAGTAGAAGTACTGGCATATAATATATCCATCGTCTATCATTATTTTCAGCCATGAGGAGTCCACTGCTAAACATTGCCTCCCTAAATAACCTCCACTCCGACCTGTCGGAAGCGGCCTGATTCCAGCAGATATCCGATATCTATAGTACAAGGGTGGGTTCTTTGTAAGATGTAGGATAAGATGGTATTTCCCAAGATTTCCACGGATAACGGGAATTGTAAAGTTTATGCGGACGAATTTCGTAGACGTCCTTTATGTAGCATAGCCAGCCCAGATGTTAAATATCAATTATAAAATTATTAATAAAGACAATGAAAAAATTCTTCACCCGAGTGGGACTCGAACCCACGACCTTTGCATTCCGTGCAGAGCTCTCACCAACTGAGCTACCGTGTTAAATAACAATGACAAGTTGATTCAGCTCATCGCCTGAAAGAACACCCCTGTGTTCCTTAGTACGCTATGCGCAGAATAGGATGCAGCTATAACCTGTTTTTTTTTTTGAAGATAGAAATATTATTTTCGAAGAAGCATTGTTCGTAAACATTAGAACACTCACACTTGTAAGATATGAATGAAGTTTGTCATTTTCCATATTGATGTATACCATAGGAGATACCAAATCCCTGGATGTATCCTACTAAAAAGTTCAGTTTTGTGTTTGCGAAATCAGCTTCTTTAGGTTTTTTATAGTGCAAACTTTATATGAGTAGGTACTATTGCATCGAGCAGAAAACTCTTTAGGAACTATTGATGATAATACATAATACACAAAACTGAGCCTTAATAAAAAACCAGATTTCGTTCTTTCGGATTCTTTCTATTTCTAAATAAAATGAGGTATAATGTATTCTAGTGAAGCCCTGACCTCATCATAGGTACCTAGTTACATCTAAAATAACATTATAGGGGAGACATATGTAAATGATTCACTGACACCATGCTAGCTCAAAAAATAAATAACGAATTTCATTCTAAACAGCGCCATGTAGCCCTCTATTCCATTCCTCTGGAATGAAAACGTAAATTTACCAGGACGTGCGCGAGATGGAGCGCCGAAAGCGCGTCGAAGCGCTCATGTCTTCGCGGCTTGTTCCGCGAGGAGTTGGAGCGGGTGCTCGACCAGCAGATGAGCGAGGGCAACGACGCGCCGCTGCTGCAGCGCATACGCGAGATGGTGGGCGGCCGACTGCATACTGGGAGCATGAGGGTGAGACTTCAACTGCTCCTGAGCTTTCGCGATTGTGATGTTTGGATTGCATTATTTTTACAAAGGATTACTCTTAAGATTCCTGCAGCGAGATAGGTGGCTGTCTACCTAATAGCAGCATGAAGGTTAGTGTATTCTAAACTCTAGGACTTATTTAATTAGGCAACTTTGCTGTAGAAGCTCGTGAGAAGCTGGAGCGGAAAGCGTTTTAGTCAAGGGGGACTATGTCCAAGGGCTCTATCGCTTCAGGGCTCCAAGCGTATAAAGGAACCTTGAGCAGGTCTTCGAAGACAGTTGAGTTGCAACATCGAAACAATATCTGGAATCCAGATAAACACTGTTGGGTTTCTTGAGGATATAGATTATCCATCATATCGACACTGGAAAGGTAAAAACGTTAAAACGCCAGGCGTGGGTGGTGGCGTTTTAGCGTTTTTACCTTTCCACTGTCGATATATAAATTTCTATAGGGAAACTAGCTGGATCGTGCGTGATGTCTTAATATATCAAGCGCTAATGTTTGGCGGCTACACTCGCGTGTGATGTAACTGGCAGGTTCCTGACAGGGTGCACGGTTTTCTAGCTAGAATGTTTGTGTTGCACTGTATACATATTTTTAAATATTTTTGCACTGTCTCTATTTATACCCTGTTTGTTTAGTCTAATTGTTGCTCTTGTATCTCTCTCTGTGTAATTACCAAATAAAAGCGTATTCTATTCTTTAATGCCATACCCAGTTTCCATAGATTCTCAAGAGGTAACCCAACAGTTTTTAGACCCTGACTGATGTTGCTAAGGGTTCTAACTTCAGTTCCTCTCGTCTTCCAGGGTCCCAGCTGCGTGCTGCCCATCAACGACATCCGAGGGATCGAGGGCATCGGCTATGAGAAGGGAGAGAAGATCCTGCGTTGCAAGCTGGCTGCGGTATACCGCCTGGTAGACCTGTTTGGATGGACTCAGAGTAAGTGTTGGTTATTTATAATGGATGAAGGAAGCATGTTTCTTTATGCTTCGCTCCGATTCAAATGAAATTTTGTACACAGAGTACCAATGGAGATCTGTAGACTCTGCCTACCCCGATGGGACACAAGCCTGTGGGTCTGTCCAAGGGCGGATCCAGATTTGGAGTCAGGGGTGGTCATAAATCGATAACTTTGCGGACTTCGCTGTCGCTCGTAATTGCCTAAGCTTGTCTAAGGCCCCAGGGGGGTGGTCACACCTCTGGATCCGTCCTTGGGTCCGTTCTTGGGTACTTTTAAATTCCAAAAGAGAGCGGTGAGGGGTTGATGCTGTGAAGTTTATATAGCAATTACGCCATTTTCAACACTGAAACTTTAGGTTTCCTATGCGATATAACGTTATTACCTTACATACCTTCTAATTGTTTAGTAATTTTTTATATGATGTATACGCAAATGAAATAATATTCCATTGTTTTCCAGCGGGCATGAGCGGGCAGATAACCGCCCGCCTCAACACGGCGTTGGAGCAGGTGCTGACGACGCCGCGAGGGTTACTGCCGCACGAGGTCACCGCCTCCTCGCTCGTCAAGCTCGACATGCAGGGCACGGTGCACGACCGCGGGACTACCAACTTCACTGTCAACGTGGACGGTAAGGATAACACAGATGCATACAGATACACGGACAGTGACACTAGCGACTTCTCTCCGGTCACCGGTCGGTAACATCGGCTTGCATTCAGCCGATATCCGCGACCTTGGCTAGGCCTTCCCACGCTGCGTGGTATCCAGTCTAAAGCAGCTAGAGCGATGCGCCCTGCCCGTTGCCACTTTAGCTTGCTGGACCGTTGGGCTATGTCGTGACCTTTGTACGTCTGCGGATATTTTCATTTCTGATTCGATCACGTAGAGAAATCCCAAGTATAGCCCTCTCCACGGCTCGCTGTGAGGTCTTAATATAGAAGATATGATGATGATGATCTCCGACCGTATTTCGGCCAAGACGACCAATATCTACGGAGATTGGCCAGGTACGCAGGAAATATTATAGTGCACAAGTGTGTGCGCAAATACAGATGCACTCTATTCTGTCACTCTCATAGTCCGATGGGACGGAAAACCGACACGACCGGAGAGAGATCTGGCGCAGGACCAACGGTTTTACGTGCTTTCCGAGGCACGAGTGACAATTTTGCAACATTAAAATCTGTACATGAAAAAAATCATGCCCGTACAGGCCCGTGACTGGGATCGAACTGACGCCTTCCGCTTGGAAGGTGCACGTCTTAACCACTGGGCTGTCACCGCTAACTTCTTGTCTTGATATAGAAGATATAGATATAGAGTAGATATAAAACTGTACCGTGGCCCTCTTGCCGGCAGGTTTCTCGCTGCACGCGGCGGTGCACAGCGCCCGGCCGGACGTCCGCTGTGTGCTACATGTACGGTCACCGGCTACGCTCTGCCCGTGTCGGCCGCCTTGGGCGAGCTGGATGCCCAGGAGGATAGTGGGCTGCTGCCGCTGACAAAATATATCTTCTATGCCATGAGGCGGCCGCCTGGTGTTTTAGGCGAGGCTGATCACCTGGAACTGTACCATCGCGTGCCCACCGGTAAGGATAGCGGCTTAGTTAGTTCCCCGTTTGGTTACCAGATGGCGCCGCGGTCGAGTTAGAACGCGATATATTGACAAAATATATCTTCTATGCTGCTATGGGAGTGAAAAAAAAAGGTGTAATAGTACAGATGCTTCAATAACTTCCCGGGCATACTGTACAAGTACGACATGCACGGTAGAGGGACAAGAGGGTCTTGTCCCACGTCGCTTGTTTTGTAGGCGATGGGCTGGGACCATCATACATTTGTCATTCTACAGATCTAACCGAACGGAGATTTGTACATCTCAACTACTGCTACCCTCAAAATTGGTCAGAAGTGGCACCATTCAGTCATTATATACGAGTACTATAGCTAAAGATAATGCATTCCGCAGGCATCCTCGACAACGACGAGAAAGACAAACTGGTCCGAGCTCTCGGTCCGCACGCCAAGGTTCTCGTCCTGAGCAGTGCCGGCGCGTTGTGCTGCGGCGCCACGCTGGAGGAGGCCTTCCACCAGGCGCGATGTCTGACCGCCGCTTGTGATGTGCAGCTGCGACTGGCCTTCCGTGCCCACTGAGGAGCTCAGTCTGCTGGATGAGGAGACTAGACGACAGGTGAGGGATGTCCGCCCTAGGGTGGATATTGGGAATTTTGTGTCGGCGTGCTTGTTTAGGTTGTATCTGCTCGATTAAGAGGCTAGGCGGTAGACATTGAGAAAGTTGATTCTAGACGTTATCCTGTAATTCACATTAGGAGTACGAGGTCGGATATTGAGAAAGAAGGTTTTTAGAAGCTTTCTTGTTATCCACACTAGGAAATTGGAGATGATGTTCTAAATAAGGCAACTTCTACCCAACGGCCGCTTGGTCTAGTAGGTAGTGATCCTGCCTGCGACGCCATAGGTCCTGGGTTCGAATCCCGGTAGGTGCAAACATTGATATGATGGAATATCGATGTTTGTTTCCGAGTTATGGATGTTTCTATACTTATCTATGTATTTATATACCGTTACTTAGTACCCACGACACAAGACCTTAGGGATCTTAGTGTGGGACTAGGTTAATGTGTTGTGTAGTGTGTGAATATTTATTTATACAGGATGTAACAAAAAGGGTATTTTAGGCGAAAAGCTATGTAAATAGCCCACTACAGAGAACCTATCCACAAAATTTGAGATCCGAAATCACATGTTTATTTTTCCCGATAGTATGGAGAATTTTTAAATATCTCAGGAATTTTCATACAATCTTGAAAAATAAAAATGTGATTTCGAGTTTCATATTTTGGAAATAGGTTCTCTATAGTGGGCTATTTATACAGCTTTTCGCTTAACATACCCTTTCTGTTACACCCTGTATATTTATTTAACCTCTAGAGGATAATGGGCGTAAATATACATATGTATAATTAATTACTGAAATAATAATTAATTTACTTACAGATCTACGAGTCGACCCACAAGCCTCCCAGCGACTCTGCAAAATGGCGCGTCGGTGGTGAGGAGTTCGAGGCACTCATGCGCATGTTGGACAACGCGGGGTTCCGCACCGGATACATCTACCGCAACCCGCTTATCAAGGTACTACACTTATCTATGTATTGTGTAGCGAGTAGCTAGATAGCGGACCCATCTATCGGATGCAGGAGATAATCACAATCGAATGCGAAATCCTAGAACGCGATATCGAAGTTTCTCATAATGATTGGAATATACAGGGTGTAACAGAAAGGGTATGTTAAGCGAAAAGATATGTAAATAGCCCACTATAGAGAACCTATTTCCAAAATTTGAGACTCGAAATCACATGTTTATTTTTCAAGATTGTATGAGCATTCCAGAGTTGTTTAAGAATTTTCCATACTATCTGGAAAAATAAACATGGGATTTCGAGTCTGAAATTTTGTGGGTAGGTTCCTTTTAGTGGGCTATTAACATAGCTTTTCGCTTAACATACCCTTTTTGTTACATCCTGTATACTTGGGCCAAACAACGACTAGTGGCCCGGTGAGGCACGACTAGTTTAATGGTTTGTGTGTGAGATGTGTGAGGTGTATGAGATGTGAGTGAATATTTATTTCTCTTTCACAGAACGATGTGCCGAAACCGAAGAATGATGTGGAAGTGCCTCCAGCGGTCTCTTCTCTCGGATATTTGCTTGAGGAAGAGGAACTTTACAAGCAAGGGTAAGAAAGATACAGGGATTTGGTGGTAGACATTATAGCACAGTCGTACTTACGTAAGAGAGATTGTAGACTTTTTTCATTTTAACGTAGGAAACTGCTAAAAATTCACTTTTGCCTGTCTGAAATCTGCTACTTTTGATATTTTAACAGACACAGCGTGAGGTAACTATATAGATGATTAAACAAATCTCTTTTTCTAGAATATGGAAGAAAGGTCACGGTAAAACCGGCGAGCGTACCCGCTGGCTGAACACACCCAATGTCTACCAGAAGGTGGAGGTCCTAGAGACTGGCACCAATGAACCCAAGAAGATCACCAAGGTAGAATATCTGAGGGTCGAAGCTGAGTAGAGATATGAGGGCTTAGGTTACAGTGCGACGGGGTTAATAATGGACATAGCATCGGGAGCAATAGAACAATGTTACAAAACGAAAAGTACCTATACAGTCTTCTTCGTCTTCAGCCTATTGCAGTCCTGTTGGACCTAGGATGATGTACAGTAGGTCGTGGTAAATACTGGTAATAGCTGGGAATCTGAAGCAATTTTATTGTTCAACATTGCAAAAACTATAGAGGAACTTTGTCTTAAAAGCAGAATTAAAAAAAGGGAAACTTTGTTTTGTTTGGCCCAAGTATATGTTCCGAATTTGTGTGAAAATTTGATTTCGCGTTCTGGGATTTGTGTTAGACTTTGGTTCCATCTGCGTCCGATAGATGGTATATCAATTTCATTTTTAAGAATGGATAACCTCCTTTATTTGTACAAAAATAAACTTCGACTGCGTAAAAAATTTCGCTAATGGACCAAGTCCGAAACGAGATTATCCGGCAGAAGACCAAAGTGACAGACATAGTCTCGAAATGTAGCAGACTGAAGTGGCAGTGGGCCGGTCACATCTGTCGTAGAACCGATGGACGGTGGAGTAAACGGGTTCTCGAATGTAGACCGCGCCTCGGCAAGCGTAGCGTTGGGCGTCCTCCGGACAGATGGACCGATGACTTAAAGAGGACGGCTGGTAGTGACTGGATGGCGAAAACGGGAGATCGAGACATGTGGCGTGCCCTGGGGGAGGTCTACGTCCAGCAGTGGACTGCAATAGGCTGATGACGACAACGACGTAAAAAATTTGACCCAGTGTCACTCTAATAAGTTAGACGAATTTAATGATACCACTGAAGCTCAAATGCGACACGAGCGTGCCAAAGAACATAACCCTCCTTCTCGCGCAGTCGAGTGAAAATAAATAAAGTTCGAAAGCGCTACATAAGTAAGTTTATGTCCATTATTTACCTTGTTGTACTGTAACATTATATCTCGATCGTGTCGATAGTGGTACGTCATCGCAACTTTTGCACCAATAGGAAGCTTTTATTATGCCGCGTTCGTTATATCACGTGACGCAATGGTTGCAACAACGACAGCATATATTTGTGAATTTGCTGCTCTCCGTTGGAAACCTTAGTTTTGGACAGTCGAAAAAAACAGTATGGTCGATTCCGGCAGTCACACTTAAACCTAAACGTAAAATTAGTCCTACCTGTCCTTTTCTCTCTCAGCCATTTATGTTAAGGACGGAGAGAGATAGACCTGACTAAGTTTAGGTTTAGGTTTAAGTGTGACTGCCGGAATCGACCCTAATATATTGATTTATTATAACTTTAGTTACTCATAGTCAAGTCATAGAAAAATCCACCCATACATATTTTTTCACTCAAATCCTCGTTACATATTTTCATTAGAAATCGTGTGCTGAGGCAGTTATTATATGCGAATTATCATGACACTTATTAGAACCTAGTAGACGCACGTGGATGGCCGAAAAATAATGCTGAAAAATTTCCGTATAGTAATTACTACGCTGAGAAAAATTCCATCTATAATATAAGAATGAATCGCTAATTTTGTTGCTGAGTGCAGATCTCGAGAACAGTTTGCTAAATTCGCTAATTCTTTTTTTTAAGCGTATTCCTTCAAATACAAGGATGGTTCTTACGAAGAGAAAAATTAAAATTGCCTAAAAAAAAAAACATTTTTCTTTTTAGGGCGGATCCCTAATCTATATGGGTAGATTTTTGTATGACTGGTCTTTATAAGTATACTTTTAATAAAGTCTAGGATTCATATACTATTATTATAACATGGTCACCCTAGTTATCTAAAGCCAATAATGTCAATGTATCGACGCAAGAACGAGTGAGACAAATGCTATGAAGCTTTGCTATCATGATAATAAGCTTGAAATAACGCCTAATGCTGTCTCTCTCTAATGTAGAAAGTGTAGAAGAAACTATGTGGGTTATTGTATTTTTTAGTAGGGTGACCATGTGTACAATTTACAACTACAGTAATAATAACAGTGTCACAATTTTTCTTATACTATTTAGAGTCTACAAATTAATATAATTATTAATTTTATTACTATCATATAATCGTAATTTTTACGTAATATTTTTGAAGAATTTTATTTACATTCCATTTTCTTTTTACTATTTTTTAGATTTTTTTATTATATTTGCTTATAAGGGTGTGTTATTATTAGAAATAATAGTTAATTATCATCCATTTTATTTAAACCCTTTTGGGGTAATGGTTTAAAGTAACACCAAAAAAAAAGCAGAGACTGTATACTACATTCAAAATATTATTTACATTTATTATGCTATAATTTCAAATAATTCGAATCGTCTTGAGGCGATTAGGAAATAATTTGATAATATATTTTATCGAGGTACTCTGTTTTTTTATATATTTATTTACTGAATATTACTGTTCAAGGCATAATAGAAAAGTAGATTTTAGGCATAAATGTATTTAACTAGAAGCATTTATTATATTTCAGTTTGTCACAAAATACATTTTTAAAGTGACAATCTTTTCTATCTGTTGGCAAAATTTTAGCACTTTTTTGAGTGGATTTTTTAATGATTTTTTTTCTTCGTTTTTGTGATTATTTTAAAATAAATCATCGAGAAATCGTGTTGCGTATTGAAAGATATTTATCAAGATATTAATTATGGCGTAAGCTTCTATTTCTGTTAAATTATAACGAGTCTGGACTCTGGAATAATGAAAATTAAATAATATTTGTGTGAAATGATCCAGACTAGCTTCTATGTATTGTGGCGTGTATTTTGGTATATTACTCGGGTTGTCTTATTAATATAGTTTGTAGTTAAAACTTAAAGGTTTTATCTATATTAGTGTGATGATTTTAGCTAAGGTGAATATATAAATATAAATAATTGTGAAATAACCTAACGTGATAATTAACAGTTGGCAGATTAAATACGAATTATATATTCTCAAAATTTTCATGACAGCTAGAATTTTTTCAGAAAGTAAATGACAGCTCAGAAAACGATTTCTTTAAATTATGGCTACATTTCAGAACTGACAGCTGAAAAAATAATTTTACTATTTCTTTCAACGAAGGCTTTTAATAGGGGTGTCTATTAGAATACAGATTGCAAGTAAACATGCGGACTGCAGCAAACATGCAGCATGCAAGCAAACATACAGCATGCAGCAGGCATGGTTTCTGTCCAGGCGGTCCCACGCGAACTTATCGTCGCAGATGAATGTAACGCTCACCACCGCACCTTCGGCTTGCTGCAGCCTCAGCCGCGGCGGCGAGCGTTGCACTCTAGGGGTAGGGCAGACAAGACTGCGTGGAGTCGAAGTAAACTGAGTCGATTTAAATACTTTTTTTTTTTCATTCATCCCAATTTTTGTTTTGAATAATAATGCTCTAGAAAGAAGAACTACTAATTAATTACATGAAATCGTATTTTGCCATGTCCATTGATTTATTGAAGTAAAAATCGATGTTTCAAATTATTTTGCAAACTGAAACTTACGATGAAACAAAAATATGGGTAACAAAACTTCGATGTAACATTATTTCGATAAAATGTATAAAACATGAAAACAAATAACGATGAACTGTGTTTTTACATAATGTATATTCGAGGAGATGAAATTGCGATGTAACCTAATTCTAGGATTTGTTAAATATTGTATTAAAAGTTCTGCGAATCGTTTTATGGGTAATAAAAATTGTTGAAAGGAATTTGCGATAAAATGATGGATTCCCTTTAAATAGTCTTATGTTTTCACGAAAATAGAAAAAAAAAATGTATATTCACCTTGGTGTTAATGTCACAAGATAATAATAATATAAAAATGCTTGAAATTATGGGTTATAAATTTTTGCTTCGAATCTAAGCTTATAGATATGAAAATGTTCAAGAATAAAGATGTAAACGTAAAATGTTAGTTTATTGCGCGCTTTTCTGATAAAATGAAATGCTTTGTTTTTTATTTAACATGTTTTTCTTCTTGGTACCTTTTGCGCCATAAAATTTTCCCTCGGTTAAAAAATATATTTTTGAAAATCCCTTGTATGTACAACTTTTTTTCTATATTTTTTACACGACAAATAAATGTTCATTATTGTTATAAATTGAAATTGCATAACTGATTTTCAAAAAACATATTTTACTGTAAGTTTTTGAAGTTTTGCAATTTTTTTACAGTAAGGGATGATTTTAAATGGGCAATCGGTACTAATTTGTGTTTGTTGTGACTAATCAAATAATATTTTCCAGTGGGTGGACGCAAACAACGAGGAGGTAATTGTATAGTTTTTTTGTATGTCTCTACTTTTTATTTTTTGTCTTATATGGCTAACATAGTTGACTTTTTTGTCGTCTAGTGACCCTGTGTTTTTGTGTACCTACCATATTGTAAATTATTCCCCATTGGATATACAGGATTATTAATAATTTTATATTATAATACAGGTGTAGTATTTTTTGTGTACCATTCTATAAATTAATTTATCATCGATACAGGGTGTGTCATAGGAGGTATGTTAAACGAAATGCTTTGAAAATGGCTCACTATAGAGAACTTATCTACAAATATAAATTACCTTAAGGCATTTCCATAAGTAGAGTTTCATGAGTTTCATAATTATGAACTGTCGATAAAAACACCCTTCTAAGTGTGCAATATCTAAAATACGTCATTTGTGCAGTTATGTGTTTATCACACACACACATACACACGGCCAGGAGCGGCTCGTGATATTTTTAGATGGGGGTTCACATTGCGCATGCAAAATTACAGTTTGGAAACGCCGCGCGTGTTCACTCCCTTACTGAATGAAATGATGCAAATCCATTCTTATTAAAATTCAGATGACGTAATGAAACATTTTAAGGACAACTATATCGCGTTCTAACTCGGACTAAGCGACATCTAGTGGCCGCGAACGTACACTATGAATTCATGTGAGCGGCGCTCCAGATTAGGCTAATTTTTCATACGAAATCTTCGATTTAACGCGCCGGCCTATGTCGATATATCTCTTTCGCACTCATTGAATGCAGTACTAGGAATCGTACCAATTTTATTTCATTTGCGCGATCGCTAGCGCTCCTCTCGATACATAGTATTACAACTTACTTGAGACAAACGCGTGGACACTATTGTATAAACATAGTAAAATTGCAAGATAATTATAAATATAGAGAAATATAGACTGCGTATGTAATTTTCGTGGGTGGGAGTGCACTGAACCAGCGCTTCTTAGGACGAGCCGCCTCTGCATACGGCTGTGTTCACTAAATTGTGTTAGCCAGAAATACTGGATCTCGAAGAAATAAAAGAGGAGTAGCGGCTAAGTATATTTTCATACAGAAATAGTGTGCCGCGGAGCGGGGGTGAAGTATGGGACGAGGGAGCATTGAACACTGTAGCTCTGCCCATTTACATAGAAACCACCTTGTAGTGACTAATCAAACTACTTGCTCATTATCAATATGGTTCAAGATTGTTTTACTAGTGCAATTACTCATCACTGGATGGCAATATTATACTACGTTTTAGTTAAAAAAAAAGTACCGTGATAAAAGCGCTAGTGTCTTTGTAATTCTAATACGGTTACATTTCGGAGCACAAGCGTGTGGTTACAGCTACTGCGTTACACTGGCGCTGAAGCTCCGCCCCTATCATGACGTCATGGCCTCACGGTTGCCACACGACTCACTTCATAGTCCCACCTCCTCTTTTATACCTTCTTCCTGTAAAAACCAGTGACAAGTTGGTAGCTCATCCGAGTGAACGCCTCCAAGTTATCTTCTATTTATGCCCAGTGCTATTGGTTTGCCAGCCCTGGTTTGTATGCTTACCGATTACATGTATGTTTGTTTTGTTTACAAAAATCCACAGCACTTAGAAAGGTACAGAGTTCAGCATTCTATCATCACGACATACTGCCATTTATATTTATGTATATCAATATTCATAGTGTACCTCTATAATATTAGTCGACGAAAACTAAGTCAACTGTGTAAGCCATTCTCTTCTCTATTTTCTTTTGGTGTATCGGTATATTTTCTTTATTTCGGGTACTTGGAACATACTGAATTACCGTGCTTTTGTCGATGGGGGCTATGAATGTATTTCTAGGTGCAATCTCTCGAAACAAATTATAACAGATTCACTTAAATGTATAGGTAATAAAAGAGGTACATGTATTTATTTATTTATGTTAAGTCTTGCTTGAGGGTGAAGTGTCGAAGCTCAAAAAAAAAAAAATTACAAGTTTTAACATTTAATAGCTTTTTCTAAAATTATAATTATCTATAGAAGATAAATAACGCTTAATTTTTACTAATGCAAATATTTGTAGGGATGTTTTTCATTTCGCTCACGGTACAAGAAAACTAAAGTATTGACTCTTTGTGATAAGTAATCTGTCAAATGAAACATTATACATAAAAGGTATTTCTGCTGTGTCGCATGACGTCATTGTGTGTCAGAACTGTGTTCTCTTGTACCATGATTATGTTATAAGCTTTCGATCGGCAAAAGGACGGAGCGGTATGTATAATATTTTAAATAGTCAAATACTACTAAAAATGAATAGTCAAAAACTGCATCAAAATTAACATAATTACCTCCTTGTTTATCCATCAATAGTGTCGAAGCATTTCATTTTTAACACCCTGGTAAAAAATAAAATTATGGCAATCAATGATAAATTATTGCAAGTAATAATAAATTATTGCAAGTAATAATAAATTATTGCAAGTAATAATAAATTATTGAAAATAATAATAATTATTGCAAATAATTTTATTTCACATCGAGTCTGTACAGTGTAGGAAAAAGAAAATTGTCCGCGAAAAATAGTTAAAAATGTTGCCATGTTCCTTGCACTGAGCCTATTTTTATTTTTCCCACATTGCAACCCCGTCCTTTTGTTCAGCTTATAAAGAAAACATTTATGAAACACAAATATATACATATTTTGTTTACTTTACGTTTTAATAAAATATATACCTACATATAAGTCGTGAAATTATAGGTAAAGACTATTGATTAAAAAATAGTTTATTTCAGACACTAATCAATACCTACAATTTAGTACCTTTTAGTCCTGGGGTTTACGAGATTTAGAATGTCACAAGAAGACAATCTTTAAAAAAAAACAAATAGACAAAAAACTGTTACATTTCCAAAGTTTGTCAAATTACAACTTTTTCTAATTTATGGGGATTTTTTGTGTAATAGCCTAGTTTCGTAATTTTATGAGGTTAAATAATTGAAAAGCACTTTATACAGGGTGTAGAAGGGATATGTTAAACGAAAAGTATATAAATAACCCACTTTAGACAATCCACAAAATTGGAGTACCTACAATATGCACTTGATTTTTTTGTGCGGACGTTTCAAGAAAAAGAATTTTTATTTGTGTTTCATAATATGTTAATATTTTGTTTATTTAAATCTTACCCTGTTTGCTACTAAAATAATTGAAGTTTTTTTTTTTTACAAATATGCATGGGAAATATTAATGAATGTTTTTTTGAAATAACTGTACATGCTCGATGATCTGCCAGAAAGAGACGCCAATACTATCCGCTGTATCTATCTCTTGCGCACATTTCCTTTCTCACTCACCGTATTCTCTTTTAAATCCTAACCTCGAAAAAACTGGCAACATTTTTACTAATCGACATTTTTTCTCTTTTCCTTACACGCAAAAAAATAATGCGGTTGTGCGATTTTGGACCGTATTCCGTTGGGCAGTGGATTCAAGACGGGTCGCCGGCTCACTCGGGCACTCCAGTGAAGATCGATACACTGCAATTTGTACCTAAAAACACTAACCCTAAGGAGTTTAAGGCGTTGCAGCAGCAGGTATGTTATCACATTTTTATCTACTACGAGCGATAGAAAAAAAAAAAAGTTAAACGTTTTTCCGGTATAAAAAATATAATAAAAAGTATAAAAAGGTAGATAAATAAATTCTCTATTTATTATATTACAACATTTTATACAAAGGCGAGCTTAACGCCATGGCATTCTCTACCAGCTAACCTGGTTCTAAAGAGAATGAATAACAAAAAAGCAGCCTAAGATGTCCTTTTTCAGGCTCTAGACTACCTGTGCACCGAATTTCATTTATACTGGTTCAGTAGTTTTGCAAACAAAACAACAACAAACTTACTTTCCTGACTTGAGGTAACTACAGAGTAATGTCATCCTGTGCTGATGCGGAGCTGCACTAGAATACATCAGCTGCATCTCCTTCCGTGCATGTCGTAAAGGTGTGTATAGACTAGAGCATTTTCTCGAGCATTTCTGTGTAATGTAACGTTCTTATGAATGGTACAATACAAGTTCAAAAGCTCAATTTCCAAAGCATTTCCGTGTAATGTAACATTCCTGCGAACGCTCGGCATAATGCTCGCAGCGAATGTGCGCATTCGCCCGTAACATTTCGCTGTAACTTGACAAAATGTTACACCAATACGCTCGTTGGTTTCTACACCTATTGTTGTAACAAAACGGCGAGCGTGCTCGACGTCTGGGTTCGTGAAGGGTGATACTCGTACACTAGCTAGAACATATCATAGAGCGGCTCGTTTTTCTGTTACAAGTAAATGCTCTAGTCCAGTGATTCCCAAAGTGGTCCAGGTGGACCTCCGGGGGTCTACAGGAGACTCGATGGGGTCTACGTTGGTGTGACAAAATTGGGGTTCACAATTAATTTGTATGTAATGTAGGCCTGCAGGGGTTCCACCAGAACCAGTAAACTTTTGAAAGGGGTCTATGAGAAATATAAGTTTGGGAACCCCTGCTCTAGTCTATACTCACCTTAAGAATCGAATGTCCCTATGGAATTGCTGGTAGAAGTGTGAACATTATGGTCGATTCCGGCAGTCACACTTAAACCTAAACGTAAAATTAGTCCTACCTGTCCTTTTCTCTCTCAGCCATTTATGTTAAGAACGGAGAGAGATAGACCCATGACTAAGATTAGGTTTAGGTTTAAGTGTGACTGCCGGAATCGACCCTATTATATGTATTTTTGAACACCAAATTATAAAAATATTACACTAAATATTATATTAATGGAGAAGTGTTTTTATAAATTTATCTTAGTCAAGATATTATTATATATTATAAAGAAATGGAAAAAATTCTTCACCCGAGTGGGAATCGAACCCACGACCTCTGCATACCGTGCTAGTGCTCTAACCACTGAGCTACCGGGTACTAAATATTTTATCAAAAAAAAAACGACAACATTTTTTTCTTCAGCTCAACTATTAAATGAAATACATACCTATAGGTTATTATATCATTTTTTTTTCTAACATCGTTCATATAACCAGATAAAAGACAACCGTCGCGCGGACAAAATAAGCGCTGGTCCTCAATCCCATATCCTGGAAGGGGTCACCTGGGACGAAGCCAGCAAGCTGGTCGGTGAAGACGCCATTAACACGCACACTGGAGACCATGTGGTAAGTGGGCTAAGCTACGCTGACGGCGGCCGGGGAACGGATGGGTTAAGATAAGCGCTGGCCCTCAATCCATGACATACAGGAGACCATGTGGTAAGTAGGCTAAGCGACATACAGGAGACCATGATGTAGTGAGTGGGCTAAGCGACGCTGTTGGCAGCCGGGGAATGGATGGGTTTAGTTAGTTATTTATTATATTATTATAAATGATGAACGCAGTTTGTGGGACAATAAGAAACGATTTACTTTATATGTGGTTTCAAGAAAAACATTTGAAAAGAAATGATTATTATTTCTCTATTGAGGGATAGCCCACCACCGGGCCCTATACCCTCCGCTGACCCTCGGATCTGCCGACTCATGATCACGAACACATTAGACACTACACCTAAAGCCATCCAAGCACCTAGCACAACCAATTAGAATACAGTTTTAGCTGCTAAGTCCGAAAAAATTAAAATGTTTACCTATGTATAAGACATATGGCCTAAGGAGGAGCGAGGCTCCCGTGGCATCATCAGGATTAGTTTTCCATAGTTCGAGCTACCGAACTCAACATACTAGACATGTACATTTAAACGAAATAAATTATTATATTATTATTATTATATGGAAATAAATGATTATTATTTGCGGCATGCAAATATAATATTTATACAAATTTTATTATTATAAAAAACCTTATAAGTACTAAAGTCAAAGAAATCCGCCAGTTCTGTTACTCCTGCACAAGAAGAACGCCAAAGAAACCTCCTGTGTCCTTACGACTTTTTATGTGGCAGTTGATAGCAAAATTACTGTTTTATGAGCGACTAGTGGACGCCCGCGACTCCGTCCGCGTGGACTATAGAAAAAAAAAACAAAATATCGAAATTATCCGGGATAAAAACATTTTTCCGGGATAAAAAGTAGCCTATATGTTAAGTGGGACCTGTCACAATATATTCCTGAAAACTGCATCGAAATCGGTTCAGCCGTTTCTGAGATTAGCGTGCACAAAAATCAATTATTTTGGGATACTACTGCGTTGATAAAGGTCTCCTGTCTGTAATATTTTTTCTCATATATCTTCCATGTACAGACAGCGATCCGTTACATTTTTACTATATGTATAGAAGATGGATTGCATTCGCCGTGTCACGAAAATGGCGCAACTTTTTCGTATGTCAAATAATGTAACTCTCGCAATCGTCAGGTGCTGATGGGCGCAGCGTCCAAGGGGATAATCCAGCGCGGGTACCAACACAACGCGCGCGTGTACAGCGCTCCGTACGCACGCAATCCCTTCGACCATGTGTCCGAGAAAGAACTGGCAGAGTACACGAGACGCGTCGGCGCCAGGGACTGTGAGTGTACATTACGTTTTAGTTACATTACAGATCTTTTTCAGCCTATCGCAGTCCACTGCTGGACCTTACAGATACGGCGGCGGCGGTCTAATATACAGGATGTTTTTTCGTTGCCACCCTTAACGAAGGGTACGAACTCTATACATCAAATAAAATAAGTTTATGCCAAAAAAAATGCTGGGAAACGATGTAATTTTTTTTTGTATTTTTTTTTATTACTTGATCGGGCGAAATTTATAATGTCCATGATCATTGAAGTGCAGTGTTTATGCTAGTTTGATCAAAGACAGATATTAATTATTTATCGTGAAAAAATCTTGCTACACGCGTCAATGTGCATTTATGCAAAAAATGCAGTCTATTTACTCAACTTTGGACCCTAATATTTTGGAAACCAGACATTTCCCAGGTATGCTTCCAAGGAGAAAAATGATCGTGATGATGAGGAGATTCCGTAGTTTTCGGGAACGTTGACGACTAAAAGTCACCTGTATAATGCAACCAGCACCGGTATGATGAATTTGGTGAGAGCGAGATGTCTCACTTTACGTCAAATCCACAGAGCTAAGTAATAACTAGACAAGGCAAGTGTTTCTACTTGGTGTGTAAAAAGGAATTGCAAACCACTTCTATCAGCCCTAATTCAGTCCTGGCTCGAGAACGAGTGTCTATTCTAATTCTTAAGTCTATTTTTTACATGCAAAGTGCATACACTTAGTTTATCTAGTTATTAATAGCTCTGTGAGTTTGCCGTTTAAAAGTGAGACATCTCGCTCTCACCAAATTCATCATACCGGTGCAGCTCTTGCGTAGGCTACCAGCGTTAGCCGCAAGCCAAAATTTTTAGCACGTAAGACTGTCTTCGCTAGTTTTTAACCCCCTCCCCACTATTATTATAAGAAAAAGAATAAGTCGACCATTTTGTCAGAAAAAAATTAGACATGTTCGACCCCTTCCCCCTCTTAAAACACAAGGGACTGTGACTATTTGTATAGATTACAATTTCAGGAAGATCAACAGCTATTTAGGCGCCATTCATTTGTTATGTAAACTTCGCTAGTTTTCAACCCCCTCCCCCCATATTATAGGACAGTAGAGGAGGCCTATGTTCACTTTACACTTACGATTACAATACGCGAGACGCGTCTGCACCAGGGACTGTGTGTATAGATTACACCTACAGCGCCCCGCTCCCTGATTACCTGATTCGCAAATGCGACAGACAATTCGCCCCTGATTACCTGATTCGCAAATGCGACAGACAATTCGCCCCCTAATTACCTGATTCGCAAATGCGACAGACAATCGCCCCCTGATTACCTAATTTGCAATAGCAAAGCCGAAGCTCCGTGATCGCGATAATTGAGAGTGTGTGCGTGCGCGCAACGAGCGCTCGGCGTCCTCCCGCACCCCGCACAACGCTTAAGCACGCACACTCAATTTTCGCTATCGCTTTGCTTCGGCTCTGCTACTGCACGTTACATAATCAGGGGGCCCTACACTCGCAATCCCGAAAGAGAGATTTTTTTATTTACTAGTGAACGCCCGCGACTCCATCCGCGTGGACTACAGAAAAAAAAAACAAAATCCGCAATTATCCGGTATAAAAACATTTTCCTGGTATAAAAAGTAGGCTATATGAAGTGGGACCTGTCACAATATATTCCTGAAAACTGCATCGAAATCGGTTCAGCCATTTCTGAGATTAGCGTGCACAAACGCACATACAAACAAACAAATCGACAAACAGACAAAAATTCCAAAAATCATTGTTTTGGGTACTATTATATACAGGATGATTTTTGGTCGTCAACGTTCCCGAAAACTACGGAATCTCCTCATCATCACGATCATTTTTCTCCATGGAAGCATACCTGGGAAGTGTCTGGTTTCCAAAATATTAGGGTCCAAAGTTGAGTAAAAAAGACTGCGTTTTTCTGCATAAATGCACATAGACGCGCGTAGCAGGATTTTTTCACGAAAAATAATTAATATCTGTCTATAAAAAAACTAACATAAACACTAGACACTATAAATTTCGCACGATCAAGGAATTTAAAAATTTTTTTCAAAAAAAAAAAAAAAAACTTTTTTTCCAGCATTTTTTTTGGCATAAACTTACTTTATTTCATGTATAGAATAGTACCCTTCGTTTAAGGTGGCCACAAAAAAACACCTGTATAATATAGGTTCTTTTACAAATTTAATGAAGGGTGACATAATCCCTGGGTTGTTTACACTTACACTTACGATTGCAGTAGATAGGTGATAGTGCCCACTCCGGCAGAGAAGAATGGCGCTGTCTGCCCGTGGGTATCGTTTAGGAAAGGGTGGGCAGCAGCGTCTCCCGTTTTGACAACATACTCCAAAATGCGCGGTCATCAACCCGCCTGCCCAGCGTGGTGACTGAAACACACCTATTGCAATAGCCTTGTAGCGCGTAAGCAGAAGTAATGTGTTACCCCATTTTTGTGGGCTACCTCATTTTGGGACACAGCAGCGTGTACTCGTATATATATGTGATTTGTTGGTCTGTGGTTGGGGGAGGCCTATGTACGTCTATGTACGTCTCATGGCAGATGAAATGTGATTCATTATAATATGTGTGTGATTGCAGACGACACAGACCTGTCGGAATCGGAGGCGCTAAGCGCGGCGCAGGTGACGTCACCGGCCAGCGCACACTCTGAAACTGAAGAGGAGTCGAGGGACGGTACGTATACTATACTACTGAGCGGCCGCGTGGTGCCGGCAGAGTAGAATTCGTACCACCCCATGTCCGCCCGTGGGTATCGTACGAGGCGATTAAGGGTTTCCGGGAGGTGGGCAGCAGCGCCTCCCGTGTTGACAACATAGTCCAAAATGCAAACTGCTGCGGTCACCGACCCGCCTGCCCAGCGTGGTGACTATGGGCAAATACTCCCCATGGCAGTTTTGTGGCGTGCCCTGGGGCAGGCCTTCGTCCAGCAGTGGACTGCAATAGGCTGATGATGAGTGTACACCAACACGTTAGCATCGTCCCACACTATACCTCGTTTTTTTTTTTTTTTAAGATAAAAATTTGAGTTTCAAAGAAGCATTGTTTGTAAACATTAGCACACTCGTACTTGTAAGATATGAGTAAACTTCATGGAGAAGGTATAAAAGAGGAGGTGGGACTATGAACTGAGTCGTGTGGCAATCGTTAGGCCATGACGTCATAATATGGGCAGAGCTTCAAGGCCAGTGTGTGTAACGCAGTAGCTGTAACCACACGCTTATGCAAGTAGTTTGACTAGTCACTACAAGGTGGTTTCTATGTAAATGGGCAGGGCTACAGTGTTCAATGCTCCCCTCGTCCCACACTTCACCCCCGCTCCGCGGCACACTATTACTGTATGAAAATACTATACATACTTAGTCGCTGCTCCTCTTTTATTTCTTCTCCATGTATCGGACGTCATACAGACCCACAGCCCGATACAATCCTAGAACGCGATATCGAAGTTTCTCACAATGATTGGATATATGCTCATTATCAATATGGTTCAAGATTGTTTTACTAGTGCAATTACTCATCGCTAGATGGCAATATTATACTACGTTTTAGTAATAAAGTACCCTGATAAAAGCGCTAGTGTCTTTGTAATTTTAATACGGTTACATTTCGGAGCACAAGCGTGTGGTTACAGCTACTGCGTTATACACACTGGCCTTGAAGCTCCGCCCATATCATGACGTCATGGCCTCACGATTACCACACGACTCAGTTCATAGTCCCACCTCCTCTTTTATACTTTCTTCATGGTCCGATAGATGGCTCCGCTACACCACACTAAGGGTCGGTTCATATCTGACGGAACATACGCCAGAACAGACAAAATGTATAGAAAAACACTTGACCGTTCACACTCAACTGATGATACGTTAGTGCGTCGAGCGTACGTTTGCCTGTACCTGGAGATACGCTCGACGCATCTTCCGTCAGATATGAACCGAGCCCAAGATACCTAAGGTCTATACTTGTCTATATTAACCTAGTCCCACAATGAGATACCTAGGGTCTTGTGTCGTGGGTACTAGGGAATACAATCCTGAGAAATTATTTGGAAATCCCGGGATTTGGGACTGAAAAACGCAAATCCCGGAATCTCGGGATTTAGAGTACAGATGAAAATCACTAGATAAATCCAAATTATCGGGATTCGAGCCCAGGACTACCCAACTAGTTTCCCGGGAAATCAATTATCAACAGTTAAAAAAATCTTCTTTCTTACTTATTTTGTATTAATGTTAAAATTTCAGAGCACCGTGTGCTCAGAATAGAAACGAAGCAAGCGCCGGTGAGAAGCCAGCCTGAAGTGGTGCTTAGTGATGGTAAGTCAATACAAATTTAAAAAAAAAACAAATTTGTTTAATTGCACATGTTACCCTTTTGTTAACAATTTCTCTTTACTTGCTTGGCTTGCTGGAAGAGATCTCTGGTAGAGATAAGCTTGCCATTGTACATGCATCTCTTCTTTAATGTTGTATGCCATATTTCTTTTTGTGTATGTGCAATAAAGAATAAGAAAGAAATTATAGGTATGTACGTACATACAAAAAAATAACGGAAAGGTTACATATTCAAATTGTACTTGAAAAAAATTGCGTTTAATTTAGAGTTATATAGATTTTTGCTAAACCTAGTTAGTATATTTTCGGCATGACGTTTTCAAAATTGCATATTTTTTCCTAAACCATACGCATGTAAAGCATATTTTTCTGATTTGGTAAGGTTTGTAGGCATTTATTAGGTAAGCATTTTTGATAACACCCTTTTTTGTATGATCAGTTTGTGTATGTGATTTAATTTTACCCTTAAACAGCTTTTTACGGAAAACATATTTTCTAAAATAATTAATATAATATTGTTTTAAATTGTAATTATTTTAATAATATACACGATTATTTTAAATTTTTCACGAGAAATTTTTAATATGAAAAAACTTAAACATTCTAAAATAATTAATATATATAGCGTTTTTTTTGCTTACTTTATTTTGTATAAATTGTGGCAACGAAAAAAATTATTTTAATATTTTCTTTATAAAAAATACTAGTTATGGATAAATTGTAACAGAAAGGGTATAAGCGAAAAGCTAATGAATAGGAACCTATTTCAAACTCGAAATACATTTTTATTTTTCGAATGTCATATTTTGTGGATAGGTTCTCTACAGTGGGCTATTTGCATAGCTTTTTGCTTAACATACCCTTTTTGTTACACCCTGTATATCCTTAAAATATGTTCAATCAAAAGGTCTCTTACAAACAAAAACAACTTATCATACAAAAATGGGCACAGAACAGGTTTTTTTTTGCATGGAATGCTATAAAAATTGTATTTTCTCCCCTTCCATAGTGGATACGACAGATTTCTTGAATGCCGAGAGGTCGCATAGCGAGAGAACTAAAGGTTAGTAGTTTTTTGTATTGCACGGGTTTTAGTGGTTTTTTGACTATATCAATAACACCGTGTTATTTTGGCCCTGGGGGTTAACTTTGGCCGGAACCGCAAAAATGAAAAACCTAAGCTTTATTTACATGATACGATTTTCTTGTCTGTCACATACAATTTTATTGACGCAACAATTGACCACAAATGGCATGGTCTTTTGACTTATTGTTGACTCATTGATCAAGATTTTACTAGTAAATAATGGCATATCACTAATTTACAACAAAGAAGATTATCTTGTGCTTCAAAAAATTGTAGACATCGTATGAGACACGTGAGCTTTGGTAACTCACAAGTTTGGTATAAGCCATGAAGAAGGTATATCAAAGAGGAGGTGGGACTATGAAGTGAGTCGTGTGGCAATCGTGAGGCCATGACGGCGTCTATTATGTTTTCTATAAAAATATATAAATAAAATAAAACAACACTATATGAACGCGGAAGCTTCGTAGTACGTCAGTGGGGGTAACGTAAACAGTAGCTGAAATACAGGCTTGGTTGCTCCGAAATGTATAAACCGTATCTAAAATTTGTAATCAAAGACACTAGCGCTTTTATCAGGGTACTTTATTACTAAACCGTAGGCGGATGAATCCAAATTGCCGATATCTAGTGATTGATGTGTTTTATAAATAAATGTAACATGCATTACTAGTAAAACAATCTTGAACCATATATGATAATGAGCAATTCTCGTATGTAGTTTGACTAGTTAAACTCCTCCGAAACGGCTCGACCGATTTTCGTATGTAAATGGGCAGAATCGGCTACATCTATTTGTTCAATGCTCCCCCTAAATCGTCCCATAGGGTTCACCCCCGCTCCGCTCACACTATTTCTGTATGAAAATATTTTAGCCGCTACTCCTCTTTTATTTCTTCTCTATGGTATACAGCATACAACAAATATCATACAACCATGTACAATTTTCACCCCTCCAGGATCAACCCCTTTTCCATGGCAAAACAACGTTTGCCGGGTCAGCTAGTAAAATAAAAAATTCATGAGTAGCGCGAACTATATCGATAGTTCTTGTCACGCGAGTGTTTTTAAGTCTAATCTTTTTCCAGTTTGGTCCAAAGTTGACCCCCTTTAAGTCTTTAAAACACCCACCCAGTGATGTTACGATATACATGAAAACAAGTGTTTCTTTATTAAGTATGTTAATAATTTTTTGTTACTAAATTCGCTATCAATATTTTTTATGGATTGTTTACTAAGTTAATTATGTTATTATCTTCGTTTTGTCATACTAAATATGGGATAATATATTTAATGAAGCACTTGTTTTTTTTAAGTTATTCTATTTCTAATTATTTCTAATACACATTTTACTAATGCAATTTTCTAATTCTTACTTATTTTTTATCGATAATCTGTTATAGTACATAAGTCATATTTGGAATATTATTATTTATGGACCTTTCTATATTACCTATTTACTGGTAGGCAGTTTTGTGTCGTTACACGTCTAATATTTCTTAAAATGTCAAATTTCCCACTGGTCTAATATTGAAGTTACTTTTTTTAACATATTAATAATTTTCCAACACATTTTTTATGCCCCAATATGTCAATTATTACCTAATTATGTTCATTTTATGATGTATTTCCCATTTGTTGAAATATCCCGAAATGTTTTTAATGGACGAAGTGAAAAACTAAATAAATTACGATTATTTCCCAACACGTCAAATTTCCCATCACGTCTACTATGTCCCAACACGTCTAATATTTCGCATCACTTCTAACACTTCCCAACACGTCAAATATTTCTCAACACGTCTGACACTTACCAACACGTCAAATATTTTTCAACACGTCTAACACTTCCCAACACGTCAAATGTTTCCTATCACGCCAAATATTTCCCGACACGTCTGTTACTTCCCCTTCACTTGTATCGACTAGAGCGCGAGCCGACCCCGCAGTCGGACGACGAGGTGTTCCTCGAGTCGGCGGTGACGTCATCCGTGACGTCACCGGTGATTGCGGTGCGCACGCAGGTTGTCCATCAGACGGTGGCGCGAGGCGCCGCCGCTCAAGGTGTGTGCGTGTGTTTGTATGTTGGGGGGGGGGGGATTGTTAGTTGTGTTATATCTTCGTACTTCACATGACATGGTATAAAACATTGTGTGTTTGAGGGGGGGCGTTTGTACTTTGTTATCATAACATAGTATTTCTTTATAGTCGCTTGTTTGGTCACCCCGGGATTTTTTATGCCTTATTTGTATTATTCTCGTCGCCTCTGTCCAGGATCCTGGCTGCGGGAGTTGCAGTGACGGGAATGAGTGGTGGGTGGGCCAATGCCGGTTGTTGATGAGCGTTTTTCCTCGAGACGACTATGGTTTCTTTCGAAACTCATGTTGCCAAGGATTCGGCATTTGTTTTCATGGCCGACTCGGAATATAGGTAGTAAAGTGACAATTTTAGAACGTAAAAATCCGCCCTTGAAATAAATTCAGTTGCTCGGTCGGGATCAGTGAGCGAAGTCTTATCATTGTTTGTCATTGTCGGCATTTTATTGTCAATTCGTTACTTTGTATCTCGTTGTTGATGCTAATAAATGTTACATTGCTTAGAAAATCTCATTAAAGGTCATTTGTTATTCGTAATTTTGTCATCAGTTGTCATTAAATGTGTTGTGTCAAAATGTTGACTAATGTCCTGTTTTTAGTGAAGTTAGTTTGTCATATTTCGATATTTTCTGATTAGTCAGTGTTGCTGATTTGTAGTTTGTCATAATGTCATTTAATATTACTTATATCTTGGTGCTAATGGTTGTGTTAGGTTGATCTATGTGGCTCTACAATATTTGTCGTTTGTCAATACTTTTCAATGAACAGATAGATTTATCTGGGGAATAACTTTGGCGTGCTGTCAAGTCAAAATTCAATCAAGATAGTTACAGAGACAAATTTATTCTTTAGATAAGATATCTACTGATATTATTTTCGTTTACTGTTTCTTGAGTTAGTTCGTTCAGTCAAAGTCATTAATATCTTTCTTTCACATGATGTTTTATCTTCATATAATGTTCTTTATTAATTATTTTTAGTGCCAATATTCAAAATTCAAAGGCTAAAATATATATATTCCTGTTTTCAATATTACCTACTGCACTTTATTTGTATATTTATTTATGTATTATAATGTATATCAAATTAATACAGCACTTCATTATTTGAAATGTAAGGCTTATTCTTTAGCGTAGTTTTGTGAGTTGCGAGTCAAATCAATTATTGCTTCATTCGATTTCATATAAATAATTTTCAGTAGTAGTGATACAGATTGCCAATATACTGAAAATACCTGTTTAAAAATGTGCTTTCTCACGCCCACAAAACTACGCTCAAAATGGTTTGTCCCTTTCGCACTCACGCTTATGTAGCATGACACTAACAGTTTCTTTCTCCTAGGTACTAAACTCACCGAAGCTAATCCTAACGAAGCATTCTCGACAAGCAAACGATCGCTACACGAATACTCTCGAAACGCGGCGTTCGATAGCGTTGTAAAAAAATTCGATTCTCCCGAGCGTGTAGTTGACGCACCTAAATGCAAAGTTAGTTTAAACTACGGTAATAATTTCGAACATAATATCGAGTCTAATAATTTAGGGAGTAGGTCTAGCCTATCTTCTATACCCTCTATAGAGTGGGATGGGAGATGCAGGTCGGAATATGGGCTTAGAACCAGGTCTTTGCCAAGACAGAGGGTGAATAACAGCAATAGATTGTACAGAACTCGCTCGCACGGTGGTTTTATCAATTCGTATATAAAGGACCCGGAACCATTGCATTATCATGTCCCTAAATGTAGATCGTGCGGTGCTAGTAACGTTTCTTACGCCGGAGATGTATATAAAGATAAGAGGAGCAAAGGTTGCATGTCTATGTATTTATCGCTAGATAATATACATCAAAAGTGTGTTGAAGAGAAAAATGATAAGGTTGAAGTTAAAGAAATGATTGTTCCTGTCTTTAAAGTGGCTAAAGAGGAGACGGAATTCGTTGAAAGCCAAGAATTTAATGAAGAAATATATTTAGGTGATATAGGTAACAGTTTTTCGTCGGATAACATGACGGTTATAGAGAAATGCTTAGATTCCAAGCACGATATAATGATTGATCATAATGTAAATGGAGTCAACGACGTGATAATAGTAAATGATGGAACAAATAAAACGCAATATGTTAATACAGATATCTACAGAGCAGAGCTAGTAACTGTAGAAGAGAATGCAGAAGTAATACATAACACTTCTCTGGATAGTGTTGAAGGAGAATACCACAGTTTTAGCGAGGAAATGGACTTTGCAGAAGCAGTATATGAAAGTCCGGTTAAAGATCTCGTTGAAAAAGATATAAGAGACTATTCAGTGCCTATTGACTTTTACTGTGAGGATTTTTCCAAGAAAGACGATAACAGTCCTAAAAAATCACCGCTCAAAAGACGTGATGTACTCAAAACTAATCAGCTTGAACCTATTCTCGAAGAATCAAAAAGTTCCTATGGCGATGACTCCTGTAATGATAGTGGTAGTAAAAAGAATTCTGATGAAAGCACTGCAAGTGTTGTTAAAGATATACAGCCTAAATTTGAAGATGCGCTAGATGATAATGTATCTACGTTGATATCTGAGAAAGAAAATGAAAATAAAGACATAACAGAAAATCTCATATTAGAAAATACGAAAGATAGTATTTCCAATGGTCTAGACACTTATATTCAAGAAATAAATATCGAGACATCTGATAAAGTTGTTGATATAACTGCGAAGGATGTATCAACAAAAGAATCCTCCATAAATAAAGAAGATGACGTTACTAGGCCTAGCCTAATAAGTATTGACAGTTCAATTTTAGCCCGAAAAAGCTGTGAAGCGACAGTAGAATTCGAAAAATATGAAATTATCGTCGACATTCTAACGACTGTTTTAAACAGGATTGATACGGAAAATGCTAATGACGAGTTTGTTTACATTCATAAACCGCTTGATATAAAAACACATTTTCAAATAGATGCCACTGAAGGAGATGGCTTATACGTTACAGATGCTAAGCTAGATGTGGAAATGGATAAGGATAAAACAAATAACGAAAACTCTGAAGTAAATATAGCATCTCTTGATAATCTCCTAAAAGAGATTGGCGTTCCGCTTCATTTACTTCCAGATGAAAACCAACCCCAAAATGTTCGTTATTCAATATTAGATTCTGATGCTAAAGACAATAGTGGTGATATTTTCTGTATGGCTGAGATCGTTAAAGATATGGAACGGAACCTTAATTTGAATGAGACTGCGTTAACCGAGTCTAGTGACACAGAAGCGATTCAATCTCAAAAAATAGTTGAAGCAGTACTTTATTATATTTTAGATAGAGTTTATTTTACTTGGGCAAATAAAAATAAGAAGATTAAAAGTAAACAGAATAAAACAGTTGTTACAGTTGTGGATTATGAAGATATTTTGTTCACATCTGTTCCTTTATGGTTAGAGGTAGATTTAGATAACGCTAATAGGACTAATAACAATATAAATGAGGATGTTAAAGACGCAGCTCAAAAAACAATAGAAACTTGCCTTAATGACGACATGGCTAATTATATACGAGAAGATAGTATAGCTTATGTTAATAATAATGTAAGTAATAATGAGGAGTTAGTATGCGAAGATTTTAATCACAACATTGTTTGCGAAAATAATTATGAGGTTATTGAAGAAGGTTATAATGAATCAAGTGTGATTGATGTGAATAATAATGATATGGAGTATGATATAAACACAGATGAGGGAGTGAGTTATACAATGGATTTAAATGAAACACTCGATGAGTTATATGAAGACAGCTCAGATAACCTTGTTCCATATCACGATATAAGAATGATTGCTTTAGATATAGTCAATTCAGTTATAGAAAATGGTATGCTGCTATTTGAAGACGGTGAAGATAGTTTACTGAATATAAATGAAGCTGAAAAATCATTAGAAGGCAGTGACTCTTATGTTGTTAGTACTAATATGGTTAATGAAAATAATGTCGCTGAAATAATAAATGATGTAACGCAATCTATTAATGAGAGGCAACGCTCAGATGTTGATAATGTTTCAAATGAAACCTTTGTTTTAGAAGAGCATGACATGAACGTAGCTTTTGTAGAAGATGAAGTAGATACAAGTTATTTTAACAGTAGATCTTCGTCTCCACATAAAGAAATGTCCGCTTTTGAAATCTGTACAGAATCTCCGATTAGGATGGCGAATGATACAATTATTGTAAATGAAAATCTTAATTCGCTTTACGAGAAAGATGAGACAATACTCGGTTCGCCATTTGTTAAGCAAGCGCCAGTTATATCTATGTCTCAAACTGTCAATAGTGGTGGTATTAAATATTGGCTGTCATTTGATGACAGTCTATCCAATTCCGTTACGCAACACAAGCCTACATACAGAGCTATACGCAGCTATGAAGATAGCAAAACTCCAAGTTTTGTCACAGTAAAATTTGATAAAAACGATGCAAACAACAAATATTTTGAATACAAAAAAGACAGTTTTAAACCTGCAAGCGTGCTCTTAGATGAATACAACAATTCCGGCGATAGTTTGAAAACGGACGAAGTTTACGATTCAGCGCATGCATCTAACACGGATTATAATACATGCGAGTCTGATGTTGATCCTAAACTGTCGGAATCGATGGAGACGCCGCAAAAGATGTTATTATACGATTCTAGATATTATCTGCACGCGAAAGCTTCTAAAAGGCACTACACTAGTTGGCCTCCGTTCGAACATACACTGTTCTACAGAATCATTTCTAGATTTCGAATGTCGGACAGTTTTGATCCCAGCGATTTGGATGATACTAGGTGCGATAGTATTTAGTTTGCTTTTTTTTTGTTTTTTAATATGAAATAAATAAGCAAAGGAATTACATATATCTATCGTGAATCTTGTAAAATAAATGTGGTCGATTCTGTCTGGCCCTCACACTTAAACAGAAACATTAAAATCTGTTATGTTCAGTCCCTCTCCATTCTCAATGTAAATGACTGAGACAGAAAAGATCAAATAGAACAATAATTGTATTTTGTACACAAAGCTATTACATTTTTTTGCGATAGTGAGATATTTTATTTTTATAAGTGACGGTAAGCAAGCAGTTCGGGAGTATTCGTGCGTTTCATATTAGTATTAAGTTTATTTTTTTAGTTTTATAAATTTGTAATGCGGCATGTGTTTTTGTGTGAGCTATTTTGTGTTTTTTTTTCTATGTGTTTGCTTGTGAAATGATTTTTTTTGTAATTTTCTCGAAATATTCGCTACAGTTTGTCCAAAAAATGTTTTTTTTTTAAATGATTTCGCACATTGATCCGAATATTTAAGAAAGTTACAAAAACATATAATTTGCTATAAGATTGTGTGGCCTTGTGATTTTGTTACTTTTAATATTAAATGGTTTAACTCTAATAATAAACAAGCTTTTGTTTGGGTTTTGTGTTGGAATGGTCAAGCAGATTTGGACAATATCACGTCATATAAAAACACCTCAAGTGTCATGGCGTCATTTGATACTGACAAAGTCTCTCGAGCCATTTATTTAAATTTTACATGCGACCCAGCGTCTGCCTATAATCATGTCACAGACATCGTTGTTCAAATCTGTTTAAAATACGGTGTTCTTTTATTTTTTCGCCTTTATCACTTTTATCTCCCTTTTGTTTCGTAGTTCCATTGGATGTCCCATTGTTGTGACGATATAAAAGTTTTTTTTAACCATATTTTCGGTTGTCCCATAAGCTAATGGGACTACGGTCCCATCAACGGGACATTCAATTGGACTACAGAAAAGAAGGGATACATCTTTATGTGCCTTTAAAGCACGCGTATGCTTACTATAAGCATGGTTCACCTGCTTTTCTAAAAGATTTGTACCAAGAGAAAGTTTTTTAACAATGTTCATAATTATGTAGTGTTTTTTATGCAAATTGTCTAACTGTCGCAGATTGTCTAATTTGAAATCATGGTCATCCTACATAATGAGATATTTTACAAAAGATCTCATTAGCTACCTACCCTTATCTCATTATTTATGGGATCGGGGCAAGATGGTTTCTTTCGTAACTCACAATGCCAAAGATTTGCAATTTGTTTTACGGCCGGCTGCCTGCTTGACGCCAATCCTCCTCTGGTACAGTTAATGTAATGTTATGCAAATGACCTATTATTATTTGCAACTTAGTAACCTACCAATGTGTCAATAATATTTATCCCAAAATTAAATTATTGGGGATTATGGTCACCCTACACAAGGTGATGTTTTTTTTATAGTGACGCAATTTGCTATAGAACTTCTGTGTGGTACAAATTAACATACATAATAAATAATTGCACAATAAAAAAAATATTTAAATAATTAATGCATGGCCTAGCTTTTGGATGGTTGCGGGAAAGAAGTTTTGTTTTAATATCTACAAGGGGTAAGTAGTTTTATTTTTGGTTTATTTGCATATATCTTTGCACCATGTTTTTTGCTTGGTTTTAAGTTTACTAAATTTAACATTTTACTAATTTTATAGATACTTAGTAAATTATAATGATTTTGGTTAAGAATTGGAATTCTTGTTATTTTTCTTGCAAAAGATGGACTATTGAAATATATATATAAAAAAAAAATACTAATAAAATAAAGGTTTTTGAGATAGGCCACTTTCATTCTGAGAGTGCGCATTAGCAGTAATAGTAAAAAACATAAAGGTCATAACTTCTAAAATACTGTTCCTTGAGTTTGGTATCTATGTGTATCTGATTTAGAGTGCGTTTTGTCTTGCAGGCGAGCACACGATCAATGGGGACCATTCCGATGCCCATCAGAGCACATTCTCTCATAGCAGTAAAGAGGTAAGTCGAAAATATACTAAAATTCCTTTTTATTTTTATTAATTACTAGCGGCCGCCCACGGCTTCGCCCGCGTGAGAGTGCATTACTCCTGTGCGAAGCCGGGGCGGGTCCCTAGTCATACATTATACTTACTCGTGAATCACTCTATCTATTAAAAAAAAACCGCATCAAAATCCGTTCCCTAGTTTGAAAGATCTAAGCATACATAGGGACGGACAGACAGCGGCAAGCGACTTTGTTTTATAATATGTAACAAGTAAACCGGAGAAATACTCGTAGGCAGGTCACGGATCTCCATTTGCTACGATCCTGACACACCAACATAGTACAAATAAATACAGGGTGTTTTTTCGTTGCCACCCTTAACGAAGGGTACGTGCTCTATACATCAAATGAAGTAAGTTTATGCCAAAAAAAAATGCTGAAAAACGATGTATGTACATTTTTTAATTTTTTTTATTATTTGATCGGGCGAAATTTATAGTGTCCAGTGTTTATGCTAGTTTTTTCATAGACAGATATTAATTATTTCTCGTGAAAACATCTTGCTACACGCGTCAATGTGCATTTATGCAGAAAAACGCAGTCTTTTTACTCAACTTTGGACCCTAATATTTTGGAAACCAGACACTTCCCAGGTATGCTTCCATGGAGAAAAATGATCGTGATGATGAGGAGATTCTGTAGTTTTCGGGAACGTTGACGACCGAAAATCACCCTGTATACTTATACACATTAAGTCGTGATTTAATATCGGCAAAGTTTTACAGTCGCTTGTGTGTTGAAATATGTCGTATAGAGCACGTGAGCTTTGATGGTTAAATTTTTTTTTCTAAATTCTCAAATACGAAGTGTAATTTAGTTAGGAGCTGGAGTTTTTATCACATTATGTCTAACATTCATAATACTGTAGGCTGAAGACATGGGCCGGCCGCCGTATCTTTAGAATTATGATTTTCCCGTGGGAAAACGTTACACAACTCTCCAAGTTTCAGGTCTCTAAGATCAGTATTTTAGGCTGTGCGTTAAAAGCAATAGCAAAGGCGAAGCCGCGCGATCGCGATAATTGACGTGCGCGCTACGAGCGTTCGGCGTCCTCCCGCGCCCCGCACTTCGCCCCGCGTACACACTCAAATATCGCGATCGCGCGGCTTCGGCTTTGCTATTGCTTTTACGTAATCAGGGGGCCGTTCAGGGCATAGCCTTTTACATTAATAAATAATACTAGACTTTTACATGAATAAATATCTAATACTTCTATAATCTTCTCAGGGCTCGCCATCAAAGGAGATGTCCACCGAGGACTCTCCAAAGAAGGACAAGAAGAAGAAGAAGGGCCTGAGGACGCCCTCCTTCCTCAAGAAGAAGAAGGAAAAGAAGAAGGACAAGTCCAGCACGCCGCAACCCGCCTAGAGGTGAGTAGAGTGCGTTTTACCAAATACGTAGTTCCTTTAGATGAAGCGCTAGTTACTATGTGCATGACAACATTGTCTGTGTCACTGCATACAAAAGATATTAGTTCCGAAATCAAGCATAGGAGGTGCTCTATGAAATGGACTCTATTTTCGCTTTTCATTATTTATTGGACACTCGAACATATGAAATATATACAGGGTGTGGGTGACAGCCAGGCGAATACGGAAATCCTGAACAAGTACCATTGTGTTGAGTTGTATACAACAGTGTTATAACTCGCAGGAAATGTATTTTTGATTTATCAGTAATCTTTGCTCTCCGCGCCAATTGTATCGGGCGATCCTGTGACAAATTAAATGGGCTTATTGGTTATTGTGTGACACATTGCTGTTCTTGGATCACTTGTGACTCTCCATTAGGGTTGATTAGTTATTTGAACTTTTTTGAGGGCAACTTTTTTTTAAAATCATCTTTTGGTTAAAATTTTATTTATAGTCATTTTCTAAGGCCTAATCAAACTGAGTAAACAATTTTTTTCCTGAAAATATGAAGGAAATGTCGGAAAATTTTGTAATTTTCCTGCGAAAATTTTCAGTGTTTTCCGCTTCAGAATCATGGTCTGAAGTCATTATATCAATATTTGTCTGTCTGTCACAAACACCCTGTATTTACAATGAAGAGATAACTAAATCGTAAATAAAAAACTGAATGTTGAACTAAAATAATTAATATAGTGGACGCCGTCTGCGTGGACTACAGAAAAAACAAAATGTCGAAATTATCCGGGATAAAACCATTTTCCCGGGATAAAAAATAGCCTATATGTTAAGTGGGATCTGTCATAATATATTCCTGAAAACTGCATCGAAATAGGTTCAGCCGTTACTGAGATTAGCGTGCACAAACGCACAGACAAACCGACAAAAATTCCTGAATTCATTGTTTTGTTTGTACTATTGCGTTGATAAAGGTTTTTTATAATATTTTTTTCTCATATATCTTCCATGTACAGACAGCGATCCGTTACATTTTTATTATATGTATAGATATGTATAGATTGAATTCAAACAGAGTCCACTGCTTTTACACACACATTTCTGAAGAGATAGCTCAATATTTTAGATTAGACTTACGCCTCTCTGGATATGACGTGGGTTCGATCCCAGTTACAAATCGGAATATCTCAGGAAAAAATATTTTTCCGGGATAAAAAAGGAGCCTATGTCCTTTCTCAGGATCTAGTCTACCGGTGTGCCAAATTTTATTTTAATCGGTTCAGTAGTTTTGGCGTAAAGGTAACACGGACAGACGGAGTTACTTTCGTATTCATAATATTAGAGTAAGGATTTGATGTTTTTTTAAACGATATGTCCTTCTCGTTTTCAGATATAATTACACAAACTTCACTGCCATCTCGCTTTTGGAACTACTTGTAATTTTCCATATAAGGTTCGTTTATATTTGTTACTTGCTTACAAAAGGGGATGCGTGTTACTTACAATATATACTGGATGCTTACAAAATAATGTTACAATGCCTACTATATATTTCCTATATTTGGACATCACAAAAGGAAGCTTTTTTGACAAGTCTTAAAAAAAACCTGGGTTCAAAAATCGCTCAATAAATAGACGAAGTAGTTTTACCTCATACAAAATGAGATTTAACATCTGCAACATCGTACTGACAGAGCCATCTATCGGACAGAGAGAGAACCAAAGTCCAGTACGAAGTCTAAAACGCGATATCGAAGTTTCTCACAATGAATCGGATATACAAAGACAAAAAAAGAACTAGTGAAATGTAGTATGAGGAAACGCTGCCTTTTTTACCTTCCCCATATACATTGGTAATATAATATTCGCTAATATATAAATTGCGTAAGTAAATATCCAGTATATAGTGTGAATTTTGAAACAAATATAGTGTATAAACACATAAAGACCCTACTATGCAAAAGTATGATTTATTGTATAGGTACTGTCAAAAATCTATACAGAGAAAAATAAAATTGGCCAAGAATAAAAAGAGATGGCGCTATAGGATAGACCAGGTAGAGCGAGTAGTTCCGACCTGTTCTTACCTATACGCCTGTCTCTTTCTAAATTAGATGTTTTAATATTGCGTAAAATAAAGCCACATTTATCGTGTTAGTTCAGACCCACCTTTTTTACGTAAATTTTGCAATTTGTACACTTCTAGTAGTCGACTCTTTTGTGGGCCTGATTTAAATGTTTTTTTTTTAAGGTTATTGGTGCGATTAAATATGAAATAATATAATTAATATATTGATATATTAAAGTACTGTTTATTTTTGTTTTGCTTACAAGAAATTGGAGTTAACTCAAAAATAAGTGAACTACCTAAATTATTTTGTAAAGATTTTGTTATTTACTACTTATATAAATTATTTAAATCAAATAATTGTATCAATAACTTTAAAATTAAAATCTGAACACGCTTAAGTATTAGAGTTAAGAGCTAAAATACATTTAGTGCTGTTTTATTTTATTTATTTGACAATAAAATGTATGTCTTTGCGACTATTTCATTTTCTTATGACATGTCAATTTTGACAGTCTCCTTTATTACGTGTCGGTGTATTTGTGGCATCCTTTTATATTGAGTTACAAATCGTTTTTATTACAATTTTGACATGAAAATATTCTTTTAAAGAATGATATTGAGATTGGAAATAGCGTCTTATTTGGTTCAGTGTCTTTTTGACATGAATCTACGTAATATAGGAGTCTATATTGTCAACATGAACATGGCGTTATTGACAACCTGACAAGATTTTGACGTAAATAAATATAAGCGAACAAAAAGTTTTAAAAAAATAATATTTTCATGTCATTTTGTGAGCGAGCGTGGTCTTGGTGCGTTCTATACAATTTTATACAGGCATGTAATGCTTTTCATGTTAAGCGGCCAAACATGGCCTTACGCCATTTGTGCTTTTAAAATAAAATAGTTGCACCTCATGTCACATATTTTTTAATCTGTCAGAAATGTCATCGACACCATTCGTGATTTTATTCTGTCATATTTTTCTTGTTCCTACACCGACTATAATTACTATATTGTAATTTTTTAAGATATTTCATTATTTTTCATTTGTATCATGATGTAGTATCTTTTTATGCACCTATATTACTTATTTCTAAGTTGCATATTATATTAAATAATATATGATCATTAGATCGTGCAACTAGTACAAAAATGCGTTTATTTTATATTAAGAAAAAATAATTTGACATTTTTGACAGATAATCTTTATATGTGTTGATGTGTTTTTATTAAACAAAATATAATATATGTTAGCACTATGTAATTAAGAATCGGCTAGCCTACTCGTTTAGTAACATTTTTTGTAATTTATTATATATACTTATTTTTATTGGGACGTAATTTTAACTTGGTAGCACTGAGATTTTTGACATGATTTTTTATTGCGTGATATTTAAATTATTTTAAAAATCGTTTTTCAGTGATTAAAACTTGCGATGGAATTTATGATTTAAGTACAAAATGAAATTACCTGTAAAAATCGGTGTAGCCAAGTTGAATTTTATTAGAAATTGGGGCCCGAATTTCGTAATTAAAAAAACTATATTTTTAATTTTTTTTTGCTATGGGCCCTTCAATTTGACATTACCTAGAGTAAAGTCTAGAGTTGTTAAAATGACAAGTTGATTTTTTTTAAAGCTACGTTATACTGGACTCTTGGGCGTAGAAAATGTTTATTTTTTGTATTTCACATATGTCATAGGATTTTTATTTTATAGATTTTTTAAACGGAATTCTTATATCTTAACAAACTATACAGGATGTTTTTTCGTTGCCACCCTTAACGAAGGGTACGTACTCTATACATCAAATAAAGTAAGTTTTTGCAAAAAAAAAATGCTGGGAAACAATGTAAATTTTTTTGAAAAAAATTTTTTATTACTTGATCGGGCGAAATTTATAGTGTCCAGTGTTTATGCTAGTTTTATCATAGACAGATATTAATTATTTACCGTGAAAAAATCTTGCTACACGCGTCAATGTGCATTTATGCCGAAAAACGCAGTCTATTTACTCAACTTTGGACCTTAATACCTTGGGAACCAGACACTTCCCAGGCATACTTCCATGGAGAAAAATGATCGTGATGATGAGGAGATTCCGTAGTTTTCGGGAACGTTGACGACCAAAAATCATCCTGTAGTTTCATTTTGAAAATATATTTAGTTGTATTTTAGTTCGTGCTACAATTATTGGACAATCAAGTATTTTGATTGATTATATTGTATTTATTTTTTAAACTATGCCTACCCCTGTGTCTGGTATTTAATATTTTTTTAAGTGTAAAACTTTGTATCTTATGAATGACCCAAGCATTCTATGCTATTATGTATTGATAACAATAAAATAAATTATTAGTTTTAAAAATAGTTTTTTATTTCTACCCTCAAAAATTATAGTGTTTCAAAAATAGTAAGTCAATCTCCCGAAGTTTCACTGATCAAATTAATTATCCGTTTCATGAATTTGAAATGTAAAAAGAACTTTAATTCACTTGAGATATTCTTCTTCCATGTAAATATGCTCGTTTAAGTTCAAAAAGTTATTTTTATTAAGGTACTAGCTTTTTACCCGCGGCTTCGCCCGCAGTGGAGCCAAACAATTTCACAAAATGACAAACAATTTTTTTATCTTTCGTATTTTTTTTTTTTTAATATAAAGTACCCTATGTTACTTCTAATACCTTCAAGAGTATATGTACAAAGTTTCATGATGATCGGTTAAGTAGTTTTTGCGTGAAAGCGTAACAAACAAACTTACATTCGCATTTATAATATTATTAGTAGGGATTTTGTGCCATCGACATCCATACTAGCAACTTGTCACTGATTTTAACATCTGGCCCCGCCAGAGGTTTTGCATTACGTCTTTCCTATTACTATGAGCCTGGTTATGTTAAAGGTGTCTGCAGAATCTCCTTTGAGATTGGAACACATATTATGTAAGTATCTAAGGAAAATGTGCTACGAAATAATCTTTTTAAGGGTCCTTTCCAATGGTCACATAGCTTATTTGTAGAATCAATGTTGTCTCGTATCTTAAACAAGTTTTAGAGGAAGACAGCATCAACTTTACCCCTTAGGCTATCTGGCCCAAAGGCGCAATGCAAAGTCTTTGATTTGACCATTATTGGTAGAATCGGCCCTGAAGCAATTTAAGTACGAACGCACGGATTTAATTAAATAATTAGGTTTTGCCTCTTAAAGGTATGATTCCGAGCTAAGCAGCATTGCTGCCGCAGCAATACTGGTCCGCATACATTGTCCACAGGTTTATACGAGAGTATTTCCGAGCTACGCAGCAATGTTGCGGCAGCACTGCTGCGCCAGTGGCTGCACCTATGTGAAAGTTTTGTTTGACAAGTCTACAATCACCACGAATAGCACAACACTATACTCTTTCTACGACAACACTGCTGCGGTAGCAGTGCAGCGTGCTGCTTAGCTCGGAATCATACCTTAAAGCTATTTCTTCTATCCCCGTCTGCGCCAAGCCTATTCTTTTGACGTCAAACAAAAACTCCGTGAAAAAAACAAACAAACCTCTTTGCTTCACGAAAAAAGAAGAAGCAACTTCAGCAACATGGCTTGACACAAGTAAATTCAAGTGAAAAAATATTTAGAAGTAAATAAAATTCGGCACCCAAATTCAGAAATAACTTGTCACCAAACAATGTTTAGGAGATAGTTAATATTTAGTTTTGAAAAGAATGGAGTGCCCGGACAGTATACCCCCTTGTTCGAAAGTCATATTTGGAAAAAAAAGGGTAAGTCAAACGTTCGTCATCGGTGTGATATATTCCTGTGCTGATGCGGGACTTCACTAGAATACATCAGCTGCATCTCCTTCCGTGCAGCGTAAGAGTCGACAAATATCATTGTACGCACGTAGGTACACATATTTTCAGGAGAGGTACGTAAAGGTACACAGAAGGTACCAAATAACTGCAATATATTAAGGCCAATCTGAGAAGTACACCTGCCAACCTGATATTCATGACTAAGGAACTCGGGCCTTCTCTCAGGCGAATAGAAATTTATCACAGATCATTTACGTCTGTCCACGCCATGCACTTTTAGCTATTCCTAGTGCCTCGAAGAGCATGTAAAGCCGATGGTTCGACGCCTGATCTTTCATTGTATTATTAGATCTCTATTACATATTAACGAAAGGTTCTAGAGTAGATACCACGTATTGACAAACGCAGTTTGGGAAGGCCACCCGTGAGATGGACGGACGACCTAGCTAGCCAAGCTTTTGTATGAAAATATACTTAGCCGCTGCTCCTCTTTTATTTCATCTCCATGTTAATTTCCGTTGAGATTCGTGTAAAACACGCATATTGCTTAGACTTAGACCTTTTAGACGACAAGAGTTCACCGCTGCGCCAAGTCCTGCAAGCGTTGTCAGACATGCACCGAGTGTGATGCAAGCCAGGCGGCTGGCAAGCCGAGGTGCTCGCTGCAATGCGGCATCGGAGACTCCCGGTCCGATGAGGATCTCAACTGTTACTTGAAGACGTTCAGTAAGAACTGTTGCAGGTAGATATTTTATTATTTAAGCGTACCTACATATTGGTTTTTTCGTTTGACTTCGATATTAAATAAATTGCAAGTACTTAGGTAAAGTTGGCACTTAATTGAAAAAAAAATGCAGTTTAAAGGTAAATGGTCCCTTTCAATTTCTGCTACTTTCACCGTTTGCGCGATTTGATACGTCACACACAAGGGGCCAGCTGTTTGTGCTGATGCGGGACTTCACTAGAATATATCAACTATGAGTGCGGCAAATATTTACCGAATGTCAATAACGGGAGATCGAGCCATGTGGCGTACTCTGGAGGATGTCTACGTCCAGCAGTGGACTGCAATTGGCTGACGACATTTCCTTCCGTGCATGTCGTAAGAGTCGACTAAGGATCTCGGGAGCGTTATCTTGACCAGTGATCTTGCTTGTGGCTACTCCATTTTGAGAATACACAATCTGTGTTCCTGGCCCCTGATTACGTAAAAGCAATAGAAAAGCCGTAAAACGTAATACGAATTTGACAAGCAATCAGCGATTTTTGTAAATTTTCGCTATCACTTTGCTTTTGCTAGTTAGGTAACTGTAATAAGGGAGCCGAAATGGGGTGTAGCCAATACTGCAAAATCTTAAGGGATATCCCACAGCCACGTTTAGCATAGCGGGGAGAGATGCAAATGATCAGTCATAGCTTATCGCATCAGATAAGTTCTTTAGACGACCCTTACGACATGCACGGAAGGAGATGCAGCTGATGTATTCTAGACTTCTAGTGAAGAGTCTAGTCTAGAGGCGGACAGCAGCGCCTCCCGTGCTGACAACATAGTCCAAAATACAAACTGCAGTCACCAACCCGCGAGCCCAGCGTGGTGACTATGGGCAAATCCCCCCCGTGGCAGTAGCCTGGCGGAGGCCTACGTCCAGCAGTGGACTGCAATAGGCTGAAGACGAAGTGAAGCAGCAGACACAGCGGTGTGTATGTAATGCACAAGGGAAATGTTTATTTTAGATGTTGCTGCTGCCTAGCCGAGTACATAGCCGATTCGGTTCGCCTCTTCGCCTCCTGCGGAACGGCGAAGACCAAGCTCGCGACGCTTTTCGAAGAGATCCTCAGGACGTCGTGCTATGTGTGCGAAGACTGTTTCGCTATTATCCAACACTTGTTCGAAAGGTGTCGCAGAAATAAAAAGTAAATGAACCTTTTATTATTGTTTTTTTGTAGTTTTCTTTTAGGAATAGGTAAATAAATATCCTGATGCGGCGGGGCTTCAATAAACTACATCAGCTGCATCTCTTTTCGTGCATGTCGTAAAAGTCGACTAAGAAACTCGGGTATTTTCTCAGGCGATAAGTAAGCAAATTTTCACTGATAATTTATCTGTCCCTGCAATGCTAAACAACGCTGTGGGGTCTGGTATACCCATGATCCTGCAGTTCTGTCTACCGTGTGCATAGATACCTATATTTATGTATGCAATAAGTAAAAGTTTTGGTTTAAATAGCGATGCAATAATATAGGGTGTAACAAAAAGGGTATGTTAAGCGAAAAGCTACGTGAATAGCCCACTGTAGAGATCCTATCCACAAAATTTGAGACCCGAAATCGCATGTTTATTTTTCCCGATAGTATGGAGAATTTTTAAATATTTCAGAAATTTTCATACAATCTTGAAAAATAAAAATGTGATTTCGAGTCTCAAATTTTGTGGATAGGTTCTCTATAGTGGGCTATTTACGTAGCTTTTCGCTTAACATACCCTTTTTGTTACATCCTGTATAGTAGCGTTGAAATTGGTTTTGCGTGCGTCTATGAAACCAAAGCTTACCTAAGTTGTAACATAGTTTGTTTTCATTATGCGCTATTTCCGCTATAATCTGCTATTTGTAACGTTTTTGCAATATTATAGCGTATAGCACAGCAGTAGGTAGTATAGCAATGTTATAGCTAAAATATTAGTGAAATAATTCTTTTTGATTCCTTTTTGAAACATTTTGCTAACGCGTCACTGCCGCATTGCTAATTGCAAGTTATACAGGGTGTTTGTGACAGCCAGGCAATTATTGATATGGTGAGTTCAGACCATGATTCTGAGTCGAAAACCACTGAATATTTTCACAGGGTCACAAGCGATCCAAAAAACATTAATGTATCACACAATAACCAATAAGCCCATTTAACTAGTGACAGGATAGCCCAATACAGTTGGCGCGGAAAACAGACATAACTGATAATCAAATTAAAAATGCATTTCCTGCGAGTAACAACCCTGTCGTATTACTTAACACAATAGTACTTGTTCACCACTTCAGTAATTGCCTGGCTGTCACCCGCACCCTGTATAAGCGGGAGCATCGCGGTTAGTAGCGAACGGTAGTGGTGGCAATGTTTCGACAACTTTGCGAACGACGCCATCGTAAAATTAATACAATATCTATGGCCCCTGGCCTGGAATATGTCAACATTTTGAAGTTCGGAATTCGGTTATCAGTGCAGATTATTAGTTTACTAGTGGATGCCCCGACTCCGCCCGCGTGAACTGTAAAGAAAAATAAAATGTCGAATTTTCCGGGAACCAAAAAAAATCCAGGATAAAAGTATTCTGCATCATTCAGGCTCTTAGGGCTCGTAGGGGTAAGCAACTTTTCAATAGTCCGTAACGCTATCGTCATACTGTCATATTTCATTGATTTTGCTTGCGAGTCGATAGCGTTACGGCGCGTAAAAAGGTTCGTGCTTACCTTACTATTGAGTACTTTTGGCGTGAAAGCCGAACATACCGAGTTACATTCGCATTTATCTATATTTATTTATTTATTTATTATCTAGCGCTATCTAGCCATAAGATTGGGCTTGTGTCCGGCAGGTCGGGGTCACGGGTTCGATTCCAGACGAACCGCGCTGACGTAGAAATACAGCATGGAGGCGGAACAGCGGAGTCGACGCAATAAGCTTCTATTACGTTCAAGAAGGTTCGAGACGAGTTTGTACAAGAATAAAATGTCGATTTCTCGGGAAAACAATATCTGCTATCTTTTTTGACAGTTTATAGTGCTTATCACTCATTGAAACTTAATTTTGGCAACACGCACACAGAGCAGTAAATTGCCTTTTCTACGTCCTGTGCGAGCGTCTATAACTGCGCTCTATTTAGTCCTGCCTGGTCTGGCCAAGTGACCATTCTTGCGCCCCCCAGAGTCTACGCCCTGTGCCTGGGCACCGGTGGCACCGCCCTATTTACGGCACTGCACGCACATACCTACATGTCACTTCCAGTTCAATAAGTTTCAGTGAGTGATCATCACTATTAATTGCTTGTATTGTTGGCTTTTGACAGACAACTAATTTACTATAGGATTTTGTTAAAGTAATAAGGAAACACATTTGATGGGATTGGAGTAATTTTTACGCAATGTGTGTAGACTGTAGTAAATAAAAAGGCATGACATACACTTTTAAAGCTATGAATAAAGGTTATTTTATATACGAGTAAGTAATAACATCTGCGATATTCACGGTATTTTCCTGCCTTTATTTTCGCGTTAAATAAATTCTATTTTGTACTACTTATGTGTTTATTTATTAGCGGTCGCCCACGACTTCGTCCGTGAAAGGGGGCATTGCACCCGTGCGAAGCCGGGGCGGATTCTATATACCCTATGACTTCCTCTAAACGGGCTATCTTACACTGAAAGAATTTTTCAAATCAGACCAGTTTCCTGAGATAGCGCGTTCAAACAAACAAACAAACCTCAGCTTTATAATATTATTATAAAAATAATTTCATATGCTGCTTTTTCCTATACCCTGTTAAATAGGTGTGCACTTACATAAAAAGCTAAATGACTACAATAGGCGAGTTCAAACTTGACGAACGCGTGAAATTTAAGCCTTCCTTTTAAGCAAACGCATCGGTGAACGAAGTACTCTCTATTGCGTCATAATAAGAATATAATGTATTAGTTATAATAATCATACCTAATTGTACAGTAAAAGAACTTTATAATAAAGTATTGTTATTTCAGGTAATTGTAACTTTATGAAAAAAAAAGTCGTGAAAAAATATTTCGTATATTTGATTTCTTTGGGATTTTGAAAAGTTTAGTCTTAAGTAGGGCTGCCATCCGCCCGGGTTTCCCCGGATTAGTCCTAGTTTGGAGGGCGTCCGTGGATTTTTATGCCAGGGAAAATCTATACTTGATAGAATGGAAGTTTTTCAATAAATAACGCCATTTCATAGTAAAAAATAAAAAAAAAAAATAGCATATCATACCAAAGGCAATGTACTTTAAATGCAAAAAGAAAAGGTAGCCCAGTACAACCGACATGGTGACGTCGCTGGAACGTTTTGAAAACTTAAACATTGTGAATTACCGTCCTCTAGGCTAGGAAACCGTGCTAAACTAATTTGACAGTTTTACTGGTGACGTCATTACACCGCTAAATTACGGCTGTTGTGTGGCGACGACGCTAAACGATCACGCTTTACCCATCTCGTGATGGGTAATCTATACTGGGAAAAAAAAAATCTCACTATATAAATCTTATAATATTTACGAGCTTGACAGCTGACACTGCCGCCGTCTATAAAGCCCCATCTCGTGGCAGAAAATAAAGCGAAAACCCTCTTTATTTTGACACTAGCGGCCGCCCACGACTTCGTCCGCGTGAAAGGGCATTACACCCGTGCATATACAGGATGTAACAAAAAGGGTATGTTAAGCGAAAAGCTACGTAAATAGCCCACTGTCGAGAACCTATCCACAAAATTTGAGACTCTAAATCACATGTTTATCTTTCAAGATTGTATGAAAATTCCCGAGATAAGTATTTAAAAATTCTCCATACTATCGGCATTATTTTGGGTCTCAAATTTTGTGGATAGGTTCTCAGTGGGCTGTTCACATAGCTTTTCGCTTAACATACCCTTTTTGTTACACTCTGTATAGCCTATAGCCTTCCTCGCTAAATGGGTTATCTAACTAACACTGAAATAATTTTTCAAATCGGACCAGTAGTTCCAGAGATTAGCGCGTTCAAACAAACAAACTCTGACCTTTATAATATTAGTATAGATTACGCGGTTGCCCCCAGGTCCAAATCGTGTTGGTGTCTGTGCCTTGTGACTGCTGCATATGTAACAGAGGTGGTGCGTATTTTGATCGTTGGCTATTGGAAGCTGGCATCAGAAGCCGGGCAAGCACTAGTCTGCACCTTCAAGGGCTTTAGGAAGGACTTTATCAACTTTGTTGCCAGTTTTGTTGAGTAAATTTTGTGTTGTTTGCATAGTTTTTTTTTTAATTTGATATGATATACCTACCTACTACTTTTGACGGTGATATAGCCTCGAAACGCCAACCTAGTCTTGCCAGACCGTAAAAAATTAAATCCTACTTAGTAATATTATAAACGCGAAAGTTTATAAGTACGGATGGATGGATGTTTGTTACTCTTTCACGTAAAAACGGCTGGAGCGATTTTAATAAAATTTGGTATGGAGTTAGCCGACACCCTGGATTAACTCATAGGCTACTTTTTATCCCGGATAGTTTCGACATTTTGTTTTTTCTGCAGTCCACGCGCACGAAGTCGCGGGCGTCCACTAGTGTTACATACGTTCAACAATAGAGCGATTTCCAGTCAATCACATTAAAAGTGAGAACAACGGCACTACGGTTGGTTGACTGTTTTACGTTAACGCGAACGAGTTCGAAGTAAAAAAAAACTCAAAATTTTAAAAGAAGTGAAGTGTTAGGTGCTTGCAGCAGCTGCTTTTTTTTTACAAAACTAAAAGACATGTGGTAAATCTCGTAAGTGTCACAGAAAAACTTTTCAGGAGGAAGAAAATACGAAGTGCTGTATTTTGTACGGTGTAAGTATTTAATGTTTTTTTTTTATAAATATACAGGGTGTAACAAAAAGGGTATGTTAAGCGAAAAGCTACGTAAATAGCCCATTGTAGAGGACCTATCCACAAAATTTGAGACTCGAAATCACATGTTTATTTTTCCCGATAGTATGGAGAATTTTTTAATATCTCAGGAATTTTCATACAATCTTGAAAAATAAACATGTGATTTCGAGTCTCAAATTTTGTGGATAGGTTCTCTACAGTGGGCTATTTACATAGCCTTTTGCTTAACATACCCTTTTTGTTATACCCTGTATAATGCATTACCGAAGTTTTTCCTAAAGCGTCGACATGCAAAAAAGCTATGAAAACTCCTACCTTGATGCTATACTGCAGTGATGCATTTTCTTGCGCGGCCTACTGTAGGTTTCCTTTGTCATACAAACACTCGCGATTTTATTATTATTATTATTTATATATTTCTTACCTGGGTGACGGGACAGCGAATTGTCGACCGTCCCGGCGTAGATACTGCGATGAAATGAGAAGATTTTGACAGCTAAACATTGACGACGTTAAGTTTTCTATAAATACCCTCATTTGTAAATGTTTTTATAGTTTATTTCGACGAAAAGGCAAAGGAAACTGTCCATGCAGCCATTCAACGTCTCTTTCTGTCAGAAACTATTGTTTTATTTAATTTTCCGGAGATTGAACACCAGTGGATGAGGCTGACCCAGGATAACTTTTACTATGGGACCAACCTCTGAAATCGTGAAAAAGAACATCAGCTGTTCCATACATTTTAGTGCAATAGCTATCCAAGTTTGTTTTGAGAAGCTGAATTTCAAAGTTGGTATCGTAGTAAAAGTTGTTTCTTTTTACCAACCTAGTCCCGTGTCAAAAATAAGTTACTAATTTTGAAAGCACCCTAATAGATAGGCAACCTGATTTTTTGCTAAAAAAATGGAAATAAAAATCCAAAATTCCATTAATAACCGTTTAATACGAAATCAACAACCTCTGAGATAACTAAAAACACTAATATTAACTTATAGGTACAAATTAATTACTCAAAAGGTATCGCTTCATTGAAAACTTCCCTCGTGTTTTTATTTCTACGAATTTCTCTCTTACAGGCTCTCTATGCTTATACAGCCTTCCTTACAAACATAGAATAACAAGTCCCCAGAAGGAGTCATCAATGACAAATACATGCCGGATAGTGAAGTAAAAAACGAGGCAAAAATCCAGCATCTTCCTCTGTTCTAAACCGGTGATTGATTGTTGCCAGATCAAGAAATAAATCACTTTTTAAAGTTAATGTAATAATAAATAGGTTGTAAACATTATAACCCATATGCCTAAGAATAGGACAAATTTGACTCATCTTTATCATATTCCTGCCCTTATCCCATTTTTTATGAGGTCGTCGCAATATGGTTTCTTTCGAAACTCACATTGCCAAAGATTTAAATTGGTGAATGTGACTCATAAAGGAGAGAGCCAAAAATCAACTAGGTCAATTTGACAGACTTAAAGTTGCTTCAAAAGTGTGCGTGATCACCGGTTCTGGAGAACTTATTATTCTATGTGTACACATTAAAAGTCTTGGTACAGGCCTGAAGTATGCTGTAATACGAGTAAGTTAAAAGATATACCATTTTACTTTACACCTGCCCTCTGATTACGTAAAAGCAATAGCAAAGCCGAAGCAAAGCGACAGCGAAAATTGTACAATATTCGCCTTGAAATGTCAAAGTTCCTTTGAAATTAATTTTACGTAATACGAATTTGACAAGCAATCAGCGATTTTTGTACAATTTTCGCTATCGCTTTGCATTTGCTAGTTAGGTAATAAGGGGGCCGCATTTCCCAATTTAAATCAACCTTTCGCGGTTATCTTAAACCTAGAATAACTAAATATTAATGTAATAACAAAGTACATCACAATATTTTAATTAAAAATAGAAGTAGGCACATAACATTTCAAAATTGTGAATGAATGACGTGTTACAAAAGAGCTTACTTGTAAAATTCTCAACTTCATTAATTTATATCATTAGCCTCTGCTGATACAGGGTTTCACTAGAATACATCAGCTGCAGCAACTTGTCGCTGATTTTTGGTCGTCAACGTTCCCGAAAACTACGGAATCCTCCTCATCATCACGATCATTTTTCTCCATGGAAGCATACCTGGGAAGTGTCTGGTTTCCAAAATATTAGGGTCCAAAGTTGAGTAAATAGACTGCGTTTTTCTGCATAAATGCACATTGACGCGTGTAACAAGATTTTTTTACGAGAAATAAATTAAAATCTGTCTATGAAAAAACTAGCATAAACACTGGACACCATAAAATTCGCCCGATCAAGTAATTAATTTTTTTGTTTAAAAAAAATACATCGTTTCCCAGCATTTTTTTTTTGCATAAACTTACTTTATTTGATGTATAGAGTACGTACACTTCGTTAAGGGTGGCAACGAAAAAACATCCTGTATAGGTATGTTTAAAGTGTGTTTAATTTTATACGCGGTTTTGACACCATTAAAGTTTATTTTGGAGTTTTTTAATTTTAAAGTTTCTAAATGAATTCATACAATAGAGGCATTTTATTAATCTCGTTTCCATCTAGATACGTGACAAAAATTTCGAGTTTAAAAATTCAATTTGTTATTTAATTTAATATTTACAAGAATTCTAATAATTGCTATTCTCATTTATATAAAATACTATACTTACAATTTGCACTTTCGAGTGATGATATTTTTTAATATAATAAATCTTGTGATCAGTGTTAAAAAAAATGCAAGAAAGTTTTACATTACTGGTAACATATACACATTACTTAGATTAGAAAATATTGCTTATTTCGTAACGGGTAAAGACTGTATAACTTGGCAATAACTATTGAAAAAAAAAAACAAACCTTAGTTACTAAACCATTTTTGGTGAAATTTTACCCATGAAATAACTCACTATGATTAGAGACGATTCCTAAATATGAAAACTTACTAAAGAGAAATATTAAATTAAGGGTAGATTTTTCAATGCTCTAACTGATGAATAAATTAGATTCTATCTTTCTCTAAAACTTGATTAAAATAGAGACAGCGTCTACTTTATCCTTCAAAGAGACATCAGTATCTAACTTAGCTGCTTCTCTTCCCGGGCATACTGTACGTACAAGTCAGTAGAGGGACAGGAGGGTCTTGGTATTTTGTAGGCGATGGGCTGACCACCTGTCACTACTAACCGAACTTTGTACATCTCGACTATACCCTCAAAATTGGTCAGAAGTGGCACCATGTGGTTCTATCGGCCCTTGGTGCTCTGCCTACCCCGTAAGGGATAAAGGCGTGATTATATGTAAGTTTATGAACAACATCTCCAAGACCTGGTTCAATGGTGCCCCAACTGTTTAGTTTTTTTAAATATTATTATTACTTTCTCTTTAAAATTCCTTCCTAGCACTTTATATGTTGATCCTTTAAAAATATATTATGCCTCTTCCTTTGTGTTCCTCTTCCCCTTCTTCTAATTTTAATTTCTTAGATTTTAAATGCGGAAACATATTAATGTTTTTAGTTATTTTACAAGCTATTATTTTAATGTGTACCGTTTGTTTTCCCAAATAAATAATAATAAATAAATAAATGTATGTATCTAACTTACGGCAGATTTTTTAATGTTTAGATAGCCCATCTCAAGAATAAAGCTGATGCTGTCTCTATATTGATCAAGTTTTAGAGAAAGACAGCACCACAGATAGTGAAAAATAGGCTCTTATATACTCAATAAGGCAAAAAGTGGTCGCAAAGGTGTTACCTATAAGTAGAAAATATATCTATAATATAACAATAAAAAAAGAACTTTTGATTAAATTCAGAACAGTTCAAAATGGCGGATTTAAGTACATAATCAATAAATAGATATTATAACCATAAAGGAGACAAAAGGGGGCGTTTTTTTAGTAATAAAAAAGTAAAATGTGCCTAGCTCAGCTAAGATTATTCTCATTATCACGTGAGGGTATGAAGCAAAATGCAATGAATATAGCCCACTATAGGGAATCTATGTACAAAATTTGACACTCGAAATCATAATACATAATTATGTTTATCTTTCCAAATAGTAAGGAGAAATTCCTAAACAACTCAACAAATGTTGATAGTCTTGAAAAATAATAACATGTAATTTAGAGCCTCAAATTTTACATATAGGTTCTCTGTAATAGTTTATTTATATAGAATTTCGCTCAACATACCTTTCTTGTTACACCCTGTAGAACATATTAGCAAAAATTCGAAATACAACATAAAATTATACACAAGTTACCCTAAAACAATCGTGTTAACAAATTATTTTTTTATAACTTATGTATGCACAATTGTATCTATTTGTCATTTAACATACAAAAATACCCCAAAAAAATCTACGTTTTTTTTTTCTATACTACAGTGTTTGTAAGTATGAAAGTACATTTGGTGAAATTTTATTTTCACTATGGGTGCGCCCACCACCGAGGCTACACCCTCCACTGACCCTCGGATCTTTGTTGTTTGAATGTTTGAACTTCCGAATCGTAACGCCTAATACAATTTCATTTATGAAATTTTATGTATTCACACACGTCTTAATGTAATGTTAACAAAAGACATTGTCATTTCTTCCACTATGGGTGCGCCCACCACCGGGCCCTACACCCTCCACTGACCCTCGGATCTGATAACTCATAATTGCGACAACAGGCACTTGCACTAACTACAATCGCCATGAGAAACCAGACCCGAGCACCTAGCATGCAAGACGATACATTGCACCCATAGTGAATGTTTGAACTTCCGAATTGTAACGCCTAATACAATTTCATTGTCATTTCATAAAATTGAGAAGGCATTATTATACAGGTCGTAACAAAATAGGTAAGTATATCAAGCTATATCATATGGAAACAGCCCACAATTTGAGGCTCAAAATTACAAAATTATTCTCGGAGTATACTTGATATAATTCCTTAGATGTTTAGGAATTTTCTATACAGGGTTAATTTTAAAACCTCAATAACCTCGCAAGACTAGGTAGCTGCCATCATAAACAACATCATTTGTTCTACGAGTTTTGATAATTTGTCACATTTTACTTTCATACAAAAATAATTATCAATTTAATTTTACCACTGCATGTTCTTAAGTCTGTACATAATACTGAGACGCGCGCGATCGCGGGCGTCAACCTTTTCGTATACCTACAAATGGAACATAGACTAACAAATGTCACGACAGTACAATAAAAGCTTGGAAAATAATCAATGTATTGAGTTATGATAAAACTCGTAGAACAAATGTTAATGTTTATGATTTTAGCTATCTAGTCCTGCGAGGTTATTGATGTTTTAAAATGAACTCTGTATACTGTTTGGAAAAATAAATATGTAATTTCGCGCCACAAATTTTGTATATAGGTTCTTAATAGTCGGCTATTTTGGTGGGGTCTTGCTTGAAATACTCCGTTTGTTACAACCTGTATACAAATGTAAATTCAGAAAATACATCCAAGGAATGTTTATAACATGAACTATACAATATTAAAATAAACAAATTGTAAAAGTACAAATAATCAAGTTATTTTAAAAACAAACCCAACGCCCTAATCCCATAAAAAAAAAACTTATTTACAACTATTTCACATTTGTTTATATGTACAATAAATTGACTTAAAATCACATATAAATTAATTATACGTCGTTTACCCAGAATTATACAGAGTGCACCCGGAAATATACGGAATTTACCCGCAAAAATACGAATTATACCAGATTTACCCGTGCCCAAGGGCCATAGCGTTCAAAGGTATCCCCACGCCGTAATCCCTGCTATCTACTCTAAAATTATAATCCTCTGGCTTATGAATAGTTCGTACGTGAATTCTCATATACGAAGGCCTAGTGAAAAACTTATAACATATATGACACTGGTATTTCTTCAGCCCCGTATGCGTTTCTATATGTCTCTTAAGTTTCCCCTTCGTAATAAATCCTTTACCGCACTGCTGGCATATGAACGGTTTCTCTTTCGTGTGTGTAAAACTGTGTAATTTCAAATAGTAGTGTAATTTGAAACCCTTATTGCACACTTGACAGATATACTTTCTTTCAGCGGTCTCATCTTCGTTTTCCTAGTGCAATTTTCGAGCCGTGGCTTTTTAAATGGTCCTCTAAATAGTAGAAATGTGGAAACACCTCGCCGCATATGTTGCACACCCTGCTTCGCTCGTCCGACGGAATTAGCTCCGTTACGTTGGCGCCTTGGTCGCTGTGTTTTGGTATTTTTCTTGCGTTCTGCATCACCATTGCTAGGACGCTGCTTCTGTTCTCTTCTCGGATTCTGTTGGAGAGAGGTGGGGGTAAGCCTACCGCCGTTTATCGAAGGTAAAAGCATGTTGAGCCTATTGCCGCTTATGGACGTCAAAAAGAGCCTCTCGCAACTTATTCATCGAAGGCAAAAGTATCTTGAGGCCTACGGCCGGTTATCGACACTAAAAAGTGTCTTGAGCCTACCGCCGCTTCTCTGATAAAGCTGCGGTAGGATCAAGATAATTTTTGCTATTGCTAAGCATTTACCACGTGGGACAAAATAGGCCAACTGTTTAACTATCTCTCCCTTCTCAATGGCACAAGTGAAAATAATCACGTCTAAGCTACTGAAGCAATTTTAATGAAATTTGGTACAGTGATAGATAGAAAAGGGGATTTAAGTCTCTAAACCTATATAGATTACAGAATGTAGATGCAGAATTAGTAACATTATAAAAAAATTATGTTTATAAAATTATTAATAATGAAATGGAAAAAATTCTTCACCCGAGTGGGAATCGAACCCACGACCACTGCAAACCGTGCCAGCCGCTCTAACCACTGAGCTACCAGGTCAATTACTCGCATGACGAATTTTACCATCTCATTATTTATTTATTTATTTTCGATTCCCACTCGGGTGCAGAATTTTTTTTCCATTTCTTTATTAATAATTTTATAATACACAGGGTGTAACAAAAAGGGTATGTTAAGCGAAAAGCTAGGTAAATAGCCCACTATAGAGAACCTATCCACAAAATTTGAGATCCGAAATCACATGTTTATTTTTCCGATAGTATGGAGAATTTTTAAATATCTCAGGAATTTTCATACAATCTTGAAAAATAAAAATATGATTTCGAGTCTCAAATTTTGTGGATAGGTTCTCTATAGTGGGCTATTTATACAGCTTTTCGCTTAATATACCCTTTCTGTTACACCCTGTATAATATCTTGACTAAGATAATAAATTTATAAAAACACTTCTCCATTAATATAAATGTATGTCTGTTACTCTTTCATGCAAAAACTACTGAGTGGATTTTAATGAAACTAGCCAGATATGGATGCAAAATTAAGTTTGTTTGTTATTCACGCTTTAATCCTACATAATATTATAAACGCGAAATGTTTGTAAGTATGGATGGATGGATGGATGTTTGTTACTCTTTCACGTAAAAACGGCTGGAGCGATTTTAATAAAATTTGCTATGGAGTTAGCTGACACCCTGTATTAACACATAGGCTACTTTTTATCTAGGGAAAATATTTTCATCTCGGATAGTTTCGGGATTTCGTTTTTTCTGTAGTCCACGCGGACGAAGTCGCGGGCGTCCACTAGTTTTCTATAGTCCAACCAGTAGATTTGGCGTGAAAGTCAGACAGACAGGGTAACGTTCGCATTCATAATTAAATGTTAATAAGGATAAAAATCGCAAACGCAGCGTGGGAAAGCCACCCGCGAGGTGGACGGACGACCTGGCCAAGGTCGCGGGCGTCGGTCGGATTCAGGCTGCTTCCGACCGGTCGGAGTGGAGGTTGTTGGGGGAGGCCCATGTCCAACAGTGGACTTCTCAGGGCTGTAATAGTAGCATAAGTAATATACTTACAATCCCTCCTTCTGGTGCGTAGTTAGATGCATTTGTATATGATATTTGGTGTTGAACATATGAGCGCAGACCGGACACTCGTATCTCAGTATAAACTTTTCAGTCCTATGCGCCACTATATGCCTTTGCAGTTTACTCTGAGACACAAACGTTTTGGAACAGACGTCGCATATGTATTCCTTGTCCGGCCTGTGATTTTTTCTGTGATATATCTGAAACAATGAGGGTATATATGATACATTTCCGTGATGATCTCCGACCGTATTTCGGCCTAAGGCGACCAATCTCTACGGAGATTGGCCAGGTACGCAGGCAGATGTTATAGTGCACAAGTGTGTGCGCAAACACAGATGCACTCTCTATTTCGTTACTCTCATAGTCCGATGGGACGGAAAGCCGACACGACCGGAGAGAGATCAGGCGCAGGACCAACGGATTTACGTGCTTTCCGAGGCACAATTGAATTCCGAGTGACAATTTTTACAACAATAAAATCTGTACATGAAATAAATTGATTGGTACAGGCCCGTGACTGGGATCGAACTTACGTCTCCCGCTTGGAAGGTGAACGGCTTAACCACTGGGCTATCACCGCTATGTGTATATGTCTATGTATATGTCGAAGGCGCACGCTGTATTAAAAAATGGCTAGGCATTGTAATGGGTTTTGGGGCGAGCATTTGGCTTCGCAATTTGCATTCTTATTTTATTTATTTATTTTATTTCATATATTGGACGCCCGCGAAAAAATGGCACGTTTGTCGGTTTAGGCATTATTGATTACTTACTCAACCAAGTGAATAGTATGGGACTATTTTGGAGCGAGCACATGGTGTGCATTTTATTTGGTTAAGTGGTTTAGGAGTCTAGCAATTTGCGAGATTTATATATATTAAGATTCTTAATTAAATAGGTTAGGTTAAACCAGAGGTTCCCAAACTTTTATTTCTCGTAGACCCCTTTCAAAAGTTTACTGGTTCTGGTGGACCCCCTACAGGCCTACATCACATACAAATTAATTGTGAACCTCAATTTTTTCACGCCAACGTAGACCCCCGTCGAGTCTCCTGTAGGACACTTTGGGAACCACTGGGTTAAACTAACAATGCACCGTCATAGAGGAATTAGATGTCATAGAGTGCTAATGTCATACTAACAGTTTCGATGCACCATTAGACTTTTCGGTGCCTCACAATTCCAGTCCTTGGTCACTTAAGCGAGTAGTGTATCGCTTGTGTATACGACTGTCGCGCCTGCGCACGTCTCATTTAACGGTTTTATTCCACGCACTTTTTCTTACGGTTTTACTATCGCATTTTTTTCAGTTCGGTCGCGCAGCAAAATCCCTATCTCCTCCAAGCCTGCCGTAAGGAACTTCGTTCCAATATGTGATTGACAATAAAACCTATTTTGGTGGTCATCAACAAGGACTTAATTTAACGATGGCACATGAAACTATAATTCCGTTGCCACATTAAAAAAAAAAAACAGCCAGAGACGACTCGGATGGCGTCTGAGGTCGATTTCAGAGGTTGTTGTAAAATATTGTGACATTGTACTATCTACTATAAATTTAAATATAAGTTTGTTAAAGTTCTATTTGAATTTCATTTACATCAGCTGAAATTAGTCAATACTTAGTCGACTCTTACGACATGCACGGAAGGAGATGCAGCTGATGCATTGATATGAAAAAAAAATATCTGAAATTTTTTCCAAGTCTCTTATCTCAATCTCTTACCATGGTCTCTTTCTTTTTATAGTTCTTCCCGCATATAGTACACAGGTATGGTTTGGGCCCGGTATGAGTTAGTTCATGCTCTGCCAATAGTTCCTTATTCTCCATTACTTGGAGACAAAATTTGCATTTTATTTCTATTGGTTCCCCTGTAAATATAAAATAGTAGGCATAATAAAAATTATATTATATCTATCCAACTGTATACAAATTTAAATAAATATTTAATACTAACATTTTTGCTAAAAAAAAATTTGGTGATACAGGGTGTAAGAAAAGGAGTATGTCAAGCGAAATGCTATGAAAATTAAACATAACATTATAAGTTTAAAATTATTAATAAAGAAAATGGAAAAAATTCTTCACCCGAGTGGAATCGAACCCACCACCACTGCATACCGTGCCAGCCGCTATAACCACTAAGCCACCGGGTCAATTACTCGGATGACGAATTTTACCATCTCTTTTCTAAATTACATATTGGCAACGTTATTCTTCATCCCGATAGCTATACACTAGCCAAATCTCGGCAAACAAAGCTGAATCCCTCAGCACAATGTTTAAAGATGAAACGATCAACCATATCCTAACGGATTATATTAATGGAGAATGGAGTGTTTTTATAAATTTATCTTAGTCAAGATATTATATATTATAAAATTATTAATAAAGAAAATGGAAATTATAATTACAAGTTTGGAAAAAATTGAGTCTCGAAATCGCATCTCTATTTTTTCAAATAGCAACCATGTGGTTCTATCGGCCCTTAGTGATCTGCCTACCTCGTAAGGGATAAAGGTGTGATTATATGTACTCGTATGTATGTATGTAACATACTATTAATAAACAACTCAAGTCTGAAATTTTGTGAATAGGTCCTTTATTTTCATAGCTTTACCCTAACATACCCCTTAGTGATATCGTATTGTCTCTTTACAAAATTCAACATGGCGGCTAAATATATCGTATTTTGACAGGCTAAATGTCGATGAATCGGTTTATCATGAAGAATCTGGTGAGAGCGAGATGTCTCACTTTTAAACGTCAAATCCACAGAGCTAAGTAATCACTAGACAAGGCAAGTGTTTCTACTTGCTGTGTAAAAAGGGATTGCAAACCACTTCTATCAGCCCTAATTCATTCAGTCCTGGCTCGAGAACAAGCCAGTCATCCTTGCCACAATGCCTCAAGACCAAGGTGTTACTAAGACTAAGGTGTTAGTTACTTACGGAGCCGAGACGTGGAACCTGACGGTGGGGCTGGCTCACCGATCGCATGTCACTCAGAGAGCTATGGAAAGGTCAATGCTCGGAATCTCGCGAATGGACAAAGTCCGAAACGAGATTATCCGGCAGAAGACCAAAGTGACAGACATAGTTTCGAAATGTAGCAGACTGAAGTGGCAGTGGGCCGGTCACATCTGTCGTAGAACCGATGGACGGTGGAGTAAACGGGTTCTCGAATGGAGACCGCGCCTCGGCAAGCGTAGCGTTGGACGTCCTCCGGACAGATGGACCGATGACTTAAAGAGGACGGCTGGTAGTGACTGGATGGTGAAAACGGGAGATCGAGACATGTGACGTACACTGGGGGAGGTCTACGTCCAGCAGTGGACTGCAATAGGCTGACGATGATGACTTAGCTCTGTGGATTTGACGTTTAAAAGTGAGACATCTCGCTCTCACCAAATTCATCATACGGGTGCAGTTGGCCTATAAAGTCTCACGTGGTAAGTGGTGAGCATACCTCCGCTTTTTGGGCACGAATAAACTAATTACCTGCATGTATCCGCCTATGTGCTGTCAGCGTCTCTTTGTGAAGGAATTTCTTCTGACAATACTCACACGAGTGAGTACGTCGCCCCTTTACTCTAGGGCCCGACTTCTTTGACAGTTTCGCTTTTGCCTTTTTCAGGGGCCTGGTTATACATAAATGAGTTTATTTAAAAAAAATCTAAACTATGATATTCTTTATATACATAAATCTTCTATGCTGCTATGGGAGTGAAAAAAAAAAGTATAATACTACAAATGAAATTGTATTAGGCGTTACAATTCGGAAGTTCAAACATTCACTATGGGTGCGCCCACCACCGGGCCCTACACCCTCCACTGACCCTCGGATCTGATAACTCATAATTGCGACAACAGGCACTTGCACTAACTACAATCGCCACGAGAAACCAGACCCGAGCACCTAGCATGCAAGACAATACATTGCACTATTCCGAAATCAAAAACTAAATAAACAATCTACATATGTTTCGCCAACAACGCCTAATACAATTTCATTTATTATAAAAAATCTATATATTACATATTATAATAAAATTGTAACGGATCGATGTTAATGCACGCTAATCTCAGAAACGGCTGAACCGATTTCGATACAGTTTTCAGGAATATATTTTGACAGGTCTCACTTAACATATAGGCTACTTTTTATCCCGGGAAAATGATTTTATCCCGTATAATTTACAACATTTTGTTTTTTCTGCAGTCCACGCAGACGGAGAAATAAATATTATTAAAGGCTTAAATAACTTACTCGGAATCTTTTTTGTCTTCTTCTTCCTCATCTCCCATCTCTTTCTTAACGCCTTCTAGTTTAACTGCGTCTTCGTCTAAAAAAAAAACAATATAGCACTAAGTGAATATACCACGCAGGCATATTGTATAATCAAGCCTATTATAAAATGCCTAGGTATTTTGAATAGTCAGACGAAAATTTACTACTTTCCTTTGTTGACAGCCCATAAAACTTGAGACTCGAAAATATTCTACATTCTTAATTCTTAAAGAAGTCAGGCGCTGCTGCCCACCCTTTTCCCCCCTCATTTACACCCTGTACACGCACTATAACTGACCTTCAGCGTGATGCGTCAGCGCATGTCGATGCATTTTACTGGATGTTATAAATGCACGTTGACAGACATAGCACTTGTACGGTTTCTCCCCCGTGTGAGTTCTCATATGAACTCGCATGTACGACGGGGTTTTTATCACTTTCTCGCATATCTCGCACTTTACTGGACCTGTGGATGATAGATACATCATTCATCATCATCATCATCATTTACAGCCCTGAGAAGTCCACTGTTGGACATAGGCCTCCCCCAACAACCTCCACTCCGACCGGTCGGAAGCAGCCTGCATCCGACCGACGCCCGCGACCTTGACCAGGTCGTCCGTCCACCTCGCGGGTGACCTTCCCACGCTGCGTTTGCCGATACGTGGTATCCACTCTAGAACTTTCCGACTCCATCGGCCAACAGTTCGTCGAGCTATGTGCCCTGCCCATTGCCACTTCAGCTTGCTGAACCGTGGAAGATAGATACATGTTAAAATAAAATGATGATCTCCGACCGTATTTCGGCCAAGGCGACCATTCTCTACGGAGATTGGCCAGGTACGCAGGAGATATTATAGTGCACAAGTGTGTGCGCAAACACAGATGCACTCTCTATTCCGTTACTCTCATAGTCCGATGGGACGGAAAGCCGACACGACCGGAGAGAGATCAGGCGCAGGACCAACGGTTTTACGTGCTTTCCGAGGCACGAGCTAAGTGACAATTTTACAACATTAAAATCTGTACATGAAATAAATTCATTGGTACAGGCCCGTGACTGGGATCGAACTTACGCCTCCCGCTTGGTAGGTGCACGTCTTAACCACTGGGCTATCACCGCTTCTAAAATAATATACAGGATGTATCAAAAAGGGGAAGAATCTTATACATGGTGAGAGCCAGGCAAATACGAGCACTTGTATGCTGATTTCAGACCATGAGAATCTGTGAAGTAAAACCACTGAAATTTTTTCAGGAAAATTCCAAAATTATTTATTTCCTATATGAAACGGAAACATTTGCTTTTGGATTCGTTACCGGTCGCCTGAGTGTTGTATTTGTGCCCGAGAAGCGGCGGTAGGCCCACCCCTTACCACGTGGGACAGAAAAGTGGGCGCCGTGATTTGCACACTTCTGCCCTATATAGATATACAGGGTGTAACAAAAAGGGTATGTTAAGCGAAAAGCTATGTAAATAGCCCACTGTAGAGAACCTGTCCACAAAATTTGAGACCCGAAATCACATTTTATTTTTCCCGATAGTATGGAGAATTTTTAAATACCTCAGGAATCTTCATACAATCTTGAAAAATAAAAATGTGATCTCGAGTCTCAAATTTTGTACATAGGTTCTCTATAGTGGGCTATTTACATAGCTTTTCGCTTAACATACCCTTTTGTTACACCCTGTATACATATATAGGTATGTAGTTACACCCCTATGTTAAGATTATTTCTATTATTTTATTAGTACCTGTACTTTGTTCTGGATCAAGTTTCCTTCGTTTTCGCCTGGTGACGACAGGTGGCGATAGTGGACCCATTTCTATCTTAGGCGTCGATGCCCATGTGTTCGAAGGGAAATAATCGTCGTCTGAGTGACTGCAAACAAATACATTCAACACATCAGTCTATTGCAGTCCACTGCTGGACGTAGGCCATAAAATAAAGAGCCCACAAAAAGAGTCATCAACGTATGCCGGATAGTAAAGCAAAACACGAGGCGAAATTCCGCATCTTCCGCTCTTCTCGTGAAGAAGGTATAAAAGAGGAGATGGGACTATGAAGTGAGTCGTGTGGCAATCGTGAGTATAATAAAAATGTAACGGATAGCTGTCTGTACATGGAAGATATATGAGAAAATATATTATAGGAGACCTTTATCAACGCAATAGTAACCCAAAATAATGATTTTTGTCTGTTTGTCTGTTTGTCTGTGCGTTTGTGCACGCTAATCTCAGAAACGGCTCAACCGATTTCGATGCAGGAATATATTGTGACAGGTCCCACTTAACATAAAGGCTACTTTTTATCCCGGGAAAATGTTTTTATCCCGGATAATTTCGATATTTTTTTTTTTTTTCTGTAGTCCACGCGGACGGAGTCGCGGGCGTCCACTAGTTATTAATAAAGAAATGGAAAAAATTCCTCACCCGAGTGGGAATCGAACCCACGACCTCTGCATACCGTGCTAGCGTTCTAACCACTGAGCTGAGTTAAATTTTAATACTTAACATGAGACAGAAATGTTCTTCATGTTTTTTTTTACCTCTCATCTCTAAAACTGTGTTTGCTACTCTCGTCCTTGATAACTTCAGGCTCGAAAGCTGTCACCAGCAGTATTTCACCATCGGTGTCCGGCTTCTCTTCCTTGATTTCTACCTCTTCTAGCCTGAAAAATAATACATATACAGGGTGTTTTTTTGTGGCCACCTTTAACGAAGGGTACGTACTCTATACATGAAATAAAGTAAGTTTATGCCAAAAAAATGCTGGGAATTTTTTTTTTTTTTTTTTTTTAAATTCCTTGATCGTGCGAAATTTATAGTGTTTATGTTAGTTTTTTTAATAGACAGATATTAATTATTTTTCGTGAAAAAATCCTGCTACGCGCGTCTATGTGCATTTATGCAGAAAAACGCAGTCTATTTACTCAACTTTGGACCCTAATATTTTGGAAACCAGACACTTCCCAGGTATGCTTCCATGGAGAAAAATGATCGTGATGATGAGGAGATTCCGTAGTTTTCGGGAACGTTGACGACCAAAAATCATCCTGTATACATATACAGGGTGCAAAGTACGATGACTTAAAGAGGACGGCTGGTAGTGACTGGATGGTGAAAACGGGAGATCGAGACATGTGACGTACACTGGGGGAGGTCTACGTCTAGCAGTGGTGTTTGATGATGATACAGGGTGTAATAGAAGGGGTATGTTAAGGGAAATGCTAGGAATAGCCCATTATCGAGAACCTACCTATAAAATTTAAGACTCGAAATCACATGTTTATTTTTCCAGATAGTATGGAGAATTCCTAAACCACTGAGGAATTTTCATACGAACTTGAAAAATAATAATCATGTGATTTCGAGTGTCAAATTTTGTAGATAGGTTCTCTATTAGTGAGCTATTTACATATCACTACGCTAAACATACCACTTCTGTTACACCCTGTACATAGGGTGTAAGTGAATATTGATATGCTGACTTCAAAAATTTCGCAGGAAATATCCTACTAATATTATAAACACGAAAGTTTGTAAGTATGGATGGATGGATGTTTGTTACTCTTTCACGTAAAACGGCTGGAGCGATTTTAATAAAATTTGCTATGGAGTTAGCTAACACCCTGTATTAACACATAGACTACTTTTTATCCCGGGAAAATATTTTTATCCCGGATAATTTCGACATTTTGCTAGTAAATAAATATTCACACACTTACACAACACATTAACCTAGTCCCACATTAAGATCCCTAAGGTCTTGTGTCGTGGGTACTAAGCAACGGTATATAAATACATAGATAAGTATAGAAACATGTCCATGACTCGGAAACAAACATCAATATTCATCATATGTATCAAGGTTTGAATCTGGACCTATGGCGTCGCAGGCAGGGTCACTACCTACTACACCAATCGGCCGTCATGGGATGAAGGCAGGAAGATTATGATAGCTTACCTATCAGCTTTAGCATCATCAATAACGATGTCCAGATGATGAGCCGGTTCATCATCATACTGATGATCATCATCATATCTATGATCATCATCGTTTACAATTTCATCATCCTTCGCCTCTACATTGGTTAACGGCCAGAGGTCTTCGGTTTTGGGTTTCTGTTCTTCTTTTTCCGCTTTCTGGCGTTCTAATTCCTCTTCTAGTTCTTTAAGATATGGCAAGATGGCGTTGTAATCTGAAAGTTAAGTTTCAGATTATATCACAGTCTACTGCTGGACGTAGGCCTCCCCCAGGGCACGCCACAAGGCTACTGTCACAGGGGGGTTTTGCCCATAGTCACCACGCTGGGCAGGAGGGTTGGTGACCGCAGTGTGATTTTCGGACTATGTTGTCAACAGGCGCTTCCTACCTCCCGTTACTTATATGTTACAGCTATATTACTTCTATGCTGTTCTGGGAGTGAAAAAAAAAACGTATAATATTACAGCTGCTTCTCTTCCCGGGCATACTGTACAACTGTCAGTAGAGGGACAAGAGGGTCTTGGTGTTTTGTAGGCGATGGGCTGACCACCTGTCACTACTAACCGAACTTGTACATCTCAACTATACCCTCAAAATTGGTCAGAAGTGGCACCATATGGTTCTAACGGCCCTTGGTGCTCTGCCTACCCCGTAAGGAATAAAGGCGTGATTATACAGGGTGTTTGTGACAGCCAGGCAAATACTGAGATACTGAACAAGTACCATTGTTTTGAGTTATACGACAGTGTTATTACTAGCAGGAAATTAATTTTTGATTTGGTTATATGCAATATTTGCTTTCCGCGCCAATTGTATCGGGCGATCCTGTGACTAGTTAAATGGGCTTATTGGATATTGTGACTCTCCTTTGGGGTTGATCAGTTAAACGAACCACACTATTTTTTTTTTATCTCTTTTTTTTTATTTCTTCCAGCAAACCCAAGCAAACAATTTGTTACACAGTTAGGGCAAGTCATGTGCACCCAAAGAAATATAACATTATAAAATTAAATTTTCTAAATGATGATGATCTCCGACCGTATTTCGGCCAAGGCGACCAATCTCTACAGAGATTGGCCAGGTACGCAGGAGATATTATAGAGCACAAGTGTGTGCGCAAACACAGATGCACTCTCTATTCCGTTACTCTCATAGTCCGATGGGACGGAAAGCCGACACGACCGGAGAGAGATCAGGCGCAGGACCAACGGTTTTACGTGCTTTCCGAGGCACGAGCTAAGTGTCAATTTTGCAACATTAAAATTAAGATTAAATTAAAACAATAAAGAATACAAGAATCATTTAAATCTGTCCCAGACTTTGCAAAACGTGCATATAGGATTTAATTCGTGATTCTGCACCGTACGGCTACCCTAATTCGGAAACGCCGCCGTCGGTATATCTATGTTATAACTTTTAAATTATTAATTAATTTTAATATTATATATGTATTAATATCATTAATTAGTAATCTATGTTATATTAATAATAATTAGGCAACATAAATTAATTATACAGGGTGTAACAGAAAGGGTATGTTAAGCGAAAAGCTACGTAAATAGACCACTGTAAAGAACCTATTCACAAAATTTGAGACTCGAAATCACATGTTTATTTTTCCCGATAGTATGGAGAATTTTTAAATATCTCAGGAATTTTCATACAATCTTGAAAAATAAACATGTGATTTCGAGTCTCAAATTTTGTGGATAGGTTCTCTACATTGAGCTATTTACGTATCTTTTCGCTTAACATACCCTTTTTGTTACACTCTGTATATTATTTAAAAAGTCAGTAACCATATTCACCTTGACTTTCAGAACATAATGTGATGTATATTTTTTGTTTTATTTCTTTGTATACAATAATAAATAGGTACCTAAATCAAATCTATCTATATATACATATAATAAAAATGTAACGGATTGCTGTCTGCACATGGAAGATATATAAAGTCTATCCAAATATAGTGATTATCTTTTGACACGAAACTATAGGTATTAGTAACAAAACTAGGATAACTCATAACTGCGAAAACAGGCAACAACTTTGAGAAACCAGACCCGAGCACCACATGCAGACGAACATTGCACCAAAACAACTAGATAAATAATCTACTATGGACAACAACTACAGGATTATAGAAATTAGTAAACCACTAAATAGAAACTCTAAAACCCAACACATTACTTCTAAACTATGAAACTATGAGAGCAACTACTAAATATTGAAAAAAAAAACCAGCTGTTCCATACAATCTCGAATAATTACTGCACTGAAATGTATAGAACAGCTGATTTTTTTTTCAATATTTCCGAGTTGGTCCCATAGTGAAAGTTGTTTCTTTTACCTACCTAGTTTCGTGTCAAAATATAATCACTATATTTGGATAGAGCTTATATAAAAAAAATATTATAGGAGACCTTTATCAACGCAATAGTACCCAAAAGAATGATTTTTGGAATTTTTGTCTGTTTGTTTGTGCACGCTTATCTCAGAAACGGCAAAACCGATTTCAATGCAGTTTACAGGAATATATTGTGACAGGTCCCACTAAAGATATAGGCTACTTTTTATCCCGGGAAAATGTTTTTATCCCGGATAATTTCGACATTTTGTTTTTTTTTTCTGCAGTCCACACGGACGCAGTCGCGGAACGGAATACTACACTAGAACACCTATTACTTAACTAATAAGAGCTTATACGTTTTACTAGAACACATCAGCTGCATCTCCTTCCGTGCATGTCGTAAGAGTCGACTAAGGAACTCGGGGGCGTTCTCTCAGGCGATGAGCTAGCGACTTGTCACTGATCAGTTATACGGCTGGCAACCCTAACATGCACGGAACGAGATGCAAAGAAATTAATAAAATTAATATATACATATAATCACGCCTTTATCCCTCACGGGGTAGGCAGAGCACCAAGGGCCGATAGAACCACATGGTGCCACTTCTGACCAATTTTGAGGGTATAGTTGAGATGTACAAGTTCGGTTAGTAGTGACAGGTGGTCAGCCCATCGCCTACAAAACACCAAGACCCTCTTGTCCCACTACTGACTTGTACAGTATGCCCGGGAAGAGAAGCAGCTGTAGTATTATACTTTTCTTTTCACTCCCAGAGCAGCATAGAAGAACATATGTATGTATTTATTTGAATGTTATTTCCTTACCATATGGTTCGCCTTCCAGTTTGTCCTCAGGATGTTTTTTGTCAAAATGCCTGGTCAGATTGTCAAATCTAAAAATAAAAATAATATTTGCTAATACCACAGAGTATTTATACATTTAGTAAACTATAGAGAGCGCTTTACAATACAATAATTAAATATTTCACAACACATTATAATATGTATACGGAATCCCCTCATCATCACGATCATTTTTCTCCATGGAAGCATACCTGGGAAGTGTCTGGCTCCCAAGATATTAGGGTCCAAAGTTGAGTAAATAATAGACTGCGTTTTCTGCATTTATGCACATTGACGCGTGTAGCAAGATTTTTTCAAAGAAATAATTAATATCTGTCTATGAAACAACTATCATAAACACTGGACACTATAAATTTCGCCCGATCAAGAAAAATAATAAAAATTAAATCGTTTCCCAGCATTTTTTTTGCCATAAACTTACTTTATTTGATGTATACAGTATGTACCCTTCGTCAAGGGTGGCAACGAAAAAACATCCTGTATCACCTATTGAATATTCAATGAACAACCTTATGTATGGCTGTGTTGTCAATGAGTAGAAAAACAAGCTGAGCACAATAGAACGAAGCGATACTGGCGCTCTATAGATTCTGTATATATATATATATATATATATACAATGGTCAATAGACTAATATCTAACGTGTTTGAGAAAAGAAATCTATATATACAATGTAACTATCTACAGGGTGTAACGAATAGGGTATGTTAAGCGAAAAGCTATGTAAATAGCCCACTATAGAGAATCTATCCACAAAATTTTAGATCCGAAATCACATGTTTATTTTTCCCGATAATATGGAGAATTTTTAAATATCTCAGGAATTTTCATACAATCTTGAAAAATAAAAATGTGATTTCGAGTCTCAAATTTTGGAAATAGGTTCTCTATAGTGGGCTATTTATACAGCTTTACGCTTAACATACCTTTTCTGTTACATCCTGTATATAAAAATGTAACGGATGGCTGTCTGTACATGAAAGATATATAAGAAAAAATATTATAGAATACCTTTATCAACGCAATAGTAAATGAAATTGTATTAGGCGTTACAATTCGGAAGTTCAAACATTCACTATGGGTGCGCCCACCACCGGGCCCTACACCCTCCACTGACCCTCGGATCTGATAACTCATAACTGCGAAAACAGGCACTTGCACTAACTACAATCGCCACGAGAAACCAGACCCGAGCACCTAGCATGCAAGACGATACATTGCACTATTCCGAAATCAAAAACTAGATAAATAATCTACATATGTTTCGCCAACAACCGTGGCATCCTCAGGATTATAGAAATTAATAAATTAGTAAACCACTAATTATTATAAACCTCTAAAACCCAACACATTACTTACACATCAATTATGAGTTATCAGATCCGAGGGTCAGTGGAGGGTGTAGGGCCCGGTGGTGGGCGCACCCATAGTGAACGCAATAGTACCCAAAACAATGATTTTTGGAATTATTGTCTGTTTGTCAGTTTGTCTGTGCGTTTGTGCACACTAATCTCAGAAACGGCTGAACCGATTTCGATGCAGTTTTCAGGAATATATTGTGACAAGTTCCACTTAACATATAGGCTACTTTTTATCCCGGGAAAATGTTTTTACTCGGATGAATTCCATATTTAGTTTTTTTTTTCTGTAGTCCACGCGGACAGAGTCGCGGGCGTCCACTAGTAAGAACTAAATATTGGCCTTTACATGCAATATAATTTTATTTTCTACTTTCAAAATACATAAGCAGTACTTTTACAACTACGTCCGTACTTGGCAAAATAAAATCGTACTTGGTAAAACTAAATGCATACTCCGACAAATGAATGTGCCTCGTCTCATTAAACATTTCTTCAGAACAATTGGCGTGTTGATGCATCTTTCGCTTACGCCTACATTGGCCCAGTACATTAGACTGTACTTGGCAAAATGCATACGTACTTGGCGAAAATACATCCGTACTTGGCGAAAATGAATACGTACTTGGCGAAAATACGTCCGTACTTGGCGAAAATACATCCTGTACTTGGCGAAAATACATCCGTACTTGGCGAAAATGTATACGTACTTGGTGAAGAACACGAAGCATATTCGACACTGGTAGCGCACGGCGAGGTGTATACGTTTATTGTGTCGGCCGAGTTTGCTCGCTGTTATGAAGGATTCGCCGCATGTCGAACAAACGTACGGCTTCTCGTCTGAAAGGTAGTGTTAAAATAATAGTGTTTTAATACGAATTTAATTAATGCATTTACCGATATTATTTGACGGCCGCTTGGTCTAGTAGGTAGTGACCCTGCCTGCGACGCCATAGGTCCTGGGTTCAAATTCTGGTAGGTGCAAACATTGATATGATGAATATTGATGTTTGTTTCCGAGTCATGGATGTTTCTATACTTATCTATGTATTTATATACCGTTGCTTAGTACCCACGACACAAGTCCTTAGGGATCTTAATGTGGGACTAGGTTAATGTGTTGTGTAGTGTGTGAATATTTATTTATTTGTTTATTATATTAATTGTCACATAGCCCATGCTTCGGAAAGTAGATAAAGCCGTTAGACCTGTGCCTGATTCTCCCTGGTCGGATTTACGTCTTTTCGGACCATGGGAGTGAGGTACATATTCCCTCACCTGTATTTGCGCACTATATTATCTGCTGTATAGATGGCGAATCACCATCTGCCGTGCGTGACCGAAATGTGGTCTTAAACTATGAGAGCTTATTGAGATATTGGTTCAGTCCGCGCCACACCATGGGTCCTGGGTTCAAATCTCAGGTGCAAACATTGATATGATGTATATCGATGTTTGTTTCCGAGTCATCGATGTTTCTATAATTATCTATGACTAGCGGCCGCCCGCGACTTCGTCCGCGTGAAAGGGCATTGCATCCGTGTGAAGCCCGCCCCCTGATTACGTAAAAGCAATAGAATTTTACGTAATCAGGGGGCGGGGCGGGTTGCTATATAGCCTATAGCCTTCCTCGATAATTGGGCTATCCAACTCTGAAAGAATTTTTGAAATCGGACCAGTAGTTCCTGAGATTAGCGCGTTCAAACAAACAAACAAACAAACAAACAAACTCTTCAGCTTTATAATATTATATATACTCATAGTATACATGTACTATTACCAATGCTCAGCACCTAGAGAGATCTTAATATACAGGATGATTTTTGGTCGTCAACGTTCCCAAAAACTACGGAATCTCCTCATCATCACGATCATTTATCTCCATGGAAGCATACCTGGGAAGTGTCTGGCTCCCAAGATATTAGGGTCTAAAGTTGAGTAAATAGACTGCGTTTTTCTGCATAAATGCACATAGACGCGCGTAGCAAGATTTTTTCACGAGAAATAATTAATATCTGTCTATGAAAAAACTAGCATAAACACTGGACACTATAAATTTCGCCCTATCAAAAATTCAAAAAAATTTACATTATTTCCCAGATTTTTTTTGGCATAATCTTACTTTATTTGATGTATAGAGTACGTACTCTTCGTTAAGGGTGCCAACGAAAAAACATCCTGTATAACTAGGTTAATGTGTTATACAGGTTGTAACAGAAAGGGTATGTTAAGCGAAAAGCTATGTAAATAGCCCACTATAGAGAACCTATTTCCAAAATTTGAAACTCGAAATCACATTTTTGTTTTTCAAGATTGTATGAAAATTCCTGAGGTATTTAAAAATTCTCCATACCATCGGGAAAAATAAACATGTGATTTCGGGTCTCAAATTTTGTGAATAGGTTCTCTACAGTGGGCTATTTACATATCTTTTTGCTTAAAATACCGTTTTTGTTACATCCTGTATAAAGTGTGTGAATATTTATCTTACCTGTATGTGATCGCACATGTAACTTTAAATAGTAACTCAAATGAAATTGCTTCTGACATGCAGAACACTTATAAATCTTCTCCAAATTAATCGACCTTTCTGTTGCAACCTCCTTCTCTTTTTTCTTCTTCCCCTCACTGACTTCCGAATTCAAATTTGAATTTAGAGTAGAATCAGTAGTTTTATTTAAAACATTAGATTCATTCTCTTTACTAAACACGTTATTTGGTAATGCCTGATTACACAGCATGTTCATTAAATTATCACTTTGGGCGTTCAAAAAATTGGTATCATTTGTATTGTTGAAATACTCATCGGTTTTTTCACTGCCAATATAACCATCTTCAGGTTTAATTTCTATATTATCCGGCGTGAGAACTTCACGCTTAATTTTATTGCCTATTTTCTTCAATTTTTTCTGCTCCCGTTTCTTTCTCTTGCGCTCAATAATATTTTTCTTCCTCAAATCGTAGCTAGTCAACCGATCTTTATGGTTAACCCACATGTGTATCTAGCTGTGCTAGCTGAGAAAATTTTACATCACACACAGAACAAGCGTAGAACTCATAGTCCGGATCAGAAATCTTTTCTGACCAGTAGCTGCTTTTCTTACCCTCCCTTTTAATCTTCCTCTTACACTGCACCCGTGGTTTTACAAACACATCCGTTGACGGATTAAATTTGACCTCCTCTTTCTCTATACCATCCTTATTATCCATAACTGGTATATTATTTGATATATCTTTAATATTACTTGGCTCGTTCGGTGTGTAGTTTATACTGTCATTATCAACAGATTTGTATGCGTTGTAAGTTACGGGATAGTTTAAAGAGTAGTTCTTTACGGTGTATTCCGGGTTGGGTAGCTGTTCTTTTGTTGTATAAGGGTATGGTATGTTTAACACCGGTGGTATAATAGGGTAACCATGGGGTAAGTGCTGTGAGTAGTCGTACGAGGATAGAGGATCCACATCGCTTGATGTGCCTAGATTCATTTTGGATCTGCAACAAATTGAACGATGTATTGATTATTTACACACATAATCATGTCACTTACCCTTAACGAAGTTGGGAAAATGTATACTAAGTAATCAATTACAAATCCTGTCATCACTACATATTATAAAACAAAGTCGCTTGCCCTTGTCTGTCCGTCCCTATGTATGCTTAGATCTTTCAAATTGAACGGATTTTGATGAGGTTTTATTTAATTCACGAGAAAGGTTTATAATGTATAACTAGGGACCTGGGAAAACAGCACGGTTGGCAACCCTAGTCTACTTTTGCTTTTTGGGCACAAGTACTCAATTGCTAATGGACAAAGTCCGAAACGAGATTATTCAGCATAAGACCAAAGTGACAGACATAGTCTGGAAATGTTGCAGACTGAAGTGGCAGTGGGCCGGCCACATCTGTCGCAGAACCGATGAACGGTGGAGTAAACGGGTTCTCGAATGGAGACCACGCCTCGGCAAGCGTAGCATTGGGCGCCCTCTGGACAGATGGACCGATGTCTAGAGGACGGCTGGTGAAAACGGGAGATCCATGTGGCGTACACTGGGGGAGGCCTACGCCCAGCAGTGGACTGCAATAATGTGATGACAACGACTTAATATAGCAATCTCACTTTATTATTATTTTGTTTTAGCGTAGATGATTTAGTAGGTACTAGGTGTTACTAATATACAATGCAAATATCATCTTAATTAGCATATGCAACAACCTGGCATAATTTTCTATGAAAAAATTGCCAGCTTGCCAGTTTTCTATATCTAAAGATTAATAGAAGTAGTGGCTGACTTCTACAGTATATTCTGAAGATAACTTACAAATGCTAAGCTTAATGTTAAAAGATTTTTCTCCCATACAACCAATATGTGGAATCTTGTTGTCAACTTGTGTACAATTGTGATACGATAAATACCAACAGATACGTCGTAAAGGCTTAAATTACAATACTTTTATTATTATCGAACTTTAAACTTGATAACGTTACAAGTTTTCCAAATGTAAACAAATACGTAAATAACTTTAAAATTGGACAAAACTAGCCTAAAACGTGCAGTGAACAAAGCGAGTCGCTGCTATAGCCGCGGCTAGCAAGTAATCAATACATTGCGTGAAAAAAAGTTACTACAGACACTTGTCATACAAAAAAAACTCATTTTTTAACTCCGCGAGCGAGCGAGCCACTCATCAGGAAAAAAACTTACATTTTTGCCTCAAAAACTGCACCAGAAAACACTCATAGTCAACTCACAGCTTCGTTATTAGTTTAGACATAAAATAACAGTTGTTAATAGTTTATTTACTAAGTTAAAACAATGATTTATTGTCACAAAACACACATTTTTTTTCGCGTGACCGATCTTCCATGGCCGTCAGCAGAATGATACCAGCCTCAAGAAATATATTCCTTAATTTGTATCAGGAAAAAATCCCCAAATGGATGCTTCTTTAAGTTTGTTTATTTGATCAGTTAGTACCTACAATACGAATACGACGCATGACCTTAGGTTAGCATAGGACTATGTTAATTTATTGTAAAGTTTGTGAATGTGAAGTAAAACTTATAAATGAGGAAATCCTTACTATGGGTATAATATACCTGGGTATTTATTTATTGGCTGTTGGTAAGTAGCTAAATAAAAACCTTAAATTTTTAAACGTGGATGTTTACTCGTAGGTTTGTATATATTTGTATGTATGTTTTTCAAACTAACCAGTATGTATTCGATTTGCGTTATTGACCTCATTTTATACAAAATTGGCTTACACTTTTTTATCTCTTATTTCACGGAATGATAGTTGTTCAGATTAATATGGCAACATTGCCACGTAACTGTCAATGTAGCTAAATTAATCACATTTACGTTTCGTTACACGCAAGAAGCATACGATTTTTTATTAATTTAAAATTAAATATCATGTTTATTTGGTCAAGTAATGTAATCATTGAATGTTACGTTAATTCTTGTTATTACCGTCCGTACCATACACAATATGTTACCAAAAGTAGACAAAACCCTAAAACATTAACAAAGAAACTATATAGCTATCAAACGTAACATTCTGGCGCCTTTTTCGGCGCCATGATCAAATTAGTTTAGGTAATTTTGTGAAAACCTTTGGATTCCTATATAGGAAGATCCGTGCCACCAAGGACTTGGTAGTAATACCTACTAGCGTGCCACCTAGCTGCCCTGAGATCTTGGCATCAAAATAGGGTGACGGCACCATAAGCCATGAAAGAACTTTTTTCCATTCGCTCGTCCGCTGCGACGGCACCGCTATACATACTTAGGAAAACATAGCTTTTGGTAGCTCGCAAGGGTTACTAATAAATAAATAAATAAGGTAGATACCTTACGGTAGTGTAAGTCTCACATTACCTACTTACACTACATCACCAAATATTCCTATATCAATGTTTGCACCTTTGCACCTACCGGGATTCAATCGTAGAACCTTTGGCTTAGCTGACAGGATCACCTATGACTACGCCAACGCGATTATGTATCTACACTGTACCTACAGTAGGCAGGTAGGTACAACCTCATAGTCTATGTAGGTACCAATCCTACATGATATAGTACAATGTTCATACAGACAAAAGCACATAATATCTATAACATATCGATAAAATAGTAGCATGATTAATAATACCGCAGTTACGAAATACCTACTAATACAGTCAATAAAATTACATATGTATATCCATTGTGCGATAACAAAATGCAAATATTACACTACAAGAAGCGTTTATTCTGTATTCTATTATATTGGGATTACCGGCCATTGAAAATGAAACTAAATTATTAGACGCCAAAGGCAGTAAATTGTATACATGTAATGTAAGCGCTCTATTCAATTTAAAAAAGTTAGGAGTGAGTGGCGCGCGAAACCGCGCCTCGGACGGCCGCGTTCGCAGTTTAAAATATTTTTACGTCGAGACTCGGACAATGAAAAACTATTTGAACTAGTTCTTAAAAAGTTTATTTGAAAATCGTGAAGGTTTTATTCAAAAAGTTATCAGTTATGTTATCTAGCCTGTTTGGATTGTAATGTTTATTGTAAAGGTTGGTTTTTCTTTTTTCTTTTATTAATTTTTTTGTTATATATTTTATTCTTTGTTTAAAAGCTAAACTTTTTATAGTCTGTTGATGGAAAAAGGACTTATAAGGATTATGTTATTGCCAAATTTTTTTGAGATTGTTTTATTATTTATTTACGATAAAATGATATCATTTTAAATTAAATGGGCCTCATAGTTAGTATTCTAACCTTGATGAGATTCACCTTGGGACAAGCCGGCTGTAGAGTTCATTTCAAAGAATAATTCCTATGCCTGATTTAGGAACTGATATTTTTTGTATGCAGTGACACAGAAAATGTGGTCATACACATAGTAACTAGCGCCGTCATCCAGCGGACCTATAGGTACGGTAAAACGCACAATAAGAATAGAGTACAAGTATAGAAAAAAAAACGGTCAAGAGCGAATCGATCTCGCAAACGCAGAGTTCCATATCTCAATCACAAGTATTAACTTGAGACTCGTGAAATGGATACGCTACCTTAAAAAACCTTTTTGGTTCACCCAGGAAATGATGCCTTGACATTTCGTCTCCATTTCTCGACATAGGTCAACGTTGTCGATTGTGCACATAGATTACCTCCTAAAGATACCTCATACAGGATAAAATACGCGCGCCACTCATACTGTATCTGGGTTGTATATAATTCCGCGCTCGGAAAGCTAGCCCCAGTCAGTTACCAAGTTAATGACCCGTGCGCACGTGCGTGTAAATTGCATTGTTTTTATTTAAAAACTTATTACTTTTCATTAAATAACCGTGTCATCATGGGTTCTTGTTCCGTGAAATGGTGTGGAAAGAACGCTAAGACGTCAAGTTACAAAAAAGATGGCATAACATTTCACCGGTAAGTAAATTAAATTTTCTTATTTATGTTTTTTTCAATGGACGCGGAGATCAGTTTATACTGGTCAATAATCGCACTACAATATGTCATCTCTTTTCCTCAACACATTAATCACTATTGTTGTCACTGTCTTACATATGTCAACGTCACTGTCACTGTCAACAGTAATAGTACGTCGTGAGCTAGTGAAGTGAATGTATTATGTTATATAAGTATGTTCATACTATTAAATGTCTTGTTTACCTGTTTTGTGCACGTCTGTATGTAAAATAAGTGTGGTGTTTCTTTTTTGTTTTAGGTACAATATGGTACAAAAATAAGGTTTCGATTACATTTTTTTCCTTCTCTTACTGTCAAATTTTTTTTTTTAAAACCATCTCCTGCGTGATTTCTCATCTCTACGTGACATTGGCGGAATCATTGTGCCCGACACAATTGTGGCCATTAACAAAAATTGAATTGAAGTGAATGTATAACGTAATCGACTTTGTATCGATAACAATATAATAAAATATTTTATTTTATAGTAATTTAGTAGTTTCGATGACAAAGCAGTTATGGAGTAACCGGCTCTCCATACTAAAACGACGTGACATGTGACGTATATGACGTAATAGTCTACACTAGTCTCAAAATAGTAAGAGAAAATATTGATTACCTATTTTTTTAAATAAATTTTATAAACTTCGTTTATGTGTATAGTTGTCATAATAAAAATTGTTCTTTTCCAGGTCCGGTGCATTCGTCAGTGAAATCTGTTTTAATTTCACCACCAAAGTCTACATATCTGAATGTACGTTGCATTGACGTAGTTCTAGGTATTTGCAAATTGTAATCAGTTACAGTAACCAATTATTAGGGCAATAATCTTTATACAATATCGACAGCTATAGTAACTAGTTATCGAGCGTAATAGGTTATTGCTTCAGATTAGATTTTCTATACCATGTTTTCTATAGCAAGCGCAGCACAATATTTACCGAGGATAGCCGAATAACAAAGAAATGTCCCGAATCCGAAGCAACGAAGGTGCTGGCGAAACAGTGCAGAAAATAGTTAAAAACTCACTATATCCTAGTGTTTTTCGGAGTATCAGCTATGTACCTACGTATTCGTATGCGAGGTGCTGGGATGTGGTTTCTTATCGCAACTGTAGTTGCCTGTGATCGCAATCATTAGTCGTCAGATTCGAGGGTCAGTGGAGGGTCTAGGAACCGGTGGTGGGCGAACACCGTTTGCAGAGATTTGAACTTCCGAATACATTAACTGTGTAACTGCATACAAAAAATGTTAATTCGCAAACCATGCATACGAGCTATTTTATGAAACGGATTCAAGTGGTCACCTCATGGTCGTTTGGCCATATTAGAGTATTTCGATATATTATTTAATAAAAAGTATTTCTAGTGCACAACGTTTTCGCTTTACGCATTAATATTGATTGTGTATTTATTATATTTTTAAACTCAGGATTTGCTTTCATTTAACATCCTACTTTTTTGGCTGTAAATTCCGTAATATACATTTGTATATACGTATATATATATTTTTACTAGAAAATGTAGTCTGTCACCCGGATCATAGTAAAAAATCGATTAACACCTCATTTACAAAAAATAATTTATTAGTTTAGCCTCTGTAGTACACACCTATAAATTTAGATACATACATAGTCTGCTAAAATTATTATACCTTTTTGGTCTTGCCGCAGCTGGGTAAAAATAATAGCAAACATTGTGTACTGTAAAACGGGGCGAATTGGTATAATATCAAATTTCGTACTGAAATTTATTGAGGTTTGTAGTTGTTTTCTTACATAATGTTATTGGAATAAAATTCTGTCAACTCAAGCAAACATGAATTTAATCGCAGAGACCTTCTAAATTAATCTGAATTGAACAGAAGTGTGAATATGTATGTATGTAAAATAAAATGATATCGATAAAATAAAAATCGCTTAAAGTGCATAAATATCGATACTTAGATAGTTTCGTTCTACTTTGTCGCATCACTATTTCCCTCGCCATTTTCAATGCGACCTTGAAATAGCCAATCACAGTGCAGTGTTACGTCCCGCACTTCTTTGCATTCCGCCAAATTCAGTGAACTAGAGTTCATACTAAAATCTTTGGAAACGGTATCTTTAGGAGGTAATCTATGATTGTGCAACACGCATAGTCCGTTTTATACTTTTCTCTATGGTTTTATAGAGTAACTCTGCTTTCGGAACTAAAAGATTTTGTATGCAGTGGCACCAGCTGGGGGGCTGGTGGTGCTAGGGGTAGCATGATCACACATCGTGGATATCGTATCGTCTCTACAGGTTGTAACAAAAAGGGTATGTTAAGCGAAAAGCTACGTAAATAGCTCAATGTAGAGAACCTATCCACAAAATTTGAGACTCGAAATCACATGTTTATTTTTCAAGATTGTATGAAAATTCCGGAGAAATTTAAAAATTCTCCATACTATCGGGAAAAATAAACATGTGATTTGAGTCTCAAATTTTGTGAATAGGTTCTTTACAGTGGGCTATTTACGTAGCTTTCCGCTTAACATACCCTTTCTGTTACACCCTGTATACAAAATTCAACATGGCGGCTATAATTATCGTATTTTGACAGGCTAAATGTCGATAAATCGGTTTATGATACCGTGTTTCGCAGGTCATGCTACTAGTGCAGGGCCGGCTCGCCCGTGCGGCGAATGGAGCAATCGCTCCAGGCGCCAAATCCTAGAGGGCGCCAAAAAAGAATTATTCTAATTTCATTTAAAAGCTTCGCCATCCGGTGTCCGGGAGTATGATCTATTACTTGCAGTGATTTACTTCTAAAATCATAGTCGACCGTAGACGGTATTACGCCTGATTTTCAATTGGTCACTCCAGAGTAGGGCTGCCATCCGTCCGGGTTTCCCCGGATTTGTCCTAGTTTGGAGGGCGTCTGGGGAGCGTCCGGGCAGGGTTTTTAAATAGTGTCCGAACCCGTGAAAGTCAGGGGTCCGGGGATTTTAAAGTTTTTGTCCTGGGTCTGGTCTGTCGGCGTTTCCAAACTGTAATTTTGCATGCGCTTATATTTTAAAATATTGTGAACTCCCATCCAAAAATATCACGAGCCCCCCTGGGACACTGGTCAATATTTTTACGCAATCGGGTGTTTTTCTTTAAATAAATGAAGTTATAAAATTATTAATAAAGAAAATGGAAAAAATTCTTCACCCGAGTGGGAATCGAACCCACGACCACTGCAAACCGTGCGAGCCGCTATAACCACTAAGCCACCGGGTCAATTACTCGGATGACGAATTTTACCATCTCTTTTCTAAATTACATATTGGCAACGAATAAATAAATGAAGTTATTTTAAATGTGCTTTGACAAGTATCCAGTTTAACTGTTTAACAAACAATCAAAAATTATACTTTAAAATTATCTACTTCGTTTTAAGTTTCGAATACTTAAATTAAAACGTTTTTACCAACCTAACGTATCCATAATTTTGGCTTACTTTTTTAAAATCTTAGTAATATTGACGTAGGAATCTCAGTTCTACGCTCAAAAAGTAACATTTCCTGTTATTAAAACTAACAAAAAATCACAATGTCACAAGAAAATTAAACCTTGTTCGACATTGAAATTTATTTGAATACTTACCTACTTTATCTAATTCTTAGGGCAAAAAAAAAACAGTCAAATGCCTCGTAGATCTCACTAAATTTTATACTCAAACTAGCGGCCGCCCACGGCTTCGCCTATAGAACAATCCTTTCTTCAAACACAGGACTTTCATACCAACTTTCGACACCCGTTTTACCCCTATAGTGGAGTGGAATTTCGTAAAATCCGTTTTTAATGGATGTCTACAGTCTACACCCTATTAAGGAACCTTCCTGCCAAATATCAAGTTTGTTTTGTACGTGTAGTTTCGAGATTTCGTGATGATACCCGTATTTCGCTTTTATATGTGTCACAGGATGTTTTTTGGTTGTCAACGTTCCCAAAAACTACGGAATCTCCTCATCATCACGATCATTTATCTCCATGGAAGCATACCTGGGAAGTGTCTGGTTCCCAAAATATTAGGGTCCAAAGTTGAGTAAATAGACTGCGTTTTTCTGCATAAATGCACATTGACGCGTGTAGCAAGATTTTTTCACGAGAAATAATTAATATCTGTCTATGAAAAAACTAGCATAATCACAGGACACTATAAATTTTGCCCGATCAAGTAATTCATTATTATTTTTTAATTACCTCGTTTTCCAGCATTTTTTTGGCGTAAACTCACTTTATTTGATGTACCTATAGAGTACGTACCCTTAAGGGTGGCAACGAAAAAACACCTGTATAATATGCTGACATTTTTAAGGTGAAATAAAAATGGAAGGGGGGGGGGGCGCGCTACTGATTTTCAAAGTGGGCGTTAGACCAAAAAAGTTTGCAAACCTCTACCCTAGATAATAAATAATTGGCCTATTTTTAATACAATAAGGGTACCAATCCAACGTTTGAGGATATTCCGAAATCCAATAGTTGTCCCCTTGACCACTAGGTCATAGACTCGGCGACTGCGTTGTGTGCATTTTAAAATATTGTGTAACTCTCCAAGTATTAGAGACCATTTTAAGAAACCGGTTTGTTTGAGTAGCCATATTTAAAAACATGTAAAAATAAAAGGGAAATAATATATCGATAGATATGGTAGATTTTTTACTTCTTTTGGCCCATTTCAGGTCTATTCCACTATGACCTGGGTGATCATAGGCAACTCTTTAGCACCTATCTAATGATCACCCGCGAATAAAATCGAATATTTTGGTATCCTAAAATCACCTTCGAATAAATATCACCTTATGTGAATTTAGCCTTTTAAAGTGATGTCACGTGGGTGATTGTAATGGAAATAGACCATATGCCTTAATTTACACCGCCGCGGAATGGAACGGAAGCGATTTTTTGCAATGAAATCGTATAATGAACTTTATATCATCAGCGTCAATTTCCAAATTCCGTTACGTCAACGAGAGTTCTCGAGAATGCGCGAGGATTCCGCGGAAGACGCGCGACTTTTTTTTAGGCTCGTAGTTAGTTTGTTTGTTATACACTTGACATAAAGTTCATTATGCGATGTACAAAAATTTCCATTCCGTTCCATTCCGCGGCGGTGTAAATTAAGCCTATATCTTCTAGTATTATGTATACCTATTTATCTGGTATATCTTTTACTGACCCTCCATTTTGTTAACTTGTAATCATGACCACAGACCCTGGTGGCCTCAGAAATATTATTCTAGATCGAATCGATTCGTTCGTCACCGACAAGTTTGCTCCAATAGGAAGCCTTCATTTTCGCGCCTTCGTCAAGTCACGTGACGCATTAAAACCCGCCCCCGATTACGTAAAAGCAATAGCAAAGCCGAAGCAAAGCGATGGCGAAAATTGTACAATATTCGCCTTGAAACGTCAAAGTTCCTTTGAAATTCATTTTACGTAATACGAATTTGACAAGCAATTAGCGATTTTTGTACAATTTTCGCTATCGCTTTGCTTTTGCTAGTTAGGTAATAAATGGGGCCGCTATGATGGGAGTGTTGCGATAACGAACGTCGTTACTTTATCTTTTAAGCAATAAGATCCATCAAAGCACGTAGCTGCAGGTACATCGAAAATATTTGAGAAACTTCCATAGCTTACCTACGCTAATTGTTCCTAAAGTATGTGGGCAAAAGTGGGCAATACCTACACACTTCCATTTTTCACCAGTTAGTCTAATAAGTCTCATGTGGCAAAAGGTGAGCCTACCTCCGCTTTTCAGGCACACGCACTAAAACTAGCAACCGGTAACAAATAAATAGTTAATTAATACCAAAGATTGTCTTTGTTAATACCTACACCTTTGCCATGACAAACTTGCTGCAAGTCGCCATGTTTGATAGTTCTAACTCGTTGGAAGATTGAAACAAGTTTATCTCATTAAAAACATAAATGTGACAATGAGAGCCAAAGGTAAAAGAAGTGATATCTAAATGGGTGCCAAGTTCAATGGTCAGTCCTGAAACGTATTTATAACAACATCAAATATAATTTCTTTTTAAAACTTAGGATAATATATTGTAGCCTGAGGTCTGATTTGGCTAGTTCTTATATTATTCTTATATTATACAGGGTGTAACAAAAAGGGTATGTTAAGCGAAAAGCTATGTAAATAGCCCACTGTAGAGAACCTATCCACAAAATTTGAGACTCGAAATCACATGTTTATTTTTCAAGATTGTATGAAAATTCCTGAGACATTAAAAATTCCCCATACTATCAGAAAAAATAAACATGTGATTTCGAGTCTCAAATTTTGTGGATAGGTTCTCTATAGTGGGCTATTTACGTAGCTTTTCGCTTAACATACCCTTTTTGTTACACTCTGTATATCTTATTCCTCTATGATATTGCTATCTGGGTAGGCAAGTAAAAATATAAAAAAAATCTGCTATTCCTACATTTCAGTGCAGTTATTATTATTCAAGATTGTATGGAACAGCAGATTTTTTTTTTACATTTTCCGAGTTGGTCCCATAGTAAAAGTTGTTTCTTTTTACCTACCTAGTTTTGCGTCAAAAACAAATGACTAATTTTGAAAACACCTTATAGGTACTTACGGTATGTTTCATAGAATAATTCCTCTTGTATACATACATAGTAACTAGCGCCATCATCCAAAGGTACTATACGGTGAAACGTGAAACACACTACTCTTCACTATTGTACCTACTGCGTAGCTCCTTTATCTGTTCGAATAGGTGTGTATGTAGAGGTACTCACCTAGTTTCCTACTTCGCCTAAGTACCTAAGTACTCTTATCTTATCCCTATTGATTAACAAGAATTGTTGTCATACTTATTTACAAGTCGGTACTACGTTCCGACTTGGTTATTCGTCAACTGGCGACTGCAAAACTCGCGACTGATCGCGAGCTGGCAAATTGGCACCTTCCAATTTCACCTATTTTTTTTGTCCTCAACTCAACAGTCAAATGTAAAAAAGCAACAACTAAAAATAATTAGCTATTGCCCGCAACTTTGCCTGCGTTGGCTGATGATGACGTTATTATGTCTCAATGTCCGCAGTCGGTTTTTTTCTAAGTAATTATAAGTTATGAATAATTAATTGACGTTTATCCATTATTTGCAGATAGGCGGAGCATGTAATCAAGATGGCCGCCAGTGACGTCACGGTCACTCAAAATGGCGGACAAAACGTCAAACTGCACCCGTACTTGGTGGCTCTTGTGTGAGTATGTCTCCTAACTTTATCGCTATGTAGGCCCACTTCTAGTAATGTATTTTCAGCCTATTGCAGTACAATTCTCGACGCAAGCCTCCCCAAGGCCACGCTCGATCTCCCGTTTTTGCCACCCAGTCACTCTCTTTAGCACGTTCGCAGCGGCACTGATCTATCTGTTGAGAATATGCGAAGTATGTGAGCAACGCTATCTACCTAATTAGTATCTATAAGTTGTTTAGGTTTTGAGTTCCAAGCCACCATCCGCGTTGTCGTACACATTATTGTAGTGCTCTGTGAAATATATTAATTAAACCTAGTTTTGCCCTATAAACTGTACTTAATTATCCACATCCCTTCAGGTTATGGGCCCAGGTAGTGAAAAACAACCTGTTTAGTGGATTATTTAAAGGATTTGCAGTGATTTAAGTGTCGTAAAATAATAAGTACAAATACTTAACGTAACCTTAACCGGCCGCGTTACAGCATGCTAAATTGCGATACGGACTTAGAACTTTGCGTTTACGTTTCGTGTTTACTTCGTAAAAACTGCTGTGTTTGTACATTATTGTGTGATTCGAGTAAGTTTTCGTCATGTCTATAAAAATTGACCAGTTAACCGGGGACAATTATGATACGTGGAAAATCCATATGCGTGCCATTTTGAAGAAGAATGATTTGTGGGATTACGTATCAGGATTATTACCGGCGCCACCGAGTACCGACTCAAAGTATGCAAGTTGGGTGAAAATGGACGGTAAGGCCGAATCGGACATACTATTAGCTGTCAGCCCGAGTGAATTAGCTGCTTTGGATGGATTGTCAACCTCGAAAGAATATGGGACAAGCTGCAGTCAACTTATCAATCGAGTGGGCCAGCTAGGAAAGCTTCATTGTTGAAAAAACTTGTATTGACCCGCATGCAGGAAGAAGATGACCTGCGTAAGCACATTTCAGATTTTTTTGAGGCTGTTAAAAAGCTCAAAGAAATTGGTCTAATAGTTATAGACGAATTGTTGGCTATACTGTTACTATACAGTCTTCCAGATTCCTTTGGTATGTTTCGGACGGCGATGGAGTCGCGAGATGACTTACCAACAACTGAAACATTGAAAGTAAAGATTATAGAGGATTATGAAGGCCGTAAATCAATAGTAGCTGACCAGGGTGCTATGTTTGTTAAACGCAACCATGCAAATATCAATCAGAAGAAGAACTACGACTACCAAAAACATAAAAGTGACATTATTTGTTATCGATGTGGACGTCATGGACATTTTGCACGAGATTGTCGAGTCAAGAGTACAAAGAAGCATAAGCAGAGTGCACAACAAATAGAACGGAGTAGTAATGAGCGGAAGACAACAATGTTAATGAGCACCGCCGAAGAGGTGATGTTGGGCGAACAGAGAAAACCTGTTTGGTGTATTGACAGTGGTTGCACAGGTCATATGTGTAACATGAAACATATGTTGAATGATTTTACACGGCTGGACTCCGAGCTAAATTTAGCAAATAGTGAAAGGACACAAATAACTGGAGCTGGAAAAGTTAGCATTTCAGTAGATACAGGATGTGAAGAACGTCAAGTAGATATAGAAAATGTGTTCTATGTGTCAGACCTACGAACCAATTTATTGTCAGTGGCTAAAATGACAGATCGTGGGTTCGAGGTACATTTTAGAAGAAATGATGCGGTTGTGGTTGATGAAAATGATAAGGTCCACATGTGCGCCGACCGTGTCGGTAACTTATACCATGTTAGAATGAGTAACTCAATAGCCAATAATATTGAAAAGGTGAAGAACTCATTAGATAAATGGCATGAACGCCTTGGCCATCTTAATGAACGCGATTTGAAGAGAATGGCAAAAGATGACTTAGTTCATGGTTTAACGTGCGAGGGTAGTGAAAAACTATCGGAGTGTGAGATTTGTATAAGTGAGAAGCAAACTTGCACGCCTTTCCCTAAAGGCAGTACGGATCGCACGAGTGAGCTTTTAGAAATCGTGCATACAGATGTATGTGGTCCGATGAGGCACCAGTCATATGGTGGTAAGAAATATTTTGTGACCTTCATCGATGATAAGTCAAGATGGTGTGAAGTTTATTTTATAGCAAATAAAAGCGATGTACTAAATGTATTTAAAACGTATAAGGCATATGTTGAGAAATTTACTGATAAGAAGATAAAATATCTTCAGTCTGACAATGGACGGGAATACGTGAATAATGATTTTGATGACTTTTTGAAGAAAGAAGGAATTGTAAGGATGCTCACGGCGCCCTATACGCCCCAGCAAAATGGGATCGCAGAGCGGAAAAATAGGACGCTGGTCGAGATGGCGCGGTGCATGATGCGTCAAGCAGAAACACCTCCTATGTTTTGGGCAGAGGCCGTAAATACTGCTAATTACGTAAGAAATCGGTGCCCTACTACAGCATTGAATGGACAAATCCCTAATACTATATGGAAAGGAAAGAAGCCTACTGTAATTTATATGCAAATCTTTGGATCGAAAGCTTATTATATAGATAAAGGTACCCCAAAAGGAAAATTTGATTTAAAATCACAGTTGGGAACCTTTGTGGGTTATGATAATCTGGCAAAAGCATATAGAATATATAACCCTAAAACAAGAAAGATTGTTGTAACTCGTGATGTAAAATTTATGAATGAAAATGCATTTAGACATGAGTATAAAGAGATACTTGATGACGAAGATAGTATTAACGGAAATGAAAAGATGATGGTAAAACTAGATATGTCCAATAATGAAAACGAAGATATGGAAGAAAATCAGATTGAGACATTAGTTGATGATTTTAGGTCAGTTATAGTATCTGATGAAGAAAATCATAATGTTAAAAGAAGTAAAAGAAAAAGAAAATCAACAGTTTCATGGGAGAGTTTAGTTGTTCCTCCAAAAAGAGGTAGAGGAAGGCCAAAAATAATTCGTACTGGTATGGTGGGAAGACCACATAAAGAGTATAAGCTAAAGACCATCAATGAACAAGAGGAAGAAAATGAATTTGCAGGAATTGCGGTTATTGAACCAATGACTTGGAGAGAAATTGAAGGATCCCATGATGAACACAAATGGAGAACTGCCCTAGAGGATGAGTATTTGGCACATATTAAAAATAGAACATGGGAAATAGTCTCTCGACCGAGACACAGAAGAGTTATTGGAAATAGATTTGTTTTTAGTGACAAAAGTACTGGTAAAAAAGTAAGACTTGTCGCAAAAGGTTGCTCACAACGGCCAGGGGAGGATTTTCATGAATTTTCATCTCCCGTGGTTAGATCATCATCCATAAGAGTTATAGCTGCAGTATCGGCTGAGTTTGGATTAGAGATGCATCAAATGGATGTGGTGACAGCCTACTTGAATGGTTCATTAGAGGAGGAAGTTTTCATGGAAGTACCAGATCAACTTCAAGAAGTACTTGATAAAATTAATACAAACCAAAAGATTGGTACACAAAAGAGTGTAGCAGACAGAAATATACTACAAACAGCTAAAAGCTGGAGCAAAAAAATTGAATGAGTGTGTTGATAATGTGTGTATGTTAAAGAAATCTTTGTATGGTTTACGTCAGTCAGGGTTGCAGTGGCATAAGGAATTAGTTAAGAAATTGAAAGATATAGGTTTTGAAGCTATACCGCAAGACCCATGTGTATTTGTAGCGTATAAGGATGAGCGAATGATGATAATAGCAATTTATGTTGATGATATAATATTAGCTACAATGATGATGCATGGTTGAATGGTGTAAAGGTACAATTATGGTGTAAGCATTATATAATGAAGTTTGAAATTAAAGAATGTGGTAAGATAAGTAATTGTTTAGGTATAGAATTTTCACGAGATGATGAATGCAGAGTATATTAAATCAAAAATCATATTTAAATAAAGTGTTAGATCGTTTCGGAATGAATGAATGTAAGCCTATAATGACTCCTATAGATGTAAGTATGAAATTAAATAAACCTGAATGTGTTGATAATCAAATAATGGAGCAGTATCCATATCAAAGTTTGATAGGTGCCTTGATGTATATGGCTATATCCACAAGGCCAGATATAGCATTTACAGTTAATCACTTGAGTCAATTTAATACTAATTATAATATTCAGCATTGGAAGGCAGCTAAACGTGTGTTAAGATACTTAAAGGGTACATCTGATTATGGTTTGATGTATGAGAGAACAGGTTTACCATTGTTTGGTGTGGTTGATGCAGACTGGGGATCAAATGAGGTAGATCGTAAATCTTATTCCGGTTTTGCACTGATCTTAGCTGGCGCTCCTATAAGTTGGGAAGCGCGAAAACAACGTAGCATTGCCTTATCCAGCACAGAGGCTGAATACGTTGCCCTTTCCGAAGCTACTAAAGAGGCAATTTATATGCGTGATGTATTAAATAACGTAGGAATGGAGTGTGAATGTGTGACTTTGTTTAATGATAATCAGGGTGCAATCAAACTTGCTCAGAGTAAAAACTATCATCCTCGAACAAAACATATCGACGTGCGGCATCATTTTATTCGAGATATGTGCGAACGAAATGTAATTGATCTGAAATATTTGTGTTCAGACCGAATGCCTGCTGATGTTTTGACCAAGGGTTTATATAAGATGAAGCATCATGAATGTATCCATAATTTAGGTATGATAGATTTTTGTGATTAAGGATTTATTGTCTGCTCACGAATTCGAGGGGAGGTGTTGAGAAAAGCGAAGTATGTGAGCAACGCTATCTACCTAATTAGTATCTATAAGTTGTTTAGGTTTTGAGTTCCAAGCCACCATCCGCGTTGTCGTACACATTATTGTAGTGCTCTGTGAAATATATTAATTAAACCTAGTTTTGCCCTATAAACTGTACTTAATTATCCACATCCCTTCACTATCTGTACTTTCCATTACTGCGTTACGAGGCGTTTGAAACCTCGTTCTGAACCAGACGTTGTAGCGGCACGAGGCTTAGTAAACCCCACCGCCCACAGGAGACAAAAATCCTTTTTTGGCGCCAAATAAGGCCTACGGTTTTTGTCGCGATTATTATTTATTATCAATGAGTTGATTAACATAAATCTGCCGCCGCCTGTGGGCAAATTATTTAGTTTAGATTCTATAGGTAAAATAAAATGTGGGGTCTTATGTACCCCATACCGCACTGAAAAAGGGCAGTTTTTCATATTGTTTAGTGATGAGAAAAAAATATCGATTTTATTTAATTGTACTCATGGATGCTTTTTATTAAAACAGATCAAACAATAATATTTTTTGCAAGCGATAAATTCTGTGAGATTTTTTTTTTGCTTTTTTGTCAGCCTCACGACTTGATAAGAAGGTGCGAAGTTATTCATAGCATCCTACACATCTCCTCTTCTTTGATCCTTTTTCGAGATGATGTGGATTGTTTGGAGTGGGTTCTGAAAAATAAAATAAAAACTGATTATGTATTTTCGAAGCGGGTAAACAATACATTACAGTGTATAATTTATTATATTATATATTGTATTTATATTTATTATATCGTCACGGGCGCAGCGTTCAAAGTTTTGCACAACACTAACCGCATGAAGCTAGCGTAGAGTACGGTACGAGGTGTGCGGGGTACGAGGTGTTTGCAACTTCGTAAAGCACTGCATTAAACTTTTATTTATTCAGTGCGGTACGAGGCCTAAAAATCCAGTATTAAGGTAGGTATACCAAAAAACTCGGCATCAATAGCACATCTCAGATATACCTATAGTTCTCTCTTTCCTAGACTGAACCAGACAGAAGTTACGCCTCTCGCACGACAAAGAATAACTTTTTCCTTACCGCTATAAGGACGAGACACGGACGAGGTGTTTCAAGCCTCGTTTCGCAATCATCGTGTTAAGTCATCGGTCCAGTACCTGGTAAACCTGCCTGCCGCGCCATAGGTCGTAATCCAGAGACCATTATATGAACTTTGACTAAGTGTAGGGCTAGGTCACAGAAAACAGAACGAGTTGTTGTTCTCAGTGGTCCATGGGCTAGGTTAAAGTCTCTTAAAGTGTTATAGGTAGTTTGACTATCGATAGTTGACCTCGAAAATCATCTACAATCGATAGTGGACTATCGATAGGCAACACTAGTTGTAGGTTTGTGAATGGGGGCCGCCGTAGCCATTTTGAGGCCCGTGGCAATTTCATCGTTGGCCCCCGGAAATAATGTTGGTAGTTGGTTGGGGGTCTATTCCGGCTGTACTTACGCCCCTGATTTAAAGCTTAAGCTTAAGCGAAAAGCTATGTAAATAGCCCACTATAGAGAACCTATTTCCAAAATTTGAGACTCTAAATCACATGTTTATTTTTCAAGATTGTATGAACATTCCTAAGTTGTTTAGGAATTCTCCATACTACCTATCTACAAAAATAAACATGTGATTTCGAGTCTGAAATTTTGTGAGTTGGTTCTTTTTAGTGGGCTATTTACATAGCTTTTCGCTTAACATACCCCTTTTGTTACACCCTGTATAATAAGTGATAACCTAGTTAACCAAAATACCCAGCAATATGGTTACGAGTTACGACCATGAACGTATAAAGAACAACGGACGTAATGCTGTCACTGCACAGGTTGAAGCACCGTAATGGCGGCGCGTTGTGTATGTGTGGATTTTCTAGTAGGCGCCGAGCTTACTATGGTTTGTATGTGTTAGTGGATAACGCGTCAATATACATCCCTACTACGTTACCGAGCTTACTATGAATGTATCACTCCGTGTAGTGACTAGACTCTGTCCGTTATTCTTTATACAGAATGATTTTTGGTCGTCAATGTTCCCGAAAACTACGGAATCTCCTCATCATCACGATCATTTATCTCCATGGAAGCATACCTGGGAAGTGTCTGGTTCCCAAAATATTAGGGTCCAAAGTTGAGTAAATAGACTGCGTTTTTCTGCATAAATGCACATTGACGCGTGTAGCAAGATTTTTTCACGAGAAATAATTAATATCTGTCTATGAAAAAACTAGCATAAACACTGGACACTATAAATTTCGCCCGATCAAGTTATAAAAATAATAAAAAAATTACATCATTTCCCAGCATTTTTTTTGCATAAACTTACTTTATTTGATGTGAGTACCTACGTACCCTTCGTTAAGGGTGGCAACGAAAAAACTATGTGTATATATTAACATGAGGTTGCGACATTCCTGAATTATTTAGCGACACAAATATATCCCTTCAAAAAATAGACCGACAAAAAAATTCAGCGGAAAAATCATGTAAGTAACAGCTATATTGGATAACTGCCATATACAAACTCACTTTAAAATCAGTAGTGTCGCTAGCATTTATGTCAAACTTACAAAATAGTATAACAGAGACAAGTGTCTGGTTATTCCGTCAATTAGATATAATTTTGTACACTCTACTTTTCATTGCCAGTAAAGGTCAGTAACCTTAGAGTATGTAGCCATCTTTCTTTTTAAATATGAGGAAAAGATAATTAAATTTCAAGGAAAACTAGTGAAATTTACAATGTGATAGGCATCTTCAGTATGATTGTGTGTATAGTAAAAAATCCTTTCTCTTTTACATTCTTCTACAGAATGATTTTTAGTCGTCAACGTTCCCGAAAACTATGGCATCTCCTCATCATCACGATCATTTTTTTGCATGGAAGCATACCTGCGAAGTGTCTGGTTTCCAAGATATTAGGGTCCAAAGTTGAGTAAATAGACTGCGTTTCTTTGCATAAACGCACATAAGACGCGCGTAGTAACATTTTTTTTACGAGAAATAATTATTATCTGTCTATGAAAAAACTAGCATAAACACTGGACACTAAATTTCGCCCGATCAAGTAATAAAATAAAAAAATTACATCATTTCCCAGCATTTTTTTGGCATAAACTTACTTTATTTGATGTATAGAGTACGTACCCTTCGTTAATGGTGGCGACGAAAAAACATTCTGTATAAGTCAGTAGAGGGACAAGAGGGTCTTGGTGTTTTGTAGGCGATGGGCTGACCACCTGTCACTACTAACCGAACTTGTACATCTCAACTATAACCTCAAAATTGGTCAGAAGTGGCACCATGTGGTTCGGCCCTTGGTGCTCTGCCTCTCCGTAAGGGATAAAGGCGTGATTATATGTATATATGTATGTAATAATTTTATTAATTTCTCTGTGCTGATGCGGGACTTCACTAGAATACATCAGCTGCATCTCCTTCCTTGCATGTTAGGGTTGCCAACCGTCCTGTTTTCCCAGGACATGTCCTGCTTTTTGGGGTGTCCTGGGCTGCCCTGGATAGTTTTTAAGCGTCATCCTGGTTTTTAAAGTCCTGACACATCGCTGTCGGCACATTTTCTAAGGGTACCGACATCGGGCAAATAAGCGTTAGCGGCACCTCTAGAAAGCCTAAAAGAAGCAAACACGTATTCACCGACACTGAATGTGTTAAAAACCTTTGTCTTGAAATTCGCACGCCACGAACTCCCTCCAATCGTATTGTCACTGGGCTCGCACATGTATAGTCCTGGGTTTTAATCGAAATGTCCTGGTATTTCTTCCTCAAATCCTGGTTTTCAAACCCTAGTGTATGTCGTAGAGTCGACTAAGGATATCGGGCATTTTCACAGGCGATAAGCTAGCAACTCGTCCGTGATCTGATCATTCACATTTGGCTCGCTATCCTAAACGTGGTTTTAAGATCTCCGCGATATTGCAGTTTTCTGGCTACCTCATTCTTGGGAGCACAGATAGTCGTGATGTAAGTAGTTATAATCATCATCTTCCTGCGCTGTTCCCGTTTATTTGGGGTCGGCGCAATATGTACTTTTCTTCCATTCATCCCTATTATCCGTCATCTCATTGCTCACTCCCAGTACATGCATATCCTCTCTCATACTGTAGGTACATCCAACGATTCTTTGGTCTACCTCTTTCCTTATATCCATCCACAGTCACGCACAACGCTCTCTGTAGGATACGGGCAGACGGTTACTTCTTAACTTGTTTGTGATCGGCGCAACTTTCAGACTTCCTCTTATACAGATTAAATTTAAAACATCAATAACCTCCAAGGACTAGATAGCTAAAATCATAAACAATAATGTTTGTTTTACAAGTTTTATCATAACTCAATACATTAATTAAAAATGATTTTCCAAGCTTCTATTGTACTGTCGTGACATTTTTAAGTCTATGTTCCATTTGTAGGTATACGAAAAGGTTGACGCCCGCGATCACGCGCGTCTTAGTAGGTATTATACAGAATTAAGAACATTCAGAGGTAATATTAAACTAATATTTCTTATTCTTTATTGCACATACACAAAAAGAAATATGGCAGACAACATTAAAGAAGAGATGCATGTACAATGGCAAGCTTATCTCTACCAGAGATCTCTTCCAGCAAGCCAAGCAAGTAAAGAGAAATTGTTAACAACAGGGTAACATATGCAATTAAACAAATTCTAAGAAACTACAAAACTACATTAAGAAAAAAAATGACAGCAAGAGAGAGAAACAAATGACAGCATATTCAAATAATGGACAGGTAGTGATTCTTCAGCTTTTCCCTAAATGTGCCAACAGTGCGACAATCTCTAACGGTTTTATTTTATTTTATTTATTTTTGTATCAAAGAAAAATGACTAATTATCAAAACTCGTAGAACAAATGTTGTTTATGATGGTAGCTACCTACCTAGTCTTGCGAGGTTATTGATGTTTTAAAATTAACCCTGTGTAAGTAGGTAGGTATATAATGAGTGGTATAATGTATATATGTTATTGCCCGATACGGTCGAGGCTACGGCCTTTACAGTTCTTTATCGTTCGTTACGTTGGTACCAAACTATGGCCGCCAAATAGGTTGTATGTGATACTGATAACATTATTATAAGTTATCTAATTGGGTTTTATTTAACTATTCGTAATATGTTGGTGAATTATTAATGTATGTGATTACTTGTGGAGGCCCGCTACTCCATCCGCGTGGACTGCAGAAACGAAACAAAATGTCGAAATTATCCGGGATATTTATAAATTATAGCCTATGTTTTATTCTGATATACATGATGCTTTTTCGTTGCCACCCTTAACGAAGGGTACGTACTCTATACATCGAATAAAGTAAGTTTATGCCAAAAAAATGCTGGGAAACTTTAATTTTTTAATTTTTTTTTATTTATTGTATGGGAGAAATTTATAGTGTCCAGTGTTTATGCTAGTTTTTTCATAGACACCACACGCGTCAATGTGCATTTATGCAGAAAAACGCAGTCTATTTAGTCAACTTTGGACCCTAATATTTTGGAAACCAGACACTTCCCAGGTATGCTTCCATGGAGAAAAATGATCGTGATGATGAAGAGTTTCCGTAGTTTTCGGGAACGTTGACAACTAAAAATCACCTGTATCTTACATTATTGTGAAGTTTCATCAAAATCCATTCAGTAGTTTTTGCGTGAAAGAGCAACAAACATACAATCTTCATAAACTTTCGCGTTTATAATATTAGTAGGATTTGTTGATGAATTCTTATGTTTTTACCCCTACCTACCTCACCGTAAGTCATTTAAATTAACTTGAACTTCGCGTTCTCATAGTTAGATATCTACGACCTTGTATTCGCACGCTAGAGGAACATTGAGGTAGTAACAGCATAGATAATGTTTTATATTTATTATTAGGGTACGTTTAATCAGATAGTTTCATTACACCGTCATTTTATAAAGTTATTCAACATATGTATAACATATACATATGTACATTTTAATTCTGATGAAAACTGGCCAAGTCAAATCTAACCTACTTTAAGATCTCACATAATTTTTTTTTAATAACAACAAATTGTTATAGATATCCAATAAAGCAAAGTAATAGAGTTTAATACTTGTTCAGGCAACAAAATAATATAAAATTATTAATAAAGAAATGGAAAAAATTCCTCACCCGGGTGGGAATCGAACCCACGACCACTCCGTGCATTCCGAATGCAACTACTCGTCATTTATTATTTTGTTTCCTGAGGATATCACGGGTGTTGGCGAATATGGATTAACTTAGGTTTAGATTAATAGTAATTTTGAAAGACCGGTCAAATGCGAATTGAACTCGACTAAAGAAGGTTCCGTACAATGCCAAGAATTCTTATAGGTTTCCCTATAATCTACTAGGTAAGTAGCACCACTTATATTTTGTATTTATTTCTAAATTTTTGGCTCATCAGTTTCGGAGATCAGGGTAAATTTTCGTAAGTTGTATTCTTTCTGAATAAAACAAAACTTTATATCTTAGATTTATTTATTTATTTGACGGCCGATTGGTCTAGTAGGTAGTGACCCTGCCTGCGACGCCATAGGTCCTGGGTTCGAATCCCGGTAGGTGCAAACATTGATATGATGAATATCGATGTTTGTTTCCGAGTCATGGATGTTTCTATACTTATCTATGTATTTATATACCGTTGCTTAGTACCCACGACACAAGACCTTAGGGATCTTAATGTGGGACTAGGTTAATGTGTTGTGTAGTGTATGAATATTTATGCAGGTAGGTATATACCTAACATGACTACGTAAACATTGAAGGTTACAAGAAACCCTATAGTTTATATCGAATAACATTGCCTACTACGAGTAGGTATATATGTATGTATATCTAGCTTGCTTGACGTAGGTGTGTGGGGGCAGCATGTAACTTCACCATATTTACATGTAAAAAAACATGGAAAAGTTGGTATTTTCATCTGAAAAACATTAGTTATCGGGAAAAACAAAATAGAAGTAACATACTAAATTTTCGTAACATTTTCCGATATTTTCATTCCGCGGCAAATAAATATTATTTCCGCAGCCGACAGACATGTTGGTTCCTTTTCCCGCCAAACTTTAAATTTTTTTTACAGCACTAACACAGGCAACTGCATTGTCTGTACATGAAGCCAGACCTTGAATGATTTATACATACGACTATAAATTGAAATCATTATGATTCTAACAAAGATTCAAAGAAATGACGTAACATACACGTGTGTTCATCCATTAGCAATTATTTATCGGTTTTATTAGCTATTAACTAATATGTTGTATGAACTAAAATTAAACTTAGATAATTTGTTTAACTGTGTAGCTATAATTAAGTGTAATTTAATCGAATTTCTAGCACTTCTTAAGTCATTAGTGACACACTAGCACTAAGGTGAACGACAGATAAAGTTAATAGCTAACAACAAGTCGAATATCACGGAAAATCTATATTTGCACTAGATTATGAACTATTCCAGATCAATATTAAGTAAGTACATAATACTCCGGCTATCCGTCCCATCAAACCAGAGTGAGGGAATAGAGAGTGCATCTGTATTTGCGATGGTATTTGCGCACGCACTATAATTATCTTCTGCGCACTTGACTAATTAAGATTTTTATGTTATAATAAAGAAATGGAAAAAATTCCTCACCCGGGTGGGAATCGAACCAACCACCACTCGCATACCGTGCTTTGCTCTAACCAACTGAGCTACCAGGTCAATTAACTCATAATTAAGATTGTTAGCCATGACCGAAATTCGGTCGGAACCATTATTTTACATAATACTAAACTAATTTGGGAACCTCTCTATACATACAGGCTGTTTTGTCGTTGCCTCCCTTAACGAAGGGTACGTACTCTATACATCAAATAAAGTAAGTTTATGCCAAAAAAATGCTGGAAAACGATGTAATTTTTTTTTGAATTTTTTTTTTATAATTTTAATCGAGCGAAATTTATAGTGTCCAGTGTTTCTGCTAGTTTTATCATAGACAGATATTGATTATTTCTCGTGAAAAAATCTTGCTACACGCGTCAATGTGCATTTATGCAAAAAAACGCAGTCTATTTACTCAACTTTGGACCCTAATATTTTGGAAACCAGACACTTCCCAGGTATGCTTCTATGGAGATAAATGATCGTGATGATGAGGAGACTCGGGAACGTTGACGACCAAAAATCACCTTGTATACACGAAAATTTATTTATTTTTGAAGTTTGTGTTAATTCCTGAGTTGTTTAGGAATATCCCCATACGTGTGATTTTCGTGATTAGGTAGTTCTTTATAGTTCCGTAAGTACATTCATAGCTATTGCGCAGTACACGACACTCAACTCATGTTATTGCAAATATCTATTAGGGGTCCAAATTGGTGTTTGTGAATCGAGATGAACGTGGGGCTTCACTGGGACATATTGAGGTCATTTACATGAAGCCGGTATTCTGTGGAAGGATCTTCCTACTTAATATTATAAACGCGAAAGTTTGTAAGTACGGATGGATGGATGTTTGTTACTCTTTCACGTAAAAACGGCTTGAGCAATTTTAATAAAATCTGGCATGGAGTTAGCTGACACCCTGGATAGGCTACTTTTTATCCCGGGAAAATATTTTTATCCCGGATAATTTCGACATTTTGTTTATTTCTGCCGTCCACGCGGACTAAGTCACGGGCGTCCACTAGTACATACATATACACAAAGCTGTCTTCCCGAAATGGGTAGCCAGAACTGTGGGATCACGAAGGAGAACCAATAGCCACGTTAAACATAGGTGGTACAGTAAATGATCAGATACATGTTGCTCCTCGCCTAAGAGAACGCCTCTGAGTTCCTTAGTCGACTCTTACGACATGCACGGAAGGAGAAGCAACTGATGTATTCAATATAATTAAGTAGCTTTTGTTTGCAGTGAAGCAGAAAATGTCGTTATACACATAGTAACTAGCGCCATCAACCATCGGAACTATGATGATGATCTCCGACCGTATTTCGGCCAAGGCGATCAATCTCTACGGAGATTGGCCAGGTACGCAGGAGATATTATAGTGCACAAGTGTGTGCGCTAACACAGATGCACTCTCTATTCCGTTATTCTCATAGTCCGATGGGACGGAAAGCCGACACGACCGGAGACATATCAGGCGCAGGACCAACGGTTTTACGTGCTTTCCGAGGCACGAGCTAAGTGACAATTTTGCAACATTAAAATCTGTACATTAAATAAATTCATTGGTACAGGCCCGTGACTGGGATCGAACTTAAGCCTCCCGCTTGGAAGGTGCACGTCTTAACCACTGGGCTATCACCGCTTCTATCGTCGGAACTATACGGTGAGTAAGACGCGCTCTCGTGAAGCCCCGAATCAGCACAGACTATCTTTAGTCTATTGATCATCATCTCCATTAATACCTCCTCCATGGTCGTGAACTAGTACAATATAGTACCTATATTGAGTCTATCATAATAGAAAATGTCACGTAAGAACTAGCTAGATTATTGCTCGAGATGTTAGGTAGCGATTAATCTATATAGGTATTGAGCCTTATTTGGCTTACCTAAGTAGGTCTTTAACTAGAGATATGTCTCGCGTCGTCATGCCAACTATATTTATTTGTCACTAGTGGACGCCCGCAACTCCGTCTGCGTAGATTGCAGTAGTTTCGGAGCCTATTCGCTGAAAACAAGCAAATAATTCCCATCACAATATATTCCCGAAAACTGCATCGAAATCGGTTAATCCATTTCAGAGATTAGCGTGCACAAATAGCGATGAGTAACAGTTTTATTACAAAAGAAGAGCAAATAAAATGCCTCTTGCATAGGTACATGCATACATACTAGTCTGTGTTCACAAAAGGGGTACCCAGAAGCTAGAACTAGGTACAGGATCCCGAAAGAGATTCTAGAGCGACTTAGCATGCAATTGTCACATAAATACCGTGATGGACAGGAGACCGTTCCATGTTTTTACCTACATCAGCACCGGTATGATGAATTTGGTGAGAGTGAGATGTCTCACTTTCACAGAGCTATTAATAACTAGATAAAAATAGGCTTAAGAATTAGAATAGACACTCGTTCTCGAGCCAGGACTGAAGGAATTAGGGCTGATAGAAGTGGTTTGCAATCCCTTTTTACACAGCAAGTAGAAACACTTGCCTTGTCTAGTTATTACTTAGCTCTGTGGATTTGACGTTTAAAAATGAGACATCTCGCTCTCACCAAATTCATCATACCGGTGCAGTGTGAGTATATTCATGACAACAGCTCAATGACGACTGATTTAGTATAGTAGGTAGCTATAGTGGCCCTGCCTGCGACGCCATAGGTCCTGGGTTCGAATCCCGGTAGGTGCAAACATTGATCTGATGAATATCGATGTTTGTTTCCGAGTCATGGATGTTTCTATACTTATCTATGTATTTATATACCGTTGCTTAGTACCCACGACACAAGACCTTAGGGATCTTAGTGTGGGTATAGGGGAATGTATTGTACAGTGTGGAAAAAAAAAGTATGTACGAGTTGGTTTCATATAATAGTTCCAATGCCTGATTTCGGAACTAAAATGACACAGAAAATGTGGTCATACACATAGCAACTAGAGCCATTATCCAGCGGAACTATACGGTGAAGCGCACAGTATAATAGCTGGCGATTGGCCCGTGTATCACTACGATTGTTATAGACAATTGACGGCTTGTTAGACGGAGTTATCGTATTCTGACATTGACCACGTAGCCGAAACAATAAAGAGATGCGATAATCAAATATACGCTTAGGGTGTTTAGGCAATTTAACATCGTTACGATTGACGTTCGATGTCGTGACTGCATTAATAGCGGTTACACTTTATCAAGTGACTAGCGGCCGCCTGCGACTTTGTACGCGTGAGGGATCATTGCACCCGTGCGAAGTTGGGGCGGGTCCCTAGTTATACCTATACATGTTTAAACCTTCATTAAATCACTCTATCTATTGAAAAAACCGCATCAAAATCCATTGCGTAGTTTGAAAGATCTAAGCATACCTACATAGAGACAGACAGACAGCGAGACTACTTTGTCTTACGACGATGATGGCGAATATTTATCTTTTCTATCGAGTGATAATGATACTTTGTCTAAGCCTGTTTCTCGAATGCTAACTAGCTAACTGTCGATTTTAAATAAGCAGGTTATTTGGCTAATTTATTGACCTAAAATTGATTATATCTAAGGCCTTTGTATTGTACAAACTGTGACACATAGTAGGTACCTATATGTATAGATTACTCATGTTTCGTGATAGTGAAATGACTAAACGAAGTCATACAAGCTCAAAGTGCAAGCAGTTGGAATAACTCAATAAAAATATTAAGGTATTAATTTATAGACGTTAATAACATAAAAATATAAATAAAAAAACGACTGTTAAATAACTACTATGAACTTAAAAACCTACAAAGTTTTTTTCTTTTTCGAGTTTTTTTTTTGGGGTTGTTGTCAGGGGTGATTTAGTCTGGATCACATAATTTAAACTTCAGACAGGCTATCTCACCGTTACAATGAGAAAATCTGTCCTAGGTCCTAGTCTTTCTAGTTTGTCCTTTGCAATTTTTTTTTAAAGCACGGTTTGCGAGAGGTCGTTTGTTCAAATCTCACTCGAGTGAATTTTATTTTCATTTTCTTAATAATATTTATAATATTTAATTTTAGTTCTAATTTTTTTACAGACGATGGTGCGTGTCCTGCCTATGGAGTACAGCCACCATTGTGCTGCATCGCATCATGCTGGCTCCACGACCTGCTATCACAGGTCAGTGTTTTTGAAGACTTGCGATGTTAGGAGGGCTTTTCTATCTTTACCGGGCTAGGTAGCGTGCGCTTATGGCCCACACATCATCAATCATCATCATTTACAGCCCTGAGAAGTCCACTGTTGGACATAGGCCTCTCCAAACAACCTCCAGTCCAACCGGTCGGAAGCAGCCTGCATACAACCGACGCCCGCGACCTTGGCCAGGTCGTCCGTCCACCTCGCGGGTGACCTTCCCACGCTGCACTTACCGATACGTGGTATCCACTCTTGAACTTTCCGACTCCATCGGCCATCAGTTCTTCGAGCTATGTGCCCTGCCCATTGCCACTTCAGCTTGCTGGACCGTTGAGCTATGTCGGTGATCTTTGTACGTCTGCGGATCTCCTCATTTCTGATTCGATCACACATAAGCGAAAGCATTTTAAAAACCTACGCGACCTGTGCGTTCCAGGTAAAAACTTATTGGTTCCAGCTATGGGTTCCAGATTCGGCGTTTGTAGTTTTTTTTTTATCATTTCTTAAACTATAGAAATTATCATAATAATAATGTATATTAATCTTGAGACATGCCTGCAAATGTTAAATAAAAAAAATATTACAAAAATGGATTTTAGTGTGGGACTAGGTTAATGTATTGTGAAGTGTGTGAATATTTATTTGATACACCATGTATAATAAGGGTATGAAATATCTAATAAAACATTCCAGGATCGCCGAAGCCGAAGCCAGTAGCCAAGCCACGAGCCGCGAGCCAAGAGCACATCGACCCTGAGCCGCGCGTGGAGTGCGTGGTGCTTCATCAGCCGACTTCGTACAAACTTGACGTGATCTTCGTGCATGGACTCTATGGTAAGACATACACGGCTGTGTGTGTTCCCCAAATGGGGTAGCCCAGGAATTTGGTATCCTCTTACACAGGCTGTTTTTTCGTTGCCACCCTTAACTCTATACATCAAATAAAGTAAGTTTATGTCAAAAAATGCTGGGAAAAAGCTGGGAAACGATTTCTGCAAATCTCTGGAAATGATGGATTTTTTTTTATTACTTGATCGGGCGAAATTTATAGTGTCCAGTGTTTATGCTATTTTTTTCATAGACAGACATTAATTATTTATTTCTCGTGAAAAAATTTTGCTACACGCGTCAATGGGCATTTTTGCAGAAACTGTTTCGTTGCACCTTTTTTCGGTGCGTCACAATTCCAGTCCTTGACACTTAGATTGTCTCACGTAGATAATGTATAGTAATGCACTACATTACTAATGTATTGTAACATATAGTAATGCAATCTAAGTGTCAAGGACTGGAATTATGAGGCACCGAAAAGTCTAATGGTGCATCGAAACTGTTAGTATGACTTGTACAGTATGCCCGGGAAGAGAAGCAGCATTCCAGTTAAATTTCACTTCAAAACATCCCTGTGCCTTCCTCATGAAATCCTATTGTCTTAACATTACAAGTGGCTAATGATAAATTCAATAATGTAGTACAATGAAGTGTTATGATAACGTAATGGCTTGTTTGAATACCTCGCTTAGGTACTTATTCATTGATAATTATTTGGTAGATAGGTAGATGTATGGTATTTCATTATAGTTTTCTTCCTGCCCTTATACCATTATTTATAGGGTTGAAAACGTCTGTAACATTTGAACGTTTTTGATTTAGTTCGCGTGGCGCAATATGGTTTATTTCGAAACCCATATTTCCAAGAGGATATAAGCATGACATTGTGACGACAGCGTTACGGACTATCGAGAGGTTCGTGCTTGCCCCAGAGTTCATACAATCTTGAACAATAAACATTTGATTTTGACTTTAAAAGTTAATTTTCTTCGTTTAAAATATTATCCTATATGCAGAGGCGGCTCCTGGTATTTTTAGATGGGAGTTCACATTTTTTAAATTTTGAATCCTCACTCTTATTAAAATTCAAATGACCTAATGAAACACATTAAAGGCAACCATTTCTTCTAACTCGAACTAAGCGACATCTAGTGGCCGCATACGTATACTACGAATTAATGTGAGCGGCGCTCCAGATAAGGCTAATTTTTCATACGAAACCTTCTGTTTCACGCGCCGGCCTATGTCGGTATATCTCTTTCGCACTCATTGAATACTGTACTAGGAATCGTACCAAATAACGTTTCATTGGAGCGCGATCGCTAGCGCTATACTCGATACATAAGATTACAACTTACTTGAGATGAACGCGCAGACACTATTATTGTATAAACATAGTATAATTGAAAGATAGTTATAAATATAGAGAAATATAGATTGCCTATGTAATCTTCGTGGGTGGGAGTGCACTGCACCAGCGCTCCTTAGGACGAGCCGCCAGTGCCTATATGGGTTACATTTTTCTAAATTATAGATTAATAATCGAATAGATTACCTACAAGTTTGTGTAAGACTTTAGAATTGATACGAAGTTAAATCTAATGTTAAAGCCAGTATAAAATCAACTGAAAAAACAGGCAAAAGCAGTTTTTTTTTTATAAACAGCAAAAATATATTGACCATCAGATCTTGGTACGTAGGTAGGTAAGGACGTTTAGCGGACATCTAGATTTACAAGATAATTACATGTTACCTGCAGACATATATCTAAAATTGTATGCAATTGCTGTTCATTACGATGGATAAGGTCACATACAATTACCGTACCTATAATTGAATCTAATACGTGGAATTGGCATCTTAAGTACCACATACCTACATCAGTCTATTGCAGCCCACTGCTGGACGTAGGCCTCCCCCAGGGCAAGCCATAAAGCTACTGCCACAGGGGGGTTTTAGTAGTCACCGCCACTGCGCAGGCGGGTTGGTGATAGAGGTGGTTAATATAGCAACTAGCGTCTTATATAGTACGTTATTTTTCAATGGCAAAAATCGCGTGCTATGTAGGTATGCACTAGTTGGTGACCGCAGCGTGATTTTCGAATTATGTTGTCAACATGTAAGGCACTACTGCACATCTCTCGGAAACCCTTAATAGCCTCTTACGATATGGTTTCTTATAAAACTCATATTGCCATGGATTTGGCGTTTGTTTTACGGTCGGCTGCCTGCCTAACGCCAACCCTACTCAGGTTTAGCTAAAGTGACAATTTTAGAATGTTAAAATCCGTACATTAAATAAATTCAGTGGCACAGGCCAGAGCAATATAAAGTTTCCATCATGAGAAAACAATAACTTACTCCATATTCTTCATCTTCCAGGGTCACTTCGCAACACCTGGAGACAAGGCGAATGGAAAACCAAGTACAAGGTGGAGCCCAACAAAGTTCCCCTTATGAGGTCCACCTCTATACCGTCGGCTTGCAAAAAACATAAGCATTACTACACAGCCAACAACCAATTTGAAAGCAACATATACGATTCCCTAGAAAAAGATCGAATCGAAAGTATTAACAATCGAATATACGAGGATATTACTAAAATACTTCCGAATGAAAACGTGCTTATAACTGAAAACTTTTACGATAACGCCCTTTTGGAACAAGTCAAAATCATCGACAATTACGAAACTCAAGCGCAATTCGTAAGCGATTTATTTAAAAGTGAAATAGAAAGTTCAGATGATGCAAGTGTTGAATGCAGTTGCGATGATAAAAGAAATGAAAACGATGTCAGAGTTGATTTAAACGATTGTGAATGTAGATTAGAAGAAAAGAATTGCCGCGTTGGCTGTGGTTGTCTATGTGATGAATGTTATTCTACATGCTGGCCTCGAGATTGGATCAAAGAGGATTATCCTGATGCTAGAGTCATATCTATTAACTATACTAGTGATCCCTATTTGTGGCGACCTCTTTGGGTGAAGGAAATCAAGAGGTAAAATGGAAAAAAGGTTGAAGCCTTTCTGTAGTCCGTTTTATAGAATAACGCATGCATGCATGGTGTTTTCTTTGACGCCGGCATCCCATAAGAAAACGTAAATTATAAAATTTTACACGAACAAAATCGTGGGCATCCGCTAGGCAATGCAATACATTAGCAAGTTTTTAATTTACGTAATGTAGAATCGCAGACTCTACAGAAAGCACAGCGTGGGGAAGGCCATCCGCGAGATGGACGGACGACCTAGTGAGGGTCTCGGGCGGGTATCTGCATGATGTTGGCCGCTTACAACAGGTCGCAGTGGAGGTCATTGGAGGAGGCCTATGTTCTGCAGTGGACTTCTCATGAAATGATGATGATGAGACTCTACGAGTAACTATTAAAAATATTTAAAGCCCTACTTTTTCAGGCTACGTCTACACGAGAGAGCAGAGCAGATGACGCGACAGCTGCTAGACTTGGGTGTTGGAGAGAGACCGGTGATCTGGGTCGGACATTCGAAAGGCGGCCTGTTTATTAAGCAGATTTATTGTGAAGGTGAGCCGAAGAGAAGTAATACAGTAGTAGATACGGAGAAGTAAGAGTGGTTAGGTAAGATTAAGATTACAGTAGGGTCGATTCCGGCAGTCACACTTAAACCTAAACCTAATCTTAGTCAGGTCTATCTCTCTCCGTTCTTAACATAAATGGCTGAGAGAGAAAAGGACAGGTAGGACTAATTTTACGTTTAGGTTTAAGTGTGACTGCCGGAATCGATCATATTAATGTGACATCATCGTTTGGAATCGACCTTTGTTGTCGCAACATAATAGCGGTTAGAATCGAATTACTTCTTCTACTATTCTATTTTCTACAGGGTGTAACAGAAAGGGTATGTTAAGCGAAAAGCTGTATAAATATCCCACTATAGAGAACCTATTTCCAAAATTTGAGACTCGAAATCACATTTTTATTTTTCAAGATTGTATGAAAATTCCTGAGATATTTAAAAATTCTCCATACTATCGGGAAAAATAAACATGTGATTTCGGATCTCAAATTTTGTGGATAGGTTCTCTGTAGTGGGCTATTTACATAGCTTTTCGCTTAACATACCCTTTTTGTTACATCCTGTATATGTGAAAATGATCTATACTATTTTATTCCAAGAACAAAAACTAGTGATAACGTGATTAAAAACAGCTTATAACGGTATGCCGAAATACTGTTCGCGTTTTTCTTCAATGAATGACAAATGTTTGTTATAAATGATTCTATTTGTTTTTCAGCTTACGAGGCCCATCTAAAATTACAAAAAGAAGACTTAGATATAAGTAAAGATAATGAAACCAATGACAACAGTAACATAAATAGAGAACAAGATGTAAATAAGTTAATTAACAATGTTGATGAAGAAATAAATGATATTAATAGTAACGGCGATACAGTATTTAGAGATAATATGAAAATAAATGTAAAGCTGGTGAATGGGGATGTTAATGAATCAAAAACAAATGAAGAAATAAATGAAATAAATAAAGGGACTGATATGAAAGACGTAAATAGAGATATCAATGAAAATACGATAGGAGGAAGAGAAGAACATGAAGATTTGTCTTTAAAAACTGAAGGTAAATTGAATACTTACCGTAAGGGATAAAGGCATGATTATATATCTGTATGTATGTAGATTGAATGAATTATTCAGAATTACAGTTCACTGATTGACATAGGCCTTTCCACAAGGCTACTGCCATAGGTGGTTTGTCCATAGTCAGAACGCTGGGCAGGCGGGTTGATAGTGTGATTTTCAGACTATGTTGCTGGCTAAGCGCTGCTGCTCACCTCCCGGAAACCTTTCAACACCTCTTACGAGTGCAGATAATATAGTCTGAAAATCCAACGTGGTGACTTTGGACGAAAACCCACCTATGGCAGTAGCCTTGTGGAAAGGCCTACGCCGATCAGTGAATTCTGAAAACATCTCACATATACGTCAACACAACAATAAAATCAGTGTAATCCGAACAGAAGACAGCTATCCGCTAGGCCTGCGCCGCCGGCTGTGGCAGCGCAGTGCGGGGTTCATGTTCTACTCTGTGCCGCACCGCGGCTCGCCGCTGGCAGACATTAAGACGCCGCTGACACAACGCAGCCTGGAGCTGCAGGAGATATGCAAGGGTAGGTTAACTGTGCCAAAATTGTCGTACTTTCAGACATACTGAATTGTCGTTACCAGAAATCAGCAAATTATGTAAGGAAATGCGATAGAGGGCCGGCCCGCCCATACGGCGAACGGAGCAGTCAAATCCTAGAGGGCGCTTAAATGGTAAAGATATAGGTATATATTATTAGGAGCAAACAGGAGGCCCAATAATTGGATCTCGCTCCATTCTAAAAATTACTTCGGTCATGTAGGTAAGGCAATAAGGCCTATGCAAAATACGCCCTAAGTAATATTGATTTTAAGTAATCATTAGCATACATAATACTGTACTTATGCAGGGCTTCCCTAAAATGCAGCCTTACGTGCATGTTGTAAGAACACAAGAGAGAGACTGAATCGAATGACTGAATCGCTGAATGTGTTGCTAAGCGTGAATCTCGAGAACAGCTGAACCTATTCCGCTAAGTCTTTTTTAGCGTTTTCCTTGAAGTACGAGGAAGGTTCTTACGGTAAGAAAAATATTTAAAAATTGCCATTTCCACTTCTCTATAGCGGCGCGGTCCACGACTTTGTCCATGTGAAAAGGCATTACATCCGTGGAAAGCCCCGGCCGGACGGCCCCTTATTACCTAACTAGCAAAAGCAAAGCGATAGCGAAAATTGTACAAAAATCGCTGATTGCTTGTCAAATTCGTATTATGTAAACTGAATTTCAAAGAAACTTTGAATTTATTTATTTTACGTAATCGGGGGACGGAACCCTAGTTACTAAATAAAAACACCTCTATTATCAAATTGCAGATTGTCCGCTAGTGCTGGACCTGCATTCCAGATGGTTAGCTGCCACGTCACCACGTCAGCCTGTGGTACGCAGCCTGGTGGAAACGGGACGGACTCTGATGTCCGTGTTGTGGCTACGGATTGTTTCTAAACATTCTGCAGGTCAGTTTTAAGATTAACTAGTATAGGATATGACTTTGACACGTAGATATAGTACCTATATACAATGGCAAATAAATTCATTCATTCATACCGGGTGTGAGAATACAACGGTGTTCTTTTAATACCTCGTATTCTTTGTAACATCACGATCATATTCTTCTATAGAAGCACCACTGACTTTCCACGGGTTTCCAAGATATTGAGGTCTAAAGTTACATTAATATTACCCTTTTTTTATATAAATCCATCTGGAAACATTTATTTCAAAGATATCGTATCATTTTTTTGTTTTTTTTGGTACATTTGTACTTTGCGCATCAAACGAATAGGTATACCTACATCGCTTGCAATAAAATCGTAACGTAACGTTACATAGAATATAAGGTATTAAAAGAACAATGTTGTCTTTTTACACCATTTACCTTCTATTCTTTTCAGACCCAGGCTTAGGCGCCCTATGTGGCGTGTCAGTAGACCATCGTGAAATCTGCAAGCCTGCCAGTAGAACCTGCCTTCTATACTCTGAACTGATGAACTTAATGCATGCGGCGCTCGATAGATGTCGTTGTCAGCAACAACCAGCGGAAAGGGACGTCAAACGTGAATAAATGGGGTAATCGAGAACCTAAAAGAGCAATCGTGCTGCTGCACTTATTTAACCACTACCAAAAACATTATGTTATTCACATTTCGTATTGCGCTTTTTGACAACGTTTAAAGAAAAATATAGACTTTAAAAATTCTTGTCTTGATAAAATGAATAAAATCGTGTCGTTAAAAATAAAAATGTCTTTAAACTATATTTAGCTTAAACTATGTGTTAAGTTTTTTTCAATAGCACGACACCTACATCATTAACACTACGCAATGGATTTTTAAAAGTGCTTTATTGTCAGAACCTATCTGACTAAAGGTACCTACATTGTAGTGATATTATATTGAAATGCTTAAATGTGATAGAACCATACAGGGTGTACAGGGCCGGCCCGCCCATACGGCGAAGGGAGCAGTCGCTCCAGGCGCCAAATCCTAGACGGCGCCTAAATGGTAAAGATATAGGTATATATTATTAGGAACAAACAGGAGAGGCGCCATAATTGGATCTCGCTCCATTCTAAAATTTACTTCCTGCCGGCGCAGAGGGTGTAAGGCAGGCAAATACTAAAATTATTAAATAAGCCAATCATTCTAAGAGCCGATTTTCCCAAAGGTCATATAGCCTATCAGAGGAATAAAGTTGATGCCGTCTCTATCATGATCAAATTTTAGAGAAAGACGGCATCAAACTCTTCAGCAAGCTTAGCATGACCTGCGAAACACGATAATATGATAAACTGATTTATCGACATTTAGCCTGTCAAAATACGAGAAATATAGCCGCCATATTGAATTTTGTATAGAGACGATACGAAATCGTATGATATGATATCCATGATGCGTGGTCATGCTAGAGGGGATGATGTGCTATCTTATACCTACCCCGTAAGGGATAAAGGCGTAATAAATATGTATATATGTATACCATTGAAAAAATGGCCCCAAGTTCAGTGATGTGTAACTTACCATACATATTTATGTATTTTTAATTTGACCTACCCGCAATGTAAATCGCTATTCTGTACATCCTGTATTTTCTGTAAGAAAACGTGATATAAAAGAGAATATAACATTGTACATTTTTATATTTTAGTATTCTGTTTACTGTTTTTTTTATATTATCCTAACTCTAGAAGAGTTTGCAAACATTTATTTTATTTACACCTTGTATAGTTACCAAAATGTTAAACATTTAATGCTAATTTCACTAAGCCTTGTTAACTTAAAACATTTTAATTGTTAATAACCTCAGTTAATAAAAAAAAAACACCCGACTGCTTATAAATTTTGACTAGCCGAAGCCGAGTAATAGGGTGTGTGAGTGCGCGAAACGAGCGCTCTGCGTCTTCCCGCGCCCCGCACCTCGCCCAAGCACACACACACACACTCAATTATCGCGATCGCGCGGCTTCGGCTTTGCTATTGCTTTTACGTAATCAGGGGCCCGATTAGGCTCTAGAACGTGCAAAAGAAATACACATACTCACAAAACATAACTCTCCTGGCGCGGTCGCGTAAAAACAAGTGTTGACTTAACAAGGCTTAGTGAAACAGAGACTTGATGACAAGTTTAATATCGCCATGTATTTTAAGTAAAATCTTCAATATTTTGGTGAAATAAATTCATTGTGCCAAGAATTTTGTTTTTTTATTTTATTGGTACAGTAGGTAGCTAACTGTGAGCGTCAATGAGGGATTTTCGGACAAGTTGCAATAACTGTCAAAAAATAGATGGCGTCACCTACAACATGATGTGACGTTTCAAACTCGAAGACGAACCAACTGTGTCCGTGTTATTTAATTCAAAATCGTTGACTTTTTTAAACTTATCCATTTACTGTGGCGTGGAGTGACTTTTTGGTGGTACGGTGCGTGTTTGTGAGTGTTGGTGCATTCGTCGGGGTCCAGCTGGCTCGGTAATTCGTATAAACAATTGCGAATTTACTTGTGATAATTATCTGCTGCAGAGGGTAGACGGTGGCCAACCGACAGTGAGACCGTAGTCTGACAGACTGGAGCTCGAGGATTGCTGGGAATAAGACACTGACATTGACAGTTTGTTTTTTATTTATTCACAAATTAGAACAGCGCCATCTAGTATCGAGTAGTGGTATCCTTTCGAGCAGTGAGTAGTACAGTAGTCATTGCTCCACACGTGTCGCCATCTTCATACATACGCCTGAACTACTTTCACAAGGTTCAATAATGAACAAGTGTCCGGCATGTGGGAAATTTCTCTCGCCGATAGCTGCCGTTGCTTGCAGCGTATGCGCGTCGCAGTACCATAAGGGCTGCGTATCGCTTCCCGAGTCTTCCTCGGTGAAGAAGAACTGGGTGTGCCCTGGCTGTACGACGCGCACCCGCAAGGGGATAACACCCCTGTGAGACACGCTACCCAGGACGTCCCGGCGGCTGCGGCGTCGCAGGCCGCGTCTTCTGGCCCGACGCCTCTTGCCGTGCCGACGCTGCCGGAGTCTGCGCTTGAGACCGCGCCTGCCCTCGACTTGAAGGCGATGCGCCGGGAGCTGGCTGAGTGGATGATGGAGATGCGCGAGTTCCGCCAGGAAATATCGGAGTTTCGAGCTGCCGTCGGTATCCTCTCTTCGCGCGTGGACTCTATCGAGTTGCGTATCGAAGCGGTCGAGAGAAGGCGGGAGGTGGCTCCTCCTGAGGTGGACAATCTGCGAACCCAGGTCGTACAGCTTCAGCGGGAGCTCCAGGACCGCGAGCAGGACGACCTCCTGTCGGACCAGGAGATAGGGGGCCTGCCGGAGAGCAAGGGGGAGAGCGCGCTGCAAGCCGTGACCGTGCTGGCCGCCAGGCTGGGCGTGGCGCTGGAGGAGCGCGACGTGGTGTTCGCCGAGCGCGTGGGCGCGGCGCGGGGCCCCGAGGGCGAGGCCGCGCCGCCGCGCGCTCGCCGCCTCGTACTGCGCCTGGCGCGCCGCGCGCTGCGGGACCAGCTGCTGCAGGCCGCGCGCGTGCGGCGCGGGCTGTCCGCCGCCGACGCCAGCGCGGGCCGCATCTTCGTCAACGAGCGGCTGACGAGACTGAACCGTCAGCTGTTTCGACGTGCCCGCGATGAGTGTCGGAGGCTTCAGTGGCGGTATTCCTGGACTCGGCGAGGCAGAGTCTACGTGCGGCAGAGGGACGGGGATCAGGCGTACCCGATCAGGTCGGAGTCGGATGTGGTCCGAGTTTTTGGGCTCCAGTGTGATCCTGCAAAAGACAAATAAAATAAGTTTAATTGGTTGTGGATGTTTTTGTGTATCTATTTGTGTACTTGTTTCACTTTCACTTTTTACCTCTGTACTGTACTTCGCTCTTATTGTTATGCTGTGTGCCTTGTGTCAATTTTGGAAGCCCACTGCCAGTGCCCAGTGCAGGGATCTATTTATATTCAATTTCATTTATTTCTTATTCTATTTATTTATGTACTATTATAATATTATTAATTTAACATTGCATAAAGATAACCCTTTCTATCTAACTTGTCTCAATACTTGTTTTAGTTATTTAAATGTGTGTGTTTCGGGGAAGTTTATGATTTTATTTATTAATTTTGTATACAATTGTACATCGTCATTTACCTTTTATTTTAATTTAATGCTAGCTATCTATTTGTATTATGTTTGTGGGTCACACTATCAGTTCCACTTCCTCTAAACAACCTGAAAGTTGGTCTTTTCAACCCTGGATCTCTGAACACCGGTCGAGAAGAGTTCATTGTGGCTGTTGGTGAGCTGTGTCCAGACATTCTGGCCATCAACGAAACATGGGTGAGGAACGGGCAGGAGGACAGGTTCCCGGTCCTCCCTGGCTACCGTTTTATTAACATGCCTAGACACAGCAGTATCAAGAGTGGTCGGGGTGGCGGTATCGGTTTTTACATACGCAGGAGTATGAATGCTCGTGTGTTACCTCACCCTCTTGTCCCTTCTGTTGAGCAAATGTGGCTGACCTTTTGGACTCCAAAAATAACAAGAGGCCACTTCTGGAACAGTTCTTAAATTCTTTTGGTCTTAAGCAAATTGTTACAGAGCCGACCCATCGCTATGATGATGACACCCTGACCTTGATTGATGTTGTCTGTACTGATATCCTGCACAGAAAAATCTCCATGAAGCACACTCCCGACTTGGGCCGCCACGCTATGATCGTGACAGAGTTCAGGATTCGGAGAGAGAAATTACTACCCAAACTAGTTACTTATCGGCCCCTTAGCAACATTATCGATGATTTGTTTGTTCAGGACCTCAAATCAATCTCTTGGAACTTCTCATCACTATTAAGTTTAGATGAACGAGTTTTGGCTCTGTCTTCGACGTTAATTGCCCTGTTCGATCTCCATGCGCCAATAAGAACCAGTAGATTTAAGGGACCTCCGCACCCATGGATAACAGACACTGTTAGGATGATGATGAAGATCAGAGATAACTATCATGCCAGGTACAGGACCCTCAGAACAGAAACCCTCAAAACTTGTTACAAGGAAATGAAGCACTTAGTTGTATCGGCCATTGAGAGCGAAAAAACTGCTTACTTTACTAGGACTGTAAACAATACCATTCACAACCCTAAATTACTTTGGACAAATTTGAAAAGTAATATACTCCAGAATAAAAAAAGTGCAGCTGAGCTTCCTCCTCAGTTTTGTGATCCTGATCTGATTAATTCACATTTTCTACAAGTGCCAGGTAGTGACATTATCCAAATGTCTAAGTTAACTTTCTTTGAGTATCATCGGTACTCTGATTCGAACTGTTTCACCTTGCATCCTGTTAGTGAGTGTACAGTGCTGGAGATCATCAAGGGATTTAAGTCAGATGCCCAAGGTATTGATGGCATATCTCTGAGTATGGTTCGGATGACATTACCTCATTCCTTGTCGGCTATCACTGCAATCATCAACGAGTCAATCACTAGTGGTGTCTTCCCGGAGGTTTGGAGAGTGGCAGTTGTTAAGCCCATACCCAAAAAGACTCAACCCACTGGCCTTGGTGATCTAAGGCCAATCAGTTTGCTGCCTTGCTTATCTAAGCTACTGGAAAAGGTTGTGAGCCTGCAGCTTATCAAGTATCTGGAAGACAATCACATTCTCCCTCAGCTTCAGTCAGGTTTCCGTGGGGGACGCAGTACTGCTACTGCTCTTAGTGATGTAGTGGACAACCTACTTGCCGCTCAGGATCAGGGAATGTCCAGTATCCTAGTCCTCTTAGATTTTTCAAGGGCCTTTGATTCCATAAGCATTCCCCTTCTCCTCTCTAAGATGACATACTATGGCTTCGACTCCAATTCAGTGAGGTGGTTCTCTAGCTATCTGCATCACAGGATGCAGTGTGTGGAGCTTGGGTTATCTGATGGTCGCACATGTAGATCTCTACTCCAGCCTGTCCCTCGTGGGGTCCCCCAGGGTTCTATACTTGGACCTATCCTTTTTATTCTATACACTGCAGACATCACCAGCGCAATATCACACTGCATGTTTCATTTGTATGCTGATGACGTGCAACTGTATCACTCATTCCGGCTCCATGATCTTCCAGATACTGTAATGAAGGTGAATAGTGACTTGAACAGGATCCGTCAATGGTCAGAATCTAATTGCTTGGTGCTGAACCCCGCTAAGTCAAAATATCTATTGACAGGGACTAGAGAAGGACTGACCCGGCTCTCGAGCGTTTCAATTGATATTGAGATAGGGGGTGTCAATGTAGAAAGAGTGGTTGAGGCTAGGAATCTGGGACTAATTCTAGACAGTCACCTTCGCTTCGAGAGCCATGTTGCTGAGTGTGTAAGAAACTGTTTCTATAGGTTGAAAACCCTCTACAAAATCCGACCATACATTAGCGAAGATGTCCGTATTGTTTTATGTGAGTCTCTTGTTTTATCCAGGCTGAATTATTGTGATGTTGTCTATGGCCCATGCTTGCTGGCTAGAACCGAGAGGTTGGTACAGAGGGTGCAAAACGCATGTGCGCGTTTCTGCTTTCACATCCCTCCTCGGACCCATGTGACCCCATATTTGAATAATTCTAGCTTGCTTAAAATGAAGGCTCGCAGGAGACTTCACCTTGCCACTCTTCTGTTTGGAGTCCTGAACAGAAAGATACCTGAGTATCTCTTTACCAAGCTTAGGTGGGCGAAAGACCATTACTTTCGCTATGAAAGAAGGAGCTGCACTCACGTGTTCACTACGCCTAGACACAGATCGATGGCCTTCAGGGGTTCTTTTAGGTTTGCTGCCTCCAAATGCTGGAATGATCTGCCCCCTCCAATTCGTGCCCTAAAAACAGTCGGTACATTTAAAAGTCATCTTAGGAAACTACTCTTATGTTACAGTTTACAGTCAGCACCACATCATACATATGAATATATAGCGTACCTTATAATATTAATTATTATTATTATATAAAGTCAATTGATTAAAGGCTATATTTTATAAAAGTAGCTATTATGACTCCTGCAATATTGTTCTGGGAGGTTGCGATGGTTGTATAAATAGCAGGGTAGAAACTAAATGGTGTCACTTTATTCTTGACTGTTGAGTTTGTAAGACGTTACTCTGCTCGATCTCTGTTCTATCTAAAAACATTGCAACGATATAATCTATTTACGGCGAATCGGGTTTCTTGCTGCTTCTTTCCCCGAATGTTATATCGCCTGAAGCAGCTTTAACTGTATAAGTGATAAATAAATAGTTCTACATAGCAACTGCGATGTTTGACTCCGCATCCTGAATATACTGCTGCGCCAACGAGTAATCATCGTTCACAATTCAGAAGTGGGATGCCGGAAAATAAACCCGCCCTGCCCACGGGTGACGACTGCAAGAAAAGATTTGCGAAACATGGCAAAATCGGTGAAGAATGTACACAAAAGGATGGAGATTTTTTTTTTATGGACAACTGGAATATATTCAACATGAAACAACAAGAAACTGGAGAAACAAGAAGATGAAGACAATGTAATTACTAGAACCCAATCAATGATGCTGCTGTACTACCTAAATTCCATGCTGTTGCTGTTACTGTTAAGAGCGCCAGTGTCAAGATCTTTTAATGTCCATCTGCAGTGGGAGCCGATTCCGCATCACAACTTAAAGGTTAGATATATTTGTTTGTTAGCTCTGCTTATGTGGATACTTATACCAAAATCCTTGCTTCATACCGTACCGTTGGTACGTGATTTTTGTTTTAGTGTAGTTTACGGTTAGCGTAGGTTACCGTACGTAAATGTCGTACCTACCAGAAAGAAAAACTATGTTAGTTGCACAAACAGTACGTAAAGAATATTCGTATCAATTTTTACAAAAATCTTTTTACAAAATGTATCTATTATGCGTTTGACTTTATTGGGGTACCTAAGTATTTCAAATAATGTTCCGTTATTAAGTTTTAATTACCACTGCAGGTATGTTTGACTAGCAAGATTTATTTAGTTAAATTTAAACAATAATGTCAGTCCATAATCGGGAATATTGTTATACTAAAATATGTAAACTATAAATGCATAAGTAGATTGTATTGGTGGTTTGTCCTGTTGGAAAATGAAGATTTTTGTCAGCAAACCAGCAAACATGTTTTTATTACGTGGAGTTTTGTAGTAATTTACTTACATGCTATTTAAAATATAGGTACTTTGAAATCTACCCACACTAGGGTAATTATCGTTAAGATAATTTGGTTCTAAATTATGTTCTCTTGTTTCATGATCTAATATGCATCGATGTTCATGGTTATTTTTCCGGAGACCGTCGCCACCGCTTGGGGCCGTACGGGGGTAATCTGTGGGCCATACAGAAGAGCACCTGGCTGTTGTGGCGTATCAGGAGCTGCTTATTCTGGGTAAGATCGAAACATGTAATTTGTTTAATATGCTGTGTGAATTTTGCAACTTTAATCTAATAGTTTATGACAGTTTTTCAAGATACGGCTTTCGTGTATCCATGTCGTTATCATAATAAGTTACGACCCGTTTTATTATATTATGTGTAGATATGATACGAATAATATTCACCTTACAATAGATTCAAACCATGGGGTGTAGTAGCATAAATGCGAGACTTTTGTCTGGGCTTTATGTTTCTGGGCTTGATTGTTGGCATCTTCTTGCTACGCCATGCTTAGTATTTGGGAAGGTGATAAGAGACTTTTGAGAAACAATATGATATTGAGTATGTGTACTGACACACGAAAGTATTATTTAGTATTCATTGCAACTACAATATAATTATTTGATCCTTATATATTTAGCGGGTATGCCGTTATTAGCAATCGTGATAAATAGGAAATGGAAGGTAAATGCGGCATAGCAATACGATACCCTAGTTTCTATAGTAGGTATATAGATAAATTAGGTAGTACACTCGTAATAATGCCATGCATCTTGGTAATACAGTTTGCTAGTGCAATTTTAGGATACAATTTAACGATGCAATTTCATAATGCACTCTAACAATGCGTTAAAACATTAGAGTTTCTGAAGTTCACAACAGTGTTGGTTAGAAATTATTAGTTTAGATATGCAGTTTTCCTATTAAATTTTTGAGTGCAGTTTAACAATGCAAATAGCAGTGTAGTTAGCTATGCAATTGAGCAATGCGGTTATAATACGGTATAAAGTTTGGTAAAACTATCTAGAGATGCAGTTCACTTTTTAGGTTAGAAATGCAGTTGACTAAACAATATACCTATAGAGATACAGTTAGAAGTACAATTAACTATAGTTAGAGGTGCGGTTAACTACGATTAGAAGTGCAGTTAACTAATATAGTAAAAGTTTTAGTTAACTATACAGTTAAGAGTTATACTAACAATACAGTTTAGAATTTCAGTAAAATATACAGTTTAGAGTTGCAGCTGACTATACAGTTTAAAGTTGCAGTTGATTATACAGATTAGGTTTAAAGTAGCAGTTAACTATACAGTTTAGAGTTGCAGTTAACTATACAGCTTAGAGTTACAGCTAACTATACAGCTTAGAGTTGCAGTTAACTATACATTTTAGAGTTGCAGTTAACTATACATTTTAGAGTTGCAGTTAACTATACATTTTAGAGTTGCAGTTAACTATATAGGTACAGCTAACTATACCTATACAGCTTAGAGTTGCAGTTAACTATACATTTTAGAGTTGCAGTTAACTATACATTTTAGAGTTGCAGTTAACTATACATTTTAGAGTTGCAGTTAACTATACATTTTAGAGTTGCAGTAAACCAAACAGTTTAGAGATGCAGTTAACCAAACAGTTTAGAGTTGAAGTTAACTATACAATTCAGGGTTGTAGTTACTATACAGTTTGGAGTTGCAGTTAACTTTACAGTTTAGAGATGCAGTTATCTACACAGTTTAGACTTGCAGTTAATTATAGAGTTCAAAGTTGCAGTTATTTATATAGTTTAGAGATACAGTTAACTACACAGTTAACTATACAGTTTAGAGATGCAATTAAGTACATAGTTTGAGGATACAGTTAACAATACAGTCTACAGATGCAGGTGAACTTAACTATACAGTATAAGATGCAGATAACTGTACAGTTTAAACAATTGAGTTTGAAGAATAAATCAATAAATAAATAAATTAAAAATAAATTTAAATAAATAAATCATTTAAAATAAATTTAAATAAATAAATAAATTTAAATAAATGAATTTAAATAAATGAATTTAAATAAATAAATTTAAATAAATAAATTTAAATAAATAAATTTAAATAAATATATTTAAATAAATATATTTAAATAAATAAATTTAAATAAATATATTTAAATAAATAAATTTTAATAAATAAATAACTTAAAATTAATTATTTAAAATAAATTTAAATAAATAAATTTAAACATATAAATAAATGAACTTTAAAATATTAAATGGTTAAATTAAAATAAATTTAAGTAAATAAATAAATTTATAATAAACTTAAATAAATAAATAAATTTAAATACAAAATTTAAATAAAATAAATATAAAATAAAAAGATATAAAATAAATAAAATAAAGTTTAGCACTGTAACTTAGTGGTGCAGTTCAGAAATACAATTAAGCGATGTCCCTTAGAAATACAAAGTAGTTAGCAATGCTGTTAAACAATGCAATGCATTTAAAGTTTACAGATTAGGAATACTGTTTAGAAAAGCAACCTAGCAACCTATAGACAGGTTAACAATACTAATAAAACCCAGCAATGTATAGAAAGTTTATGAATACATACATACATATAATCACGCCTTTATCCCTTACGGGGTAGGCAGAGCACCAAGGGCCGTTAGAACCACATGGTGCCACTTCTGACCAATTTTGAATACAAGTTTATGAATACAAGTTCACAAAATCAGTTTAACAATCCAGATGAGCCAGGCAGTTTAAGAATATGTTTGAATCACAACGGTTAGCAATAAATACAGTTTAGTAATATGGTTTAATAATCCAATTTTACAATGAAATGTAACAGTGTAGACCTGAACTGTAACTTAGTAGTTAAATTAATATTCATATTACAGTATAGAAATACTTTGCGATGATAGATATAATACAACAGGAAGTTAACATAATAATGCTAACATAATAGCATAATAAATATAAATAAAACATCGTGAAAATATTTAGCAAATTTAATGTCCCTCTGCAAAAGTCTGGTGCAGTTTCAATAAGTTCGACTAATGTAGATCACTTAGAATAATAACGTACCATATGAGAAGTAGGTACCTACGGTTCATGGTGTTAACAAGTCGTAGATACTGCTAGTAAGAAAATTTTTATTAAGGTTATTCAATTGAGTTCTAGATTTCTAATATTACTTCAATGTGAAGCTAGTAAAATTTATAAAATAATTAGGAAAAATTACGGGGAATGTTAAAACTTACTGGTTTAAGGCTATGTTTGAGGAAAGTATATTACACAATGATATGAATAGTGCCTAGAACTAAGTAAAGTCTATCACTGAGCTTTAACTGAAACCTGTAGAACTTGTCTTGATGTTGTATATGTGACTTAGTCTCTGTGACATAACCCACATTGTGATGTATTCAATCTATGTCTCCTAAACAAGAATCTACTCCTACTTAAGAAATGGAAACACCTTAGAGTTTTCGACCTTGTTCCAGCTATTCTCCTCTATGCTTGTACCGAAAATAATAATATTAAGTGTCTTTGTGACGTATGATCTATATGACGATGTTGTGTCTGAATTATCCATAGAAAAAAGGAATAAATTATCTACCTATTTATTGCAATTATTATACTTCTAGTTAGGTACAAAAAGGGGGAATCGTCATCGTTTTCAGCCAATTGCAGTCCACTGCGGGATGTACGCCTCCACCAGAGCACGTCACACTACTTGATCTCCCATTTTGTCGTCAAATCACTGCCAGCTCCATTCTTTAAGTCATCAGTCTATCTGGCTGGATATACCGATGATATTTTAAAAAAATAAGGGGAAATAGAATAAACAAAACAATAAAATAATTTCAGTGTAGGATAATAACTTAAATATTATACATACTCGTAGGTACTTTTACAAGCTTCAGAAAGTTAATTACAATGAACTTATAAGCCCCAAATAGTTAGCCAACTTCTGTCCAAAAAAAACGTACTATGTGAACCCTCCAAACTTAAGCGATTCGTTCGCCCACTATAATTGATCAGCTACTACTTCTCTACTTGGAATGCATGATTATAATAATTGACTCTACAAATAAGTAGATAAATAAATACTTATAGTACACACAGTTAAAAATGAAATAAGACTTAAGTACCCGAATCAAAACGAAAGAATCGCATACCTACCCGTTTGCAAAAGATGAAGACAAAGAATAATGCAGTTTACTGTCAGGTCTGCCATTATAACGACAGTGTGCTTCCATAATTATTATAACGTTGTCTATGTGACGCTGTCTATGTGACCCTGTCTATGTGACGCTCGCTGTCTATGTGACGCTGTCTATGTGACCCTGTCTAGGTGACGCTGTCTATGTGACCCTGTCTATGTGACGCTGTCTATGTGACACTGTCTATGTGACGCTGTCTATATGACGCTGTCTATGTGACACTATCCATATGACGCTGTCTATGTGACACTGTCCATATGACGCTGTCTATGTGACACTGTCTATGTGATTTAATGTTCTTTTTTTGTGTGATATTATACTTATTGGGAACAGCTGAAATCTGCGTGAATTTTATTTTACAGATCCTCGTCCAACCCACTAAGAGTGAGCGCCGTGGGACACGGCTTATGCAGGATGGCCGAGTGTTACAGTTTACAGTCAGCACCACATCATACATATGAATATATAGCGTACCTTATAATATTAATTATTATTATTATATAAAGTCAATTGATTAAAGGCTATATTTTATAAAAGTAGCTATTATGACTCCTGCAATATTGTTCTGGGAGGTTGCGATGGTTGTATAAATAGCAGGGTAGAAACTAAATGGTGTCACTTTATTCTTGACTGTTGAGTTTGTAAGACGTTACTCTGCTCGATCTCTGTTCTATCTAAAAACATTGCAACGATATAATCTATTTACGGCGAATCGGGTTTCTTGCTGCTTCTTTCCCCGAATGTTATATCGCCTGAAGCAGCTTTAACTGTATAAGTGATAAATAAATAGTTCTACATAGCAACTGCGATGTTTGACTCCGCATCCTGAATATACTGCTGCGCCAACGAGTAATCATCGTTCACACTTATCTTCCCAAATTAGTTTTAGATAGGTACCTAGTTTACTTACTAATGTTTTATACACGATTAGCTAAAAGGGAGTCGTTCCTTTTACCCTGGCATTGATCCACCTCTATGGCTGATGCACGTGGGCCTGCTTGCTTGCCTGGTCTTGCTCCATCCAGTTTATTATTTATCGTTTGATGTGCATACTTTTATTTTTATTATTCAAATCAATTTTAGTCGTCGTATGTATGCACAACATTTATTTTTTATTTTTTCTCGACTTCATTTTGTTTATTTTATTTTTATTTTTTTCCTTTTTTTTTGTTAAGTTTATCCCGAAGGAAAGGCAAGGGGAACTATGCCCACTCAGCCATTATCTTTAGTAAACATCACTTTATGGACACATTCACAAATAAATTTTGATTTTCAAAAGTTTTTAAGTACATATTTTATTGCACTGTTTTATTTATATGTTTTGCATGTTATTACTTACATATTTATTTTAACTTATGGATATGTACATATATTTATATATTATAATCTGTAACTCATGTATGTATGTATATTCTATAGGTACCTTCCATAACGTCAGCTCCTAATTGGTCCCTTTTGAAAACCAGCGCTGCTTGCAAGGTAGGCATGCCTATCTTGTCTTAGCAGCATCCAGCTGAAAAGGGACCCGTTTGGCGGTTGCACGTACACGGGACTGACGGGCTCCAAATAGGGCACACAGTTCTACTTACTGTTCTTCGTTTCATGTTACTTCTACCTGTCTACTTACTTCTTTTAATCTGTATTTCTACCCTATTTCTATTGTCCTTTTCTATGTTACTTCTGTCCGTGTATGTGTAATTTTCAAATAAAAAACTATTCTATTCTATTCTATAACATAGCTCCGCCCCCCTTCACCTCTCCATACCGAATTTTTTTACCGACATTGGCGCGAAGTGCATTTCGTACGACGAACTCGTTGGCCAGACGAGAAGATTTGCGTTGTCGCGACAATGTGGCCGGAGCATAAGTAACTAAAAGAATAAAATATTTCAGTAGTTTTCGCGCGAAAGAGTAACAAACCTACACACACACACACACACACACACACGCACACAAAGTTGGATTAAAATAGAAGAATTAAAGTTTACACAATTTTTTTTTATTATTTACAGCAGGAAATAAAAAATCACAATACAATGCGAGATTTTCTGACAGCCATTACAAATAAACGGCGATAGGCTCACCCTTGTAACACGTGCGCTTAATAGTTAAACTGGGTAAATACTAAAACTAGGTAAGTAAAACTGGTAAACGGGAGTAAATAGTTTGCACACTTCTACCCAACTTCTTTGGGGGGGATAATGGGCTACTGATTTTGGCATTTTGTCTCAACGGATGACGCTTGTTTAAAAATAAGTATAATTTTTTTTACAGGATGTAACAAAAGGAGTATGTTAAGCAAGATGCTTTAAAAACCTAAAGAGAACCTATCCACAAAACCTTAGACTTAAATTAAAATGTTTATTTTCTAATCAATATGGACATGTTCCTAACCTACTCACTCAGTCAGAAATGTTCATACGATCTTGGAAAATAAACACTCGATTTCGAATCTTAAATTTCATGGACAGGTTTTCTAATAGTGGACTATTTTGTTGGCATTTCGCTTAACATAGGTACTCTTTCTGATACACAATATACGTCGCAGCTTTCATACTATAGGGGCACAACTCGAAAAAAAAAAAGGTTATTGGGAAAATGCGTTTAAGATGTCTGCGTATTGATTTTGTACCGATATATTATACGAACTCGAAATCACAAAATTTTCGAGATGTGCCCCTATAGTATGAAATCTGCGACATGTTTGTTATACATATTTCATATATCCTATGATTACTGCCATCTAGCGAGAAACTTCTTAACCTTTTTCATATATGAGCTGTCAAAAGGCCTCTCATTATTAAAATACACACTAAAACTTAACACAACACTAAAATCCGTCACTAAAACACGCTTATATAACGCTATCCTACTCGCACCATGTAAATACACGCTAGTTAGAGCGAGACAAAAACTAAAGTCAAAACAGTGAGATTCTCCCTATCGCTCTCTCTCATAGGAAACCCTACACGTGCGAATGAGACAGAACTATATAAACGTCAAATAGTCAGATTAATACTGTTATACATTATGCCGTCTCTTTTCTATAATAATAATACGCCAGAAGAGAGAAGAATGATCAATTTTGACTTAAATGCAACAAATTAAAAAAATATCACACGATGTTAAAATTTAAAAATTATTTACTATTAATGTCCAATATTAAACTTTTTAAACAATAAATAAATAACAATTGTTGTTAAATGAAAGTAATTACGCCATCTAGCGAATAGATCCGGAACTAAAATGGCGTGAAACCCTTTTCAACTAATAACTCCATTGATTTGTGATTTCATATAACATACAAATACTATGCTATTTTGAGACAGATGCTTACATACATAAGGTTGAAAACCACATGCTTGGATTCTGGGGCAAGACTAGAATTATGGTTGATTCTGACATTCACACTTAAACCTAAACCATGGAGAAGAAAAAAAAGAGTAGTAGCGGCCAAGTATATTTTCATACAAAAATAGTGTGCCGCGGAGCGGGGGTGAAGTATGGGATGAGGGGAGCATTGAACACTGTAGCCCTGCCCATTTACATAGAAACCACCTTGTAGTGACTAGTCAAACTACTTGCTCATTATCAATATGGTTCAAGATTGTTTTACTAGTGCAATTACTCATCACTAGATGGCAATATTATAACTACGGTTTAGTAATAAAGTACCCTGATAAAAGCGCTAGTGTCTTTGTAAGTTTAATACGGTTACATTTCGGAGAACAAGCGTGTGGTTACAGCTACTGCGTTACACTGGCGCTGAAGCTCCGCCCCTATCATGACGTCATGGCCTCACGATTGCCACACGACTCACTTCATAGTCCCATCTCCTCTTTTATACCTTCTTCATAGGTGAAACGCACTCTAGTAGTTATGTCAAAACATTCCTTACGTACAACAGTTAATAATATTTCTAACAAATAAATCTTTATTTACGTACAATTCAGCGGACAAAGACAGAGTTATGAGACAAAGAAAGAAAGATAAACACTCTTTAGGTAGGCAAATATAGGACACACTTATATCTAAATTCAACTTTATTCCTTATCATTTAAATTCTATATTTCCATAACATTTTCGGAGTTATCCTTCTGTATAACTTTAGTCTGTGATGCCAAGGCATTTGCAACCTTATGCGGTGGGCTAAAGCTACAAGTTCGTCTAACGCTAAGGTTGGTCACAAACTATCTCGGTATAGCACTATGCAGTTTCTAATCAGTTACAGATATTAATTGAAAGAATTCAGAGTTCTCTGTTGGTATTAATGTCGCTAGTGTGTATTTGGCAAGAAGAAATTTAATTATAGATAATATAAGGGTGTTACAAGGCCAATCGATCGATTATTGATCGACGGCATCAATTACTGATCGACGGTATCGATTACTGATTGACGGCATCGATTGTTCATAGACGTTATCGATCGACGGTATCGATTATTGATCGACGGCATCGATTATTCATCGACGGTATCTATTATTGTTTGACGGCACAGATTACCGATGTCGATCGACCGGTCAGGGTGCTTTGACTATGTAACATTGTTTCGCATCGACATTTGTTGTTGCAACACTTAAATAACTCACCGGGCCCTATTACCTACCCCAGGGTTCGTAGTGATAATTATACCTTGATAATTATAAAAATCAAACACTAAAATAATCCCATTTATTTATGTGTATCTGAATGTCATTTGCATACCCAAACGCGCTAGACCTCAAACTAAACAAAAAAAACCGTTTCTCTGACGAGAAAAGTGCGAATTTCTGTTCTTTAGGTGCTTTCTTACTTTTGTTTGACGTCATAAAAACAAATTCTGAATTAAATTGTGTATTTCTCAATTTATTATTTGCTGTATAATTAATAATACTAAAAACCTACACCCTCCTTGGGATAAATATTTTATTATTTAAATAAAGAAAATTTCATGAAGTTAAATGGAAAATCAGCTAGGAAAATTTATCAGATAATTATAAAAAAAAATTATCTTCATAATTTCGACCCCCCTATTACACCCTGTATAAAAGTGTATGAAATTTACAACTGACCAATCTAGAAATACTGAACAACATACGTATATCTCAGACATAAAGATACCCAAATAAATTAAATAAATTATTTAGTTTATTGGTCTGTTTGTGTGCACACATACCTACCTCTTATGTTAATTTCTCTTTCACGGTTGGTTTGCTGGAAGAAATCTCTTTTAGAGATAAGCACGCCTTTGTACATTTTCTTTGTCATAAACTTTATTTGTGAAAACTTTACTGTGTACAATAAAGCATAATAATAATAATAATAATAAATCCTCATTATTCAATTAATCGAAGTATAAAAAAACGCTCACTTGTCAATTATATTAAATTAATTAAATTATAATTACATTTAATTCAAATGGGACTTCAGTCATTTATGCTATGTTATTCTGCTTTTTTTAGATTGATTTTGTTATAAATTTCCAGTTTACGTAATAGCAATGGGTGTTTTAATTGTCCATAATTATTATTGCATTTAAGTTTCGAATCATTTTCTAAAGAACCTCCTGGAATATTATTATTTTCTTTATCACTCTCTGTATTATTGTTTCCATTAATATTAATATTGAATATAGGTTTGTTACTATCATTTTTGGTAAATCTATTTTTCTGATAATTCAAAACTCTTATTCTTGTATTAGGATTCTCAATTGAGTTATTATTTATACTAACTCTATCGGTGGCGGTTATTTCTTTCACCTGGATTTTTCTTATATCATTAAAATTATTATTTCTATTATTAACTAAAATTATAGGCATATCAGTATTGAGATTAGTTCTGTCGTCAATAACATTACCATTATTTGTTGTTGGATAAAAACTACTTATATTATTATTGATTTGACCATTTTGATTAGACATATTATTTAAAATTCCATTATTTAAAATCACATTTCCACAATCAATTGCATCTACATTATTTTCATCGCCGTAATTGTTAGGCAATGTGCAATTATTATTACGTTTCATATGTTTATTACTATGAAATTTGACGCTAATATTATAAAAATTTCTGGGTACTTCCGAACTTATTTGCGCCTTATTAAATTTCTCTGGAGCACCAACAGAATTTTCCGTAGTGTCTACAATATCAACAAATTTTGTTCCATATTTTGGGTTTGTAGTATCATTTATACCATTAACTTTCGACGCATTTTCACCATTTTGTATTCTAGAATTTGTATTATTAAGAGATTCATTATTCGATTTTATTTCCCCATCATCATTTGAAATTTTACTCACTTTATTAGCTTTAACATCATCAAATTTAAAAACTTTACTAAGCCCGTTCGCAATTTCTTTCACCGAATTACCATTATCATCAAATTTGACAGTATTATCAACGTCCGCAACTTTATTATTCAACTTTACTGTATCGCCATTAGCACTTTTAGCTTTAGCATCATTAACTTTACCGATATTATCGCCTATTTTCACTTTACTAGCTTTTATTTCACCGGTTTTTAGGGTATCGTCGCAGTTGGGAACTCTGGGCGATTCTTTCGCTTGGCTAAGTGGCTGCACAGTGCTATACGCGGGTAGAGAATGACCCGCCTAGGCGAATAAGACTTGGGGATCTGGGTCAACAATTTCGCAGACAAATTGGTCCTGTTCCAGAGGTTTTTTGATCCATCTGCCTAGTTTTGCTTTGTCGAAGGCCTCGATCAGCCGGCTTTTGGCTGTCTGAAAGTAAATCAATAATAACACATACATACATACATACATACATAACTAGCGACCCATCCCAACTTCGCACGGGTGCAATGCTGATACTATACATATAAACCTTCCTCGTGAATCACTCTATCTATTTAAAAAATCCGCATCAAAATCGGTTCTCTAGTTTGAAAGATCTAAGCATACATAGGGACGGACAGACAACGGCAAGCGACTTTGTTTTATAATATGTAGTGATATATACACGCATGTATCCGAAATGGTGTAGCCAGAATTGCAAGAATCATTAGGCAAGATCGCACAACTTTAGCATAGCGGGCGGGTAACTACAGGATCAAAAATATCTCACAGACACGTTTAGGATCAACAGATAGAGAGATCAGAAGTGGGATGCCGTCATCAGAAGTGGGATTGTGGTATCAGAAGCGGGATACCAACATCAGAAGTGGGATGATATGAGCTAACATTGATTGAACTCACTTGATACGCCGGGCACAGCTGCTTTGCCTCATTGTAGAGTAGGTTGTCGAGACGCGGCAGCGGCGGCTGCTCTATACCGCTGTCAACGTCCTGGAGATAACGAATAGTCGATACGGGAATAAGATGCGTACATGACAGCGAGTGTAATAAAAGCTGATTCTTAGTGAGTTATTTATCCAAGAGCAGACACATTTAGCAAGCTATACAGGGTGATTTTTGGTCGTCAACGTTTCCGAAAACTACGGAATCTCCTCATCATCACGATCATTTTTCTCCATGGAAGCATACCTGGGAAGTGTCTGGTTTCCAAAATATTAGGGTCCAAAGTTGAGTAAATAGACTGCGTTTTTCTGCATAAATGCACATAGACGCGCGTAGCAGGATTTTTTCACGAAAAATAATTAATATCTGTCTATAAAAAAACTAACATAAACACTAGACACTATAAATTTCGCACGATCAAGGAATTTAAAAATTTTTTTCAAAAAAAAATTTTTTTTTCCCAGCATTTTTTTTGGCATAAACTTACTTTATTTCATGTATAGAATACGTACCCTTCGTTAAAGGTGGCCACTAAAAAACATCCTGTATAGCGCGCTTTTCAATATATGATCCGTATGCAAAGATATGAGCAGGCAACAATCAACAGGCAGGCCATAAGGTCAATTATTAGAGAACCTAGAAACTGTTACATATACTCTACAGGGTGTAACAAAAAGGGTATGTTAAGCGAAAAGCTATGTAAATAGCCCACTTAACATACCCTTTGTGTTACACCCTGTATAGCTTATATTATACATTCAACAACAAGCTTTCAGTGTAATCGATTCCAAAAGAGATTTACCATTTCAGAAAATATAAAAAAAATATAGTGAGGATCTGAAATAATCAAATAAAAAAAACAGATAAATAATGAGCAAATCCCTTTGGGAAATACACAAGCATTCCTTTCACAAGAGTGGAAGGCGGCACTAACCTGTATCAGAGGCAGTCTAGCCACGAGGTACAGCCATCTGGCAAACATGCTCTGTTTGCAGAGCAGCGACGGTTGTCCGCTTTCCAGCTTGCCGGTGGTCGCGTTTATTATTTCTGGTTGCTGGAAGAATTTGTGTACATATTAATTAGCAGTGGACGCCCGCGACTCCGTCCGCGTGGACTACAGAAAAAACAAAATGTCGAAATTATCCGGGATAAAAACATTTTCCAAGTAGCCTATATGTCAAGTGAAACCTGTCACAATATATTAGTGAAAACTGCATCAAAATCGGTTCAGCCGTTTCTGAGATTTGCGTGCACAAACGTACAGACAAACCGACAAACAGACAAAAATTTCAATAATCATTCCTTTGGGTACTATTGCGTTGATAAAGGTCTCCTATTATATTTTTTCTCATATATCTTTCATGTACAGACAGTGATCCGTTACATTTTTGATGTTTTTTCGTTACCACCCTAAAAGAAGGGTTCGTACTCTATAGTGTAAATAACTGACTTATATAGATCAAATAAAGTAAGTTTATGCCAAAAAAAATGCTGGGAAACGATGTAAATTTTTTGGAAAAAGAAATTTAATTACTTGATCGGGCGAAATTTATAGTGTCCAGTGTTTATGCTATTTTTTCATAGACAGATATTAATTATTCTCGTTAATAAATCTTGCTACGCGCGTCGATGTGGATTTATGTAGAAAAACGCAGTCTATTTACTCAAGTTTGGACCCTAATATCTTGGGAACCAGACACGTCCCAGGTATGCTTCCATGGAGAAAAATGATCGTGATGATGAGATTCCGTAGCTTTCGGGAACGTTGACGACCAAAAATCATTCTGTATATGCTTTCATCGCTACGAGTACATAATATAAAGCAAAGTCGCTGTCGCAGTCTGTCCGTCCCTATGTATGCTTAAATCTTTAAAACTACGCAACGGATTTTGAATCTGTTTTTTTTAAATAGGTAGAGTGATTCAAGAGGAAGGTTTACATGTATAACTAGGGACCCGCCCCGGCTTCGCACGGGTGCAATGCTCTTTCTCGCGTACGAAGTCGTGGACGGCCTCTGGTGTCGAATAAATGGTTTAATTTCATTACAATGTGTGTGTAAACATGATTGTGACTTACAGGCGACGTACAAGACCAGCACACACTAAACGAGGGCGCCCGAGCCGGCGTGCGCGCCTCGGTGCTCGCGGCGCGCGCCAACAGCGGTCGATTGATGCTGAAAGGCGGCGGTAGGCAGCTGATGTGCTTCTCTATGCGGCCGCAAATCGCTCTGGAATACAAAGATGTGACGTGAATGGGGTGAGATTGCCACGATTGTAACGAATAACGTAAAAACGCGGCAAGTACAAAGGAAGGCTGATCGGGACCAGTGCACCGCTCGACAGTCGCCACAAGAATAATATCCACAGGCTCAATTCAACCGACCATGTGGCCGTTGTAAAACTGCAGTGGTGCCCTCTCAGCACCCTGTCTTGTCCATGCCCAAGTGACAGTGACAGCTGCCTACTTGACGTTAATAACTCCAACAATTGAAAATAGATGGCGTTGCAGATCCAAATGTAGAATATTACGATTTTATTCTCCGACAGATAAATAAGCACACACTACACAACATAAGGGTGTAAGTGGGTTCAATTATTACCTTAGGACCCAAAGTCAACCTCACCCTCGCCCGTGGTGCATCCTGCTATTTAACGGCTCTGACGCTAAATAGATGTATTTGTGCCCGAAAAGCGGCGGAAGAGTCATCTCTTACTACGTGAGACTTAATAGGCCTACTCAGTGGTATACTCACAGGCGATGACCTAGCAATTCGTCAATTATCTTTTACCTACAGCTACGTAAGTTTTTTTGTTGTTTAGTTTATCCCGAACGAAAGGCAAGGGGAAATAAGCCCATACAGCCATTGTCTTTAGTATATGACTTCTGAATTTATGATGGATGATAATGATGATGATGAATGGAAACGTCGGGAAAATCCTCAAGAATAAATGTAAAGTTAGTCAAAATGGAAAATAATTGCAGAAACAACTTACTTACATGGGCCCATGAAGAAATCGTATTCCGGCTAAAGTTTTACTCAGCTTACCTGCGTATAAAACCATGCACACGCACTAGATTCACATCACAAGTAATCAAAATATAACTTATCTACCAGAAAACATCACTTTACGGACACATACATGCAAGCCATTTACAAATAATTTTAGATTTTCACAAGAAATCTTATTGGACTTCAGCAGTGCGTTTAACTGTGTTGACTATGACATCCTACTTGCCATCCTACGCTCTCTTAACGTATCTCCTCTGGTTACTGAATGGTTCAATTCATACTTAAATGGTCGTCAGCAATGCGTGCGCGTTGACGATTTTACATCACACTGGTGTAGCATCACGGCGGGCGTACCCCAGGGCGCCGTACTGTCACCCCTGCTCTTTTCAATTTTCATCAACTCTGTTTCGGAAATGTTAACCTCTTACTTTCATCTCTACGCTGATGACCTTCAGCTTTATAGACATTTTAACGTTAAAAATGTAAGGTTAGCTATGAAGGAGATGAACGAGGACTTGGTGCGCATTCGGGATTGGGCGAAATCATTTGGCCTGTTAGTCAACCCGGGTAAATCCCAAGCCATAATCATAGGTAGTAGACATAATCTGAACATCTTGCGGCAGTCGGATATTCCGCAATTGTTTTATGACCAGATCCCGATTCCCTTCACAGATACGGTCAAAAACCTAGGGGTCATATTTGACAGCACAATGTCGTGGACAGCTCAGGTTGGCGAAGTAAGTAGGAGGGTGCACTCATCCTTTCATTCGCTTAAGCGTCTTCAGAACTTTCTGCCTTTTAAAACTAAAATAAGTCTTGCCCAGACCCTTATTCTCCCTCTTATTGATTATGCGGATGTTTGCTATCTCGACGCCAATGAGGAGCTGCTAAATAAACTCGAACGTCTACAGAATTTAGGTATCCGATTTATATATGGACTACGTAAATTTGATCACGTATCTCACTTTCGTAAAGAGTTAAAATGGCTCCCGATTCGTTTTCGCCGGAATACTCATCTATTAACACTCCTTTTTAAAATTTTAAATTATCGTTTTTCTCCGTTATATCTCAGTGAGCGCTTTAAATATCTCTTTTCAAGAGATCGGCCTCTCCGATCCAATACGGCATCACTGCTACAAACTCCCCGATTTAATTCTGGGGCATTTGGGTATTCTTTCTCGGTTCGGGCGGTTAAGCTCTGGAATGAATTACCCCACACGGTTAGAGATTGTCACACTGTTGGCACATTTAGGGAAAAGCTGAAGGATCACTACTGTCCATTATATGAATATGCTGTCATTTGTTATTTCTCCTTTTTTTTTTCTTAATGTAGTTTTGTAGTTTCTTAGAATTTGTTTAATTGCACATGTTACCCTGTTGTTAACAATTTCTCTTTACTTGCTTGGCTTGCTGGAAGAGATCTCTGGTAGAGATAAGCTTGCCATTGTACATGCATCTCTTCTTTAATGTTGTATGCCATATTTCTTTTTGTGTATGTGCAATAAAGAATAAAGAATAAAAGAAAGAAAATAACACCTGCACCCTTCCAGCTTTTCCCGCCGAATCCCAGCTACGTAAGATCAGCGACAAGTTGCCAGCTCATCGCCTTAACCTACATAACCGATGATAGATAATGCGATAATACAACGCGCTCCATTCACGGATGATTACAACGAGCGGTTGAGACAATTAAATCGTATCAGTAAAAAATGTGGACATAAGTCATTGTGAAAACATGGAAAAAGTTTACTTATAGAGTTAGAACTGAATCAAGTCAAAACTATATCTGCCGACTAGGGTACAGAACAGCTCTTAACATTAATACCTCCGCCTAGTCACTGTCCCTATATGCCAAACATGGGTTCTCCTATATGGTCTTGCAGTTTTGACCATCCCATTTTGGGAACTTGGCCGTGTGTATACAGGGTTCCTGAAAACTACGGAATCTCCTCATGATCACGATCATTTTTCTCCATGGAAGCATGCCTGGGAAGTGTCTGGTTCCCAAGATATTGGGGTCCAAAGTTGAGTAAATAGACTGCGTTTTTCTGCATAAATGCACATAGACGCGCGTAGCAAGATTTTTTTCACAAAAAATATACATTATTTTTCCCAGCATTTTTTTGGCATAATCTTACTTTATTTGATGTATAGGTATAGAGTACGCTTTCGTAACGTAACGCTTCGTTAAGGGTGGCAACGAAAAAACAACCTGTCTTTACGTTGAACTGGGCCTAACAGATTCTGGATGTCACTAGAATATTATCAATCGCATGTCCTTACGGACATAGGTATACATAGCTATGTACTGCGACGATATCCCATTGGTTAAGACGCGCGCCTTTCAGTCGAAAACGCCTTCGATTCGATTCCAGTCAGGGGCCTGCACCACTCAATTTATTTGATGTACTTACGGATTTTAATATACAAAAAATTTCACTTAGCTATAGCTAAGTAGGGTTGAGGCCTGAAACAGGCAGCCGGCCGTAAAACAAACAGCCGTGAAACCATACTGTTCCGACCTTATAAATAAAGGTGCAAGTGTACATTACATACATAGGCCGGACGTTCGATGAACTACTCTCTTGCTTCCACTATATCATAGTGTGTATGTTATGTCTACGCATAACCGTGGGCGTACACATGTATGTAACATTTAATAACGCACCGCCAACAGGAAACTTGAGGGAGTAGAGAAATAACATAGATATATACGCTGGGCAAGGTGTTATTCTCATTGCTAATTGAGGCCACCAGAACCAGAGTGGCCCAAATACAAAATACGAATATGTGGATATATGCCAAAATACTATGCTCTATTAATATTTTAATAAGAATCAAGATGCCACAACATATTTTTTTTATGTCATCTATGATTGTTTACTGAAATTACCTTTGAGCCACTCTGGCTTTGAGCTTGGGGGTTTGAAAGGGGCATTGTCGTGCTTAACTAATATTTTCACAAATTGTGGTTTGGGCCACTCTGGTTCTGGTGGCCTCAATTCATCTTCATAAAAAAATATCAATGTGGAATAAAAATAATTGACACGATTTCTTGGAACGGGGAATATACTCAAACTTATCAATACATACAGGGTGTGGGTGACAGCCAGGCAAATACTGAAATGCTGAACAAGTACCATTGTGTTGAGTTATACGACAGTGTTATAACTCGCAGGAAATGTATTTTTTATTTGATTATCAGTAATATTTACTCTCCGCGTCAATTGTATCGGGCGATCCTGTGACTAATTAAATGGGCTTATTAGTTAGGTAGGTATTGTGTGACACATTTCTGTTTTTTGGATCACTCTCCATTAGGGTTGATCAGTTATTTGAACTTTATTGAGGGCAACATTTTTTTTTTTGAAAATCACATTTTTTATAAGGTTTTATTTTTAAGTTATTATCTAAGGCCTAAATAAACGAACTAAACTATTTCATTCCTGAAATTATTAAAAAAAAAATTGGAAAATTTTGGATTTGTCCTGCGAAAATTTTCAGTGTTTTCCGCCTCTGAATCATGGTGTGAAGTCATGGTATCACATTTGACCGGCGCGCCACAAACGGCGGTCACAAACAGCCTGTATAGTTTGTCCCGAATGACTGAAAAGAGCAGAAAAAGCTATGGATATAGTCCACAAATAGACAACTTATCCCCTTAAAATATACCCGTAAACAAATAAATAAATTGCGTAAACATTTTGACCCAGTGTCACTCTAACGACTGACGCATCTAATGATACTATCGTAAGCTCAATCAAATGCGATTAACCGCTTAGGCTTTAGACTCGACCATATACGAGCACACTCGAAAAACATAACCCTGTAGCGGCTGGGTTCCGCCGCCACCAAACCACGCAACAATTGCATTGCGGATCGCTGAAAACTTGCAGCTAGGCAACGGTTATTTATAAGTTGACTGGACTTTGAATTTGCTTTTGCTATGTAAATAATTATTGTCGAGATTATATTTTGCTCATCACAAATTTACTTTCATTTAAAATCTTCGCTGGGAAGACCTGGAGCACCCTTCCCACAACCCTCCTTATGTCACAATGAGTATATGGAACACCCTGCATAGAATACAAGGTCATTTAAAATACATTGGAAATGCAACCGTACTGAATTCGCTTAGAGTTAACATTGCAACAGCAACGTCCAATAGACCGGTCCAATAAGTTAGTATGTTAGTGATTAATATACTTGTATCTGTATAATTTCATCTATACATATAATCAAAATGTAACGGATCGCTGTCTGTACATGGAAGATATATGACAAAAAATATCAACGCTATAGTACCCAAAACAATGATTTTTTGAATTTTTGTCGGTTTGTCTATTTGTCTGTGCGTTTGTGCACACTAATCTCAGAAACGGCTGAACCGATTTCGATGCAGTTCTCAGAAATATATTGTGACAGGTCCCACTTAACAGGTAGGCTACTTTTTATCCTGGGAAAATGTTTTTATCCCGGATAATTTCGAAATTTTGTTTTTTCTGTAGTCCACGCGGACGGAGTCGCGGACGGCCACTGGTAAGGTAATAAGTTTTGCTTTGAAATGAAAAATCAATTACTAATAACCACTAATTTTACGGCCGAAGTGGGTTAGCCCACTCTGATCATATGATCAGTTGCGAGTGGAAACTGATCACGCCTTTGGGTACACTCTGATCACGGTATCAGTTTCGCCTCAAATGATCTAGACCGTGCCGAATAAATAAATGCATAAATACATATACTTACTTGAAAAATATAACTCTCCTAACGCAGTCGGGTGAAAAGCGTGTGACGTAACACACTCGACAGATGAAACCCCCGTTGACCTGTGTTTATGCGGAGCTTCACATAGAATACATCAGCTGCATCTCCTTCCGTGCATGTCGTAAGAGTCGACTAAGGAAATCAGGGGCGGCGAGCGACTTGACACTGCAGTTCTGTCTACCCTATTTCGAGAACACAGCCGTGTGCATAAGTATGTACTTAGATATACAGGATGTTTTTTCGTTGCCACCCTTAACAAAGGGTACGTACTCTATACATCAGATAAAGTAAGATTATGCCAAAAAAATGCTGGGAAACCATGTAAATTTTTTTGAAAAACAAAATTAATTACTTGATCGGGTGAAATTTATAGTGTCCAGCGTTTATTCAAAAGTTTTTTCAAAGACAGATATTAATTATTTCTTGTGAAAAAATCTTGCTACGCGCGTCAATGTGCATTTATGCAGAAAATCGCAGTCTATGTACTCAACTTTTGACCCTAATATCTTGGGAACCAGACACTTCCCGGGTATGCTTTTATGGAGAAAAATCATCGTGACGATGAGAAGATTCCGTAGTTTTCGGGAACATTGACGACCAAAAATCATCTTGTAGATAAATAAAACAAAAACAATTTTTATACTTAATTCCTTCTATGGCATTCTCTACCAGCTACTTAAGAACATATTTGTGGATAGCAAGAACAGCACCGGTATGATGAATTTGGTGATTATAACAAAATTTAAATTATCAGATTGATTCTATACGAGCTGTGCACTAAACTGTTACCGACCTATCCTCCCCCCTTTAACGTTTCAACTAGAACGCGCTACAACATAATTTTCCTAAGTATTTCCGTGAAAATAGTCAAGCAAGTTAGTGCTTTACAAAACTATCTTTACAAGTGGTGATATTTTTTTTTTAATTTGTCTACGCACTTCTGGAAAATGATTGCAGCAGTGCCGTTTGCGTGTTTTTTATCTTTGATACGTAAGTTACATTTATTAATATTCTTTATTGGAGACATAAAACACACAGATAATGTACAAAGGCGAGCTTATCTCCACTAGGGATTTCTTCCAGCCAACCAGTTAAAATTTCGTGATTAGCGAACATAAGGAAATCACATGTGCACAATGTAATCATGTGACGACAATATACAAATAACTTAAATAAATATAGCACATAGAGCATCAATAAAGATTTAGTTTAGTTCTTCATATAAAAGTTTATTTAAGAGGGGGGGGAAGATTATGTAAGAAGGTTCGATTAATAAAAACCCAAAGTCAACATCACCTGCCCGTGAAGCAACCTGCTATTTAATGGACGAGGCTCTGACGCTTAATTAATAGCTTATAATATCTTATAATGGCACGGAATGCAGAGGTCGTGGGTTCGAGTCGCACTCGCAATTTTTTCCATTTCTTTATTCATCTTCTAATATATAAAATTCTCGTGTCACGGTGTTAGAAGTTAAACTCCTCCGAAACGGCTCGACCGATTTTCGTAAATCTTAGCATGCATATCGGTTAGGGTGGAGAATCGGACAACATCTATTTTTCATCCCCCTAAATGTTAAGGGTGGTCCACCCCTAAATTTTTTATTTTATTTTTTTGACAAATTTTTTTGTTTTAATTTTTTTATGATACAGCATAGTAAAATACATACAACCATGAATGTTCACCCCTCTAGGATCAACCCCTTTTACATGGCAAAACAACGTTTGCCGGATCAGCTAGTAATTTTTTAATATCTATTTAAAACGTCACGGAAACATTTCCCATTGGATTAGTTACTAACAAGTTGTTGCTTGCGACTTCGTTCGCGTGGACTACAGAATGTACCCTATACTCGTATCCTTCTCCGTGCTCCCCGCTGTATGTCATCATCATCAGCCTATTGCAGTCCACTGCTGGACGTAGACCTCCCCCTGGGCACGCCACAAGACTGCCATGGGGGTATTTGCCCATAGTCACCACGCTGGGCAGGCGGGTTGGTGACCGCAGTTTGTATTTTGGACTATGTTGTCAACACGGATGGCGAATGTGCACCCTAATTGGAGCCCCGCAGTCACGTCCCGTGTAAGTGCAACCGCCAAATAGGTCCCTTTTCAGCTGAATGCTGCTAGGATTCAGCTGAAAGGACCTAATGGGAGCTGACGTCACAGAATTCACAGAATATAATATATTTACAGACAAATACAGACTATAATTTATATAAGTGCATAAATATATCTTATACATGTACGTATCAATATTAATTTAAGAACTACCGGTGCTAGTAAAACACAAAAAATGTGCCTAACAAAAAACCTGATTTCATTCATTCGGATTCTATTCTACTTCTAAATAAAATTAGGTTTAGTTAGAATATTTGATGTGATTAGTAGTGGCGACACGGTATCCTGCCAATACCTTATTTTTCGCGTCTAATTGCGGCGGCTACATTTTCCTGCGCGCGCGCACGTAACAAGCGGTCCGGCGACATGTTGCGTAAGCCGGCGACCGGGTGACCGGTGACCACCTGTTTTTATAGGGTAGGTCTTCTGTGAAACATTTTAAGTTTATTCGGTGTATTTTATATCTGATCACGGGTTTATCACTACATATTGTAAAACAAAGTCGCTTGCCGCTGTCTATCCTATATAATGTATGCTTAGATCTTTAAAACTACGCAACGGATTTTGATGCGGTTTTTCTAAATAGATGCGAGTGCCCCGGCTTCGTCCGGGTGGAATACCCTTTCACGGGGATGAAGTCGTGGGTGACCGCTAGCCACTTAATAAAATTAAGGTGTTTCTTCTGTTTGGTATAACGGGAACAGATGTGAATGATCAAGTGACCAGTTGCTAGCTTAACGCCTGAGAGAATGCCCGAGTTCCTTAGCCGACTCTTACGACATGCACGGAAGGAGATGCAGCTGATGTATTCTAGTGAATCCCCGCATTTTACAAGGACTTTATTTAATAACTAGTGGACAAAACAAAATGCCGAAATTATCCGGGATAAAAACATTTTCCCGGGATAAAAAGTGGCCTATATGTTAAGTGGGACCTGTCACAACATATTCCTGAAAACTGCATCGAAGTCGGTTAAGCCGTTTCTGAGATTAGCGTGCACAAACGCACAGACAAACAGACAAACAAACAAAATTTTTGGATACTATTTCGTTGATAACTGCTGGACATAATACATACAGGATGTTTTTTCGTTTCCACCCTTAACGAAAGGTACGTACTCTATACATCAAATAAAGTAAGTTTATGCCAAAAAAAAATGCTGGGAAACGATGTAAAATTAACGTTTTTTTTTTTTAAATACTTGATCTGGCGAAATTTATAGTATCCGCAGTGTTTGTGTTAGTTTTCTTATAGCCAAATTTTAATTATATCTCATGAAAAAAAGTTGTTACATGCATCTATGTGCATTTATGCAAAAAAAAAACGCAGTCTATTTACTCAACTTTGGACCCTAATATCTTGAGAACCAGACACTTCCCTTCCATGCTTCCATGGAGAAAAATGATTGTGATTATGGGGAGATTCCGTGGTATTCGGGAACGTTGACGACCAAAAATCATCCTGTATAAACCTTCCTCTTGAATCTCACTCTGTCTATCTAAGAAAACCGCATCAAAATCCGTTGAGTAGTTTAAAAGATCTAAGCATACATAGGGACAGACAGCGGGAAGCGACTTTGTTTAAAACTATGCTATGGTTCCGAATATGACACGCGCGTGTTACAAATTAGGTACCTAAGCTGCGCCAGCGCTTCGAATATATTAATTAATATATACATATATGTTTGCAAACATCGATCAAACGGCACGCTCTACATAACAACTATTTAGTGCATACTATGTTGTAATGTGACTATTATTGTAATGTTCGTTTAACCCCCAACACAAAGTTGGATGTTATAATGTTGGGAAAACCGATAGCTAGGAGTAGATATATCTTGTTAATTAATTTATTTAATCCTTAACTAATATTATGAATGCGATAGTAACTCTGTCTGTCTATGTCTCGCTTTCACGCCAAAACTACTAAACTAAATTAAATGGTATTTGGTACACAGATAGTCTAGAGCAGGGGTTGCCAAACTTTTATTCTCATAGACCCCTTTCAAAAGCTAACTGGTTCTGGAGGACCCCCTGCAGGACTACACCACATACGAATCCATTGTAAACCAACATTTTTTCACGTCAACGTAGACCCCCATTAAGTCACCTGTGGACCCCTGGGGGTCCACCTGGACCACTTTGGGAACCACTGGTCTAGAGCCTGAGAAAGGAGATAGGCTACCTTTTATTCCGGAAAAATATTTTTATTCTGGATCATTTTGACATTTTGGAGTCTCGGGCGTCCACTAGTAGCCGTTGGAAATATTTTTTTTAAATCATTTTTCTATACTTCTTCTAGTTTGTATTTCCTATATAATACTTTCCCTGGATTTATAACAAAATTTACGGCCGAACCTGTGGTTTGGTTACATACTATTACGAATGTAACCGCAACTTTGAATACAAATTACGCACGGGCGAAAGTATTCACGGATATGTTATTTCATTATCTATACATACAGGGTGATTTTCCCAGCATTTTTTGGCATAAACTTACTTTATTTGATGTATAGAGTACGTACCTTTCGTTAAGAGTGGCAACGAAAAAACATCCTGTATGCTGTGAAAGTGTTCTGATATGAATATATATTTATTTATATTACAGGGCCGCCGGGAATAAAATTCGAAGACTCGCTACTACAGCTGGCTCCGGTCGACAAAGTGAAATGTCCGTTCGTCAAAAATGGCAGGGACATGCGGTTTCAGCTATATACAAGGTAACTTTATATCTGATATAATATCATACTTTGTATTAATGTTGAAGGCATACAATACGTATTTTCAACATAACACGCCGTGTTATAAAATGGCTAGGCATTTTGAACAATATAAACAAAAAACTTTGCCGGCCACTCTCGCGACGGGCTCGCTTCGCTCGCTCGGCTCGTGCGTTGTTATTTTAACAATTCTAACATACCTGATCTGATTAGTAAAGCATAGTTAAGAGTGTTTGGGCAAGTCTGAAATTTGTTTTATCTAGGAAAGTTATTGTTTTGTTAATGGTTCTACATATTATTGTGTGATCTTCAGCGCCGGCCCGAAGTAAATTTTAGAATGGAGCGAGATCCAATTATGGCGCCTCCCCTGTTTGCTCCTAATAATAATATACCTAATAGCCTATATCTTTACCATTTAGGCGCCCTCTAGGATTTGGCGCCTGGAGCGACTGCTCCGTTCGCCGTACGGGCGGGCCGACCCTGGTGATCTTTCGATGTAAATACAAAAAAAAAATGTCAACCTAACTTGCTCGTGGTGCACGTATTTAACGGAAGAGGGTCTGACGCTAAATAGCTTATAATATAATACCTATTAAGAAAGGCATGGAAACATTTCCTATTAGATTCGTTACCGACCGCTAGATTGTTGTATTTGTGCACGAAAAGCGGCGATAGTCTCACCCCTTACCACGTGGGACATAATACGCTGACTGGTGAAACGCGGGTGTGCAATTTGCACACTTCTCCCCAACCTATTTGGGGGACAATGGGGGTGACTAAATGTATGTATTTATGTTACGTAAGGTACAACCCGGTTCAGCCTCAAGAGTTGCTGCTAGGAGACGACGAGCGACTGTTCGCATCGCACATCAACTTTAACGAGCCCACCGTCATCTACTTCCACGCGTTCATGGAGGAGCCGCAAGATGGCAGCGGCGTCTACATTAGAGAGGGTATGATGTAAACATAGGTCACTCTCTATTCCCTCGGAAATGTTAAGCCGTCCGTTTTGAACTTTGTCGTGCAATATTTTGAGTGCTGCCACTGAATAAAATTTCATGTAAGGAAGGACCCGTGACTAAAGGTTTGCGTCAGGCACGCAACCGGCATGGCAGTAAAACAAACGCCCAATTTTTGACAATATGAGTCTCGAAAGAAACCATATTGCGCCGATCCCATTAATAATGTGATAAGGGCAGGAAGATCATGATGATCCGTCGCTTATGGTCAAATTCGCATTCGGTCAAGATCATAAAAATCGCATATAAACAAATGGGATCGAACCTGCGCCGTACGGCTGAAAGGCGCACGTCCTAAGCTTTGGGCCATGGAGAAGGTATAAAAGAGGACGTGGGACTATGAACCGAGTCGTGTGGTCACGTGAGGCCATGACGTCATGATAGGGACGGAGCTTTAGCGCCAGTGTAACACCCTTATGCAAATAGTTTGACTAGTCACTACAAGGTGGTTTCTATGTAAATGTGCAGGGCTACAGTTTTAGAATGCTCCCCTCGTCTCATACTTCACTCCCGCTCAGCGGCACACTATTTTTGTATGAAAATATACTTAGCCGCTGCTCCTCTTTTATTTCTTCTCCATGCATTGGGCCATCATCGTCTAAAATGTATACAATTTGGTTTCCAGCCTACATCCTCCGCGGAGACACCAACGTCATCATGGTGGACGCTCAGACCCTGGAAGCGGGTCCGTGGTACTTCCGGGCGGCGGAGAACACGTGGTTCATTGGCCAGTTCGCCGCACAGTTCATCGACTATTTAGTGTCTAGGTAAGACATGCTCCTTCATCTGCCTTCAGTGTTTTACTTGCAATGTTTGCTTATCTGAGCTAATTGTATCGGGCGCTCTCTGTGAATGGCTTTATGGGCTTATGGGCTTGAGTGTACCAAAACGCATGATCTGTTTCCACTTACAACAGATGATTTATACATATAATCACGCCTTTATCCCTTACGGGGTAAGCAGAGCACTAGATGATGATGATCTCCGACCGTATTTCGGTCAAGGCGACCAATCTCTACGGAGATTGGCCAGGTACGTAGGAGATATTATAGTGCACAAGTGTGTGCGCAAACACAGATGCACTCTCTATTCCCTCACTGTCATAGTCCGATGGGACGGAAAGCCGACACGACCGGAGAGATCAGGCGCAGGACCAACGGTTTTACGTGCTTTCCAAGGCACGAGCTAAGTGACAATTTTACAACATTAAAATCTGTACATGAAATAAATTCATTGGTAAGGCCCGTGACTGGGATCTTACGCCTCCCGCTTGGAAGGTGCACGTTTTAACCACTGGGCTATCACCGCTTAAAAGGGCCAATAGAATCACATGGTGCCACTTCTGACCAATTTTAAGGGTATAGTTGAGATGTACAAGTTCGGTTAGTAGTGACAGGTGGTCAGCCCATCACCAAGACTCTCTTGTCCCACTATGGACTTGTACAGTATGCCCGGGAAGAGAAGCAGCTGTAGTATTATACGTTTTTTTTAACTCCCAGAGCAGCATAGAAGAAAGATCATTTATGATTGCTGTTTTTTGAATCACTTGCGTTTGACTCATAATAAAGCGTTTTTTTAAATCTTGACTTTTAGATATCATCTCGGCCTACATAAATGAAATACTTATAAGTGCACAGTTTTAGTGTTGAAAAATATGAAATTTGAAAATCCGAAGTTTTAGGAATTTTCAGTGGTTTTTCCCTTCAGAATCATTGTCTAAATTCAAATTCAAATATTTTATTTCAGATATTAATACATAGTAGTCGTATGAGATGCCTTTATGTTAGTAACAATTATAAATAAAATAAAATCACAATTAGGTACAAAATAAAATTTGATTGGGCTCAATTATGGACCCAACTTGTGCACCTGTGCAGCCGCATTAATCTCTCTCCATTAGAGGGGAGTCCCACCTGCTGGCTAACACGTTAAGTATGCTGTTTAAACTGTTCCGTACGCGGTCTAGCAAGGACGCACTACGCTTTCTAATAAAAACAAACTTTTGCGTAAAAACTATTTGTATAAAGTCTAAAGTCAGCATATTTGCCTTTGCTATATGTATAACACCGTAATTCGACCTGTCGTCTTGTATGGATCTGAATGCTTAAATCCGTAAAGAAGAAGGATGAAAATCAACTGCATGTAAGCGAGTAGAGAATGTTGAGACGGATGCGTGGAGTTACAAGAATAGATAAAATAATAAATGTGTATATAAGAGGAAGTTTGAAAGTTGCGCCGATCTCGGACAAGTTACGAAGTAACCGTCTGTCTTGGTACGGGCATGTAAAGCGATGAAAGGTATATTTTACAGAGAGCGTTGTGCGTGCGTGGATGGATATAAAGGAAGAGGTAGACCAAAGAAGTGTTGGATGGACTGTGTGAGGGAGGATATGCGTGTACTGGGAGTGAGCAATGAGATGACGGATAATAGGGATGAATGGAAGAAAAGAACATATTGCGCCGACCCCAAATAAATGGGAACAGGAAGAAGATGATGATGTACCTTCTTATTACAGAGGTCTGGATTTGTCCAACACTCATCTAATAGGCCACAGTTTGGGGGCGCAGTCGGCCGGTGTGGCGGGCAGCGCCATTAAATCAGGTACGTGTGAGCGGCGGTAGGCTCACCCTTAACTATGTGCTAAGTAAGTGTGTGATATGCGCATTTCCGCCCAACCTCATTCAATTGATACCAATGTTTGCCACTACTGGGATTGGAACCCAGGACCTTAAATAATATTATTTGTCTAAGGCCAGTTTTGAATGTTTCCGTCCCATTAAGTACGTTAGACGGCAGCTAAAATAGAACCACCCTATATTTGCCCGTGGGTATCTTGAGATATTAAGGGTTTCCGTGAGGTGGACAGCAGCGCCACCCGTGTTGACAATGTAGTCCGAAAATCACACTGCGGTGGTCACCAACCCGCCTGCCTAGCGTGGTGACTATTGGCAAAAACCCCTATAGCCTTGTGGCGTGCCCTGGGCGAGGCCTACGTCCAGTAATGGACTGCAATAGGCTGACCTGAGTATTTCTTCACCCTAGGCCGGGTATCAAGAATCACCGGGCTGGACCCAGCGTTCCCACTATTCGATAAGCTACCCCTGGAGCAACGGCTGGACCCCACTGACGCCAAATTCGTTGACGTCATACACACCGATGCCGGCATATTTGGTAAGCAAATTCCTAAGACGTCAAAAAAAAAAGAGTCCTTTTTCGTCGAACTTTCCTGACTTTACTTGTAACATCACTATCAGAATCGCTGTACTTACGTTGACCTTTGTTTATAACGTTACTGATTTGATCATCATGTAAATCAGTATTATTGTCTCTCATTTTACGTAAGTTATCGAATAAATCATCATCATCATCATCACTAGGATCATCAGTAACTGGTTTCTCACTTATAGCAAGCCATGGCAATAGCAAAGCCTAGCCAAAGCGACAGCGATAATAGAGAGTGTGTGAGTTAATCGGAGCCATCTACAGGACGCAAACAGAATTTTAGAGATCCTAGAACGCGATATCAAAGTTTCTCGCATTGATTGGAATATATACATCAAAACTTTCATCGTGCGGGAAGTGAGTGGCCTGGGGACCGCGGGTCTATCCTGCCAGTAATTTTAATAAACATCGAATGTAGTTGAAAGTGGTTTGATTTCAATTGATTTAATTTATTTTAATTTACTTTGATTTAATTTATTTTCTTTTATTTTGTTTTTATATTAATTTGTTTTAAAAATGTTTATATTACTGATAACCATCTATGGACTTAGTGGTCTTAAATAAAATATTTTTATTTTATTTTATTTTTATTATCAAACCCCGATTTGAACCCCCATCAAAAAATATCACAAGCCGCGTCTGATTCTAACCCGTCCTGGCTAAATGCGAATATTTGACAGTTTTTTGTCGCTTCATCATTACATCTGTCCGCGCTATGCTAACGTGGCTATGGCATCTCCCTTACGATCATGCAGTTCTGCTTAGCCCATTTCGTATTTCAGTATGTATGTTTTTCCCTTCCTAATAGTACATACAGGGTGATTTTTGGTCGTCAACGTTCCCGAAAACTACGGAATCTCCTCATCATCACGATCATTTTTCTCCATGGAAGCATACCTGGGAAGTGTCTGGTTTCCAAAATATTAGGGTCCAAAGTTGAGTAAATAGACTGCGTTTTTCTGCATAAATGCACATAGACGCGCGTAGCAGGATTTTTTCACGAAAAATAATTAATATCTGTCTATAAAAAAACTAACATAAACACTAGACATTATAAATTTCGCACGATCAAGGAATTTAAATTTTTTTTTTCAAAAAAAAATTTTTTTTTCCCTGCATTTTTTTTTGGCATAAACTTACTTTATTTAATGTATAGAGTACGTACCCTTCGTTAAAGGTGGCCACAAAAAAACATCCTGTATAATATTAATCATCTCATACATAAATCAAGTAATCTATACTAATATTATAAAGAGGAAAACTTTGTTTGTTTGGTTGTAATGAATAGGCTCCGAAACTACTGGACCGATTTCAAAAATTCTTTCACCGTTAGAATCCTTATTGGACCTGGATGAACATAGGCTACAAGAATTTCCCGATATTCCCACGGGAAGGCGACCAACGGGAATTCTATATTTTTTACGAAAACCGCTATACATATGAAGCTGAAATCGGGCATATATGTTCATTGGGGACAGCGAGGGAGGACTAAAAACGGATTTCCCGAAATTCCCACGGGAAGGGGACAAACGGGAATTCATAATTTTTACGAAAACCGCTATACATATGAAGCTGAAATTGGGCATATATATTTATTTGGGACCCCGAGGAAGCACTGAGAACGGATTTCCCGAAATTCCCACGGGAAGGGGACAAACGGGAATTCATAATTTTTACGAAAACCGCTATACATATGAAGCTGAAATTGGGCATATAAGTTCATTAGGGACTGCGAGGAAGCACTAAGAACGGATTTCCAGAAATTCCCACGGGAAGGGGACCAACGGGAATTAATTATTTTTTACGAAAACGGTTACACATATGAATCTGAAGTTGGGCATATATATTTATTTGGGACCCCGAGGAAATTCCCACGGGAAGGGAATCAACGGGCGTTCCAAATTTTTACGAAAACCGCTGTACCTACATATGAAGTTGTAGCTAATGTACTGATATGTACCGAAGCGAAGCGAGGGCGGGCCACTAGTATATTATAAAATTATTAATAAAGAAATGGAAAAAATTCTTCACCCGAGTGGGAATCGAACCCACGACCACTGCATACCGTTATATTATAATAACTTATCCCCAGGATTCCCAGGACAAGTGGGTCACGCGGATTTCTTCCCCAACGGCGGAATCAGTCCCCAGCCGGGGTGCGAGATTAAAACTGTGCTGCCGCAACAGCAACTTCTAAATAAGTGTAAGTTTATTTTTATCTTAGCATTGATATTCACATTTTTAACTAAACTAATAAACCAAATTTTTTATAACAACGCCATCTATTGTAGTAATGAAGTACTTTTTTTTCAAAGATACCATGTCAAAATGTTGTAATGTTAGTTTTGTAGGTACATTTGCACTTTGCGCATCAAACGAGTACATTGCTTGCAATAAAATGACAGTATTTTTTCACAATTTTTTGTCGCAGGCAGGGTCACTACCTACTAGACCAAACGGCCGTCAATAGCAATAAATACATACAGGGTGTTAACAGGAAGGGTATGTTAAGCGAAAAGCTATGTAAATAGCCCACTATAGAGGACCTATTTCCAAAATTTGAGACTCGAAATCACATGTTTATTTTTCAAGATTGTATGAACATTCCTAAGTTGTTTAGGAATTCTCCATACTCTTTGGAAAAATAAAGCTTTTCGCTTAACATACCCCTTTTGTTACACCCTGTATAGTTATGACATTATCAAATCCTGCCTTAAACACTGACTAACCATAACCTAATAACCAACTAACCCCCCCCCCACCCCCTTACCCCCAGTCTTCTGCAGCCACTGGCGTTCGTACATGTTCTACGCGGAGTCAGTCCTGAACCCGGCCACCTTCGTCGCATCATCATGTCCATCGTGGAAGGAGTACCAGCGAGGGCATTGCGCCCGATCGCCCAGTAGTTACATGGGCTTCGGCGCGCATAAGACGTAAGGAGGCTAATAGCGCCATCTAGTGGTGTAAATAGGTATCAGAGAGTACACTGCACTAGATTAAAGAGGGCACTACTAGTCAAACTACAGGGGTTGCGGCGACAAGTAATAATAGATAATAGAGAACACTGGTAGGTCAATCAGTAGTTACATGCGCTTCGGCGCGCATAAGACGTAAGAATGCTAATAGCGCCATCTAGTGGTATGATTAGGTATCAGAGTGGACACTGCACGGCTAAGCAGTAGTTATTTGGGCTTTGGCGCATATAAGACATAAGGCCGTTTGGTCTAGTAGGTAGTGACCCTGCCTGCGACGCCATAGGTCCTGGGTTCGAATCCCGGTAGGTGCAAACATTGATATGATGAATATCGATGTTTGTTTCCGAGTCATGGATGTTTCTATACTTATCTATGTATTTATATACCGTTGCTTAGTACCCACGACACAAGACCTTAGGGATCTTAATGTGGGACTAGGTTAATGTGTTGTGTAGTGTGTGAATATTTCTGTTATATTTATATTAAGGATGCTCATAAGGCCATCTAGTGGTATAAATAGCACGGTTACATTTAAGCTCTATAAATGGGTTCTATAAGCGGCGCGGCGGTAGGCTCACCCCTTATTATGAACTAGACTCTCAGGTGAACAGTGGGTGTGCTATTGCACATTTCTGCTCAACCTCTTGCTTTATCTCACTGCACTTTAAAATCATTTGTTCTTTAAAAAAACATTATTTACAGGTAATGTCGCACACATGCACAGCTACTACGCTTTCCACCTAGCACCGAACACAGAAACTTCTAGAAGATACCATCTACGCAAAGATCTAGAAGCATTGTACTCACTCATAGAGAACATCAAGAATAACAGTAAAAGAAACATTCCTAATGATATTAAAAAGGCTAAAATTGTAAAGAAATCTACTGAGAAAAAGGATAAAAAAACACATAATAAAGTAAACAAAAGTACAGCTGAATCAAACATTAAAGTTAACTATAATAAATTATATTACAATAATGACAACTATACTAAAAATGACAATACTGTTATAACCAAAGACATTGAGAATATTTCCGCGTTAAAATCCATCGTATACGGGACCTTTATCGTACAAAATATTGACACTAAAAGTGACATAATTGACACTAGCGATAAAGCACCAAACACCGAAGACATTACACTAGAGACCAATGATAACGTAGATATTGACATCAATGGCACACCATTAGAAAAGAAAACTGATAAAAATGACACAGCAACAGAATTACAAGAGAAAACGCCAGAAAAAAATGACAATTCTGACACACAAACAACCCGCACACGCAGCAAACGTTTCATCAACCCATTCAGACAATCCGAAACGGCGGAAAACAACAACTTCGTGCAAAACATGCTGGGATTCCTATTGCGTCATCGGAAATCCGTCATTCCCGTCATAACCGTCATGAGGGAGATTAGCACGCTAGTCAAAACTGCTAATGGCGAACTAAACCACAACACGAAAGAGAGAAACAACTATATAGGCGCCGCACCGCCTGCACTCAATCCTGTGACGTACAACCTAGAGTTGGATGGAGAGTCAAAATTGACAGCGTTTGTCAAAAGACTGCTCGGTTTGAAGACGAAGGGAGATAGGCTTACCATCACTGGCACGGGGAAGTAATGGTACGGTGACTATGGTTATGGTAGTTTTTTAGGATAACGGTGCCGTAAAATAGCGTCCGTGAATCTTTTCAGATATCGGTACTGTAAGGAAGGCTGTCTTTTTGCGTTCGTACGGCCGTTATATGACGGCGCCGCTATCCTAGGAATCTATAGGTTAAGGGTTGTTATGTGAAAACACATAAGCGTGTTTAGTAGGTGGTAGAATCAAATATCATATCGACGATGAAGTGAAGTGACAATACCTCCTAACTAATATTTTTTCATCTTTAAACATTGTGCTGAGGGATTCAGCTTTGTTTGCCGAGATTTGGCCAGTGTATAGCTATCGGGATGAAAAATAACGTTGCCAATATGTAATTTAGAAAAGAGATGGTAAAATTCGTCATCCGAGTAATTGACCCGGTGGCTCAGTGGTGAGAGCGCCGGCACGCGGAATGCAGAGGTCCTGGGTTCGATTCCCACCAGGGTGAGGAATTTTTTCCATTTCTTTATTAGTAATTTTATAATAACATTTTTTAACAAATCGACTTTTTGAATGCAATATACTTATTATTGAATTATATTTGTTAAAAAAATGTTAGTTAGGAGGTACTCGTATTGTCACTTCATCGACGGTATGTGGGTTTGGATTGTATTTAACAAATCTTAAATTAATTCTTATTTAGTTATCATTATAAATACAGTGCAAAACTTATCTCTAAATTGAAGTCCCACAAAACTGTTTAAACAGTTTATCTGCGGGATCAAGAACAAAATTACATCAGAAAAAAAAACGAATAGTCAGTCATAGTCAATGTTTATAATATTATCATTAATTAAAGCTTAGATTATCGAAACAGCGCCATCTGCTTTGGTACAGATTCGAACAGTTTGGTCAAATCGAATAAACAAAATTCTTGACCTCACATTTAGACATCAAACCAAAAAAATGACGGCCGATTGGTCTAGTGGGTAGTGACCCTGCCTGCGACGCCATAGGTCCTGGGTTCGAATCCCGGTAGGTGCAAACATTGATATGATGAATATCTTTTCTTTTCTATACTTATCTATGTATTTATATACCGTTGCTTAGTACTCACGACACAAGACCTTAGGGATCTTAATGTGGGACTAGGTTAATGTGTTGTGTAGTGTGTGAATATTTATTAAAAAAAAAAAAACCGAACAATAACGGTGTTATTTATTACTAAACCTCGTCTAAAATCAGACACTTTTTTAAAAGACATTTGACACAGACATGCATGGAATATCTGACAAACTTAAGAAATGTTTAGCATAAACAATGGTTAAACTTTTGTAATAACACGGTAAACGTCAAAAATTATTGACATATTATTTACGTTTTCAGCGCAAGAGGCAGTTTCTACCTAATGACGCACCGACAGTCGCCATTTTCTATAGAATAGATTTGATTTAGTTTATTTTAAGTGTTGCTTATATTTTATTCGGAATAACGAGAGGGAGGGATTTTTAATTTCCACAAAAGTGATGGATCCTCATGTATATTCATTCTATGTAGGTGTCTCTTAACTTTTAACATATTTAAAAATAATAATATCAGGTTATCTGAATTATTCCCATTCTGTATCTTTGTTATTCGGTAACTTAACATTTTGTTTTTTTAAGTGGAAAAGGGCATATTTTTTCCCAGTTATTCCGAAGTATGTTTATTTTTAATTAGTTTAATTTATTTTTAAGTACTTTAAGTTAGCTGTAATTCATGCTAAGAAAAAAAAATGTAAAAACAACCACATGTTTTATTTATACTTTAACATATAAGTACAAACGCAGCCGTGTGTATATGTACATCATCATCATCATCATCAACCTTTTGCAGTCCACTGCTGGACGTAGGCCTCCCCCAGGGCACGCCTCAAGACTGCCATGGGGGGTATTTGCCAATAGTCACCACGCTGGGCAGGCGGGTTGGTGACCGCAGTTTGTATTTTGGACTATGTTGTCAACACGGGAGGCGCTGCTGCCCACCTCCCGGAAACCCTTAATCGCCTCGTACGATACCCACGGGCGGACATGGGGTGGTACGAATTCTACTCTGCCGGCGCCACGCGGCTATGGATGTACGCGTACATATTATATTTTACTTCTTTTTTTTTAACGGCTGAAATAGCCAATAAGTCAAAAAAAAAACGATAAGCATTCACACACATGTCAAAGGAATATAAAATCATAAAAGATGTCAGAAATTAAAGTAACAAAGTAGGAAAAATACATAAGTCTATATTGTCTGTAAAATAAATAATGTCACCGACCGAATTTCGGTAATCGCGGCCAATCTTAAAGGGGAATAAAGGAGCATGTATAAAAAGCCCACTGACCTGTACATATGGTGCGGATGTAGCAGAGACCCCAGTACTACGGAATCCAGCACGACCGGCCTGACAAGTCGGGAGAGCAGGGCACCCTGCAGCCCTACACAGCTCCAGCGGGCCACTTTGTCGGAACACGACATGGTTAGCAGGCGCTCGCCCTAGGGTCGACCACTCTAATGTTAGTATCCATATATATTATACAGTGTGATATGGGCGGTACTTCTAAGACTTTAGAGTCCAGTTGGACATCCATCTCTATCAACAAAAAAAATATATTAAGGGGTTGCAGCCCCCTCCCCTCTTAAGGGTAGCCTTTTAAATTTTTTTTGGTCTCGTCGTAGACACATCTGATACAAACAGCAACAACTCAGGTTTAAATCATCTTAGATACATTAAAAAAACTGTTTTTAATAGATAAAGATACGGACAAAGTATTCAATATCAAAAATATCTAATTTATTGGTACATTAAAATCTAAATTTAATTTTAAATGCATTTTTTCTTTAAAAAAATGTACTTTTTTTCTCATTTTTAAAGTTAATTTTTAAAAAGTGCCTATTATTGTACCTTTTTTTTGCACCTATTTAACAGTATTTGAGTAGCTCTAAATAGGGACATAAAAATTTTGACGCTACGGCAATAAAACGCAGAGATATGACTTTTTTTATTAGCCTCTGCGCAAGCGCGCAACATCTGCGTCGAACACTACAATAAACAAAGAGTGTTTTTACAAATTTATTTTATTTATTTTTACACTTAACACTGTTAGTTAACACACACACAATACTTTTCAACCACAATTTTAATACAATATTTTTTTATAGCAACTGTTCAAAGTGTTGACCTCTGTTTTGCAAACATGCCGTAGCTCTTATAGCTACTTGCTGCGTTGATCGCCTCAACATGTCGCGATCTGCACGAATTTCGTTAGCTGCGTCTTGTATTCGTTCAAATAACTCTTCACGGGTGTTTACTTCATTAAAATAAACTTTTTGCTTCATATGACCCCAAAGGAAAAAGTCTAGTGGTGTCATGTCGGGTGAGCGTGGCGGCCAAGCAACACGGCCGCCGCGCCCAATCCATCGCGGATACGAGCTGTCTAGGAAAGCTCTTACGTCACGAGCAAAGTGAGCAGGGGCTCCGTCCATTTGTAGCCACATATTTTGGCGATAATTTAAAGGAATCTCCCTCAATAATTCGGCAAATTGCGTCTGCAGAAATTCCAAAAACCTCGGGCCATTCAGTGTTTCTGGTAGTTCGATTGGTCCAATCAAAACATCATCGATCATAGCAGCCCACACATTAATCGAGAATTCGTGCTGGAATGTTGACGGTCTTATAGTTTTGGGATTTTCTTCAAGCCACAAGTGGAGGTCACAAGCAACGTACACTTTAAGCGATCATAACTTTAAGGTTTATCAAGACAGAGTTGAAATTTTAGTGTGCTCGTGTAAAATAGCTCAAATACTGATGAATAGGTGTAAAAAAAGTGTACAATAATAGGCACTTTTTAAAAATTAACTTTAAAAAGGAGAAAAAAAGTACATTTTTTTAAAGAAAAAATGCATTTGAAATTAAATTTAGATTTTAATGTACCAATAAATTAGATATTTTTGATATTGAATACTTAGTCCGTATCTTTATCTAATAAAAACAGTTTTTTTAATGTGTCTAAGATGATTTAAACCTGAGTTGTTGCTGTTTGTATCAGACGTGTCTACGACGAGACCAAAAAAATTGAAAAGGCTACCCTTAAGAGGGGAGGGGGCTGCGACCCCTTAATATATTTTTTTTGTTGATAGAGATGGATGTCCAACTGGACTCTAAAGTCTTAGAAGTACCGCCCATATCACACTGTATACTTGTGGGCATTGGTGAAAAAAGAAGCGCTTTCGGCCCCACTATATATACAGGGTTTTTAAGCGAAATTATATGAAAGTAGCCCACTATAGAGAATCTGTTCTGCAAATATGGCACTCGCAATCACATGTTTATTTTTGTAGATAGTATGGAGAATTTCTAAACATCTCAAAAATGTTCATCCCCCTTAAGTCCTTCTCAGACTATTTTCTCGTTTTTTAATTGTTTTTTTTTTTACTAAATAGATACATAACACGGGGGCAGGTCGGCAAAAATTGTAATATACAGCTTGGCAAAAAAGAGTTTGACGTGGTGACAGGTGGTCCTAAAATATTTTGCTTAATGGAAACACCACTTCTCTGTCGAATAGGACAATTGTTACGCTCGTGTCGTAAGCTAGCCACAATATTGCAACTATTTCATACGTTTACTCCCTATATTTTGCTGTGTAACTATGAAAAAAATGAGCATATGAAATGTTGTGGCGCCCTCGTTTTTTCCACACTCTTTTTTGCCAGGCTGTTTACAAGGAGTTTAAAATTCTTAGGGCTATTTACCTGCATAACTCCGTCCCACGTTTGCACAACATTATTACAGTTCTTCACCGGTATAGTGCCTTCGCCTGACTCTATTTTAGTTCGCAATTGACCTCGTGCCAGCCTAAGAAAAAATAATTATATACAGGTGATTTTTGGTCGTCAACGTTCCCGAAAACTACGGAATCTCCTCATCATCACGATCATTTTTCTCCATGGAAGCATACCTGGGAAGTGTCTGGTTTCCAAAATATTAAAGTCCAAAATTAAAAAAAAAAAAAAAAAAAATCCCAGCATTTTTTTTGGCATAAACTTACTTTATTTCATGTATAGAGTACGTACCCTTCGTTAAAGGTGGCCACAAAAAAACACCCTGTATATCTAATACGAGTTTATAAAACTAGCGTCCGCCCACAGCTTCGCCGGCGCGATACCTCATTTTATTTAGAAATAGAAAGAATCCGAAAGAACGAAATTAGGTTTTTTATTAGACACAGTTTTGTGTATTATTATCACGAATAAATAGTTCCTAAAGAAATTGCTACTCAATTCAATAGTACCTACATCATATAAAGTTTGCACTATAAAAAAACCTAAAGAGGCTGATGTCGCAAACACAAAACGGAACTTTTTAGTGGGATACATAAATATGGAAAAACGTAAAACTTCACTCATATCTTACAAGTACGAGTGTGCTAATGTTTACAAACAATGCTTCTTTGAAACTCAAATTTCTATCTTCAAAAAAACGGGGTATAGTTATACACTATAAACCTTCCTTGTGAATCACTCTATCTATTAAAAAAACCGCATCAAAATCCGTTCCCTAGTTTGAAAGATCTAAGCATACATAGGGACGGACAGACAGCGGCAAGCGGCTTTGTTTTATAATATGTAGTGATTAGTGATGACTTGACCGAATTTTATAAAATTTTACATGTTCGGTAAGTTTGAGAGTTTCTGAGAAAAGTTTTGTTGTTTATAGTTTTCTATTAAAGAAGCTATCGATACTACAGACACTTTCAACAGGCCTATCGATAGTGTAGATGATATTCAACGATCAACTATCGATATAATCTGTCTTGTTGTCTATAGTAGTTGTATTAAAGAAGCTATCGATACTATCGAACTTTCGATAGACCTATCGATAGCGTAGATAATTTTCAAGGTCAACTATCGACATAATCGATAGTTTTGTCGTCTATCGACAGTATTGCATTAAAAAAGCTATCGATACTTTCCACAGGCCTATCGATAGTGCAGATAGTTTGGCAACACTGGTGGGGTGAACTAAAGCTAAAATAAAAATACGTAAAATACACATATTATATAAAACCTGCCCAGCGTGGTGACTATGGGCAAAACCCCCCTGTGGCAGTAGCCTTGTGGCGTGCCCTGGGGGAGGCCTACGTCCAGCAGTGGACTGCAATAGGCTGACTACGACGACACATTTTCTTACCGATTAGGATGCCGATCCACACTCAAATCATGCTCATGCGGGCTGAATATCCTCGCGTCTCCACACGGCGCTGTGCTCACGTACAAGTGCAGCCCGCGGCTTGGCTTCAGTCGGTAGCCGCCGGTCGCCAGCGGCTCCAGATCCGAATGTTCGATCAACGACCGAGGATCTATGGGATACGAATACGGACTTACAATGGGGCGGAAGGGGCGGGCCCGCCCCGCCCCCTTATTGCCTAACTAGCAAAAGCAAAGCGATAGCGAAAATTGTACAAAAATCGCTGATTGCTTGTCAAATTCGAATCAAATCATTTATTTTGCACAAAATATGAGTAATATTGTTACAGGTTGTTATAGTTTAGTCTAGTTCATACATATTTTGTCATGGGAGACATGCAAAAAACTTATTCTATTTAAAAATTATCATCATTAGTTTGTAATATTTCTGGTACAAATACATATTCTTATTACATAAAAATGTCAAACATTATCATATTATGTCAGATTTTTTTTTCTTTTTTTTTTTCCCACACTACACAACACATTAACCTAGTCCCACATTAAGATCCCTAAGGTCTTGTGTCGTGGGTACTAAGCAACGGTATATAAATACATAGATAAGTATAGAAACATCCATGACTCGGAAACAAACATCAATATTCATTATATCAATGTTTGCCTACCTGGATTCGAACCCAGGACAGGTAGGGCCACTACCTACTACACCAATCGGCCGTCAATTTTCAATTGTTTAATATACAACAGGATGTAACAGAAAGGGTATGTTAAGCGGAAAGCTATGTAAATAGCCCACTGTCGAGAACCTATCCACAAAAAATGAGACTCGAAATCACATGTTTATTTTTCAAGATTATATGAAAATTCTCCATACTATCGGGAAAAATAAACATGTGATTTCGAGTCTCATTTTTTGTGGATAGGTTCTCGACAGTGGGCTATTTACATAGCTTTCCGCTTAACATACCCTTTCTGTTACACCCTGCATATGATGTTATGATATAAATATAGATAAAATAACTGTCATCATCCCTATTATTCTATGAAGCGGACTGTTTTCAACACTAGTCACAAAGTGATATAGTTTTATAATAACAAACCGTACCTGCAGATTGCGCATACATAAGTAGTTGGGCATATATGTGTCGCTGTAAACACCGTCTTGCTGCTACCTGTGAAAAGAAATATATATATCTATACCGGGGGTCCCCAAACTTTGGTCTCTTAGACCCCTTTCATAAGTCAACTGGTTCTGGTGGACTCCCTACAGGCTTACACCACATACGAGGAGGCATGCCTTTTAAGTTCTGTCGTTTCCATGTTTCCCGGCAATTTTGAATTTAAAACTGTTCGAATGTGAATTTCGAATTGGAATGTGTTTAAAATTTGAATCTCAAAACGGTTCAAAGTATTAGTATTAATGCAATGTTCACTATGGGTGCGCCCACCACCGGGCCCTACACCCTCCACTGACCCTCGGATCTGATAGCTCATAATTGCGACAACAATTGTTGTGTTTTAGAGGTTCATAATAATTAGTGGTTGACTAATTTACTAATTTCTATAATCCTGAGGATGCCACGGTTGTTGGCGAAACATATGTAGATTATTTATCTAGTTTTTGATTTCGGAATAGTGCAATGTATTGTCTTGCATGCTAGGTGCTCGGGTCTGGTTTCTCGTGGCGATTGTAGTTAGTGCAAGTGCCTGTTGTCGCAATTATGAGTTATCAGATCCGAGGGTCAGTGGAGGGTGTAGGGCCCGGTGGTGGGCGCACCCATAGTGAATGTTTGAACTTCCGAATTGTAACGCCTAATACAATTTCATTTATTAATGCAATGGTTTAGTCACAGCGTCGATTGGAATCTGTCATATTACGTGCGAAAATGAATCTTTCGTGTGTGTGTGTGTGTGTTTGTCCGTCTTTCACGGCAAAACTACTGAACCTATTTGAATGAAATTTGGTACACAAATAGTTTAGAGCCCTAGAAAGGACATAGGCTACTTTTTATTGCCGTAGGTGGCACCACCGCGCGATAATCGAATAAAGTCGCGGGCAACTGCTAGTTGATAATAAATCCCTCATTAAACTAGCGCCTCTGGTGGCGAATTCGTTTAACATTCCCCTTTTATTACACCCTGTATAATAGATAAATAAATACCTCGGCATGACAATCGTTGACCGCTCGGCCCCGCACTGAAATATGCTCCCCTGAAACACATTTCGTGCCTGTGGTTACTGCAATCACCTGAAAATAGAAATCTTTGTTGTAGACTGTCAAAAATCAAAAAAAAAATTAAAGAAAAAACACAAAAATGCAAAAAAAAAATCCAGTGTCCCTCACGCACGACTAAGAGGAATCCAATGCTTTTGCTTGTCGCATTTGAGCTTGAGAGCAGACGCGGCACGTGATAATTTTTGATGGGGGTTTTTTAATATGAGCGGATGCAAATTACAGTTTGGAAACGCCGCATGATCACTCCCTTACTGGATGAAATTGTCCAACATCACTTTTATTTAAAATCAGATAACCTAATGAAACACATTAAAGACAACCATATCGCGTTCTAACTCGCACTAAGCGACAGCTAGTGGCCGCAATCGCACGCTACGAATTAATGTGAGCGGCGCTCCAGATAAGGCTAATTTTTCATACGAAATCTTCTATTTCACGCGTTCTATGTCTCTTTCGCTCTCATTGAATACAGTACTAGGAATCGTACCAAATTTCGTTTCATTGGAGCGCGATCGCTGGCGCTCCACTCGATACATAAGATTACAACTTACTTGTGACAAACGCGTAGACACTATTGTATAAGCATAGTAGAATTTGAAATATAATTATAAATATAGAGAAATATAGACTGCCTATGTAATCTTCGTGGGTGGTTCGTTCACTACACCAGCGCTCCTTAGGACAAGCCGCCTCTGCTTGAGAGGTGTCATTAAATCTGTCTTACTCGTAAGAGTGACACTGTGAGGTTATTAAGGGTATCAGAAGGGGGGACTTCGAGGGGGAAAACCTAGTATTGTCCATTTTGTAGAACAGTTCCTTTGCCTGATTTCGGAACTAAGATTCCTAAAATTCGTATTTGTATGCAGTAACACAGAAAATGTCGTCATATACATAGTAACTAGCGCCATGATCCATCGGAACTATACGGTGAAACGTACTCTACAGGGTGTGTTAAGCGAAAAGCTATGTAAATAGCCCACTGTAGAGAAGCTATCCACAAAATTTGAGACCCGAAATCACATGTTTATTTTTCCCGATAGTATGGAGAATTTTAAAATATCTCAGGAATTTTCATACAATCTTGAAAAATAAAAATGTGATTTCGAGTCTCAAATTTTGTGTATAGGTTCTCTACAGTGGGCTATTTTCATAGCTTTTCGCTTAACATACCCTTTCTGTTACATCCTGTATATTATAAAGGGACGTACCCTAGCGCCTTCGATCTTGTTATCTATAGTAATGACGATGCCGGCAAGCACTTTACGCTTCGAGTGCACCACATCATTCTTCATTACTTCGTTGAACTTCTCGTTTACTAGTCTGCAACAAAAACAATAAGTATATACAGGGTGTAACAAAAAGGGTATGTCAAGCGAAAAGCTATGTAAATAGCCTACTATAGAGAACCTAACTACAAAATTTAAGACTCGAAATCACATTTTTATTTTTGAAGATTGTATGAAAATTCCAGAGATATTTAAAAATTCTCCATACTATCCGGAAAAATAAACATGTGATTTCGGGTCTCAAATTTTGTGGATAGGTTCTCTGCAGTGGGCTGTTCATATAGCTTTTCGCTTAACATACCCTTTTTGTTACACCCTGTATAATTCTTGTGTCGCGCTGTTTCTTACTAAACTCCTCCGAAGCGGCTGAACCGATTTCTTTGAAATTTTATTAGTATATTCGGTACGTCAGAGAATAAGGTCGTAATAAGCTATTTTTATACCCCTTCCACGCAATAATTATCTTGTCTTTGTGAGCATAAGTATTTGTGGTATAAAGTGGCCCAAGTGTCGTATAAAGTAGCTAAAGTGTCACATAAACTAGCAAAAAATGTCGTATAAAGTAACCTAAGTGTCACATAAAGTGTGGTATAAAGTAGCCTACTTGTCGTATGTTATACATTGTTAAAGTTTGTTTTGAAATAAATATAGGGCGCAAAAGAGGTCAGTCAAGGGACAAACTAGAAAAAAAATGTTAGGGAAAAACGTAGAGAATTTCTACCGCGTTCCAGACGGTAAGGGTGAACCGTCGACATAAGAAGAAAAATAAGAAGAAAAGTGAAAAGGAAGCATTCACGTGGTCCTCCTGGGTGAGACGAAGCTCCGTCCAGAGACGGCGATTACGTTGCCCAACTTCTTCGTGTACAGAAGAGACGAGGTGTCCCCTGTGTCCAATACGGCATACAGGGGCACCGCGGTTTTGATCCGCAGGGATTTTGTGCACGAGGAGTTGGACCTACCGCCGTTTCAGAAAACCCGCTCTATCGGGGTAAAAGTTTTTAGCAACGGACGGGCGTGGCACCTGTACGCAGCGTACAGGCCGCCCGAAGGCACCTTCCTGGCATCGGATCTTGACGCCGTGTTTGTGGGGGACACGCCGACGCTGTTGATTGGCGACCTGAACGCCAAACACGCGGCATGGCACTCCCGGACAACAACCGCGGCAGGTAGAGCCCTGCTTTCTGCAGCAGAGGGGCGTAGCTGCGCTGTGATAGGTCCACTCACGGCGACTCACGTCCCGACAGAAGCCCGACATAGGCCTGATGTCCTGGACATAGTAGTTCACAAGAACCTACCGGCGCCAGTATCCGTGGAAGTGTTATATGAGATAACTTCTTCTCAGCACTTCCCGATACTGGTGTCGGTATCAACCCGGGCCGTCTCTGTTCCGCCCCGTTCACCGGGACGCAGAACGGCCTGGGACAAAGTCCAGGGCATCATGGCGAACTTCCATCTCCCATCTGTCCATAGCGCCGAGGACGTAGAGTCCGCAGCTACGAGTTTCACAGCGCAGCTCAAGGAGGCTATAGACTCGGCCAGCTCTACCTTAAGCTCAAGGTCCGCACGTCGTGACGATCTACCGGCGGGCATAAAGAGAGATCTCCATGAGAAGAGGCGGCTAGCGCGCCTGTGGGCGCGCTCTCGCTGCCCCTCGGTCAAGAGAGACCTCAACGCTCTCTCAGCGAAGGTGTCCGATGAGGTTCGTGCTTTTCGGGGCGCCTGCTGGGAAAAAGTTCTAGACCGTGCCCGTGAGGATGACACATGCCTTTATAGGCTAAACCGGCAGCTAACAAAAGCCAGGCTGCCGGTTTGTCCTATAATAGATCCCACGGGCACTTACAATTTCACCGCCGAGTCGCGAGCAAGAGTGCTCGCGGAACACTTGGCGGTTCAGTTCACCCCACATCCTCCCAGCAGCGCTCCGAGAATCATGGAGTTTCATCGGACGACCGAGGAGGCAGTCTCTGACTTCATGTCAGCACCGGTCCCGCCTCTCAGCGGAGACTCCTTTATTTCGCCCGCCGAAGTTGCGAGTGAGGTTCGCAGGATGAACCCTCGCAAAGCACCCGGACATGACCTCATTCCAGTCATGGCTCTGAAGTACCTACCTAGGAGAGGATTCGCTTGTCTAGCCCGGCTCTTCAATGGAGTGCTACGTACTGGCCACTTTCCTGACCTCTGGAAAGTCGGTAGAGTCGTAGCGCTACCAAAGCCGGGCAAAGACAAGCGTTACCCGGCCAACTACCGCCCCATCACCATCCTGTCCAACATCGCCAAGTTGTTTGAGCGTCTATTGTTGCAGCGCCTGAAGCCGTATGTTTCGCTACGCGAGGAACAGTACGGCTTCAGAGACGCGCACTCTACGACGCTTCAACTTGTGCGTGTGTTGGACCATTTAGCAGCAGAGCGGAACCACAAGAGGTACACGGTGGGAGTCTTTCTCGATATGGAGAAGGCCTTCGACCGTGTGTGGCATCCAGGTCTGCTGCGCAAGCTCATTGGCCAGGGACTGCCGCCGGCCCTCATAAGAATCGTCGCGTCATTTCTAAATGACCGGCGGTTCTTCGTAGGGGTGGAAAACGCGAGTTCGCAACTCCACCCCATATTGGCCGGCGTCCCTCAAGGCAGTTGCCTCTCCCCGGTCTTGTATGCCATCTACACAGATGACATACCGACCGTAAAGGTGGTCTTCCCATGGGAATTTGAAGGCATGTTGGCACTGTACGCGGACGATAGCGCGTACTTTGCCACATCGCGCAGCTCCCCACTGGCGGTGGATCAAATGCAAAGGGTCCTCAACCTTCTTCCGGACTGGCTTGACAGATGGCGGATGTCAGCCAATCCGGCAAAGACCGTTGCCCTGCTGACGGGTCAGCAGCGAGAGCTCCCTCCCAGGCTCACGCTTCGAGGGCAGCCGATAGCCTGGCAGCATACTGTCAGGTATCTAGGCTGCCAAATCGACCGTGGGCTGCGGATGACTGGGATGGTTGAGCACGTGCTGCGCAGCGCGAAGACCGCGCGCGCCCTGCTGCGGCCTGTCATGCAGTCCACGCTTCCCCTCCGAACCAGGCTGACCATGTACAAGTTATATGTTCGGCCGCGTCTCACGTACGCGGCCCCGGCCTGGTTCCAACTTTGCTCTGTTTCAAACAGAAAGAGGATTGAGGCCTTGCAAAGCTCCACCCTCCGCAGCATTGCGAGGGCCGGGCGGTACGTCCGTAATGACGTCATCGCTCGGGACCTCAAAATGACGAAAGTGGAGCAATTCGTGGCCCGAATGGCGCGTCGAATGTTCGACCGCGCCGACAACGGGCCGCACGCCCATCTCCGCGGGCTAGCTCCGCTTCATGCGAGGCCGCCAGACGGCCGCCCACAACCGAGGGAGCTGTTGAGTATCCCACTCGACAGCGATGCCGGGTAATATAGGATTTGACCCCCCATACCACCGGACTGACCCACAAGTAGGCGCACTATGGCCGACTCATCGGCCCTTAGCGCCTACAAAATTGTATATAGTTTTTATGCCCTGGTGGCACTACTATTATATAGCTGTTTTGTCCCTTTTTTCAAATGTCTGTCCCATGTATATACTTATGTTTGTCCTGTTTGTCTAGTCTATACTCGGTAGGGCGGCGGTAGCAGGCAGGGGTGTCGATCGGCCGAGGGCGGGGCAAAATCTCCACGTCACCGACCGATCGGCGGATCTACCCGGCCATGTCTGCCTGCCGTCCTACCGAAAAGTTGTGTCGTCCCTTCTTTCTGAGTGCATGGGCATTCCCCCATGCACTCACTTGTGTATATATAATATAAGTTCTGTCCTTCGCTGCCTCGGCGACTAAGCCGAGGCAGCGCGGCCTCTGGCCGCATAACATTGACCGGCGCGCTGTCGCGCGCCGAGACTTTGCCCGGGCACAGGGGAATCCCTCAGGCCCGCTACCCGAAGCGCGCTAGCGCGCGCTTAGGAAGACCCCAGATTGAAAAGGAAGCAAAATAGGAACAAGAGAAGCCACTGAAGATTGCCTGAAGACCGACCTCTTGCCCGCAGTTTGGAAGAAAAGTGTGTTTTGTCTCTCTCACTCCCGCGTACGGCGACAACATCGTATAAAGCAGTCCAGTCCAATCTACAAACTAAACTCACTGTGCGATATGATCTGCCAGTGTTTGCGGTAGGAACCCGGCAGATTGTGGCGTCACATTCGTGGTAGGTGCCGACCCTTCTTCTAACACTGCTAACGCTGATCTGGCTGCTGCCAACTTGGCTAGTTTCTTGCTGGATCCTTAAATAAGATATTCACAAAGTTTGAAATCTATTCTTACATTAAGTGAGACGCCTTCGGGGTTATTATACAACCTCGTCTGAAGTGAAACACTGATTTTAAAATATATTTTTTTGATGTGTAAAATTTAGACCATATTTAACAGAAACAATGTTTAAATTTTCGATAGTGTTTAAAAGCGATAGATAAAATCTCCCATGTTGACAACATAGTCCGAAAATACAAACTGCGGTCACCAACCCGCCTGCCCAGCGAGGTGACTATGGGCAAATACTCCCCATGGCAGTCTTGTGACGTGGCATAGGGGAGGCCTACGTCCAGCAGTGGACTGCAATAGGCTGATGATGATGATGATAATGATGATTGATGATAAATTACTTATTCTTTCGCTTACCATAGCCCTCGAATTTGTGCTCTTTGATTTGACAGACGACTTTGAATCGCATACTGTGACTTAGCTGAAGCGGTGCTGAAACAATTTTTTCAAGTTGTAGAGGAATATTAATTATAGCGACCCGGCCCGGCTTCGCACAGGTGCAATACTATACATATAAACCTTCGTCTTGAATCACTCTATCTATTTTAAAAAAAAAAACTGCATCAAAATCCGTTGAGCAGTTTAAAAGATCTTGGCATACATAGGGACAGTCAGGGAAGCAACTTTGTTTTATAATATGTAGTGAAACTGCATTTTAAATAGTATGGGTTTTGGAGGGAGGTTTATTCAGGGTGTACATACAATGACACTAATCCTGCGTGACATCGAGCTAGTTGTTTATAGGGTTCATACAGGGTGTAAATGACACTTACCTTGCGTAACATCGAGCGAGCTGCCATCCCCGTAGGTACACAAAAACGTGAGTCCCGGATAGTTTTCGTACAGGATGTTGATGGGACTCTTGTGCGGCGCCGGAGCGGTCGTTACGCCGAATAGTGCGGCGGATGGGGACTGGGTCGATGCGGATGACACTGGAAATGATTGTTAATATGCACATGTAATTTCGAGATGGCTTGTTTCTTCATAGTAGGCTATATTCATAGCTTTTCGCTTGACATACCCCAAAAAACAGCAATGTGTCACACAATAACAAATATTAATATTTAACTATTAACACAGGGATAAAGGCGTGATTATATGTATGTATGAAAATCAAGTTAAAAATGCGGCTAATAACACTGTCGTATAACTCAACACAATAGTAGTTGTTCAGCATTTCAGTATCTGCCTGGCTGTCACTAACACCCTGTATGTATATAATAAAAAATTTATTACTTTCAATCAGTAGAGGGACAAGAGGGTTCGGTGTTTTTAGTACCTATAACCGAACTTGTACATCTCAACTACACCCTCAAAATTGACGGCCGACTGGTCTAGTAGGTATACCCTGCCTGCGACGCCAAGGTCCTGGGTTCGAATCCCGGTACACTAAAGATCTATGTTTGTTCCGAGTATGGAGATATATGTATGTATATATACCTGGGCTGTCCAGCTCCATCTTGCCCAACGTGGTAACCAGTGAGGGCAGTGGTTTCGCTTGCGTTTCCGGGCTTTGCATATCTACTAGAACATAGCCAATTATTTTATTAACATATTGGTTCCATTTTAGCCTTTCAGAACCCAGCGTCAACTCCATTTGTTAGTAAGACATAAAACAACTCTAAAGATCGCTTACGCGCCCGGCGTTCACAGAAATTATGCAAATTAGTCTTGGGCCTGAGCAGTTTTAGGTTTCATAATAATAATAATAATAGTATATATATATATATATATTATATATATATATATATATATATATATATATAAAAGTATATTTACCTGGGCTGTCCAGCTCCATCTTGCCCAATTAACCGAGTGAGGGAGTGGTTTCGCTTGCGTTTCCGGGCTTTGCGTATCTAGAACGAAGCCAAGGTTATGTCAAACGGAGTTGACGCTGGGTTCTGAAAGGTTAAATACCCGATCTCATACAAAATTTAGCCTAAATAGTGTGTACAACGTGTATATAGAATGTTTTTTCGTTGCCACCCTTAACGAAGGGTACGTACTCTATATATCAAATAAAGTAAATTTATGTTAAAAAAAAATGCCGGGAAAAGGTGTAAATTTTTTGAAAAAAAAATTTTAGTTACTTGATCGGGCGAACTTTATATTTATAGTGTCCAGTGTTTATGATAGTTTTTTCATAGACAGGTATTAAATTTTTCTCGTGAAAAATCTTGCTACGCGCGTCTATGTGCATTTATGCAGAAAAACGCAATCTATTTACTCAACTTTCGACCCTAATATCTTGGGAACCAGACACTTCCATGGAGAAAAATGATCGTGATGATGAGGAGATTTCGTAGTTTTCGGGAACGTTGACGACCAAAAAACATCCTGTGTATTATTATAATATCGTTGACTTTTATTTTAATCTGATTAAATCCTTATTTCTCTGCTCACTCATCATACTTATGTACAAGTACATACATAAATTTGGCTAGCAATACGCATGCTTATTTTAAGTGAAGGGGCGGGTTTTGAGTTCGTCTGAACAGGGGGTGAAGCAGGAACTTTTATCTGATGAGTGCGTTGCAGAGAAATAAGGTTTTAATCAGAATAAAATAAAAGTCAACAACGATATTATATTATAAGCATAAGCTTATAGCTGGAAAAATAAGCATGTTTATCGCTGTTTTAAGCACGTCTTCACCTACCTTCAAAAGACTCACCAGTATATCTATCATGGTTATCGCTCGTAAAGTCGGTGACAGCATTCTTCGGCGTTAAAACCCGGCCGGCGCGCGCTAGTAAAGCGTTGAGACATGCGCGGGCGGCGGACGCGCGCGCCTCCCGCTTGCTGTGGCCCCAGCCTTCGAATGTTAGATCTGCTACCTGATTAACGTCACGAACGGACTATTTACATACATATACAGGGTGTAACAGAAAGGGTATGTTAAGCGAAAAGCTATGTAAATAGACCATTATAGAGAACCTATTTCCAAAATTTGAGACTCGAAATCACAGGTTTATTTTTCAAAATTGTATGAACATTCTCAAGTTGATTAGAAATTCTCCACACTAGCTGCAAAATTAAACATGTGATTTCGAGTCTGAAATTTTGTAGATAGGTTCCTTTTAGTGGGCTATTTACATAGCTTCTCGCTTAACATACCCCTTTTGTTACACCCTGTATACATAGGAACGCACAAGCGTGGTCGAACAAGGGACAATGATCCTTCGATCGCCAGCATCGCTCAATGGACCAAAGTAGACTTTAGACCTCAATATCTTGGAAAACAAACACCGAGAAGAAGTTCCATGGAGAAAAATGTTCGTGATGATGAGGAGAATACGTGGTATTCGGCAACGTTGACAGCAAATAAAACACACCGTATACACACACGGCTGTGTTGCCGAAATAGAATAGCCAAAACTGCAAGGTCTGAGATATCCTTACGTTCAGTTACTTAACGTTGACGGCCAACTGTTTACGCGGCGTAATAGCGACTCGCTAGCAAAATCTATATGATTTGACAGTTTGACGCTAGCGTTACAGACTATCGAGAGGTTCGTGCTTACCCCACAGTGTCAGTCTAGTAGGTAGTGACCCTGCCTGCGACGCCATAGGTCCTGGGTTCGAATCCCGGTAGGTGCAAACATTGATATGATTAATATCAATGTCTGTTTCCGAGTCATGGATGTTTCTATACTTATCTTGTATTTATATACCGTTGCTTAGTACCCACGACACAAGACCTTAGGTATCTTAGTGTGAGACTAGGTTAATGTGTTGTGTAGTGTGTGAATATTTATTTATATATATATATATCCCACGTCACCTTAGCATTTTAGAAACAAGATTATCCGGCAGAAGACCAAAGTGACAGACATAGTGTGTAGCAGACTGAAGTGGCAGTGGGCCGGCCGCATCTGTCGTAGAACCGATGGACGGTGGGGTAAACGGGTTCTTGAATGGAGACCGCGCCTCGGCAAGCGTAGCGTGGGCGCCCTCCGGACAGTGACCGATACTTAATGAGGACGGCTGGTAGTATGGATGGTGAAAACGGGAGATCGAAATGTGAGAACTGGGGGAGGTCTACGTCCAGCAGTGGACTGCAATAGGCTGACGACGACGACGACGACAGCTGATGCAAATGATCACTGACAAGTCGCAAGCTTAACGAATGCTCGAGTTCCTTCGTTCCTCTACGATATGCACGGAAGGACATGCAGCTGATGTGAGCATAAGCTGTGCTAATTGCAATTCTAACCTTGGAAGACAATATTAAAGATCTGTAAAGTTAATGCCGGTAAGCAACGTCCACTGAAGTCAGGAATTGGATGGGCCCTTCTAACATAACTTACCCAACCATGATTTGGAATCTCTTTTCTCGACAGGTGTTTGTAGGTATGTATGTGCATGTATAGGTATGTGTGTGTGTGTGTGTGTAGAATACTCACATTAACGCACACAGTGAAGCTGGGACAATGCGCAGGCCCACCTTGCCTCAGCAGCGTGTATCCGACTCTTACGCCCAGTTCATTTAACGCCGATACTGGTGACTTGCCTCCTGACTCCACCGCATTTGCGGCGTTCGCCAGAGCCTGGTGAAAAAACATACATCAGCATCCATCCACTGCTGCTGGACGTAGGCCTCTCCCGGGATACGCCACAAGGCTAGTGGCATGGGTTTTTGCCATAGTCCATTTGAATGACCTCGCCAGAGTCTAAAAAAACATCGCATCAGCCTATTGCAGTCCACTGCTGGACGTAGGCCTCCCCTAGGGCCCGCCACAAGGCTACTTCCACAGGGTAATCCCATAGTCCATTTGAATGACAAAGCTGACTCCACCATCGGTGTTTGGCAGATCATGGTAAGACCCCCTACATCAGCCTATTGCAGGCAGCTGGACGTAGGTCTCCCCCAGGGCACGCCACAAGGCTACTACTTGGCTTTGGCCCATAGCCAGAACCAGGCCCGGCCCGCCCATACGGCGAACGTAGCAGTCGCTCCAGGCGCCAAATCCTAGAAGGCGCCTAAATGCTAAAGATTATTAGGAGCAAACAGGAGAGGCGCCATAATTGGATCTCGCTCCATTCGAAAAATTACTTCGCGCCGGCGCTGGCCACAACACTGGGCAGGCGAGTTGGTGACCGCAGTGTTATTTTCGGACTATGTTGTCTACATACACGGGAGGCGCTACTGCCCACCTCCCGGAAACCCTTAATCATACAATACCCACAGGCAGACATGGGGTGGTGGTATTTTACTCTGCCGACACCACACAGCAAGTACACACAAGCACAGTACTTAGCTATAAATATTGTATGCTATGTTGAATGACCTCATTTATTTAAAAAAAACCCGCCCCCTGATTACATAGGTAATGAGGGGGCCGGACTGCGTAAAAATTTTGACCCAGTGTCACTCTCATGAGTAAAACTAGTCTAATGATACCTCTCAGGCGCTGGCCACACTTGCACACAACTGGCGAGCGAGCTAGGCGGGCGGACATCGTTTCACGTTTCACCTCTTTACATACTTCGGTTCACACCGCGAGCTACCGACTAACCTACGTCAGCGATGCGAGCGAAGCTAACGAAATATCCAATGATTCCAGCGAAGCTACTCGTTCACCTCACGCCCGCTTCGCTCGCCCGCCAGCTCCCCCGCCCGATTCGTTCGCCCGTCCTCCTCGTTTCGAGTATTCGAACTAGTCGACGCTATCCTCTCGCTCTCCCATCCACCCCCCGGTTCACCCGCTCCGCCCGCTCGCTCGCTCGACCGTCCGTAGTTTTCGGTGTGAACCCCATAGTTTAGTTCGCCAATATTCCGCGTATTGCTTCTCTCGTCTAGCCCGCCAGCCTAGCTCGCTCCGCCCGCCCGCTGGCGGTGTGGCCTGCGCTTCAAGCTCAAAGCGCGACAAGCCGTTTAAGCTCAAGATCGTGCCAAAAATATACAAACATACACTGTTGAGCTGATTATTGGTGTGGAATGAAGTAGGCCGCTGATAGATTTAAGTTGTATATTATTTTAAACTAGAATTTACAATAGTAAAAAATGGCTATCCGCCAACTGTGTCTGACGAATCGTGAGTGATCGGTAGTGTTCGGCGAGGGCCCGGTTGCACTCCGTCCCCCGCGCCCCACAGATCTTGATGGTGGTTAACATACACTCAAAAATTATACTTAACCCTCCAACTAGCGCAGTCGGGTAATAACACTTACAAGCCATGCTAATTCAGATAACCAGATCCTTTACCATTGGAGAGGAAAAAAGGGGAGGATGGGGAAACGGGGAATACACCTACATAATCAGAAAATGTTTTTAAACTATTTAACTTGCACAAGACTTGGTAGGTCAGAAGAAGTGAGATGATTTTTTCTTCTGACTAGTTAAAAAAAATAAGACATAGAACACATACTATATAAATATGCACTTACAATTATTTTTACAAACTGGTCTGAATTAAGAATCATCTAATTTTAACTGCTTTTTCCAATCAATGTCTATAAAAAAAACCTATGAAATTTTGAGAAAGCCAGCAACACATTTATCCCTGAGATAGGCTATACAGTGCAAAATCGGACCACATATATTTATTACACCTTGTGTGTGACGCACCAAATCTTAACAAAAACAAGTTAATAAGTTCAAAGTTCCCTTAATGTAGCTTAAAATCCTTTTTTAAAAACAAACTTAATGCCTCTATGGATTAAACCGCACATGCAATTAAACATAACAAATAAACATAAAAAACACACACATAATATTAATAGTACATAAAAATTATAAATAAACCAACGTCCTACAGAAACAAAACAAGACACACGACAAACATACGTGCAGACAAACGTAAGCCTATGGGTGGTACCAGACCAATCGGTCGATCACTGATCGACGGATAACGGCGGCTCAATCGATCAATTGCCGGTCGATGGCATAGGTCGACGTTGATAGACTCTGGTAGCGAAACTATCTTTCGACGTCGTCTAATCCCTTTTACTCTACCATCAATGCCATCGATCGACGATTCATCGATTGGTCCGGTAGCCTGATTACGTAACTTGTAGAAGCAGACAGACAGCAATACGACTGAGAAAATAGTTACGTGTTCAATGGACGGGGCGAGTACGGGGCGTGGAAGGACTCACATCACAATATTTGCTGTCACGTTGCGACTTTTGCGTTGCTTTTGCAAGTTACGTAATCGGGGGGCGGTAACACCCTAACTGACCGGGAAGTGAAGCTACTGCCTACCTGCAAGTTCCATTTGAACCCGGCTTCGAGCCGAATGGATGGTGTCGACCTTTTTGCCGGGGGACCACCATCTGTGTCAATGTACATATAATCTTTACATATAGTAAAAATGTAACGGATCGCTGTCTGTACATGGAAGATATATGAGAAAAATATTATAGGAGACCTTTATCAACGCAATAGTATCAAAAAAATTATTTTTTGAATTTTTGTCGGTTTGTCTGTTTGTGCACGCTAATCTCAGAAACGGCTGAACCGATTTCGATGCAGTTTTCAGGAATATATTGTGACAGGTCCCACTTAACATATAGTTTTTGTCCCGGGAAAATGTTTTTATCCGGGATAATTTCGACATTTTGTTTTTTCTGTAGTCCACGCGGACGGAGTCGCGGGCGTCCACTGGGACATACATAAAAAACGTACATACATAGAATAGCGAGGACAGATATAAAAGATCAGAGTCATTATGCTAGTTTATCGTCTGAGAGAACGCCTTTGAGTACCTTAGTCGACTCTTACGACATGCACGGGAGGAGATGCAGCTCATGTATTCTAGTGAAACCCCGCATCAGCACAGGAGAAATAATAATAAAGTATATTGGATATAAACTACCATATAGATAAGATACATATTAAATTACGGGCGTCCAGCCCGCGACTCCGTCCGCGTGGACCACAGAAAAAACAAAATGTTGAAATTATCCGAGATGAAAACATTTTCCCGGGATAAGAAGTATCCTATATGTTAAGTGGGACCTGTCACAATATATTCCTGAAAACTGCATCGAAATCGGTTCAGCCGTTTCTCAGATTAGCGTGCACAAACGCACAGACAAACAGAAAAAAATTCCAAAAATCATTTTTTTTTGTACTATTGCGTTGACAAAGGTCTCCTAAAATATTTTTTCTCATATATCTTCCATGTACAGACAGCGATCCGTAACATTTTTATTATATGTATAGATATAGATAGATAGATGAACTACTAGATAAACTAATATAATTTACTTCTCAGTCAAATTATAGATTTCAAGATGTAATATAATATTACTCGTACATTACATCCCATAGTGAAAATCTAAGAGAAAGACAACATCAAACGTAATCAGTTAGAACCAACCTATAGAATAATCTGCCCTTATGGATTTCAATGTTACAAAATTATCACTTGGCATTTCTCAAGTAGGTTTAGTGTCTGACAGGCAGCCGGCTATAAAACAGAGTGCATTACTTTTATCTACTATATGTGGCAAAGAAACCGTAAAGCATTGATGCCATAAGTAATAAAATAAATGAAAGGTAGATAGCGTTATTTTCAAAATAAAAAGTGTAACTTTTCCTGTAAAAGCTGCTCAATTTCCCGGGATGAAAAGCAGTCTTGAATCACTTGTTTCGTTGGTCATATAGTAAATAAAAATAGCAACTTCAAAGTGAATAAATGAAAATGTTTTCGCACTTTAAAAAAAACGTTTACATAATACGATTTTCTTGAAAATTCAAGAGCAAATATTATTATTTACTAGTGAAAGCTTAAACAATGTGTAAAAAATAGCAGTATAGACCATGCCAGACATTTGTTGCTTCAATAAAATTGTATGCAAGAGGCCTCGGAAAGCACGTAAAACTGTTGATCCTGCGCCTGATCTCTCTCCGGTCGTGTCGGCTTTCCGTCCCATGGGACTATGAGGGTAACGGAATAGAGAGTGCATCTGTGTTTGCGCACACACTTGTACACTATAATATCTCCTGCGTACCTGGCCAATCTCCGTAGAGATTGGTCGCCTTGGCCGAAATACGGTCGGAGATCATCATGCAAGAGACAAGAAAATGTTATAATAGAAATGGGGCCTTAGACTATCTATCTATGCCAATATACTTAAGTCAAATACGTTCAGCTGTGCTTCTTTTGCATATTTTTTGTTAAAATAAAAAAAAAACCGTTACCTTCCACATTCAAATTTTCAAGTATGTGCTCAACCTCGCACATTTGCTCGTTTTAGTGAAAATAACTCGAAATACTCCAGGACACAAATGTTATTTTCGCACTAACTGTATTGAATATTCCAAATTTTTTCCAATAATTCACAAATTCTATGCTAGGAAACACACACTGGGTACTGTTGAGCGTTCAACGAACTACTGCGAACTATTCGAAACTACATAGTACCAGCTAACCGTTCGATTTTTTTAAACCACCCTCGATTTCTTTTAAGCTACATTAACTGGTTAAAATAAAGTTACGTTTACATTATAAGCAATAAGTAGTTTAATATTTTCTGTCCGTAATACTAACAGATAATACCTATATTGGTATACTTATGCTGTATTTATTTAAATCTCTAAAACTATTCCTATATTAAAAAAATATAGTATACTACATAACATAATAATTACATGTAAACTATGCATTAATTTTAGATTAAAGCTCGTGACAGTCCATTTATCGAGTTTTTTTTTTAATAGCTCGACAATACAACCCAGTGTAAACTCACCTTTACGATCAAAATGTCAATCTACCCTCAAAATATAACAATCACAATTTTTGTTTTATAAAGGCAAATGAAATCATTTCTCAAACTGCCTAAATGTATGTAAACAAAAAAAAAACAGATTATAAGCTAAAAGTTGCGCCCAATCACGAATCCTTGTATTGTGTCAGTAACAAGTTGCTAGTTCATTGCTTTTTTTTTTTTTTGAGTACCTATAGCAGGGATGGCGAATCTTTAGTGATATACGTGCCATCAAATAATTTAGGCATATTTATATTATTGAACAAAAATAAAACTAGATGATATTAAGTACATATAATATTTATTATTTATTTATAAAAAATTCAAAAGTACAATTATCGGTATGTAATGTTACTATTTTAACATATAAAAAAATTGTGTTATTTCTGCTGTTTCAAATTAGATGCTAAGTATTTTATGTCAGGCCATTACTTTGTTACTTTCAGCAGAATGCAAGCTGCTGAACTAGAGTCATCTGACAAACGGTTTCGATGCAATTTTTTTTATGTTATTCATTCTCTTATGTATCATTCGGCGTGCCTGAACTATTTTGTTGCGTGCCAGGGGTGGCACGCGTGCCATTGGTTCGCCATCCCTGACCTATAGTAATGTTACTAATCCTCCAGATCGTATAACGGTCACTGAAAACCATCTTATAGTGCACGCACAATGTGTGCGTAAACACAGGTGAACTCTCTATTCGCTCTAGACGGAAAGCCGACACGACCGGAGAAAGAGCAGGCGGAGGACAGTTTTACGTGCTTTCCCGGCTAAATGACAATTTTGTAACATTAAATTACATTAACTACATAACATTAAGTTCTTTTAAAGTATATGTGTAATATACAGGATGATTTTTGGTCGTCAACGTTCCCGAAAACTACGGAATCTCCTCATCATCACGATCATTTTTCTCCATAGAAGCATACCTGGGAAGTGTCTGGTTTCCAAAGTATTAGGGTCCAAAGTTAAGTAGATAGACTGCGTTTTTCTGCATAAATGCACATTGACGCGTGTAGAAAGATTTTTTACGAGAAATAATTAATATCTGTCTATGAAAAAACTAGCGTAAACACTGGACACTATAAATTTCACCCGATCAAGTAATAAAAAAAAATTACATCGTTTCCCAGCATTTTTTGGCATAAACTTACTTTATTTGATGTATAAAGTACGTACCCTTCGTTAAGGGTGGCAACGAAAAAACACCTGTATAGATAACAATATACAATAAAAAAATACTTATATTAACTTACATTTAACCCCATCATACTCTCTCTTCTGCGCAAGAGTGTCAAAGTCCGTTGTTGACGTTATAATGCCACTTGACGTCTAAAAAAGTAAAGGAACATCAGAACAATGGGGAACGCATAGAAGGCGCTTTGTGACATTAAAAGCGTACCCGTAGCATAGAGGAATAAGATTCCTCTATGCCCGTAGCGTTGTAGACATCATACGAAAAAATGCGACGAACAGTCATAGAGAAAAACTTGGCACATTACGTAATTTTTTGCCTTAGTATCATGCATGATCTAAAGGTAGCCAAGGAGCAAATAGGTAACCAAATTGACATTTGCTTTGTGTGATGTTTTGCATTTTGAGCAACCTACATCTGTCTCTTTCTAATGCTGTTATGAGTGTACAAGTAAACAGAGACAACTATATTACTTAAAATTCAGTTACTTCTATGCTTTAGTCATTGTTCTGAGAAAGGAACATAATAGTGATGTGATATTTTAGAAAAGTCCTATGCCTGGTTTTGAAACTAACGTTTGTTTGTATGCGGTAATACTGATAAGGTAGTTGTGCACATTGTACAATTTGGTGAAATGCACATAATGTAGTCATGCACAAAGTAACTAGCACAATCATTCTAAGGAACTATTTGGTGAAGTGACACAAGTGAACCTATACAGGATGTAACGAAAAGGGTATGTTAAGCAAAAAGCATTGTAAATAGCCCACTATAGAGAACCTATTTCCAAAATTTGAGACTCGAAATCACCATGTTTATTTCCAAGATTGTATGAACATTCCTGAGTTGTTTAAGAATTCTCCATACTAACTGGAAAAATAAACATTTGAATTCGACTCTCAAATTTTGGGAATAGGTTCTCCATAATGGGCTTTTTTATAGCTTTCCGCTTAACATACCCCTTTTGTTACACCCTGTATAAATGTAATACATAACTGTTTTAAGTGAAATATTTAGACTTGAATTTTATGCAGACATAAACTAATGTAAGAAAAAAAATCTCTTGGTGCATCAGGCCCTCAGGCGGTGAACGCCCTGCATTGCATAAGACTCAAGTCTAAATATTTATATTTAAAACTTTTTTTAAGAAAAGGCAAAGGATACAGCCAATGTTTTTAATACCTACTAATGATTTCTGAATTTTTGATGGATGATAAAACTGACGGACTGGTCGGAATGGAGGTTGTCGGGGAGGCCTATGTTGGTTTTGGAATTGTCACAGCTGGTGATGATGATCATTTAGGTACCTAGATAAGGTTGTGTGTGATTGACAGTAAGGGAACATGGAGAAAGGACTTAGAAGTGACCTAAAACAGCGGAAATTACTACCAGCAGTCAAAATTCGTAAGCAGTTTTGCAATTTTCGAAGCAATCATACAAAATAATACATAGGTACATGTTGGAAATAAAAGGTATGGTAAAAGATCTATTTGGTGAATTAGTTGCACAAATAAAAAACAAAACAAAATACCCGACTGAATCGAAATTTTTATCACTCAGACTCAAAAGCGACAAGCTCTTTAGGCTCTAGAGGGACATACATAACATTTGAAGAACATAACCCTCCCTCTGGTGCACTCAGAAAAAACGTCATATAACAGAGCTGCCATTCTTCCATCATGCTATGTTACTTTGAAAGCATGATAAACCCCAGTCAAAGTTGTTGACATTATGGATATCTGCACTAGTATGATGAATTTGGTGAGAGCGAGATGTCTCACTTTTAAACGTCAAATTCACAGATCTTAAGAATTAGAATAGACACTTGTTCTCGAGCCAGGACTGAATGAATTAGGGCTGATAGAAGTGGTTTACAATCCCTTTTTACACACCTAGAAACACTTGCCTTGTCTAGTCATTACTTAGGTCTGTGGATTTGATGTGTAAAAGTGAGACATCTCGCTCTCACCAAATTCATCATACGGGTGCAGATTGATGGATGTCACACACATCCATAGCATGGCATATCATGGTAGAAAGGCATTGTTATATGATATGCATGAACATATAAAGAATAATGGACAGTGTTGTCAATAAACAGAGTGAAGCATTCATTCATAGTAAGCTCAGTAACGATATTCCATGGAGTAGGGATGTGTATTGACGCGTTATCCACCCACACATACAAACCATAGTAAGCTTGGCGTCTACTAGAAAATACATGCTGAGCATACATGCTCAGCGCGCCGCAATTACGGTGCTTCAATCTGTGTGTTGACAGCATTACTTCCATTCTTCTTTATATGTTCATGATGATATGCTTATTGCTTGCAATATAATTATAATATTCCAATAACTAATTTAGATTCAAGATAATAACAACTTACCATTTTTGAAGAATCTGAAATAAGAATGATATATTTTTTAAGTGTTTAAGTACCTAGTAGAATTAATTAGGCAAAAAGGAAAGTAAACCAATATCTTATTTTTACTATTAATTGTGGCTTATCTACGATTACATGAAAATTATTACTGTGGACTACGAATTTATAGATGTATGTTCTTATAAGTAGTAAACTACAAATAGGATATTTTCAATTATTTAATTACGAAAAAAATGAGGCGCGCTTGCAACAGCACACGGTGCCCGCCGGTAACGGGTGTAATTTGTCTAACTACAAAAAAAGAACATACCATAGCTTGTAGCATTTATCAGCTTTCTAGCCTTCGTCATTATTAAAGATTATTCAAGATATATTTAGCTTAAATATGCAAGAAATCAGCTAAAAAATTCAAAAACAAACCTGCACGCGCAATCACAAAACAAATATTTTTTATTTTTTTGCAGAACGCAGTTAAAAGAAGGCATACTAATTCGAAAGCATACAGCCATAAAAAAAGATTCTTGTTAGCAACTTTTTTTGCTTTGGTGGCGGTAGTTACAGACTAGTAGTTCAACCATCAGAGTCATAGTTATTAGAGCAATGGCAAGCCAGTTCAGTCAAATAGTACTGGAGTAAGTTATACTTAGTTATTGGTTTTATAAATATACCTTGACTTTTTAGGTTTCAGTACGCGAAGGGTTGGCAAGGGGAGATATCTAGACCAGCGGTTCCTAACCTTCTTCAGCCGCGGACCGCCAAGGAAATCAAGCACAATGCCAAGGACCCCTGAGTGAAAAAAAGGTGCATTTTCAGGCATTATATTTTAATATTCCTCAACTCTAAGTAAGATAGATGCGTATGGGACCGCGGACCCCCAAACATATACCACAGGTTAGGAACCGCTGATCTAAACAAATTTAATATCAATAAGCATTAAGATCATAAAATAAGAAAAGATATAAGTTATAGGTATTTAATTTAAAATCTTTGGGTTTACTAAGTGCAAAAATTTACAGTTACATATACATGAGTATTTAATATAATAATTGTCAATGCAATTTAATATGGCACAAATACTTAAAATGAAAAATAAGATTACAGTGTTAACCTGGCACTTTTACACCACACATTTCTAAATAGTATGCTGATAACAAAAAACTCTAACCAAGTTATTACAAAAGAATTTAAACATACTTTAAGCTAAACATGTCCTAAATTTGACAGATATACCTACATTTTGCTCTCAAATGTCATATTAAATCGAGTCTAACTTTAGGCGCTCTTTTGTAATAACACATTATAAATCTAATTTACTACGGTCCAAACTGAGGGCTTCTCACACGGTCCTTTGTCAGGGCAAAACCGGTTAAAAGTAGTTTTACTCGGGCACCCAAGTATCTCCCTCTCTTCTTGAATTCTAAATGTGAATGTGCTCTCATGAGTGCCAATAAAGTATGCTGCACGTGAACACACTACCTGATCTATTATGGCTATTCCACCGTCCTGGTATTTCTCTGCAATATGTATCGTTGGCAGATAATAATATACTTTGTAACCGTAAGCTTGCAATAACTTCGTTAGTTCTGTAAATTCGTTGTGACTTGCATCCGTTGCAACATAAACTTTTGTAACATTGGATACATGTTTTTTTATTGCTGCATCTATTTGTTCAACGGTTCCAGCTATGGAAGGGATGTCATTAGGTCGGTTGATTAAGAAGTCATGCCTCCGCCAGTGTATGGCAACATACGTATGACACATGCTCACTATTGATCCTACACAATCCAACTCAGAATTTATGTACTCAAAAGCTATACTATCCAATCTGTCATTGAATTTCATACTTTTCCTGCAATCCCAGTATGTTTTAGTACCGTACGAGTCATGTAAAGGTATCTCTCCATGTGCGATCATAACCTTTTTATCACTGGGATGTAGAGCTATTATTTCCCATAATTTAGACATTTTTCCTTGGAATTTCATGCATACAACCTCTTTGGCAGATATATTAAGGTATCCCCAGAAGTGCTCCCTGTACCTACATTCCTCTTCATTATTCACCTCCCATTTATCAGTAAATATTCCATTTTCAAATGGATCAGGATAGTTCTGCAAAACATATAGTCTGTCCAACACAAGCTCTTTTGAGGAGGTTTTATTAAACACATCATATATTTCTATAACCGGGCAGTAAGTTCTAAATGAATCTATATCAAAAAACTTGTTCCAATGTATTGGATTAGTTTCTCCCATCCAATGGTAAAGATTGTACCAAGGAGGTAAAACAAGTTTCCAGTTTAGTCTCTCGCCTCTTTTCCTAGCTTCGGCTAGCATTATTGCGAATCTCATGTAAACGTCGCGACGTAAATTAAAGCCTTCTACTGGATTTACATCGTAAAATAACAGTTTTTCGTCGTTTGAATCGGTCATAGGCTGGCAGGACGGTTTAGAGGCAATATCACAATAGCCAAGATCTGTACTTTGTTCCGTTGTTAAATAAACTAAATTAATGATGAATAAACTTAATAAGATCATTGTGAATTAATTGTAAGGTCTACTATACTATAGGTTAATTTAAAACACTCAAAAATCTGAAAATTGAAATAAATATTTACTTACTACATATTGATTTCTGAATTGAAATGACGTTGACGTTTTTATTATTTTTATAATAAAACTGATCAAGTGTGAATAGCTCATATACCTAAATAGTTCCGTAGCTTAAGAATTTAAAGTCAGATTTTGATAGACATTCAGTCGTAAATCAATGACAAAAGTGAGAAAATCCCACGAACATAACGTCACCCTCATTACTTTTCTCTAACGACACGCACGATTATGCATGCAACGACAACTATTAGGCTTGTACTCATTAGCGAGCTGCATAGATTACCCCCTGATTATCTGTGGCGAGCTGTAACCGTTGCATGCACTGTAACCAAAAAGCATAGTGTATACGTGGTTCGCTAACCTGCTGCGAGTGGTACGCGTGCGGTTTGCATCGAGCCGGCGTTTACAACGTACTCATTTCTGAACCCGTAACGTTACACGTACTGTAACCGTTACTGTTACCAAAAACATAGTGTGTACGTGGTTAGCGAGCCTGCTATAAACGCTACACGAGCGTCTTGCAGCAAGCCGACGATTGTCGGTTTTTGCCGCGCTCGCAGTGCGCTCGTGGACGTCAATAGAAGAGATTACTAGCTGCTGCGAACCAGCTAAAGCCGGGTAGGTAAGCGTTCCGGCGACATCGTGAGCCTTACTGTAACAAGCGTACACACTAGAACCTCGTACTTACTGTATCGCGCATTTTACGGTTACAGCTCGCTAATGAGTACCCGCCCCCTGATTACGTAAAATTAGCGATCAGCAAAATTCGCGCGGTGATCGCGCCGAAGATGCGCAATCTGTCAAAAAATTTGTATTACCTAAGCCTATCGTTCTCTAATCGTTTGCTAAATTTTTGCTAGCACACTAGCGCCAAAGACGATTATGTAGCAAAAAAAATTAACTAACATAATGTTAAATGCAGGGAATTGGTATCTCCTTCTATGTTTTTTTTTGTTTAGTTTATCCCGAAGGAAAGGCAAGGGGAACTAAGCCCATACAGCCATTGTCTTTAGTAAATGATTTATGATTTTATGATGGATGATAATGATGATGATGAATGGAAACGTCGGAAAAATCCTCAAGAACAAGTGTAAAGTTAGTCAAAATGAAAAATAATTGCAAAAACAACTTACATGGGCCCATGAAGAGATCGTATTCCGGTTAAAGTTTTACTCAGCTTACCTGCGTATAAAACCATGCACATGCACTAGATTCACATCACAAGTAATCAAAATATAACTTATCTACCAGAAAACATCACTTTACGGACACATGCAAGCCATTTACAAATAATTTTTGATTTTCACAAGAAAATTACACATGCAGCCTTCCAGCTTTTCCCGCCCAGTTTGTGATTCTACGTCACATGCTGTTTCCGAACGAAAGATAAAACGTCAATAAAAAGGTTGCCAACTCTTGGAATCGGGTAGCCAGAATGATCAATATAGAGGAGGAGTCCTAATAAATAAAATAGAATAATCGTAAGCTATTCGTTACGTTATGTATTCGCAACGTAACTTGCAGAAGCATAGCGATAGCGTTATTAGTAATGCGACTGTGAAGCTATAATTTAGTACGTTTAAAGCAAAAATGATGCGTCAAAGTGTAATTTTCTCTGAGGCCATATTAATATGTGATAAGGTAAAATAACTTACAAAGCACATGTTATGTAACCCCTAATGTTGAAATGAATATGACGGCCTATTGGTATAGTTTGTAGTTACCCTGCCTGGGACGGGTATGTGCAAACTGCATCAAAATCCGTTGCATAGTTTTAAAGATTTAAACATAGAAACAGACAGACAGCGGGAATCGACTTTGTTTTATAATATCTAATGATAGTGATACCGATGTTTGTTTCCAAATCATTGATGTTTCCATACTTAAGTACTTGTCTATGTATTTGTAGCTTTTCTTAGTTTAGTACTTACTAGTGATGTGCCGGAGACCCGTATCCGTATCCGCGGATATCCAAAGCAAATGAAAGATCCGTATCCGTGTCTGTATCCGTTACTTTTATGGCGGATCTTTTACGGATCTTTTTACCTTATTAATTTTAAATTTATAAATGAAATTCTTTAAATAGGTGATTGGGTAGTAATAAAAAACTATTCAATTCAATCCAGATATTTTTTTATTTGCTAAAATCAATAGTGGGCTCCTTTATGTTTCAAACAGAAGTTAGTTACCATATCTATCAATACTAATTATTATAAATGGGAAAATTATAAATGTGTGTGTCTGTTTATCCGTCTTTTAGAGCAAAACGGAGCGACGAATTGACGTGATTTTTTAATTGGAAACAGTTGAAAAGATAGAGAGTGACATAGGCTACTTTTTGTCTCTTTACTAAAATGGGGGGTGGAAGTTTGTATGAAGCATTTTATAATTTTCAAGGCAGAAAGCTAAAAATTGGTATGCTGACTATTATTTGACTAAAAATGCATTTTTTTTAATCTACCCCCAACCCCATAAAAGAGTGGGTGAAATTTTATATGGGACTTTTAGCAGATTTCAAGGTAGGAAGCTAAAAATAAAAAATGGAAAGTCGTGTTAGTTACACTATTTATAATTCAAGAACGGTTGTGCCGATTTGGCTGAAAATTGGTAGGGAGGTAGCTTAGAACCAGGAGACGGATATAGGTTTATTTTAAATCCCGGGAAAATCCCGAATAATATCGACATATAAATTTGTTTTCAGTCCTCGCGGACGGAGTTGCGGGCATCGACTAGTAGTATATAGCTCAAAGGTACTCAATTAACTATCTTCTTAATGAGATCAACCTTTTACTAAGATCTTCGTAATATTTTGAATTTGCATGAAATGATTTTTGAAATTAAGTTTTTGTCGCGCGCACCGACACCAACTGCGTAAGCAAGTTAAGATGCATATCCGCGGATATTGACACCAAATATCCGTATTCAGATCCGTATCCGCGGATATACATTTTTAATGATCCGGCACATCACTAGTACTTACCTACCCACCCACGACGCTAGACCTTGGGGAGTTTAGAGTGTGTTGTGAAATGTGAAAAAAAAAAAAATAATTTTGCATAGAGTTCGTTTCATAGAATATCTTATTTTTCAAAATTCCCAAGTTTCAGATAAATCTGCGTATGTTGGCATCCCTGGTTTAGCTAGTCGTGAAAAGAAAAGTGTAACATTTTCCGCGTATTCCATGTATTAATAATTTATTTAATGAATTATTAGACACAACAAAGTCAATTTAAATGTTTTAATTAGCTGCAAAAATTTGTGGTCTGTCCTAAAAATGGTCAGGCAGCGAAAGGTGCAGATTCAGTGCCCTAGGGGAAGCAATGATTCGAGTAGTTCTAGTAGCACCGAGAGTTTGCCCCCAAATAAGTTTTACAGACTGTTTTCAAGGTGCAAGAAGTATGTAGGAGGAATCTGCTTGGTTGTAGCCGTCTATTATGGTACCTTAGGGTATCTGGAAACGAGGGTTAACACCCCATTTACTGATGAAAAGGTAACGCTTATTTGTTTACCTTCCGACTTATTTATCGCATGGTTATCGCTTTTTTACTGTTTGTGGTTAACAGGGCACCTTTAGCGCCTTTTTGGCGACATTCCAAATGGTAATTACATACAATAAAAAGTATAATAAAAATGTAATGGATCGCAGTCTGTACATGGAAGATATATGAGAAAAAATATTATAGGAGACCTTTATCAACGCAGTAGTACCCAAAAGAATGATTTTTGAAATTTTTGTCTGTTTTCTGTTTGTTGGTTTGTCTGGTTGTCTGTGTGTTTGTGCATGCTAATCTCAGAAAAGACTGAATTCCGATTTCAGTCCGGAATGAGTCTCATTTCGGTGGAAATTTCAGGGAAGTCCTTAAACCTTCCCAAGTAATAACCTGCCTTACCTATACCAAATTTCAGCTTTTATCACATTGAAATGTAGCCAACGTCTTTCCTCACACCTTAGACTACCTCTGTACCAAATTTCATCCAAATTGGTTCTGAAGTTTAAGTATGATTACCTAACATGCAGAGGTGTATTCACATTTATAATATTAGTTTAGGGCTTAAATGAAACTGAGATGGCCTGAAAAACCTAGAGTATAATAGAAAGGAATGGGAAAGGTTGGGGGAAGTAGAGGATAATGGTTACCACAGTTTAAACAAAAATGACAGTAATTTTATCATAATACTAGTGGACCTGACAGACGTTGTCCTGTCCCACGCCTTTGAACTAACATCACCCAATTGTTTTACCTTCCCGGACTTTCAAATTTCGAACAAATTGTTTGTATGGGAATGTAGAAAAGGAATGTTTTAGATATGTTCAGGCATTTTTTTAAATTTTTCTCTCCGTTAGAAAAAAAGAATTAGCATAATCGGTTCAGCCGTTCTCGAGATTCGCGCTTACCAACACATTTAGCAATTCATTTTTATATTATAGATTTACTGTTCTGCTAAATGGCTATACTTGAATAAAGGATTTTAGAAAAAGGTGAAAGCTAGTTACGAAATTTCAGGTGATCCAAGCTTCAGGACTGCAAGTACCGGAGCGATACTGGGGCACATACAGACCGGGACACTACTTTGGCATCAAGAGCAGAGAGCCAAAGTCACCCGTATTCGGACTGATGTGGTATGATCTGGCCGATTCTCGTAAAGGTGTCAGGTTAGTAGCTACGAGAGTTAGTACGAAGTAGTAACATACATACTTATGGTCACCCCCATTATCCCCCAAAAAGGTTGGGCAAAAGTGTGCAAATTACACACCCATTTTCACCAGGTAGCCTATTAAGTCCCACGTGGTAAAGTGTGAGCCCACCGCTGCTTTCCAGGCTCAAATACAACAATCTATTGCTACAAATGGTAACAACGGTTTTAATATGTGTGCACATATGATATTCCTTTTATATATTATAAAATTTTCTTTGTACTTAATGGTTTGCTGGAAGAAATCTCTTTTAGAGATAAGCTCGCCTTTGTACTATTTCTTTTACAACTTACTGTCTATGATAAAAATTTATGTGTACAATAAAGGATACTAAGAACTCCAATAGGAAATGTTGTGAATGTAATTTTCAGTATTTTCGGTTTTGAATATTAAATTAATTATTTATGTATGAATGAAAATGAATTAATTAATGAATATGAATTAATAACATGAATGAATATGAATTAATTATGTAGTATGTAGTACCTTGAACCCTTATAGGATCACTTTGTGGTCTGTCAATACCCTTTTTCTCAGGAACTCATGGAGATATCAAGCTGAAATTTATTTCAAATACGCACGTCTACTGTCCCTAAAAGCTGTGAAAAAACAAACCTCTAAACCAACGGAACAAAAGATACACTTGTTTATGTAGCAAATTTTCCACTTTCGCAAGGGAATCAAAACCTATAGGGAACATCCGACTCATTTAAAATGTTGAATTGTATCAGGCGTCACTATTCGGAAGTTCAAATCTCTATTGAGGGATCGCCCGCCACCGGGCCCTATACCCTCCGCTGACCCTCGGATCTGCCTACTCATGATCACGAACACAAGACACTACAGTCGCAACGAGAAGCCAGATCATTTAAAATTTAAAATGGTTTTCCAAGGTTGGTTTTATAGAAAAAATTAAAATAATAATAATAATATTATATGGTAGTGAACCCTTGGAACAAACTACCAGAAGAAGTGGTTTTGGCACCAAGTGTCAATAATTTCAAAAACAAACTTGACAAACACATTAAAGAACATAGAAAAACCTAAGAAGAGAACATTCAGATACAGGCAAAATCAGTTGCCTCAACTGCCTGCCTGTTTACATATAATAATAATAATAATAATAAAAGAATAGAAAGGGTCAGTGGAGGGTGTAGGGCCCGGTGGTGGGCGCACCCATAGTGAATAGAAAAAATTATAAAATATAATATAAAATTGTGACATTTTATAAACCACAACTTTATGTGATGTCACATTTTTCTTGTAAAGAGGCGATCTCTAGGTAATATTATTTATTTATATATCCAGACACTGGTGTGAACAAGGCGACAATCTGCCAACATTCGGCTGGCTGAGGCATGACGGGGAAACCTTTGGGGAGCAGGAGATAGTCGACCCTCCGTTAGAGATATACACGTCGTTTGTGAAGACCTTAGGGGGGGACAAGGGGGGGCAGTGGACTGCCCGCGTCAATGTAACTTCTAAGGTATTCTGAAATCTGTTCCATCTATACATATAGCAAAAATGTAACGGATTTTTTTGGCATAAACTTACTTTATTTGATGTATAGAGTACGTACCCTTCGTTAAGCGTATGCGTTTATATGCATAAATGTCCCCAGGGTCCAGCCGTGTCCCCAGTAGGCCTCATCTGGTACGGCGCGTTAGACTCGGGGACAGAAGGGGAAGCCAGGCTGTGGACAGAAGCGGGAGGATTACGGGGGTGGACGCAGATATTGCAGGGGTTTAAGGTGGCGCTGCAAGTCCATAAGGGTGAGTAGATGTGTCGACGTCGTAAAGTAGATTGTATAGCTATCAGCCCCCCTAGCATGACCATGCATCGTGGATATCGTATCGTCTCTATACAAAATATATTTATCATATTTTGACAGGCTAAATGTCGATAAATCGGTTTATCATATCGTGTTACGCAGGTCATGCTACTTGGGCTAGATGAAAAAATAACGTTGTCTAAAACGCAATGTAAGAATAAAAGTTTTAAAGAGATGGACAAATTTGTCATCCGAATTAATAGACCCGGTAGCTCAGTTGGTGAGAGCACTGCACGGAATGCGAGAGGTCGTGGGTTCCCAGTCGGGTGATTTTTTTTTCATTTCTTAAAAATATTTATAATATACAGGATGATTTTTGGTCGTCAACGTTCCTGAAAACTACGGAATCTCCTCATTATCACGATCATTTTTCTCCATGGAAGCATACCTGGGAAGTGTCTGGTTTCCAAAATATTAGGGTCCAAAGTTGAGTAAATAGACTGCGTTTTTCTGCATAAATGCACATAGACGCGCGTAGCAGGATTTTTTCACGAAAAATAATTAATATCTGTCTATAAAAAAACTAACATAAACACTAGACACTATAAATTTCGCACGATCAAGGAATTTAAAAAATTTTTTCAAAAAAAATTTTTTTTTTCCCAGCATTTTTTTTGGCATAAACTTACTTTATTTCATGTATAGAATACGTACCCTTCGTTAAAGGTGGCCACAAAAAAACATCCTGTATACAGGGTGTAACAAAAAGGCTATGTTAAATGAAAAGCTATTTAAATAGCCCACTATAGAGAACCTATCTACAAAATTTAAGACTCGTAATCACATTTTTATTTTTCAAGATTGTATGAAAATGCCTGAGATATTTAAAAATTCTCCATACTATCGGGAAAAATAAACATGTGATTTCGGGTCTCAAATTTTGTGGATGGGTTCTCTACAGTGGGCTATTTACATAGCTTTTCGCTTAACATACCCTTTTTGTTACACCCTGTATACATGACGCAGTCAGGTAAAAACAATTGGTAATGTATACAATAAATGTATACTACAATTTCACTGCGCGCCAGGAGGAGGGTTATGTTTTTCGAGTATATGTTTGAATGCAATGAGGTTTTATTCTCTTTAGAGTCGCCTTCTCGAACACGGTTTTTGATATTTTAATAGGCGCCGAGCTCTTCATGACCATAGACGTGCTTATGTTCGAGTTTCAAAGAAGTTTAATAAATAAAATATGCCTCCGTGTGTCATACGAGATGTAAAAAATATTTCAAAATCTATACTAATATATATAATTTGTTTGTTTGTTTGTTTGAACGCGCTAATCTCAGGAACTACTGGTCTGATTTGAAAAATTCTTTCAGTGTAAGATAGCCCGTTTATCGAGGAAGTCTATAGGGTAATGCAATGCCCCCTTTCGCGGACGAAGTCGTGGGCGACCGCTAGTGTGTAATAAAATATTAGGAATTACATTTCACCGGTAACTTATATTAATTTACTATCTGATCCGGCAAACGTTGTTTTGCCATGTAAAAGGGGTTGATCCTAGAGGGGTGAACATTCATGGTTGTATGTATTTTTGTATGCTGTATCATAAAAAAATAAAAACAAAAAATTTTGTTAAAAAAATAGAAAAAAAATTTAGGGGTGGACCACCCTTAACATTTAGGGCGATGAAAAATAGATGGTGTCCGATTCTCCATCCTAACCGATATTCATGCTAAGATTTACGAAAATCGGTCGAGCCGTTTTACTACTACTACTACGTTTTATTTTTTATTTATTTATTTTTATTTTATTTTACTATGGCAACAAACAGTCATTACAATGTCATTGGTACACAGTGTGTATTATATCCTTACAAAAGACCTAATAGTGCCAAAAAATAACATTTAAGCGTAGCTAAGCAGGCAAATACTATAATTAACTATAATTTAATTTATACTTTAGGTGTAATTATGTATGTATTATTTTAACGGTAATGGCATAACATAAAAGGAAGAAAAGGTGGTGTTTAATAGTTATCTAAAATAATATTGTAGCTATCGAGACGCATCGCGCGGTTTTTTTTAATTTTTAACGCAATTTACTATGAACATAACCTATCTACTGTTGTAATAAATAATTGTTTGTATGTATATTTGTCATTACATTCGTCTTAGTTGTAAAGGTGATACTGGGTCATTTTTAACCCCCGACGCAAAAACGACGGGGTGTTATAAGTTTGACGTGTCTCTCTCTCTCTGTGTGTAAATGTGTATGTGTCTGTCTGTGGCATCAGTAGCTCCCAAACGGATGATCCGATTTTAATGCGATTTTTTTTGTTTGAAAGGTATATAATTTTTTATCCAATCGTGTTTTATTCTTTAAATAAGGTATTATACTAATTATTTTTTAATATTTTTTAAATATTTTTCATTAATATTCACACACTTCACGACTCATTAACCTAGTCCCACACTAAGATCCATAAGGTCTTGTGTCGTGGGTACTAAGCAACGGTATATAAATACATAGATAAGTATAGAAACATCCATGACTCGGAAACAAACATCGATATTTATCACATCAATGTTTGCACCTACCGGGATTCGAACCCAGGACCTATGGCGTCGCAGGCAGGGTCACTACCAACTACACCAATCGGCCGTCAAGTTATGTTTACTAACTTAACTGTACTGAACTTGTGCATCTCAACTATACCCTCGAAAGTGGCACCATGTGGTTCTATCGGCCCTTGGTGCTCTGCCTACCCCGTAAGGGATAAAGGCGTGTTTATATGTATGTATGTATGTATTTATGCTTACTAACGTCTAGTAATAATGCCCCTTTACATGTTTTTAGGTAATATCCTGCACAAATCATCCTCAGAAGCGCACGCTCCTGGTCTTCATGAGCTAAAAGAGAAACTGTATTCGATCCTGCGAGTGGAGAACAATGCCGAACACGGGAAACTGCCTGTGTTGGGGACTGATGATGAAGTGCTTATTGAGGTGAGTAACATACTCTGCAATAACATCATACTCTGTAATGATATCATACTCTGTTCTAACATCATACTCCGTAATAACATCATACTCTGTAATAACATCATACTCTGTAATGATATCATACTCTGTTCTAACATCATACTCCGTAATAACATCATACTCCGTAATAACATCATACTCCGTAATGATATCATACTCTGTTCTAACATCATACTCCGTAATAACATCATACTCTGTAATAACATCATACTCTGTAATGATATCATACTCATACATACATGATCTGTTCATAATAATCATAATTTTTATGCCTTCAAATATACTATACAGGGTGTAACACAAAGGGTATGTTAAGCGAAAAGCTATGTAAATAGCCCACTATGGAGAACCTATTTCCAAAATTTGAGACTCGAAATCAAATGTTTATTTTTCAAGATTGTATTAACATTCATGAGTTGTTTAGGAATTCTCCATACTATCTGGAAAAATAAACATGTGATTTCGAGTCTGAAATTTTGCGGGTAGGTTCCTTGTAGTGGGCTATTTATATAGCTTTTCGCTTAACATACCCCTTTTGTTGCACCCTGTATATTTGCATAATAATTTTGATAAAATTATTAATAAAGAAATGGAAAAAAATCTTCACCCGAGTGGGAATCGAACCCACGACCACTGCAAACCGTTCCAGCCACTCTAACCACCGAGCTACCGGGTCAATTACTCGGATGACGAATTTTATCATCTCTTTTCTAAATTACATATTGGCGACGTTGTTAAGTTAGTTCTAACTACTAAACCAACTAACGTTATATGAGTCGGCAGATCCGAGGGTCAGCGGAGGGTGTAGGGCCCAGTGGTGGTGGGCGAACCCTCGATGGAAAAGAGTATTTATCTGTGTATGAGCACCCACTCCGCACCTCACGCAATAAAACTGGAATTAATTATATTTTTTGAAAGAAAGAAAGAAAACGTTTATTTTTCGCCACACACACACATAAAAAATTACAAGCTAAAATATATAAAGTGGGTATAATACCGTAATCACTGCATATAGGTACTATACATCAAAACATTATACACATATATACATATACATATATACATACACACATTATAAATATATATATTAAAAATAACATAAAAATACCAAAAGTCATCAAAAGTATACAATATAAAAGTGCGACGAAAAATTGGTCGCCACTCAGCATAATGTTATAGCATGAGATGCTATAACGCTGGTCTTCCGTGTGTTTTTATGATAATATATTTGTTTTTCAGGGTAAACCCGTGAATTTTGTTCCAATACAATTACTAGCGGAAACCCCATTCATACTAGATATAGTATATACAACTGAAGATCAGCCTGTACCTGCGTTAAAAGGAGACGCATATACCGCCGAACTGAACGAGAGAAAGAGACGGTTTGATGAGAAGTTTGAGAAGAAATTTAAATTGAATAATAAGGGGTGAGTTATGCACTTTATGTGCTCATAAAGTGGTACTTACCGCGCCGATTTTCGATACGCAATCTAACTTTTTACCTACATCTACATTGATGACGTTTGCTACTGCGCAATAATATATTTTCATACTTTACTGCAATTTTGCTGTGATGTATGTACCTATATATTGTCATTAAAATAGATCGATGAAAACTGATGATAAATAATTAAAAATCAATTAAATACCTACGTAATAAATAAAATACTTATTTGGCTCGTGTTTAATTAAACCAAGCCTTGGGTGTGATTAGCAACAGCTCACTTGTATCATAAATACCTACATAGGTACGACGGCCGATTGGTGTAGTTGGTAGTGGCCCTGCCTGCGACGCCATAGGTCCTGTCGATGTTTGTTTCCGAGTCATGGATGTTTCTATACTTATCTATGTATTTATATGTATACCGTTGCTTAGTACCCACGACACAAGACCTTAGGGATCTTAGTGTGGGACTAGGTCAATGTGTTGTGAAGTGTGTGAATATTTATTTATTTATTAGGTACAGACATTTCCATTCCGGTAGGCATATGACTCAGAGTTGTCTTGTCTGCTTGGATTCTTTGCACTATTAATCTGATAATCAGAGTCTTCCTTATAATATACAGGGTTAATTTTAAAACATCAATAACCTCGCAGAACTAGATAGGTAAAATCATAAACAATAACATTTGTTCTACGAGTTTTATCATAAATCAATACAGTAATTAAAAATGATTTTCCAAGCTTTTATTGTACTTTCGTGACATTTGTAAGTCTATGTTCCATTCGTAGGTATACGAAAAGGTTGACGCCCGCGATCGCGCGCGCCTCAGTATTATGTACAGACTTAAGAACATTCAGAGGTAATATTAGATTGATATTTATTTTTGTATGAAAGTAAAATGTGACAAATTATCAAAACTCGTAGAACAAATGTTGTTGTTTATGATGGTAGCTACCTAGGTATACATGGTGTAGTAGAAAGGGTATGTTAAGCGAAAAGCTATGTAAATAACCCACTATAGAGAACCTATTTCCAAAATTTGAGACCAGAAATCACATGTTTATTTTTCCCGATAGTATGGAGAATTTTTAAATATCTCAGGAATTTTCATACAATCTTGAAAAATAAAAATATGATTTCGAGTCTCAAATTTTGGAAATAGGTTCTCTATAGTGGGCTATTTAAATAGCTTTTCGCTTAACTCTTTCAATCTTGGTGGTTAGTGTCACTAACCACCTATTTCTGATTTTTTTAATTAAAATCTATGCCATCTGCTTATAATCGGTTGAACTATCATGAAAGTTCGATTCATGCTTAACAAGATACGACCGAATATACCGCCAAATGAAAGAATGACAACTCAATTTAGTTGAATTGAATATTGCACTTACGTAATTTTAATTGCGTGTTTTATAAAAAAAATAACAGGTAAGTAAGTTAGCTTTTATCTTCAATGTTTTTTATTAACTTTATTCTCATTTATCTGTTTTATATATATTTACATGAAAATACTACTACTCTTAAGTTTTTTGCAGTGTATTCACATCGAAATGCGTAAATTATCATTAATAGTTTGTATCAATAGTCATGGTGGTTAGTGGCACTAACCACCTCATTTTTCGAAAACCTTAATAAATAATTTTTTTTCCTACTTTATATGATTTTTTTATTGTTAATAATGCTAAAACTTACATACATATGTTAAAAATATTCTTAATCTAAAAGCGTGACGGAAAGAGTTAACATACCCTTTCTGTTACATCCTGTATAGTCTTGCGATGTTATTGATGTTTTAAATTAAACCCTGTATGTGTTCCTTCCTGCCTGTATCCCGTTATTTATGGAGTAGGCGCCATATGGTTTCTTTGGCATTTGTTTTTACGTCCGGCTACCCGCCTGACGCCAACTCTTCTCGGTAAGTCTGGTTGGATGTCTAAGTAAGAGCAATTTTTAGAAAAACTCGTACATTAAATAAATTCAGTGGTACAGGCCCGTGACTGGGATCGAACCCACGCCTCCCGACTGAAAGGCGCACGTCTTAACCAATGGGCTGTCATATATTTACAGATATAAATGAAATTGTATTAGGCGTTACAATTCGGAAGTTCAAACATTCACTATGGGTGTGCCCATCACCGGGCCCTACACCCTCCACTGACCCTCGGATCTGATAACTCATAACTGCGAAAACAGGCACTTGCACTAACTACAATCGCCACGAGAAACCAGACCCGAGCACCTAGCATGCAAGACAATACATTGCACCATTCCGAAATAAAAAACTAGATAAATAATCTACATATGTTTCGCCAACAACCGTGGCATCCTCAGGATTATAGAAATTAGTAAATTAGTAAACCACTAATTATTATGAAACTCTAAAACCCAACACAATTACAGATATTCAGAAGAAGACACATCAATAGCACGCGCAGCATTGTCCAACTGTCTCGGCGGTATAGGGTATTTCTACGGAGCGGGACGGGTCAAGTCACAGTATACAAAAGGATCCGTGCCTTATTGGAAGGCGCCTTTGTACACCGCTGTGCCCAGTCGGTAAGTAAACTACACCTCTTCTTCGTTAAATATTCAATTGTATCAGGCGACACTATTCGGAAGTTCAAATCTCCATTGAGGGGTCGCCCACTTCTTCTTCAGCCTGTTGCGGTTAGGGTTACCATAGGACAGGCATTTTAAGGTTTAGACAGGCGTGCGGCCGGCATTGGTCTGAGACAGGCATTTTCAAATGACGCAACAGCGCGCTTGCGTTTGATTTTGATTGCGTCGGTCGCGTCTCGTCGCGCGACTTGCGCTTGGGCGGCGCGAGAATGACAGGGCAATGACAAATATCAGTAATAAATATCCTTCTTTATTATTATCTCTTGTCTTTTACTTATTACCTACAGCGTTTTGCTTTGGACAGGCATTTTTCTGAAAAATCAGGCATTTTACGGGCACCCCACTATTTACATATGGTAACCCTAATTGCAGTACACTGCTGGACGTAGGCCTTCCCCAGGGCACGTCACAAGGCTACTGCCATAGGGGGATTTTTCCATAGTCACCACGCTGGGCATTTTAAATATACTTAAAATAAATAAATACATATCAATAATATTGAAAAAAAAACATCGAAAAAAACATGTAAACGTATAAGTTTTAATTTAGGCTTTTTTTTGTGCTAAGTTTTTACGGGTGAGGCACTGAATAGAGTCTATACGAGTTCCGTATTTAGCCACGGAACCCTAAAAATTTGACTAATAATAAACCGTCAGTCGTTCTTGTCGGTTCTTTCTACTTTTAAATAAAATTTAAGTTATTTAGTGTGTAATTTTGATCTAAGATCAACATAATACACAACATATTACACTACGACCTCTTTAATCCGAACTCCGAAAATTTACCCCCCGTTCGGATTCGTGGAGCGTTCGGATTATAGTACAGGGAATTTGTACGGTATTTTTATGAAATAAAACTAATAGTATTGTGAAAATTTAAATGTATATTCATCTATACACGTTACACTTATTAAACTTTTTTAAAGAAATCCAATATTTTAGTTTGTCGGGAGGTATTTAATGACAAATAATAAGCTTTGTCTCGCAATTTACGTAGAAGCATTTTTTCTGGCAAAGGAATGTCCACTTGGTCAGCCCATTCAAGACATGTATTTAAGGCAGACACCGCGCTTGAATGGAAACGCTTGCTTCTGGTTCAACGTGCGACATTTCTTCACTTTCGCCGTCACATTCCTGTGTTACTTGACTTATTATTTCATCGTCAGTAAGAGGTTCAGTTTCATTTAGGTCATCATTGCTTAGTAAGAAGTCATTAATTTCAGTCTCACGAAAGCCTCTATTAACGAAAAAAGCTAAAGGAATATCATCTTCGGGTTCAAAGTCATCGTCTGTATGTTCTTCGACATTTAATTGAGGCCACAAGGGAGACCAAGATTTTTTTATTAAGTTCGCATTCAACTGATGCCAACTTTCAGCCAACGAGAAAACTGCGTCTTTCATAGTGGTCTTCTTAAGGACATCGGATACAGTACGTTCAGATTCCAATTCTTGTTGCGCAAAAACTTGCAGCAAAAGTTTTTTCTTGTAACTCACCTTTATGTTTTGAATAACGTTTTGGTCCATTGGCTGAATGAGAGCTGTGCAATTAGGAGGCATGTATAAAACTGTGAAATTGTCGTCAATGGATTGCAGGTCTTCATCAAGCGGATGTGCTGGCGCATTATCGAGAACTAATAACGCTTTCAGTGGTAGATTCTTCTTAGATAAGATTTTTTTTACTTCAGGTATAAAATATCCTTTAAGCCACTCTAGAAATATAGGTCTCGTCACCCATGCATTCCTTTGGCCCATGTAATGTACTGGTAGCTTTCGTACAGATGCAAAGGCACGTGGCTTTTGTGCTTTTCCAATGACCAATAAAGGCAGTTTGTGCGTCCCAGCAGCATTCGCACAAGGCATGAAATCTTTGGAAACTTTAGAACCTGGGGCTCTAACTTCTAAGTCAGATGCTAGCGTTTTATCTGGTATTGTTTTCCAATAGAGACCAGACTCATCTGCATTATAGATTTGCTCTGCGGATAAATCTTTCTCCTTTATTATCCATGAATTTGTCCTGGAATGGTTTTACAGCCTCTTCGTTGTTTGACAACTTCTCGCCGGTTATTTTGAGTTGACGTATTCCGTGTCTCTTTTAAATTTTTCTAACCAACCTTTACTGGCAGAAAACTCTCCTCGCCCAAGCCGTTCATGAAAGTATTTCGCCTTCTCCATCAAAATATCGCCGGACAAGGGAACGTTTTTCCGTCGTTGTTCTATAAACCACGTAAACATTGCATCTTCGAGTTGTGGATTTTCGGGCGTTTTTAACGTTTTTCGAGCACCTGGACCCTTTTCAGTTCTCACAACATAACATCGTATCTGTTCTTCCTTCTTCTTAATATCAAAAATGGTAGATTTGCCCACACCATATTTCTGCGCAAGAAAACTAAAAGAAATACCTTCCTTGAGTTGATCCAAAATCTCGCATTTCTCAGAAATAGTCAGGGTAACGTGTTTTCTTTTCTTTGACGTTGATGTAAAAACACAAATATGTATGTAACTGTATAGATGCAAAAGTGACGCAATAGCAACACAAAATGGCGAACGAGTAACAATAACAAAAGCGCATGATACCTACTCGACATTCGGTAAGCAACTGGCGAGACGGCGAAACGCGGGCGAGCGGGCGGGGGTGGGGCGTGTTCGGATTACAGAGGTGTTCGGATTAGAAGGGGTTCGGATTATAGAGATCCTGCTGTACCTATATTTTGATCTAAGATCAACAGAATATACATTTTATTACCTATATTTTGATCTAAGATCAACAGAATATACATTTTATTACCAATATTTTGATCTAAGATCAACAGAATATACATTTTATTACTAATATTTTGATCTAAGATCAACATAATTTACAGTATATTTGATCTAAAACCCACATGTATCCATCAGTTCGTTCTTCCCGCGCGGTTTCCTCTGGGACGAAGGTTTCCACCTGTCGCTAGTGGGTCGCTGGGCGACACACATCGCGCTAGACATCGCCGGGCATTGGCTGGACCTGGTCAATGTGGAGGGATGGATTCCGCGGGAACAGATCCTCGGTACATAGACCTTATACATGTAATTCAATCATCATAATCTTTCAGGTCATATTATTATACAGGGTGATTTTTGGTCGTCAACGTTCCCGAAAACTACGGAATCTCCTCATCATCACGATTATTTTTCTCCATGGAAGCATACCTGGGAAGTGTCTGGTTTCCAAAATATTAGGGTCCAAAGTTGAGCCTATTTAAGGCTGCGTTTTTCTGCATAAATGCACATAGTCGCGTGTAGCAAGATTTTTTACATACATACATATATGTATATGATTATCCCTTACGGGGTAGGCAGAGCACTAAGGGCCGCTGGTACCACATGGTGTTACTTGGTTTCGCACGGGTATAATGCCCTTTCACGCGGACGAAATAGTGTGCGGCCACTAGTAATTAAGTAGACAGTTGATTGGATTTTTTTTTTCTTTAGTTTATCCCGAAGGAAAGGCAAGGGGAACTAAGCCCATACAGCCATTGTCTTTAGTAAATGATTTCTGAATTTATGATGGATGATAATGATGATGATGAATGGAAACGTCGGGAAAATCCTCAAGAACAAGTGTAAAGTTAGTCAAAATGGAAAATTATTGCAGAAACAACTTACATGCACCCATGAAGAGATCGTAATCCGGCTAAAGTTTTACTCGGCTTACCTGCGTATAAAACCATGCACACGCACTAGATTCACATCACAAGTAAACAAAATATTACTTATCTACCAAAAAACATCACTTTACGGACACATGCAAGCCATTTACAAATAATTTTTGATTTTCACAAGAAAATTACACCTGCTCCCTTCCAGCTTTTCCCGCCGAATCCCACAGTTGATTGTATTTGTCTCAGTGTTGCCATCTCACGTAAAGTAGACCATTTTATAAGATCCCCAATGAATCCAACCATAAAGTCTTATACCCCATAAAACCTAAAATATACAGGATGTTTTTTCGTTGCCACCCTTAACGAAAGGTACGTACTCTATACATCAAATGAAGTAAGTTTATGCCAAAAATAATGCTGGGAAACAATGTAATTTTTTTTTTTTGTAATTACTTGATCGGGCGAAATTTATAGTGTCCAGTGTTTATGCTAGTTTTTTCATAGACAGATATTAATTATTTCTCGTGAAAAAATCTTGCTACGCGCGTCAATGTGCATTTATGCAGAAAAACGCAGTCTATTTACTCAACTTTATAATAATATATTTTAATTAGATATGTATATATTTTATTGAAAGTACCTGTAAGATGCAGTGATCATTTATTTATATAACAGGCACGGAAGCGATAGCGCGTGTGCCAGCAGAATTCATAGTACAATCCAACACTGCGGCGAATCCGCCAATGTTGCTGGTGCAATTGGCACAGTTGGTCAAGTCGAGGCCAATGTTGGCCCAACCCGGCGCCTTTAGGGACGTGCTGGGACGAATGTTTAGTCGACTACAGGTTAGTAGAATTCGTTTTGAGAGATAAAAAAAAACAATGTAGGTGAGTAGTGGACGCCCGCGACTCCGTCCGCGTGGACTGCAGAAAGAACAAAAAGTCGAAATTATCCGGGATAAAAATATTTTTCTAGGATAAATTGTAGCCTATGTCATATTCTGATATGTATACTTTATTATTGTGAAGTTTCATCAAAATTCATTCAATAGTTTTTGCGTAAAAGAGCAACAAACACCCTTACATTCATCACAAACTTTCGCGTTTATAATATGAGTAGATGATTTTCATGTAAAAAAAAGTTGCGCTCAAATAAGTTTAAAATTTATTTTACGTGACTTACGTTACTTGTCTTCATTGGAATGATTTTTTTTTCACGTCTTGCGTTGAAATTGTACGTATTTTGTAGTAGAATTTTTAAATGTAGGTATCGAAATTTCTAAATTATTAGTAAGAAAAGCAAATGAAAATCTGACATTTTCCTAATTTGCATAAAATATATTTTTCTGAGATAAAAAGTAACCTATGTCCTTACTCAAGCTCTAGGTAGACTATCTATGAACCGAATTTCATTTAAATCGGTTCTGTAGCTTTGGCGTGAAAGCCACACACAGACCTTTGAATTGATATCAATTTATATTTAGTAAGGGGAACTTAGGTTAATAAATAATGAATGTTCCAGCTATGGTACCAATGGTTCCAATCTACGCAGAAGGGAGACGAAGTCACTACCTATCGCTGGCGAGGTCGCGAGGACGATGGTTTACAACTCAACCCTAAAACGTTAACGTCGGGACTTGATGACTATCCTAGGTAAGTTCATTTATAGATGCACTAGCCTACGACTACGTTAGCGTGAAAGGGTAAAACGGTGAAACGTACGAAGCCGGGGCGGGGCCTTAACATATAAACCTTCCTCTTGAATTACTTTATTTATTTGAAAAAACCGCATCGAAATCCGTCGCGTAGTTTAAAAGATTTAAGCATACACAGGGAAATAGGTAAGCGACTTTGTTTTATACTATGTAGTGAAGTAATATTTGAATAATTGACGGCCGCTTGGTCTAGTAGGTAGTGACCCTGCCTGCGACGTCATAGGTCCTGGGTTCGAATCCCGGTAGGTGCAAACATTGATATGATGAATATCAATAAAAAAAATATATATATATATATATATATATATATAATAAATAGTCTACAGTACCAGACTGTCTATGTATGCTCCGAAAGGTTAGCAGCAGAGTATTTGACAGTTATTTTAACTAGTCAGAAAAACCCTCTGCTGTGGAATATCTGGGATGGTACACGAGAAGTGTGGACTCACATGGAGTGTGACAGGCCCCCGATAAACTGCTCCAAGACCCCGTGTAATGTGTTGCAGCTAACTTCGTGACCTGTCAAACATGTGTACTTATAATACAAAATAAACTATATAAATACTGCAAAGTGTTCCCGTCCTGAAAGCAGCTCCGCATGCATTCCGTTTTCAGCCACTTATCACAAGGTCCTCCCGCGAATTATACGGTTACATATCGGAGTACAAGCGTGTGGTTACAGCTACTGCGTTACACTGACGCTGAAGCTCCGCCCCTATCATGACGTCATGGCCTCACGATTGCCTCACGACTCAGTTCATAGTCGACCTATAAACAACGGAATCGGGACGAAATTATCCAGTATGGAAAAAATTTAACACCGCGCCGTTATTTCTTTCTCCTTTCTTACCAAGCAAAGAAAATCCGCCCAGTTATTTTTAAAGCTGTTGGCGGTTTACGCGGACTCTGTCCCTGATAAAACCATGGTTTACAAGTGGCATGGACTCGTCAAACAAGATTAAAGATGTCCATTGATGACGACCCCCGCTCCGGACGGCCAATTGAGACCACCACACCGGAAATCGTCAAAAAGTAGAAAAACTTGTATTGGATGATGCCCGGTTGAAGAAGAAGAAGCAGCTTGCAGCAATGATTGGAGTAACCGCAACAAGTATTTTGAATATTCCACATCATCATCCTCCCTCCATCCAAGACTCCCTCCAGGTCTCTTTTGAAAACCAGCGCTGTTTGAATGGTAGCCATATCCTCGAGCAGCATTCAGCTGAAAGGGGACCTGATTGGCAGTTACACATATGAATGCACGGTAGGGGACTGACTAAGCGTATCCCATACTTCTTTGTATCGTCTTTATGTATTTGTCATTTGCCTGTACCTTCTTACTGTTATAATCTCATTGTTGTCGTATATTATATTTTTTCTATTATTCTGTGTATGTTCTCAAATGATCTATCTATCTATCATCCATCCATCCGTCCATTTCCGTCCATCCGTTCCGTCTCCGTCCATCCGTATCCGTCCATCCGTATCCGTCCATCCGCCATCCGTCCATCCGTCCATCCGTCCATCCGTCCATCCGTCCATCCGTCCATCCGTCCATCCGTCCATCCGTCCATCCGTCCATCCGTCCATCCGTCCATCCGTCCATCCATCCGCCCATCCGCCCATCCGCCCATCCGCCCATCCGCCCATCCGCCCAACCGCCCATCCGCCCATCCGTCCATCCGTCCATCCGTCCATCCGTCCATCCGTCCATCCGTCCATCCGTCCATCCGTCCATCCATCCTCCATCCATCTATTATCTTGCAAGATGGGTTCCGAGAATTCTCACGCCACTTCAAAAACGCGCGTTCACACGTGCCATGTTCCGACGGCTGCCATTCGGCGATGCGGCTTCGAATAGTTGAATCACCCACCCTACAGTCCAGAATTGGCACCCAGGGACTATTATTTATTTCCAAAGATGAAGAAAGAGCTGCGTGGAAAAAAAATTGACGGCGATGAAGAAGCGAAATCCGCAATTTAGGCCTTTTTTGACACCAAATACATTTTTCTTTTCGATGGTATAGAACAGTGGTTCCCAAAGTGGTCCAGGTGGACCCCCAGGGGTCTACAGGAGACTCGACCGGGGTCTACGTTGGCGTGAAAAAATTGAGGTTCACAATTAATTTGTATGTGATGTAGGCCTATAGGGGTCCACCAGAACCAGTAAACTTTTGAAAGGGGTCTACGAGAAATAAAAGTTTGGGAACCTCTGGTATAGAATAATTATTTGAGAGGTATTAGGGTTAAGGGAGAATATATTGAAAAGGAAAAATAGTTTTGTGTTTAATTTCAACCTCCTTCCCTCTTATTCCGCGAACTTTTTGACACCCCCCCTATCGTACATTGTATTTACCTATGAACCTCAATAAATTATTTCTGATTAATTTAATGTGTTCATTTCGCAGAGCGTCCCACCCTTCGTCGATAGAGCGTCACGTGGACCTTCGATGTTGGATGTACGCGGCTGCTGATGCCATGGTCACCATATCTAACGCGTTGGACAGGGACCCTGAGAAGTGAGTACGATGTTGTAGAAATATGGTATTATTTCAAAAATATTGACGTGTTTTTAGTAAATCAAATGGCCTTATCGCGTTAAAAGTGTACAATTTCGAAAAATATTTGAAACCAGTGGACGCCCGCGACTCCGTCCGCGTGGACTGCAGAAAAAACAAAATGTCGAAATTATCCGGGATAAAAAGTAGCCTATATGTTAAGTGGGACCTGTCACAATATATTGCTGAAAAATGCATCGAAATCTGTTCAGCCGTTTCTGAGATTAGCGTGCACAAACGCACAGACAAACCGACAAAATTGCGTTGATAAAGGTATTCTATAATATTTCTTCTTATACAGGATGTAACAAAAAGGGTATGTTAAGCGAAAAGCTACGTAAATAGCCCACTGTAGAGAACCTATCCACAAAATTTGAGACTCGAAATCACATGTTTATTTTTCCCCGTAGTATGGATTTTTTTTTAATATCTCAGGAATTTTCATACAATCTTGAAAAATAAACATGTGATTTCGAGTTTCAAATTTTGTGGATAGGTTCTTTACAGTGGACTATTTATGTAGCTTTTCGCTTAACATACCCTTTTTGTTACACCCTGTATATCTTACCGTTACATTTTTATTGTATGTATAGATTATTAAATTTAGAATTTATTACTATCAAAATTGTATTTTATATTTTATGTCCGAAATTAAAGGCTTAATTATTATTTTATTATTATTATTACTATCAAAATACGATACAAGATGACAGAGAACATCACTTTTATTAATGTGACAAATGGGCACGTTTTTATTTGCACAACTCTGGAAAATGTGGTAGTGTAGGTAAATTTTATTTTTTCTGGTACGCGCCGCGTACCCCTTTATGCAACCTCGCGTACCCCTGGGGGTACGTGTACCACTAAATGTGAACCACTGATATACAGGGTGCAACATAAGGGGTATGTTAAGCGAAAAGCTATGTAAATAGCCCACTAAAAGGAACCTACTCACAAAATTTCAGACTCGAAATCACATGTTTATTTTTCCAGATAGTATGGAGAATTCCTAAACAACTCAGGAATGTACTCAATACTCAATAATTTATTGCATTCATATGTAGTTAAGGATCTCAATTAATAATTGACAGATAACATATGACCCTGTTGGGCACAGCAACATGTTTTTAGTGTGGTAGGCAGACTGAAGCATTTCATAGTTAATTTCGGGTTCAATTTTAATTGCACCATTCGTCATGTTAATTATAATTTTTATTTATTTATTACACATTATCATGTACTTCTTGTAGTAGGTAGTATATTTATAATATTTTATTCATTTTTAATTTTAAGTCACGATTGGATTAATATTTTTGTTCATACAAACTTGAAAAATAAACATGTGATTTCGAGTTTCAAATTTTAGAAATAGGTTCTCTATAGTGGGCTATTTACATAGCTTTTCGATTAACATACCCTTTCTGTTACACCCTGTATACAATACCTGAATAATCTTGATCCATATTTTAAAATATATTTTCAGGTTCGAAGCGACTCGAGATCAGTTAGGCGACGAAGATCTGCTCAATCAATTACACTGGTCACCGGACACTCAAACATATGCAGATTATGGTAAGTAAATAGATAAATATATAGGGTGTTTTTTCGTTGCCACCCTTAACGAAGGGTACGTACTCTATACATCAAATAAAGTAAGTTTACGCCAAAAAAATGCTGGGAAACGATGTAAATTTTTTTGCAATTTTTTTTTATTACTTGATCAGGCGAAATTTATAGTGTTCAGTGTTTATGCTCGTTTTTTCATAGACAGATATTAATTATTTCTCGTGATAAAATCTTGCTACACGCGTTAATGTGCATTTATGCAGAAAAACGCAGTCTATTTATTCAACTTTGGACCCTAATATCTTTGGAACCAGACACTACCCAGGCATGCTTCCATGGAGAAAAATGATCGTGATGATAAGGAGATTCCGTAGTTTTCGGGAACGTTGACGACCAAAAATCACCCTGTATATTAAATACTATTGAACGTCCGCGACTCCGTCCGTGTGGACTATAGAAAAAATAAAATGTCGAAATTATCCGGGATGAACATTTTTCCGGGAAAAGAAGTAGCTTATATGAAAAGTCAAGTGAATGCAGTGGAAATGAGAGCATTAAGAAGTATGTGTGGAGTCACTTTGAAAGATAGGATAAGAAATGAGGTGATCAGAAAGAAGTGTGGTATAAATGAGGACGTGGTGACGAAGATTGAGAAGGGTATGTTGAGGTGGTTTGGGCATGTGGAGAGGATGAGTGAAAGTAGACTGACAAAGAAAGTGAACAACGGAAGAGTGGATGGAAGGATTGGAAGGGGAAGACTCGCCGGACTTTCACCGAGAAATTGGTGAAATTCTAAAGAAAGGTCAGGTCAAGAGTACCCTAAACCGACGAGCGTGCATGAAGAATATCATGAAAGTAGATGAAGCGAAAGAGGTGTGTCAGGATCGTGAATGGAATCCGTGATCTCTGCCTTCCCTCCGGGAAAAAAAAGTAGCGTGATTATTATGTATGTATGTATGTATGTATATGATAAGTGGGACCTGTCACAATATATTCCTGAAAACTGCATCGAAATCGGTTCAGCCGTTTTTGAGATTAGCATGCACAAACGCACCGACAAACAAACAGACACAAATTCCAAAAATCATTCTTTTGGGTATTATTGTGTTGATAAAGATCTCCTATAATATTTTTTCCATGTACAGACAGCGATCCGTTACATTTTTATTATACAGGGTGTAGGTGACAGCCAGGCAAATACTGAAATGCTGGTCTGAAGTCACGGTATCAATATTTGCCTGGCTGTCACAAACACCCTGTATGTATAGAAGATTTCATATATTAATTATGTTTGTCGCCAGGTCTTCACACAGATGCGGTAAAACTAGTGCGTGTACCTCCGAAACATCCAAATGAGGGTCCTAAAGTGGTCCGTAAAGTGACCTCCACACCACAACCACAACTTGTCACGTCCGCCTTCGGTAAGTGTCATCATCATCATCATCATCAGCCTATTGCAGCCCACTGCTGGATGTAGGGGACGCCATAAGACTGCCATGGGACCCCCCATTTACCCATAGTCACCACGCTGGGCAGGCGGGTTGGTGACCGCAGTTTGTATTTCGGACTATGTTGTCAACACGGGAGGCGCTGCTGCCCACCTCACGGAAACCCTTAATCGCCTCGTACGATACCCACGGGCAGACATGGGGTGGTACGAATTCTACTCTGCCGGCACCGCGCGGCCAAGTGTGCAATCAATCAATCTTCTACCACCGGACGACCAGGGAAACGTCAAGGCGACACCGGTTCACAGTTGAAGTGCCGAAAAATCGTACTAAGCGTTTTGCTTCTACATTCATAGTGCGAACGGCCAAGCTGTGGAACTCCCTGCCTGAATCCCTGTTCCCCATGAACTATAATCTTGCGGTCTTCAAGTCGAGAGTGAACCGGTTTCTTTTAGGCAAGCGCGATCCATCTTAGACTGCAACGGTGCTTACCATAAGGCGCGTTGTGGTCAAGCGTAAGCCTATTTAATAATAATAAAAAAACAATATTATATTTATTTGCCCTAACTATGGTGTAGAATTTTCTAAAAATTGACTCTTGAGACCAGGCCCAGAGCTTCCCAATCTTTTTTTTCTCATAGACCCCTTTCAAAGGTTAACTAGTTCTGGTGGAGCCCCTACAGGCCTACAACGCATACTAATTAATTGTAAACCACAATTTTTTCACGTCAACGTAGACCCCCATCAAGTCTCCTGTGGATCCTTGGGGGTTCACCAGGACTACTTTGGGAACCACTGCCCAAGACGATGACGAAATATTGTGTAGAAATACATGCTGTTTTTTGTATTCACAATCATCATCCACCTCCTGCCCATCCATCCTTTCTTTTGGAACTCACATTGCCGAAGATTTAGCATTTGTTAATATGGCCGGCTGCCTACCTGACCTCGGGTACAGCTATACTAAAAACCATAATTCGAGAGACTAATTTGACAAGTAAGTGACAGATAAAGGGTTACCAGAATTAGAAGAAATTAAATAGTGACGTTATAGTCGATGTCGATATAGGTTTGTAATTGTTATAGGTATGTAATTTTACTGCTGGCATAGTATACAAATGAATGTAACAGACTGTTATTAGCATGAGAGGAAGACGCTGAATTCCACAGCACAGGGTATCCTAGTGTGGAAGGCAGCGAGTTTACTACACCAAGTGTATGATTTTTGTGCAAATAAACGATTTTTGATTTTTTTTTTTTATAATTGTCGATATGATTATAATCAAATAAGACTTGACTGTATAAATAGTTTAAATTGACAAAATTTCATATTATAGTTCATTAAGTGCTCATGCTGGAAGCCAAGTATGTTGTTGAACGAATTGCAAAGACGTTCCGTAAAAGTGATGCTATAAAAAAATAATATTACGCCAAAAATACAAACAACCATTTTTTTGAATTGTATTGTAATATTATATCTCGCACTGTAAATTAAGTGACAATTTGATTGTTTTAATAAAAAAAAACATATACGTAAAATACCAATCTGTATTTTTAAAATATCGATACGAACAGCATTAATTAGCCCGACCATGGCAACACTTGTGCAAAACGAATTGTCAAACTAGTCTCTCGAATTGTGGTTTCTAGTATAAGTGTCTAATTTTTTTTGGAAATTGTAAGATATGAGTGACGTTTGTCTTTATTTCATGTTGACGTACTCGTATCTACTAAAATGTTCAGTTTTTAAGTTACACTCAAATGTTAATTATTTATTTATTTATATTATAGGGATGCACAACATTAATTATTATTACGTCTTAAGTAAAAAAGTAAATAAGTTAATAGGCTAGTTGATAGTTTTTTTTATTTGTATTTACGTCGAAAGATCATAAAATAAAAGAAACATTTGCGAAAGAAAAACTTCGCTAGCGTGAAAACTTTCCGGGGTAGGTATAACGATTTCAAGATCACAATTTTAGACATGCATAAAAATGCTCCATACAAACGGCTACCACAATTTATGACGTCACTCTTTCAGTAACTTGTAGGTATGCGCGTAAAAGTACTTTTGTTCTGCGGCTATATTAAATGTTGCGTTTATAAATATGGTCACTAAACAAAAGTTGCTGTAAATGATGCAGGTGGACGTGTGATGTTGTAATTTTCAATTAATTTCACATTTGAAAAATGGACTTGCCCACTTAACTTTGAAGTCAAATTGTAATTTTACAGATAGAGGTATGATTTTGATGATTTATTCTGATAAGCATAAAATGTTATTAATATTCAACCATAGGAACCTACCCCATTACAATGATACCTAAAATATAACACATTAATTTCATTAATTTCAGGTTACGTATCTCTGTTCCCGATGCTGTTGAAAGTGTTAAAGCCTACGAGTGAGAAATTGGGGAAGATTTTACAAGATCTCGACAAACCTGAATTATTGTGGTCGGAGTATGGATTGAGGTAGGATTTCCTATATGTTTTTATTGTTTGTTTTATTTTATCTCATTTTACTATGTCAACAGAGAGTCATTATTGTACGTTTCACAGAATAATACCTTTGCCTGATTTCGAAACTTAACATTTTTTGTATGCAGTGACACAGAAAATGTGGTCATGCACACAGCAACTAGCGCCATAATCCAGCGGAACTCAAAGGTGAAACGCCCTCTATAATTTTGGCAAATAAATAAAATAAAGACAGTGTCAAAATAATAACATTTTAGTGTAGCTATAAATTACGGCGCGGTCTATACATTTATAATATACTATCGGACCCGACAGACGTTGTCCTGTCCCACGCCTTAAATGCAAACTTTCTGAAATAAGCTGTAACAATATGGACCGTAATAAAAACATAGTCTAATTGACCGAATTGTGAATCTAAACCATTTTCGAACCCACTTGAACACACACACAAAATTTCATAGGTTGAGCCGTTTAGAAGGAAATCCATTACAAACACACGAACAGAAGATTTTTATATAACAAGATTATCACTAAACATGCACGATATAAATATACCAGAAATACCCTAATATGGCCGAAAATTGACCATTACTTATATTTAACTATTGACTTAATAAATTATTTGAGTGTTGAGTAAACTAGTGGACGCCCACGACTCCGTCCGCGTGGACTGCAGAAAAAAACAAAATGTCGAAATTATCCGGGATAAAAATATTTTCCCGGGATAAAAAGTGGCCTATGTGTTAATACAGGGTGTCAGCTGACTCCATAGCAAATTTTATTAAAATCGCTCCAGCCGTTTTTACGTGAAAGAGTAACAAACATCCATCCATCCATACTTACAAACTTTCGCGTTTATAATATTAGTAAGATTGACGGCCGGTTGATTTAGTAGGTGGTACCTTGCTTGCGACGCCATAGGTCCTGGGTTCGAATTCCCGGTAGGTGCAAACATTGATATGATGAATATCGATGTTTGTTTCCGAGTCATGGATGTTTCTATACTTATCTATGTATTTATATACCGTTGCTTAGTACCCACGACACAAGACCTTAGGGATCTTAATGTGGGACTAGGTTAATGTGTTGTGTAGTGTGTGAATATATTTATTTATTAAATAGTGTTTAAAAAGGGGCTGGGCCAAGGGGAAATTTCTAGAAGTAAGTCAAAGAGTTACCTGTCTGTTTTCTCTTCTTTCTTCTTCCGCGCGGAATTTATCGTAGGGTTTATGTTCACAGTTCACTATAGTCCACAATTTTAGGGTAAGGGCACTCTTATTGGGTAGGTCAGTTTGTCACACACGAAAATTCACTTGTCGAGACGCGAGGTCGGTACCGCGGTGGTTGGGCAACAACTATTAGCGTGGCCGGGGCGAAAGGATACGGGGCCGAGTCCGGCGATAAAGCAAAGAGCGGGCAATTCAAATAGGGAGACACAAAATTATAGTTTTAAGAAGTATTATAAAATTATTTATAAAGAAATGGAAAAAATTCTTCACCCGAGTGGGAATCGAACCCACGACCACTGCAAACCGTGCCAGCAGCTCTAACCACTGAGCTACCGGGTCAATTACTCGGATGACGAATTTTACCATCTCTTTTCTAAATTACATATTGGCAACGTTATTCTTCATCCCGATAGCTATACACTAGCCAAATCTCGGCAAACAAAGCTGAATCCCTCAGCACAATGTTTAAAGATGAAACGATCAACCATATCCTAACGGATTATATTAATGGAGAAGTGTTTTTATAAATTTAGCTTAGTCAAGATATTATCTAATATATAAAATTCTCGTGTCACGGTGTTAGAAGTTAAACTCCTCCGAAACGGCTCGACCGATTTTCGTAAATCTTAGCATGCATATCGGTTAGGGTGGAGAATCGGACAACATCTATTTTTCATCCCCTAAATGTTAAGGGTGGTCCACCCCTAAATTTTTTGTTTTAATTTTTTTATGATACAGCATACAAACATACATACAACCATGAATTTTCACCCCTCTAGGATCAACCCCTTTTACATGGCAAAACAACGTTTGCCGTGTCAGCTAGTATATTATAAAATTATTAATAAAGAAATGGATTTTTTTTTATCAAATAGTTATTTGTCTACAGATCTCTATCAAAATCAGCTCCATTACACATGAAACGTAATACCGAACACGATCCGCCATATTGGCGAGGTCAAGTATGGATGAACATCAACTATCTCGCTCTAACGTCGCTACAACACTACGGGAGTATGGACGGGCCGTATAGGGAGCGAGCGAGACAGCTGCGAGCTAGATTAGCTGATAATTTGATACGTAAGCCTATTTCAATATTACATTACTAGCAGCCGCCCGCGATTTTGTCCGCGTGAGGAGGCGTGCGAAGCCGGGGCGGGTTGCTATATAGCCTATAGCCTTCCTCGATAAATGGGCTATCTAACACTGAAAGATTTTTTCAAATCGGACCAGTAGTTACTAAGATTAGTTCAAACAAACAAATTCTTCAGCTTTATGGTATTTGTATAGATTCCACGTGGTCATGATGCTGAATTCGTACCACCCCATGTCCGCCCGTGGGTATCGTACGAGACGATTAAGGGTTTCCGGGAGGTGGGCAGCAGCGCCTCCCGTGCTGACAACATAGTCCAAAATACAAACTGCGGTCACCAACCCGCCTGCCCAGCGTGGTGACTATGGGCAAATACCCCCCATGGCAGTCTTGTGACGTGGCATGGAGGGGGCCTATGTCCAGCAGTGGACTGCAATAGACTGATGATGATGTTACTCCTAATACCTATAAGAATAACTATACAAAGTTTCATGATTATCTGTTGAGTAGTTTTCGTGTGAAAGCGTAACAAACATCCATACTTTCACAAGGATCAACTATCTCGCTCTAACACTACGGCAGTATAGGGAGCGAGCGAGACAGCTGCCAGCTAGATTAGCCTATAATTTGATTCGTAAGCTTATTTAAATGCCGGTCATAATCTATCTTCCTACCAAATTTCATATTTATAGGCCAAGTGTTTTTTGAAATTTCGGTATATTATTATGATGCGAGTGGCCTTTTGCTTTTATTTGTATGCACTAGAGATGGAAATGAGATAGTTTGGGATCTTAGTGTGGGTCTAGGTTAATGTTTTGTGATGTGTGTTAATATTTATTTATTTTATCTATCTATATTATTATTATTTACCGACCAATCTCCAGCGTGGTACGCAGAGCACCAAGGGCCGATAGAACCACATGGTGCCACCACTTCTGACCAATTTTGAGGGTATAGTTGAGATGTACAAGTTCGGTTAGTAGTGACAGGTGGTCAGCCCATCGCCTACAAAACACCAAGACCCTCTTGTCCCTCTACTGACTTGTACAGTATGCCCGGGAAGAGAAGTCTGCCTACCACGTAAGGGATAAAGGCGTGATTATAAGTAAGTAAAGCAATCTCTAGCGTGATTTTTCCTCTCTACGTGACATTGGCGGAATTATTGTCCCAGACACATGTTATGAGGCCACAAAAAAAAAAATTATCTGTCCCCAGGTAACATTCTATCGGAGTACAAACGCACCGGTTACTTCTGGGAGCAGTACTCCGGAGAAACCGGACACGGGTCCGGCTGCCGACCGTTCACCGGATGGACGGCGTTATTTACGCTGGCTATGGCCGATTGAGTTAATATATATTTTTTTTATATACTGAGTGTAAAAAGACAACGTTGTTCTTTTAATACCTTGTATTCTTTGTAACATCACGATAATTTTTTTCTATGGAAGCACCTCTGGTAAACCACGGGTTTTCAAGATAGGTCCAAAGTTACATTAATATTATCATTTTTTTACATAAATCCATCTGAAATCGGTTAACAAACATTTTTTTCAAAGATATCATGTCAAAATGTTATAATGTTAGTTTTGTAGGTACATTTGTACTTTGAGCATCAAACGAATACATTGCTTGCAATAAAATGACAGTATATTTTTGTAATTTTTTTCGTCGTTTCCCAGGGTTGGTTCCATAGAAGAAAATGATCGTAACCTCACAAAGAATACGAGGTATAAAAAAAAAACATCGTTGTCTTTTTACACCCTGTATAGTGGCGGTCACCAACCCAGCGTGGTGTCTATGGGCAAATACTTGCAATCTTGTGGCGTGCCCTGGGGGAGATCTACGTCCAGCAGTGGACTGCAATAGGCTGAAGAAGAAGATGTTATATATCAGTGACCTAAACGCGTTTAAAAGCATTCCTGAAATAGTTGGCGTCAGCCAGGCGACCAATCAGTAAATTTTAGTAGGTATTAAGTTTTAGATCACGCTGTGCCGTTTTAAAATATCAATTACTTTAACAAATTGACGAAAATTTGTCTTTAAAATGAATATTGACATACTTAGGGCCATGGAGAAGAAATAAAAGAGGAGTAGCGGCTAAGTATATTTTCATACAGAAATAGTGTGCCGCGGAGCGGGGGTGAAGTATGGGACGAGGGGAGCATTGAACACTGTAGCCCTGCCCATTTACATAGAAACCACCTTGTAGTGACTAGTCAAACTACTTGCTCATTATCAATATGGTTCAAGATTGTTTTACTGTGCAATTACTCATCGCTAGATATTTTTCATGATATTGACATACTTAAGGCTGATTTTTCATAAATGAAGGATAAAGTTAGTGCTATCTTTCTTTAAATCTCGATTAAAATAGAGACAGCATCATATTTATTTATTGATAGGCTATCTGATCGTTGGAAAACTCGGCCTTAAAATAGTGGAGTGTACCCATGAAGAAGGTATAAAAGAGGAGGTGGGACTATGAAGTGAGTCGTGTGGCAATCGTGAGGCCATGACGTCATGATAGGGGCGGAGCTTCAGCGTCAGTGTAACGCAGTAGCTGTAACCACACGCTTGTGCTCCGAAATGTACCGTATTTTAATTACAAAGACACTAGCGCTTTTATCAAGGTACTTTATTACTAAAACGTAGTATAATATTGCCATCTAGTGATGAGTACTAGTAAAACAGCAAGTAGTTTGACTAGTCACTACAAGGTTACGTTTCTATGTAAATGGGCAGGGCTACAGTGTTCAATGCTCCCCTCGTCCCATACTTCACCCCCGCTCCGCGGCACACTATTTCTGTATGAAAATATACTTAGCCGCTACTCCTCTTTTATTTCTTCTCCATGAGTGAACCTAATAATAAGAATTTATTGTGTATTTTTTTCGCTTCTGTTTGATTTCAATATGAACGCTAGTTTTGTAGCTATCGAGTCTTAGGTCCCGGGTTCACATCCCGGTTAGGCTAAACCCTTTGTAGATAGATATAATGGTCGATTTTGACCGTAACACTCAAACGTTAACTTAAAGTTCAGACAGGTCTCTCTCTCCATTGTTAACATAAATGTCTGAGACAGAAAGGGACAGGTGGGACTAGTTTTACATTTAGGTTTAAGTGTACCGCCCCCTGATTACGTAAAAGCAATAGCAAAGCCGAAGCAAAGCGACAGCGAAAATTGTACAATATTCGCCTTGAAATGTCAAAGTTCCTTTGAAATTCATTTTACGTAATACGAATTTGACAAGCAATCAGCGATTTTTGTTCAATTTTTGGCTATCGCTTTGCTTTTGCTAGTTAGGTAATAAGGGGGTTATCTTGGGTGGGTATTGTCTTGAGTATATCAGCACGCGTATGGTGAATTTGGTGAGAGCGAGATGTCTCACTTTTAAACGTCAAATTCACAGAGCTAAGTAATAACTAGACAAGGCAAGTGTTTCTACTTGGTGTGTAAAAAGGGATTGCAAACCACTTCTATCAGCCCTAATTCACTCAGTTTGGCTTGAGAACGAGGTGTCTTTTCTAATTCTTAAGTCTATTTTTACATGTAAAGTACATGCACTTAGTTTATCTAGTTATTAATAGCTCTGCGAGTTTGACGTTTAAAAGTGAGACATCTCGCTCTCACCAAATTCATCATACGCGTGCAGATTAGAATATGGACTACAGCCTATGTAGGTAGTTCTTTTAAAATTATTATCCAGTGTAGCTAGCATAAAGTAGAGCACTATGTTTTTCTAAGATAACGGTGTCGTAATATAACGGTGATACGATGTCAACAGAACGTTGTCTATCTGCCTGATTAAATTGATGCAGTTTACTAGAGAGTGGTAATTTAATCCACGCAGCTTACATATAAAACGTGCCGTAATATCATTGCCGCTAAATGACGGCGCCGCTGTCTAGGGAAACTGTAACTTTATAATGAAGTATAACTTGTCAATTATATAACTAGATACCACATTTTTTTTTGGCCAAATAATAAACAGCTGCATCTCCTTCCGTGCATTTCGTAAGAGTCGACTAAGGAACTCAGGAGCGTCCTCTCAGACGATGAGCTAGCAATTTTTAGTTATTTATTTATTTTATTTACCAAAATCCACAGCACTTGTAACATACTGCCATTTATGGATTTTCATTTTATATAATAATAATAATAAAGAGAGAGCAAAAATATTATTAGATTACTTAAATAATGATACATATTAGGATCGATTCCGGCAGTCACACTAAAACCTAAACCTAATCTTAGTCAGGTCTATCTCTCTCCGTTCTTAACATAAATGGCTGAGAGAGAAAAGGACAGGTAGGACTAATTTTACGTTTAGGTTTAAGTGTGACTGCCGGAATCGACAATATTAGGTTTGTTTTGTTTTTGTTTTGAAGTTGTTAAAACTTGTCTCTGTTCATTAACATCTGTCCTGGCTATACTAAACTGACTACCCATTTCGGGTGTTTATATGTAATACATAATAAGAAGCGGCCCCCTGATTACGTAAAAGCAATAGCAAAGCCGAAGCCGCGCGATCGCGATAATTGAGAGTGTGTGTGTGCTTGGGCGAGGTGCGGGGCGCGGGAGGACGCCGAGCGCTCGTTGCGCGCACGCACACACACTCGAGATTATCGCGATCGCGCGGCTTCGGCCCCCTGATTACCCAATTTGCAATAGCAAAGCCGAAGCAAAGCGATAGCGAAAATTGTACAATACTCGCCTTGGACTGTCAATGTTTCTTTGAATTTCATTTTACGTAGTACGAATTTGACAAGCAATCAGCGATTTTTGTACAATTTTCGCTATCGCTTTGCTTTTGCTAGTTAGGTATTAAGGGGGCGGATTTAAATTAAATTCTTAGCCTAAGTAAAGTTAATAACCATGGAGGAACGACGGAGTAACTTTAGTCCGAGGTGTGAAGAGTAAAGACACATTTTGTATGAAAATTGCATTTCTTAATCATTCATATGTAGTTAAGCTTATGTAGTAATGGTACTTAAAAATGAAAGGTTAATGTTTTTTATTTATTAATTTTATTTTATTATTTTACATGTTGTGTATATTTAGTATTTTTGTATTTATGTAAATAAATATTGTAGAAAGTTACAATAAAGTTTTCTTTATACGATGTTACTTTTTTTTTAAATAATGGATTTTGTGAAGTATGGGAAGAGTGAGCAATAAACTAAAAGAAATAAGAAGTAAATATTAAAAACAAATTAGACGTCGCCGTAGGTATTTTTTTGTTTAAAATATAAAGTATTTGACCAAAGTGATTCTTTCTTTATATCATTATTACTAAAAATTAAAGTTTATAATATGGAAATATAGTTTCCTTTGCCTTTTCTTCGGAGAAAAGAAAAATAAATATACGCAAATAAAAAAACGAGGGTAAGTAAATATTTACTTGACACTGACGTTAAAAAGCGCGCGAAAATCAAATGCATGCTATGAATAAGAAGCTACATCCCATGAGCATCTTCCATCTTTCTTCCTCTCGAGACCTGCGCATGCGACTATTTAAAAATAATTGTCTTTGGCTTCGTGCCTAAAGTGATTCTTCCTTTATATCGTCTATTACAATCAGAAATAATTTTAAATTAATGGCTGCATGGAAATATTTATAAAAAAAAAAATTGAGGATAGGACGATATTAATTTGAGGATTCGGCAGGAAAAGCTGGAAAAATGCTGCCGAATCATGAATATCGTCATACCCTCATTTTTTATTGTCGTATTTTTTTCTTTTTTACCCAATAGCTGGCCAAGCAAATTATATATTCATGCAGCCAGTATTTAGTAAAATTATTATTTATTTAAATTTTGTTATTTGAGTAAAAATACATGTTTAATTAATTCAAATTGTTTTATTAAAAATGCATTTACCTATATACATAACGAATGAGTAAATACAACATATTTATTTGGTAGTTATACATGGGTGTTTTACCATGACATTTAAAAGCACGATTACTTATACTGTGCGAGTGAAATGGCACTCTACAATGCTTATAGTGCCGTCTTGCTTTCACGGTATAAATAGCCTTGGCATAATTTATGGTAGGGGCTCAGGACTTAATATTAAATATATATCTATGTATATTATAGTTCACTCACACTATGCACGTTCTTTCAATTTAAATTATATTTGGCGTGTATATTATACAGCGTGTAAGTGATAGCAGAGTTGTCTGTAAAAATACCTATATCATATTTATGTAGGTATGATAAATAATTATAATAAAATAATTATGTAATGAACATAACTGTTCAATTAATTTGCACATAATTATATAAAAAAAACAATTTTGATTCAATATTGTTCTGAAGCATTGAATTATTAAATTTAGAGACAATTTTTCCAATGACTGGCCCTAGCCTATAACGCTAGCTTATTTTTATTTATTTATTATAGACTCAAATATAGATAATTATTTTGAATATATTTAATGATTACATAACCAAAAATTTTTTATTACTTAATCATTTTAAGTTATTGAATTATTAAATAAATTATAATGCCAACCAATGACTTACTTACAATTTACATACATATTTTATTGCTCACATGTTTTTTATTAAATGGAAACCTCTGTTATATTATACAGGGCGTAACAAAAGGGGTACTATGTTAAGCGAAATGCTATAAAAATAGCCTACTTTTAGAGGATTCATCCACAAAATTTGAGACTGCAAATCACATTTTGTTTATTTATCCAGATAATATGGAGAATTCCTCAAGGAATAAATAAATAAAATCTTGAAAAATAAATGTGAAAAGTGACTTCAAGTTTTGTGGATTATCTCTAGCAAGGCCGGATTTACAGGCCTGGAGGCCTCGGGGCAACAAAGGAGCGGAGGCCCCTTGCCCCAAATTTTTATTTTACTGATTGCCTGATTGGAGTGAACAAATATAGATCAATGATTTCTGTTAATATTTAAGAATAATATAATTAAATAATCACGTAAGTACCTAAGTATGTAAGTACAAAGTACTGTAGATAAAGGTAAAAGAGCCGAAAAATTATCAAAGGAAAAGATGTTTACTAGTGTTTACTAGTTGGAATTTGAAAGATTTTTGTAGCGGAGCCATCTATCGGCAGGAGGGAACAATAGAATGCAAAATCCTAAAACGCGATATCGAAGTTTCTCACAATGATTAGAAATATATACATGGACCGAACAACAACTCTCTGTCCCGGTGGGGCCGGAAGCGTTTACCTTCTCACCTCATTTTTTCCAAAATCTCTACTGTGGAGGCCCCGGGGCAATCGCCTCGGTTGCCCTCCCCTAAATCCGGCCCTGATCTCTAGTGGGCTTTTTTCATAGCATTTCGTTTTTGTTACTTTGCCTGCTATAGACGTCCATATAAGTGTGTATGGACATAGGTATTTGACGTTTCTTCTAAGTTAGTTATAATCATATACCAAAGGTTTCCGATTAATTTAAAATAGTCACTTACTAATTTAATATAACATATAGGAAACATATAGTTTATTGCACGTCACATATACTTTAATACCCTTTTCTATTCGATATTATTTTACACTAGACGAATTCGCTAAAGAGTACAAAGTATTAACATAATATATATATTTCACATATACTTATATGTTGATGACGTAGCTGTGCTGATTCAGGGCTTCACTAGAATACATCAGCTGCATCTCCTTCCGTGCATGTCGTAAGAGTCGACTAAGGAACTCAGGGGCGTTCTTTCAGGTGATAAGCTAGCTATTTGATGACATGATCTTTTTTGATAGAAAAAATTCCTAAACGACACAGAAATTTTCTACAATCTTCAAAAATGAACATGTAATTTCGAGTCTCAAACCTTGTGATAGGGATACGTTCTATATTCATTTCGCTAACATACTCCTTTTATCACACCCTGAATGTATGGATTATTTACGTCATCAACATAACCTACTAATAACAATTCACTCTTTAGTTTTTTCCTCCAACTGTTTAATTCTAGTTGGTACTTGAACTGCGGGTAGATCGACGCTTTGCGACCGCTTCCTTCCGGGGCCCGAGTCAAATGACGTTCTGCGTGCTTCCGGCGGAAGTGGCGTTAATTCCGGAAGTGGGGCACGTTTGCGCGCGAACTCTGGCGTCCTTAGAGTTCCACCTATATTTGAGGTTATGTTATTTTGCGTTCTAGTTTTAAATACGGTAGGGTAAGCATGAACCTTTTTTACGCGATGTAACGCTATCGCACGCAAAATCTTTGAGATATGACGGTGTAACTATAGCGTTACATACTATCAAAAGGTTCGTGCTTGCCCCACTGTCTAGATAAGTAACATTACGGTCGATTCTGACCGTTACACTTGAACGTAAACTAAAAATTTGTCAGGTTTGTCCCTCTCCAACCTTAACATAAATGAGGTAAAAGGGGACAGGTAGGACAAATTATTTTAAGTTTAGGTTTAAGTAGAATCGTTCGTTGTTGTACCATTTCCGATAGCGTCCATCACGTGATTTGACGAATGAAGGCTTCCTGTTGGAGCAAATGTGTTGATGATGAATCTTTATCGATTCTTCGAGCAATAATGTTACCTCGTCTGAGTCTTAGTAGTTTATTATTTCAAAGATTTTATATATCTTTAGAATTTGAAAATTGCTATAATATATTTTAATTATATGTTTGTCATGATGAAAAATATAACTATGGACACTTAAATATTATAAACAAAATAGATTCGAAAGAAAAAAATTATGGTGAAAAGTAAATATTTCTTTGTTTATTATAAATATACCACCTTTTAGACATAAATACATTTAATGTCATCATGCTAAATATATAGGTAGTGGGACCAAATCTAAATCTACACAAATATAAAATGATGTTTAAACTAACTACCAAACAAAGTTGTTTTAGTTTAATGAGAGGTGTGTCGTGTTTAATAACAGGGGTTTGTGGTATAGTTTTCACTAAATCGGTTGCTTTTTGTCAAATTTGTTACTTCTGTTTGATACCTAAGTAGTTACTGGATTTCAGCATAAAGTTATGGCTCTTCAGCCGTTTTGTGGGACGTTGTATATAGTTTTAAGATTTTGTAATTAAATAAAGAAATGAATAAAAAATAAAATTAATCATAATGGTAGTGTTCTCCAACTAATTGCGCGGGAGATGTTACCTATAGTGCACAAGGTTGCACTCTAATAAATTCACTAGTATCGTTCATAAGTATCGAACCTACGCCCCCTGATTAGAAGGCGCACGTCTAAACCATTGGGCTATCACAAGTTTTACCATAGTTACTTGTAGTGTATCGAATAAACGCATCAGAAATATATAATACAGGAATTTACAGGATCAAGTAGGTAGGTACAGCCATTTGTCACTAGCACTGTACATTATTGACGATGTTTGTAACCATGCTATCGAAGGTGTCTAATTTTTTATGGAAAACACATTAAATCCCACCGAATCATCCATACAAACAAGTAGACTGCACAAATTTGTCCAAAAACCACCTCATCAGCGAAAACTGAACACAAAATACACATTTTTAGTTAATGGGAACAGTTATCCACGTCACTCCCTTTCCATCCCCTTTCTTGCTTACCTAGCAGTGTGTTAGTTCATCACATACCCTTTCTTCGAGGTTGGTTTGGTTCGATTAACCCTGTTTTGTATGATTCGTGGTTGTCCGCCATTTTCTCGCAGCCGTCGGCTTGTGTTCGGGCGCCAAGCTGCGGTGAACTGGGGGTAGTTTGATAAAATTATGTTTAAGTCGCAAGGCATCATGTTTTTGGTAAGTCATGTCGATTGACAAGGTCACGTTGATGATGGGTGAGGATGAAATGATGGTAGAGCCTTTTGAATGGAGCGTTGAAATCTAAAAAGAGATTTTAAAATGATATAGAACCTATCTCGGAATATTTTCATGCTAGCGAAGTGAGAAGAGTCATTTACAGGACGCAGACAGAACTACAGTCCTATAGGTTGCTGCTACAATTGTGCGATCTATCGATATTTTATTTTGACATGGTTACAGAGCATACATTAAAAGCAACATATTGTTACAACTAAAAATCTAATGTTTGTGCAAATTATAAGTGTGTTACGTAGGTACATCATATATGAATACAATGAAAAATATTGTTGTCTAACCAAAGTAGATAAGTATGCACTTACATCTGCCCCGTAAGTAGTTTAGTAAGCCTGGCAACCTCTGCTTTCAGTTGATTGATCTCAACGTTTTGATCTTTTATCACTTGCTCAGCCGCTTGCTCCCGAGCACCTAATCTTGCTCGCATATCGTCGAAACTGCGGGTAGATAGAAATATGTAGGTACATAGAGGAAAATCGCCATTTTGTCTGTTTTTTGGATTTGTCAAAGGCATTCGACTTGGTCTCTTATGACGATTATGGAGTACGCTACATAATGACACCACTGTGGTTAAAAGCATTGTATCAATATTAAAGTGTCGGCATAGTAAGCAGAGAAATAAATACCCGTACTGATGCGGGGCTTCACTAGAATACATCAGCTGCATCTCTTTCCGTGCACGTCGAATAAATCGGAACTCAGAGGCGTTGGCAATGAGCTAGCTTATCACTAATTTTACGCTATGCTAGACATGATACTAGGATCTTTTTTTGACCCTATAGTTCTAGCTAAACACAGCTGTGTGTTTTTTAGTGAATATCAGAATGACGGGTGTACGTAAAAAAATAGTGATTCTATCATTTCTACACATGAAAGCAATGCTGATTTCATACAGGCAATCTTACGAATAAATTTCGAAGTAGCAGGCGTTGAAATTTTGAATTTTTACTATCAATATTGATACTTATAAACCTTTGACTGCATCCGATTGTGTTTTGGTGTGTTTGAGTGCATTGCCGGAACATTGCAATGGTAATGTTTTCATTCTTAGTCATTGGCTCGTATTAAAAATACACCCGTCATTCTGATATCAGGCTGGCGGCTCATTAACTTTCTGAAATAGCCCTTGTTTTTTAAAAGCACATTGCTTCCAATTTTACGCACATTCCTCACATTGCTTTCATGTGTATAAAATCACAATTTTTTTACGTACACCCGTCATTCTGATATTCACGTTTTTTAGGGTCGGTGACAGATGATCAAAGGTTTTGCTTGCTTTCAGCCTAGATCTATGTAAATAAAATGCTTTGTCCTAAATCACTGACGGATCGTCGCTCAGCCTAAACTGCGAATCTTAGAGAGCTGAAATTTAGAGGTTGTGTTCTTTGTACTGCATAGGCATCCAACGACCGATTGGTCTAGTAGGTAGTGACTCTGCCTGCGACGCCATAGGTCCTGGGTTCGAATCCCGGTAGGTGCAAACATTGATATGATGAATATTGATGTTTGTTTCCGAGTCATGGATGTTTCTATACTTGTCTATGTATTTATATACCGTTGCTTAGTACCCATGACCTTAGGGATCTTAGTGTGGGACTAGGTTAATGTGTTATGTAGTGTGTGAATATTATATTATTATTTATTATAAGAAAGGATTTTTCGAGATTCCTACGAGAACGATAAGAAAGTTTTAGCTGACGAAGTTATGGGCGTCTACTAATAGTATATCGTTACATCTAGTTTTAATAAAAAAAAAAGTATACAAAAAATACTCACAGTTTCCTAAGACATGCACATTTTCTCGTCAAATGCTCGATTTGGTCCTTCGAAGATCTCTCAGCCTGCTTCAATAGCGTCGCATCTTCCGCTCTCTTCTCTCTTAGCTCTTTTTCTCTCATGAGTGCCTCTCTAATGTTAATATTCGAGGGGAGGGATAGGAAAAGTTGGTTTAATTTTGAGTCATGTGTCAGTGTGCAAAGAAAACATTTATCGTAATTTTACTGTTGTATTTATTGTAGTTAAAATCACACTTATTAAAAAATTAATATAAAAGTAGAAAATTGTACTTACTATGATTATATATATTTGCGTTTTTGAAACATTAAAAGCGAAATTCGAAGCGTTTAAATGTCTTAAAAGAAACATTGAAGAAAATTATAAAATTGAAAGCAAATGTAATAATAACAATGCAAATATAAATTAATACATTAAAGCGAACGATCATTATACAGATTGATGAAGTATTTTTAATAAATCGATGATTTTATAAAACGTGATGATCATGTCTGTTTCTTTACAAAATAATATGTTGATGACGTGATTTTTGGCTCAATGTATACTCGTATCGATAAATTTCGCAACTCGTCCAAGATGGCAGTAAAATACATTTTAAATATAATATATAGCAATAATTTACATTTTAGGATACTTGGACAATGTAACATTGTTTCGCATCGACATTCGCTGTCGTAACATTTCCACCAATAGCGATGATGTAGGCTTCCTGTTGAAGGAAATGTTACAATGACGAACCTATATCGAATAGATTGAATTTTTACTTTTAAAGTCTTCAGTAACAGCTAGACCTAGACCTAGAATAGATCCCTGAGGTACCCTACTTTTATATATTACTTTAAAGTGATATTAGTTAAATATTTTTACAAATACATACGTAGGTATATTTCAAATTATAGATATTTACTTATAATATTTTAAAAAATGATCATTTAATCTAAGTAAACAAAGTATTAAAGTAACAAAAACAAGGTGCTACACAACATCAAAGGCTTGTGACAAAACCATTTTTAAGTGGTGCCCTTTTTAACTTTGCTATCAGTGATTTGTAAGTAAAACACGAGTGCGAGCGAGAGGAGGAACGTTGCGAGAGCGAGACGGAGCGATCCGGTGAGAGCGCACGTGCCTGTCGTGGCCATTAGAACACCAATCGAGCTGCAACTGGTGACAGAACCGGATGTCTTTGCAAATATGTTGTTTAAACTTAAAAAGAGAAGTAAACAAAGGAATGTAAATCTCGCGGGGTTTTTACAAGAGATGATTCAATATTTTTTTATTATATTCAATAATACAACTGATTTTGGAAATGTTGATTCTAATATAGAAGTTGTTTTAAATACTGCCTTTTGGACTTTTGGAAATTTAATTTATGATTTTACATGGGTGATAATGATGAGTATTGACAATGTTGGTGATTTGATAGTGATGATGTGGCATTTGTACAATGACCGTGAAACTAAATAAATGTATTCGACTATAATAATAAAATACTTAATTAGTCTACTAGAAAACATAATGATTTGACTCCGGCGAATCTACATGGCTAAAAAATAATAGTAGACAAAAATATTTTTTCATAGCAAAGTTAATACTCATCCGAAACAATCAGAATCATGTTATCATAATCACAAATCATAACGTCATTGTAAAAAAGACACGCATTGTAATAGTCGAATACTTATATGAATGTGAGAAGTCAATGAAATTAGAATTTTATGATGTTAATGGATACATGAAAGTTAATAATTAATTATGCATTTGGTAGCCGAATTTCTCCAAAAGACAATATCAAAACAACCATTAACAAATTATTAACTGAAACTACTTAAAAATGTTATGAAAACAGAAAAATCTCAACTACGAAAGTAGAATCGATTAAAATTGTAAAAATAATGATTAAATTATGAATATATTACCTGCTACCAATCGCATTTGGAATTCAAATAAGGAAATGGAGGTTGAAAAAGCTTTCGAACATGCAAATTTTAAAACACGCGAAATGTGTTAGTTACTTAAAAATACAATATATTATGAAATGTACAAAACCATGCTGGACTGACGTTATACTTCATTTCTCTTAAGATTAGAAATAGAAACAAATTAGTTTCACGCGTAAATTCATTCATAATTTTAAAAATATGATTTTATTAAAGAAACATTATGATTATCATAAAAAAACTGCTGCTTTTTAATTTTATTTAAGAAAACTGTTTATAGAAAAGTCGTTGAATTTCTAATCTTAAAAGGAATTAAGTAGGGCAACATTTATAGCGTTTAATATGGCAAACTTGATTAATATTTGTATAAATAATCTAACAATTTAAGTACCTATATTGTATATAAATCACCTAGATAATATAAAACACTCGTTGATTAAAAACTTATAGGCATTGATAAGTTGATGTCTTACACTCTAATCAAGCTCGCCAACATAAAACAGCAAATGTTCACTGAATGAGGGTAGTAACAAAATTCGTTTAGCTAAATTGGCACACGTACCTCAGTTCTTGTTCAGTAACCTCTAGCGTGCGACCGCAGGCGGCCGTCTTTGTTGCTAGAGTCTCGAACTCTACTGACTTTGACTGCACTTGGGATCTTAACTCTGGAAAATATTTAAGTGTTATCATTACCATATTATTATTATCATTATTATACAATAAGCGTAAATCAAGACGTCCCTAAGGTCGTCATTCTCGCGTATTAGAATAACACCACCCCATATGTGCCCGTGGGTATCTATCGCAAGATTTATGGTCAAGCAAGACAGACTGTTAAAACCCGACGTGTCGACACGCCTGTCAGTAGATCTGCACACATTTTATTTTGTTAATGACACATTCAGCCTTTATAATATTAGTTTATAAATACTGGGTCTAAATTACACATTTTTGTATTCCGGCAATCACATTTGACAAACACACGAAAGAATCACCACCTAAACCCACGATTTGAATAATCGCACAGTCTATCTCCTCCGTTCCTAACATAAATGGCTGATAAGACAACAGGACAGGTAGGACTAGATTTTCGTTTAGGTTTAAGGACTCAATTGACCATGTTTGTTCTAGTTTGAAGTATTTGCAATATAGGTAATACCTCAAGGGTGGTCCCATTTACAATTAACCCTAGAAAAGATGATTTCCAGGAGTGGGTAAAAAAATGCTGGGACTGGGGCCCGCCCGTGGCCCTGATTAGCCATTAAAGCGGACCCACCTATCGGACGCAGTCCAATACAAATCCTAGAATGCGATATCGATGCTTCTCACAATTATTTTAATAATATACATGGACTAAACAATAACTAAGCGCTTCCCTGCTCACCAAACCCCACACCAACATAGTGAAACACCTGTATCTCTAATACATCCTTAATTTTCTCACCTGTAATCTCTTCTAGCAAGTCCTTCTCTCTCTTGACTCTCTCTTCTTCTCCTTCCTGTCTGCACTCGGACTTCATTCTCGCGAGGCAGTGCTCTTTGTCCGACATGAACTGTTCCCATTGCTCATCTGGAAAAGGGTAGAATTCCCTCAAACATTCAGGTTTTGGAAATCTGTATGAACTTCTGTATTTATTTTGATAGTTGATTGGACTAGTGTCTCAGTGCTTAACGCCATTTCAGAAAACTACATTGCAAAACACCGAAAAAATTACACTACAAAAACAATTTTCAAAACAAATAATTCACAAACAAACAATATGTAATATTCATGTAATTTCTAAGGACGGCATATTAGCAAGCAAATATGAAGTAAGTCCATGTCCACTATTCACCTTCTTTGTTACCATAGGTAATTTAAGAAGACCTTAAAAAGATACTGGTTTAAAATGATCTTATACATAAAATAGTTATGATATCTTACCCATCTCGTTCCTATGCTGTTCCTTAAGCTTGTGTATCATATCGTTCTTCTCAGCGATGAGTTTAGCTCGCGTCGTCTCCAGAAGTTTCCTGGAGTCGTCGGCAGCAGCAGCCGCCTTCTCTTCTATATCCTGCACTTTTGTTGACCATTCTTCTATTAGACGTTCTGGAATTAGAGAAAAAAATGCGTGAAAATTTTGACACATCATCAATCTTCGATCTCGAGGGACTTTTTGCATATATCAAAGATTATGTTCCATTCATGAATGTATAAAGAACAACGGACGTAATGCTGTCACTGTACAGATTGAAGCACCGAAATGGCGGCGCGTTGGGCATGTGTGCGTATTTTCCAGTAGGCGCCGAGCTTACTATGGTTGGTATGTGTGTGTGAATAACGCGTCAATACACATCCCTACTCCCTGGAATATCATTGCCGAGCTTACTATGAATGCTTCACTCTATTTAGTCACAACACTCTGTCCGTTATTCTTTATACGTTCATGGTTCCATTGTTTTTTATACAAAATTTCACATTTGGAATAAAAAATATCTGATTCTTTATGATCTCTAATATTGTAATTGGCCGTAAGTAAGACGAATCTAATGAGCTCAAGCTCTAATACGACAAGCCGTTTAGGTTCTAGACTCTAGACTTCTAGAGCGTGCCAAAGATACACACTCGAAAAACATAACCCTTCTTCTGGCGCAGTCGGGTAAAAAGAAGATATCATCAGGTATATTTATGTCGAAGGCATATTTTAATACAGTATTTGATTTTCGAACTACGTATGTTGCCAAAATACGGGAGTCGCTGCTGCCCATCTCCCGGAAACCCTTAATCTTACGATACCAGTGGCAAACATGGGGTGGTGCTTTTCTTCACTGCTGAATCCTGTACTGTGAGGCTTCACTAGAATACATCAGTTGCTTCTCGTTCCGTGCATGTCGTAGAGTCGACTAAGGTACTGTTACCACTCGAGCAAGCAAGTTACTAGTATCGAATGGTCTCCAGCCTAAAATTGATAAATTAGATCCCCAGTTGGAGAGTGTGCAAACTTAGCAATTTAATTGTTTGATATATAGTTCTATATTGTCTTTGATGTAAATATAGTCTATAATTAGATATAGGTAGACCTAATTCATTCCATAAAGATCACCAGAACAAGCAACACGGGTTTTATTTCGCGTCTGTACCGCCATTGCCCAGAAGAATCCCCTATTCTAGTCCTATGGAGCGCAGGTGCTCCATCAGGTACTCAGGGGCGTTCTCTCAGGCGATGAGCTAGCAACCTGTCGCTGATTATTACATATGCTGTGCTATAAGTGGCTGTAGATTACTGCAGTTCTGGCAAACCCATTTCGGAAACACATTCATCTATCGGACGCAAGACAGAACCACAGTCCATTATACAGTAATACCCCGCTTTACGCGACCCCGTTATGCGCGGTTTCACTATAACGTGTATTTCAAATTTCGCGTTCAAATGCCTCGCATTATGCAAAAGAATGTGTATAAACATCTTCTTCAGCCTATTGCAGTCCACTGCTGGACGTAGGCCTCCCCCAGGGCACGCCACAAGGATACTGCCACAGGGGGGTTTTGCCCATAGTCACCACACTGTGCAGGCGGGTTGGTGACCGCAGTGTGATTTTCGGACTATGTTGTCAATACGGGAGGCGCTGCTGCCCACCTCCCGGATAAACATAATTTAGTCATTAACTTCTCTTTGGTCACGGGAATCCTCGCGTCCTCTGAACATTCTGATTGAAGAATTGGGGATTGTCCCCGTCCTACGACTTTGTTCTATGGCAAAGATTTAATCATAAACCTCGATATACGCGAATTTCAGTTAACGCAATTTTTTCCGGACCGTATCCCTCGCGTAAAGCTAAAGGTATTACTGTAAATCCTAGAAAACATATATACATATAATCACGCCTTTATCCCTCACGGGGTAGACAGAGCACCAAGGTCCGATAGAACCACATGGTGCCACTTCTGACCAATTTTGAGGGTACAGTTGAGATGTACAAGTTCGGTTAGTAGTGACAGGTGGTCAGCCCATCGCCTACAAAACACCAAGACCCTCTTGTCCCTCTACTGACTTGTACAGTATGCCCGGGAAGAGAAGCAGCTGTAGTATTATACGTTTTTTCCGCTCCCAGAGCAGCATAGAAGAAAACTCTCCCGAAATATGGATGTTTACGGTTTTTTTTATTTGTATTTATATCGAAAGATCATAAAATAAAATAAAAGAAAGAAAGAACTTCGCTAGCATGAAAACTTTCCTTGGTATAACGATTTCAAATCACAATTTTAGACTTGCCAAAAACGCTCCATACAAACGGCTACCACAATTATGAACGTCACTCTTTCAGTAACTTGTAGGTATGCGCGTAAAAGAACTTTTGTTCTACAGCTATATTTAATGTTGCGTTTATAAAAATATGGTCACTAAACGAAAGTTGCTGTAAATGATGCAGGTGGTCATGTGATGTAGTAATTTTCAATTAATTTCACATTTGAAAAACTTGCCCACTTAACTTTAAAGGCTTATTACTACCTCATTTGGACACTTAATCAAATTGCAATTTTACAGATAGGTATGATTTTGATGATTTATTCTGATAAGCATAAAATGTCATTCTTAAAATTCAACCATAGTAAACTGAGATGAGTTTGACGGCCGATTGGTGTAGTAGGTAGTGACCCTGTCTGCGACGCCATAGGTCCTGGGTTCGAATCCCGGTAGGTGCAAACATTGATATGATGAATATTAATGTTTGTTTCCGAGTCATGGATGTTTCTATACTTATCTATGTATTTATATACCGTTGCTTAGTACCCACGACACAAGACCGTATGGATCTTAATGTGGGACTAAGTTAATGTGTTCTGAAGTGTGTGAATAATATAAAAAAAGAGATAGTAAACATCCCTATTTCTCACAGTGATTGGAATATATAGGTACATGGGCCAAACAACAACTAGTGGCCCGGTGGGGCCGGAAGAGCTTCCCTTTTCACCCCCCCCCCACATGTTTTTCTTCTATAATCTTCTACTTACCTTTCTCCTTCTCGAATCTTTCGTTCATTTCCTCTATTTTGTTGGCATAAGTGATGTCTGACTTGTCGAGCATATGTCTCAACTGCATTATGTCCCAATCGGCTTTGCTGTGTGCTTCTGATATTGCGCGTTCGAATTGTGACTCCTTGCTTGCTAGAACCTCTTTTAGGTTTTCGAACTGTTGGATATAAACATATAATATTAAACTTCTTTATTTAAGACTGGCGGCCCGCCCACGGCTTCGCCCGCGTGAGAGTATATTATAAACCTTCCTCGTAAATTACACTATCTATTAAAAAACCTCATCAAAATCCGTTCCCTAGTTTGAAAGATCTAAGCATACATAGGTACGGACAGCAGAAAGCGACTTTGTTTTATAAAATGTAGTGATAGTGATTAAATATAGGTAGGTACATTTACATTTTCAACGCCTCTCTTTTGAAATGAATTGATCATTTAGGTATATGCTCAAAATAATGGTAGGTACCTACATTAAAGTTATTATTAGGTACAATTTAGATCAGAGAAATGTTTCGGACAACAAATGTGGCATGCAGATTGCATGCAATAAGTATTTAATTTACTTGTTAATTTTAATTTATTACAATACATTGTAATATGAAATACCTACTAAAACCAAAAAATCTTGAATTGTATCAGGCGTCACTATTCGGAAGTTCAAATCTCTATTGAGCGATCGCCCGCCACCGGGCCCTATACCCTCCGCTGACCCTCGGATCTGCCTACTCATGATCACGAACACAAGACACCACAGTCGCAACGAGAAGCCAGATCCAAGCACCTAGCATGCAACCATAAATACACAGCTGCTAATCCGAAAACCAATTAAAATTTTAATCGACATATGCCTCGCCAACACCCGTGGCATCATCAGGATTAGTTTTCTTGTGGTATCTTGTGTTCGTGATCATGAGTAGGCAGATCCGAGGGTCAGCGGAGGGTATAGGGCCCGGTGGCGGGCGATCCCTCAATAGAGACCAAAAAATCTGTCAGTTCTGTTACCTCGAACAAGAAGAACGGCAAAGAAACGTTTTCACTATTTCCCTGAGTTGGTCCCATAATGAAAGTTGTTTCTTTTTACCTACCTAGTTTCTACCTAGTGTCAAAAGATAATCAGTACTTTTTGGTAGACCTTATATGTTCAACAAGTATACAGGAGTTTGGGTACGTTGTTTGTTAGTTGGTGAAGGCATAAGTTCGTTAGGTATCAAAATATAACCTATAAAACGATAGTCCTGAAGGCCAATTTACGGGTCCAGCTTGAAAACCAGTACTGCAGGCCATCTGTTTTGGTCTGCAGCTGTATGCTGAGCTGGGTCCATTTCAGCATAATTATGTTTTTCTGTTTGGCTGTATTGTGAAACATTTTTGAATGCTGAATAAATAATTTCTTTCTTTTTCTTTCTTTCAATTTGACGCACATTACTTTGTGCCTGTTTGTACGCCTTGCGTATGGCTGAAACTTACCTTCTAAAGGTCATATGTCGATTAGTTTTGTTTATTTTGACCAACTTACCCTAGTGGTGACTTCCCTTAGTTTCCTGTCAGCGTTCTTGGCTGTGGTTTCAGCTTCAGTGCGAAGGGATGCTAAGGCATTCCTGAAAATATCATTTCATAGAATAATTCCCATGATTTCGGAACTAACAGCATTTGCAGATAATGCCAAAGAAAGCATTAGGTACGCCTTTGCCTTAACCGCATCAATATCCGTTTCATAGATCTGAGCATACCTACATACATACATAGGGTCACACAGTGGGAAGGAGCATTGTTTTATACTAGCTATGTCATGAAGTCCATGCCCATTATTTACCCAGATTACCTGTATATTACGTATAAATTACCTGGTCCTTTCAGCGTGTACCCTTTCTAAAGTGGCCCTTGTTTGCGCGGCTTGCACTGCATGCTCCGCTTTCAGTGTCTCGATGGCTTTGCTATGCTGTGCTGATAGACGGTCCACTTGCTACGGGGATCATTTAGGAAATAAAAAATTTAATCAAATCCCAGCAGTTTTTTTGGCATAAACTTACTCTATTTGATGTATAGAGTACCTACTAGAAGAGTCTGGTTTTCTACGACACGTGGTCTCCTAGTTTGTTATGTTATATGTATATCTTATAGTTTGTTATGTTATATATCTTAGCTATTAAATTAAATTTATTTATTACTAGTTCCGCTTAGACTGCCGTAGATTCAGAGCCTATTTTTTCGCTGCAAATAATCACACAAAAAACATTAATGGTGCCCGTCAAAATACATAATATTCCTGAAAAATGTATCCTAATCGGTTAAACCGAGATACCAGCGGGCAGATATGGGGTGCTATTCCATATGTAATACAGGGTGTAACAGAAGGGCTACGTTATACACTATAGAAAGTCACCAAGCGAAGTCGAGTCTCGAAATTAAATATTTAGTTAAATATTGAATTGTATCAGGCGTCACTATTCGGAAGTTCAAATGATGATGATGAAAAAAGAAGATGGAGAAATATTTAGTTGTCTTCATTTTAAGTCTCAAAAAGTTGTCTCGGCAGACACTACACGATACATTATGTTGGGAAGTGTTATTATGTGTGTATCTATAGAACTGACCTGCATATGCCTTTCTTCTTTCTCCTTTCCAATCCTGGTGACTTTCTCCAGTAATTCCTTCAATCGATGGACCTCCAACTTTAAGGCCTCTTCCCTAGTCTCCACTTGTTGTAACTGCAGTGTCAATGCTTGTACCGATCTTTGCTGTTCTGTGGCTAGACCACGCAACTGTTGCAACTCTGCCAGTTGTGATGCTGATGGTTTTGGTGTGGACTTTAACTGGTCTACTGATTCGGTTAGCTGGTGGAAGGAAATAAATATACAGGATGATTTTTGGTCGTCAACGTTCCCGAAAACTACGGAATCTTCTCATCATCACGATCATTTCAATATATTAACCTAGTTCCAAAGATTCTTGAGGTCTTGTGACGTGGGTACTAAGAAATGGTATATAAATACATGATTTTGGAAACATCTATGACTTGGAAGCCAACATTGATATACAGGGTGTAACAAAAAGGGTATGTTAAGCAAAAGCTATGTAAATAGCCCACTATAGAGAACCTATCCACAAAATTTGAGACCCGAAATCACATGTTTATTTTTCCCGATAGTATGGAGAATTTTTATATATCTCAGAAACTTTCATACAATCTTGAAAAATAAAAATGTGATTTCGGGTCTCAAATTTTGATTGTTTATGTAATTATGAAGGTCTCCATCTCATTACGCCACTGTCCTCTGTCCTATTATATATAACCTCATCTACTGGTGTCCAAATGATTTTCGGATATTATCATCTGACCATCGCCGGGCGGGTGGTCTGCCCTTCGATCCTTTGGCAATTCCGTCACCGCCTTGGTCCATCTTACCATCAGCCCTCCTAGCATGGATATACCGTTGCCTACATACCGATATGTTGAGGTTTAAGAATTTTAGCCCCATCCTAGAATGTCATTGCCTTTGCTGAATGAATGGAGGGTAACTGCGCGTAACTCAGGTAACCTGAAAGTCGCAAAATTCCCCTACGCTGCTGTACTTTCTTCATATCTCCCATGCTTTAAACCTAGAAACCTACCTCCTTATTACTCTTCTCCGCATCCCTGGCTCTCTTCTCCAGTTCCCTCATCTTCCACTCGCAGTCCGCTAACATTCTCTCAGCCCGCGCCGCCGCCTGCGTCCGCGCCGCCTCGTGCGCCAGACGCCATTTTGCTGTGCTTGCTTCCGCTGATTGTAATGCCTGGGTGTGATGACGTAGGTACTTCAATTACTTAATAACGCCATTGCTTCCGGCCCCACCAGGCCACTAGTTATTGTTTTGCCCATGCTTGCTTCGATATCGCGCTGGGATTTAGGATTAGGTAGGGTGCAAGCCGCGTGGTGCCGGCAGAGTAGAGTTTGTACCACCCCTTGCTGCCCGTGGGTATCGTACGAGGCGATTAAGGGTCCGGGAGGTAGCGCTTCCCGTTGACAACAAGTTACTTAACCCGCCTAAGCGTGGTGACTATGGGCTACTTAACTTAGTGCAATTGGCTGAAGAAGAAGGGTGGGGGGGTGAAAAGGGAAGCGCTTCCGGTACCTATACCTCTTCCGGAAATAATCTTGCTACACGCGTCAATGTGCATTTATGCAGAAAAACGCAGTCTATTTACTCAACTTTGGACCCTAATATTTTGGATACCAGACAACCATATCACTTCCCAGGTATGCTTTCACGGAGAAAAATGATCGTGATGATGCGGAGATTCCGTAGTTTTCGGGAACGTTGACCAAAAATTACCCTATATGTAATCTATTCAGGGCAGCGTTCGGGAAACTACGAAGCTTATTTGTGTCCAAGATACCCCAGTCCTTAAAGACGAAGGTATTCAATTAGTGCGTATTGCCGGTGATGACCTACGGTGCCGAGACGTGGTCTCTAACTATGTGCCTCATAAAGAAGCTCAGGATCGCACAGCGAGAGATGGAGAGAGCTATGCTTGGGATCTCTTTGCGTGATCAAATCAGAAATGAGGAGATCCGCAGACGTACAAAGATCACCGACATAACTCAACGGTCCAGAAAGCTGAAGTGGCAATGGACAGGGCACATAGCTCGAAGAACTGATGGCCGATGGAGTCGGAAAGTTCTAGAGTGGATACCACGTATCGGCAAACGCAGCGTGGGAAGGTCACCCGCGAGGTGGACGGACGACCTGGCCAAGGTCGCGGGCGTCGGTTGGATGCAGGCTGCTTCCGACCGGTCGGAGTGGAGGTTGTTAGGGGAGGCCTATGTCCAACAGTGGACTTCTCAGGGCTATAAATGATGATGATGATGAATCTATTTATACTTACATACATATAATAAAAATGTAACAGATCGCTGTCTGTACATGAAAGATATATGAGAAAAAATATTATAGGAGACCTTTATCAACGCAATAGTACACAAAAGAATGATTTTTTTGATTTTTTGTCTGTTTGTCTGTGCGTTTGTGCACGCTCATCTTAAAAACGGCTCAACCGATTTCTATGCATAGTTTTCAGGAATATATTGTGACAGTACCCACTTAACATACGTAGTATAGGCTACTTTTTATCCCGGGAAAATGTTTTTGGCACGGATAATTTTGACATTTTGTTTTTTCTGCAGTCCACGAGGACGGAGTCGCTGGCGTCCACTAGTCCCTTAAATAAAAACCTATTCTATCATCATCATCAGCTCTTACTTCCTGCGCCCGTTGTTCAGAAAGTATCTTGTCCTGCTCCAACCGCTCCCTGTCTCGTTCTAACGCCAGCACCCTCGACTCCAGCTCGGCACGTAAATGCAGAGCATCGTCCAACTCGCCGCGAAGCTGACGGATTGATTCGTCTAGGAAGAGTAAATACATAATAGGCTATACCTATAATGTGTATTACATAAATAAATTACATACATACATACATATAATCACGCCTTTATCCCTTACGGGGTAAACAGAGCACCAAGGACCGATAGAACCACATGGTGCCACTTCTGACCAATTTTGACGGTATCGCCTACAAAATACCAAGACCCTCTCTCTCCTGACTTGTACAGTATGCCCGGGAAGAGAAGCAGCTGTAGTATTATTTTACGTTTTTTCACTCCCAGAGCAGCATAAAAGAATAAATAAATAAATCAAAGAAAATAAAAAGAAAATGACTACATGTTATAAAACTCTCCTATGCTGCTCTGGGAGTGAAAAAAATAACGTATAATACTACAGCTGCTTCTCTTCCCGAGCATACTGTACAAGTCAGTAGAGGGACAAGAGGGTCTTGGTGTTTTGCAGGCGATGGGCTGACCACCTGTCACTACTAACCGAACTTGTACATCTCAACTATACCCTCAAAATTGGTCAGAAGTGGCACCATGTGGTTCTATCGGCCCTTGGTGCTCTGCCTACCCCGTAAGGGATAAAGGCGTGATTATATGTATGCATGTTATAAAACGAAGACGCTTCCCGCTGTCTTTATTATCTTTATATAACTTTATTGAATTATCAACATAACTAAAATAACTATCTAGTCCCAACCAAGATCCAGAGAAAGTGTGTTGACTAAATAGCTTTATGAAAATTGTTTTCGTAGTGTTGTACCTACGTTTATTTTCGATGTTTTGCAACGCCCATCGTTAATCAACTATTTTGATCTCCAGAATACATACATAGCATACACTGCTGGATCATAAAGGACGTTATTGAATCATCATCAGCATCACTACATAATATTATGAAACATAGTAGCTCCCCGCTGACTACGCAACGGATTTTGATACGGTTTTTAAAGAGATAGGTTTATTATGTACAACTAGGGACCCGCCGCCCCGGCTTCACACGGGTGCAATACCTTAAAATAAAAGAAAATCAATCAGCTCGATAACTCACCATTCTTCCACTGCAGCTGGCCAGCTAGGTCAGCTGAACAGCTTCTAGCAGCCGATAGCTCTTCCTCTAACGATCTGCCTCTCTGTCTGAGTAGCTCCGACTCTTTGTACGCTGCTTCGAGGTCGGATTTTAGCCCTGGAAGAAAGAAAAGTATGGTATAAGGAATCCAGCAAGCTAAGGTGGCGATGGACAGGGCACATAGCTCGAAGAACTGATGGCCGATGGAGCCGGAAGGTTCTAGAGTGGATACCGCGTGGCAAACGCAGCGTGGGAAGGCCACTCGCGAGATGGACGGACGACCTAGCCAAGGTCGCGGGCGTCGATTGGATGCAGGCCGCTTCCGACCGGTCGGTATGGAGGTTGTTGTGGGAGGCCTATGTTCAGCAGTGGACCTCAAGGATGAGAATGATGATAAGGATTTTTACCAATATGTACTTAAAGCAAGCCAAGTGTTGTGATAGACAGACGGACAGGGAGTCTCTCTATTAGGAGAGATATTAGAATCCCGTCCCCTTATTACCTAACTAGTGGACGCCCGCGACTCCGTCCACGTGGACTGCAGAAAAAGCAAAATGTCGAAATTATGGGATAAAAACATTTTCCCGGGATAAAAAGTAGCCTATATGTTAAGTGGGACCTTTCATAATCCTCTAACGCACGGCGCGGCTCGAGAGGCGCAGTATTTAGTAGGGCATAGTGCTGGTGAATCTCATTGGTTATTGACACTTTGCTCATGTTCCTGAAAACTGCATCGAAATCGATCCAGCCGTTTCTGAGATTAACGTGCACAAACATAGATCCGTTACAATTTTATTATATGTATATATATATACAGGGTGTAACAAAAAGGGTATGTTAAGCGAAAAGCTATGTAAATAGCCCACTATAGAGAACCTATTTCCAAAATTTGAGACTCGAAATCACATGTTTATTACTCTAGATTGTATGAAAATTCCTGATAGGTATCTGGAAAAATAAAGATGAGATTTCGAGTTAGAAATTTTGTGGGTAGGTTCCTTTTAATGGGCATACATAGCTTTTCGCTTAACATACTCTTTCTGTTACACCCTATATACAAGATGTTTTTTTGTGGCCACCTTTAACGAAGGGTACTACTCTCTACATTAAATAAAGTAAATAAAATGCTGATTTCTTGATCGTGCGAAATTTATAGTGTCTAGTGTTTATTTTATTTATGACAGATATTAATTATTTTTCGTGAAAAAATCCTTACGCGCGTCTATGTGCATTTATGCAGAAGAATGCAGTCTATTTACTCAACTTTGGACCCTAATATTTGGAAACCAGACACAGGTACATGGAGAAAAATGATCGTGATGATGAGGAGATTCCGTAGTTTTCGGGAACGTTGACGACCAAAAATCATCCTGTATATATAGATGAGTAGCAAAATTAAGTAGGTAAATTGTCCAAAATTCGCTTATTGCTTGTCAAATTCGTATCACTTACGTAAAATTAATTTCAAAAAGGAGACATTTCAACGCGTTTATTGTACAATTTTCGCTATCGCATTGCTTCTGCAATGCAAGATAGATACATAATCAGCTTGCAGGTTTTGTGTATAGTGTATGATAAGAATCAAACAAAGGCAATATCCCCAGTGATATCACCATCAATTTTAAGCCACATGATGTTCTTGAATACGCTTGTACGCGTCATACTAAAACAATGTTTAAAAATAACACAAGTCATTAGTACTCGATAATGATTTTAGTAAAGTCTGTTATATTTGGCTAGGCATGTGAATGTTAGATAATAATATAATCTTCAAGTCGAGAGTGAACCGGTTTCTTTTAGGCAAGCGCGCTCCATCTTAGACTGCAACGGTGCTTACCATCAGGCGCGTTGTGGTCAAGCGTAATTTAATATATATATAAAAAAATGTATCTAAGCATTAGTTCCTGCTTATTCCGAGCTGACACGGGGCTTCACTAGATCCATCAGCTACATCAGCTGCATCTCCTTCCGTGCATGTCGTAAGAGTCGACTAAGGAACTCAGAGGCATTCTCTCAGGCGATTAACTAGCAACTTGATACTGATCTTTTACCGGTCAGCTATGAATGAAATTGTATTAGGCGTTACAATTCGGAAGTTCAAACATTCACTATGGGTTCGCTCACCACCCTACACCCTCCACCCTCCACTACTACTGCTACATTACTTATTTACTACACTAGTTATTTACTAAATTCTATAATCCTGAGGATGCCACGGTTGTTGGCGAAACATATGTAGATTATTTATCTAGTTTTTGATTTCGGAAATAGTGCGATGTATTATCTTGCATGCTAGGTGCTCGGGTCTGGTTTCTTGTGGCGATTGTAGGTAGTGCAAGTGCTTGTTTTCGCGATTATGAGTTATCAGATCCGAGGGTCAGTGGAGGGTGTAGGGCCCGGTGGTGGGCGAACCCATAGTGAATGGTCAGCTATGCTAAGCGTGTCTATACGCTCTCCTTCGTGAATCTATGACGTACTCCACGCATCTTCGCTTTGCAGAGTTCTCAGACAATTTCACACAGCTATTAATAATGTTCTCGACTTTCTCTTACATTACAATAAAGTACAATACATCTCTTCAATAACATACATTAATTACTTGTTACGTCTCATTTGACATATTGGCTTTAGTCCAGCATTGTTTTCCACAGTTATGCTAGGAAACGTACTTGTCTGTGCCACGGTGTCAATGTACCAGGCCAGATGTAAGAGGCTTAGACAGTGAATTTAACAAGTTAAGAGCGACAGCGAAGTTCGCAAAGTTATTTCCACCGTTTATTCCCGGTCGTCCCCACCCCTTCGTCCCCACTAGGTACGAGTGGGAAAAAAGTGGTGACGTAGTTACCCTAGTGGTGGACTGGTATTGTTATAGTAATGCACTGACAAGTATTGCCATTAGTACTATTGATATCAAAGTTACAAGGACACTAGAAAAATATACCAGAGGCTCATCTGTGGCCTAGTCGCGTCCTAGTTAGCATTATGTGACAGTACATTTTACAATACTATACTACATTAAAATGTATTGTAACGTATAGTAATGCAATCTAAGTGTCAAGGACTTGAAATTGTGAGGCAAAGTCTAATGGTGCATCGAAACTGATAGTATGACATTAGCATTAGCACTCCATGTCTACATCTTATTCCTCTATGTTGCCGTGTGATGTCGGCAAAGTAAAATAACACCACCACATTACCCCCGTGGGCACCGTAAGATTAAGGTTTCCGAGAGGTGGGCAGCAGCGACTCCCGTGTTGACAACATAGTTCGAAAAAACCACTGCGGTCAACAACCCGCCTGCCCAGTGATTATAGATGGCTCTAGCCTTATGGCGGGCCCTGAGGGAAGCCCTACATCCACTGCAATAGGCTGTTATCCTAGCATGATGAGAGAACCATTAGATCTGCCACTCACTCTCGATCTCCTGGTCTTTCTCCTCGATCTCCTTGCGGTAGGTGCTGATGAGTTCCCTGGCAGTCTCCGCCTCCCCGCATCGTGTGTCCGCAAGCTCGGTGAGAGCTGCCACCTGGTTCTGGAACTTCGACTCCTGGTTCACCAAGGTTTTCCTGGAAGATGAGAAAACTGACTTAAGCATGGTATAAGGTCAGATAGTTGTGTCACCTATAATGGTACATGTATCAGAAAAAAACTGACTTGCATGCACTTGAAAGCATGGTACGAATATAAGAAGATAAGACTGCAAATGTTGTGTATGTAACCTAAGTACATACATGTATCAGAAATTGTATTGAACGCGTAATATAAAATACGTTGTACTGCGTGTGTACCTTAGGAAATAAAGTTTTTTTTTATATTGTTTGCTGGTCTGGGGGATAAGGGGGATAAGGATATTGTGTATTGTTAAATGAAGGTTTCCTATTAGAGGGAATGTTTCGATATCGCAAATAAAATGGTTACATTGTCTTAATTTTCCACGGTCGGTAAGCCAAACGTATGTTTGCGGAAAAAAGTTAAGATTAAGTTTTAAGGGGTGTCTTTTAATAAAGTCGCCGTTATATTACGTAGGTAGACTTATTATAGCCACTTTGATTGAACCCATAAATAGATAGATAGCAACATTCTCTACCAGTACCTAACAGTTTACTCTATTCATGATGATATACCTACAGGGTCTCTTGTAGATAGGTTCTCTATAGTGCGCTATTTTCATAGCATTTCACTTAACATACCTCTTTTGTTACACCTTTTATAAGGACTCATCACCATCTACTCTACCTGCCCTTAACCCATTTGCAATTATTTAGTTACGAGGGCCTCACAATATAGCTCTTTAACGAAATAAAATAGAAGAGAAGAGAATCTATCTCCAAGAAAAAGGTCGTACAATTTGAAAGATCAAATGTTTTTAGGGCCGATTTTTTATAGTCAGATAGCCTATCTGAAGAATAAAGTTGGAACTGTCTTTATTTTAATCAAGTTTTAGAGAGCATCCACTTTATCCTTCGTAACTGAAGGACTATTGAAAAAAAACACGACCCTAAAAAGCATTTAATAGTGTCAAATGGCGTGACCTTTCTCTAGAGAAAGATTCTCTACTCGACCACATTTCAGCTACAAAAATAACTGCAACAAAATGCAAGAGCACACAAAAACTAAACAATCTTGAATTTCCAGCCATGAATTCCAATGCCTAGACTTTTATTTATACATTTTAAATACTAAACGTATTCGAAATTCAACAGACATTGATTCGAAACAGATTTCTGCAGTGCAGGCACTTGAAACTCGAATTGCTTTCGGGTATATTTTCGGGCACAATAAAAAGTATTTTAAACTTTTTAAAAGCCATCTGCCTGCATTGATATAATACATACAAACATATATGTATAAATGAGGGTAGCCAGAACTGCAAGGTCATAAGGAGGTCCCAGGGCCACGTTTATCATAGCTGGGATAAATGTAAAAAATCAGTGACAAGTTAACTTCAGCAAGCTAACGTCTAATACACTGCCCGCAGGCTTATTTACCAACTTGCGATTGGTCGGTAACCGGTCGCTAAACGTTAAAAGACGACTACGCGCCTGATTCAAAGAACCCTATTTTGTAATCTATGAGTGTGGGTCAGACTTTTTATCTAGCTAGCATAGATATATATAGCAAGATATTATTCCAGCAAGCTGAAGTGGCAATGGCAGGGCACATAGCTCGAAGAACTGATGGCCGATGGAGTCGGAAAGTTCTAGAGTGGATACCACGTATCAGCAAACGCAGCGTGGGAAGGCCACCCGCGAGGTGGACAGACGACTTGGCCAAGTGCCAACATAGCTCGAAGAACTGATGGCCGATGGAGTCGGAAAGTTCTAGAGTGGATACCACGTATCGGCAAACGCAGCGTGGGAAGGCCACCCGCGAGGTGGACGGACGACCTGGTCAAGGTCGCGGGCGTCGGTTGGATGCAGGCTGCTTCCGACCGGTCGGAGTGGAGGTTCTTGGGGGAGGCCTATGTCCAACAGTGGACTTCTCAGGGCTGTAAATGAAATGATGATCTAGAGATTGCGACCGGTTTCGTGTTAGATAATCAGCCTGCCGAGTTCCTCAGTCAGTCGACTCTTATGACATGCACGGAAGAAGATGCAGCAATGATATAGGTAACACATGCAGCTATGTAGTATTTGGGAGATATAAGAGACGAAACGATTAATGACCAATAGCTTATTCTAGTCCTAATCCTGTGCTGATGATGAATTTGGTGAGAGCGAGATGTCTCAATTTTAAACGTCAAATTGACAGAGCTATTAATAACTAGATAAACTAAGCGAATGTACTTTGCATGTAAAAAATAGACTTAAGAATTAGAATAGACACTCGTTCTCGAGCCAGGACTGAAGGAATTAGGGCTGATAGAAGTGGTTTGCAATCCCTTTTTACACACCAAGTAAGAATTTGACGTTTAATAAAAATATCTCGACACCGGTGCAGCTGTCGGTCTCGAGCCAGCACTGAAGGAATTAGGTCCCCGCTGATAGAAGTGGTTTGTATCTATATACTATACATAGATATAATCACGCCTTTATCCCTTACGGGGTAGGCAGACCACCAAGGGCCGATAGAACCACATGGTGCCACTTCTGACCAATTTTGAGGGTATAGTTGAGATGTACAAGTGCGGTTAGTAGTGACAGGTGGTTAGCCCATTGCCTACAAAACACCAAGACCCTCTTGTCCCTCTACTGACTTGTACAGTATGCCCGGGAAGAGAAGCAGCTGTAGTATTATACGTTTTTTTTATTATTTTAGCATAGAAGTTCTATATACTGTGTATGAAAACAATAGAAGCTTTGTAGTATTTTCTACTACCAAAAGCCATAACTGAAGCAATCAATAAGTTAAAATTCTTTATCGAAATCGATCGCATACCTTCGTTCATAATTTATTTATTATTAGAAAAAAATTATTAGGCAACAGTCATGGTCGGCCACCGCGGTCACAAAGAAAAATACTTTTCACGTGGAAAATCTATCACGTTCATGGAATGACTCAGGCGCACTTGACAAGTCATCAACTCGTGCGTCAAAATACAAAATGGCGGCCTTGAAACGTCAAAAAGCGCGCGAAACGGTTTTTGTTAAAACTTTTTTAACTATAGGTTTGTAAAGGGCCTTGCTTATAAATAAACTTTGAGCATTGATTAGAGCCTAATCATTAGGCTAATCAACGCCTAATTTTACAGATATTTAATACATTTTGGTTTATAAATAAGGCCTAAATGCTGCCTAAATGTAAGCCTAAATATTATATTATTATTGTTGGCTTTGACAGTTGTTTACTCGTATTTCGAATGTTGTCATAGCTAAGTGCACATTTTATTAACTTCGCCAAATGCTGTTAGTTGTTGATAGCATTCTTTGCCAATTTTACTGGAAAACGCTCTTGGTTTTCCTTCAATAACTTCTATAAATAGGGTATTTTATCGCTAACTATGTTTTTACATGATTTAGGCAAAATTTTATTTTAATTATTTTTCTCGACGCTAGGTGATTTGCGTAGTACGTCAAATAAATAAACACCTATGTTTTTGACATGCGCATCTTTTGCGCTGTAAATTATTTATACCATCGCTATCTATGTAACATATTTTCAAATGAAATTAATGCATCAATATCACCCATTAACATACAGCGACACTCCATGTCTGCCCATGGGTATCTTAAGAGGCGATTAATTATTTACGGGAGGTGGGTTGCCACCCGTGTTGACAACTTAGTCCGAAAATCACACTGCGGTCACCAATCTGCTGGCCAGCATATTGACTATGGGCAAAAACCCTCCTATGGCAGTGGCCTTGTGGCGTGCCCTGGGAGAGGCTTACGTCCAGCAGTGGACTGCAATGATACTTTTGGATGTCAAGAATTAGCAAGCAATAGCTATATAAATATGATGTATATAACTTACTCAGTTGGTTCAATTTCCTCGTCACTTTCTTCGGTTTCTTCTGTTACCTCTTCATATTCGTCTTCTTCACTTACTTCTGTTTCTTCTCCACTATCCTGACTTTCTTCACTTTCCTTAATAATAATCTCATGTTTCGCTATTGTTGGAGTCACAACCTCAGGAGTTACAATCACAGACGGTACATCAGGTTCCACAACCTTAGCAACATCGATTTCTTCAATAATTTCTACAATCTCTACCTCTTCTTCTGATCCTATCTCTGTCTCACTCCCACTCACTTCACTGTCTGTCACTTCTTCCTCTATATACAAAGTTTGAACACTATTCACATCATCACTATATTCGTCATTCTTATCACTAATTTCTAAAAAGCCACTATCACTATTGTCACTAGAAATCCTTTTGAGTCCCTCCTCATCGTCGGGACATTCTATTTTTATTGAAATCGAGTCATTCACACATGCATTGCTTACATTTATAACAGTCTTGTTTTCATTACCATCTTTTCTTTTAACTACAAAGCCTCCTAAACGTTCATCGTTATCGGGTAGACAATCTTCTAAATACTCTTCTCCCTCTTCCTCCTCTGAAGTGAGTGATTCGAATGAGGAATCGAGATCCTCATCGGTTTGTTGATCGCCATCATCAAATACAATATGTTTGTTAAAAGTTATCCTCTTATTTCCATTATCCGAACGATCATCATCTGAGCAGCCTTCTGTATCTGATCTGGGTGGTTTCAAGTTAGATTTTTTTATCAAAGCTGGAGATTCTATACCTTCATTAACTGTTTTCTCTAAAGTTTCTTCTTTGTTTACATTTTCAACTTGTAACAGCTTTTCCAACTCATTCTTAAGTTCGCTTTTGTACGAGTTCAACGTATTATTATTGTTTACATTCCTTTCGTCAATAGTTTCATAGACCGGGTCAGTTTTCCTATCTCTTTCTGATGTTTTGCTTTCGGAGGTTCCCATTGAATCGCGCTGCTCAATTTCATCGATAGTACAGTCTATACTACGGGCGATCACGCGCAACAATGCCTCTGTATGGCGTTTTTCGTCCAAATCCGGCTCGTTGGACACGTAGACCATGGACACGTGCTGTTGTTTAGCCTCAGGTGGTTTCGCGTATTTCTGCAGGACCAGCGCTTTGACGAACTCCGCGGGATCGGCGTCCGCATGCGCCGTTTGCCGGCTATTTTCGTCGGGAGTGGGTGCGGCGACGTCATCGCTCGCCTCGCCTCGTTTCGGCTCCAGATCGGACTTACTTCGCTGCAGATTTACGTGCGTCTCTTTCGGCGGGCTGACACGACAAGACTCGGCCCTAGTTTTCTTTTTGGTTCTCCTCCGTTTTCCAGCCATCATCTGCAGTAGTGCGCTGACGCCAGTTTTCTGATTGTAATCGGTTTCCGGTAGGAGGAGGTTAACTACATCTTTCCGTAGTGTATTTGATTTTTCGTTCGTTACATCATTCTCGTTTAGAGACGCGCGCGCGTCGACTGATGTCGGTTTGGCGGTGTCTGCGGTCGGCTGTTTCCGTGTGTCGTCGGGAGCGTCGGCCTTCCCGCCTTTTCTTTTGAAAAAGTTAAACATGGCCGCTGTTTGGGCGGGATTGAGTTTAAATCCGTTCGGAAATCATGTCCGCCTCGGTGGACGCTTTCAATAAAACTGCTGAAGAACACAAACGGATACATCAGCGATTTCAAGTATAATTTATATTCTAGTCCTGATGTTAGAATTAATTTGGACGGACATTTGCGATGTGTTGTTGCTTTATCAAAAAGTCTGTGACAAAATGTAGTTTTGTTTAGCGTTTTATATTGCGTAAATTCTAAATTTAGTTTGCGGATCGACTGTCTATTGTTCTAACTTTAAAAACTATATTGGAAAAATATAGTTATCCTAAATCTTTTCAAAGTATAACTAGAGTTATGATACAAAAATGTTTATTTTGGTGCAATATACAATATTTAACGAATAAAAAATTGCAATTAAGTTAAAATATAACTAAGAAAACTTATGAAACTGTAAGTACTTCAAAAGAGGTTTAGGTAAGCAGGTAGGCACCTATCTTACAGTAAAATCTCAGCGTAGTATAAGAAAATAGAAAAATATTATTAACATTGGCAGACGTTCAATATTACCCAAGAACTAGCAAATAATGTTCAGACGGCCTTCCTAACTATCTAGTTTTTTTTGTAAACAAATAATATTTCACTGAATAAAGCTAATGTAAATACGTAGGTAGGTAGTACTTACTAGTAAAAAAAAAATTCATTCACAAAATGTTACGTTCTGTTACGAAACCTTACTTTTTCTAGTGTTATTCTGCATTAATGCAACTTTATTAGTTTTTATATATTTCTGAATAATTTGCCACTTATTTTTTTTATAGATTTGTGTCAGCTGATTGAAATATTAAATATAGGTAAATTAAAAAACGTGAAAATTCAAATCGACGAGCACTCTAATTAAATACATACTTAAAACAATTTATTAAAATATGTAAATCCCCCAAAGCGACCAAATTAGTAAGCAAATTTATATTAATTTCCATAATAATTATTGAAAATACATTCCAAACGGATGTTGGAGTCTCAACCGGATGAGGACGCATCAGCTGTATAAAGTGATGGGACGATGCGATCAAAAATATCGATATGACGTCAATCGCTCGATCATTTTGTTTACAAACACCAACAATTTTTTTTATTAAAACTATTATAGATAATTATAGTATTTGGTTGGTACGTATACGTTCATTTCTCTAAAAACATTAAAATATCATATTTGTCTGTAACCTATCGCTGGTGCTAACATAGGATTTATTTAAGTAAATAATGTTAGTAACATTATGGCCTAATGCAGTTAGAAATAAATGTTTTTATTTATTTAGTAGGTACATATTTCCCGTATAAGTTTTGCAGGAAGACTCAAAATTAAACGACTCGATTGGCGCAGGTTACCTGTGAAAGTCAGCTGTTGCGGGTCTGGATCCCGATAGTGCAAACTTTGTTATTGAAGTTTTTTTTAAGTTATGAAAGTTTCAAATTTTGTAACGTCCTGCTATTAGTTAGTTTTTGTTTATTATACTCAAATTGTGAACAGTTTTTCAGTAAGTACCACTGTCTGCTATATTGTTATTTTTCTGGGTGTTTGGCAGCGCCTCCTGATTCCTTTCTGTATTGATGCGGGGCTTTACCAGACTAGCTGCTAATTTGTTGATGAGCTGCATCTCCTTCCGTACATTTCCTAAGATTCCACTAAGAAATTCAAAGGAGCGTTAACTAGCAACTTGTCACTGATCATCACATCTGAAGGAATTCGTGATCTTCCAGTTATGGCTTCCGCATTTTGGGTACAAACGAGTACCTTATGTACATTCAAACGTGTAAAAAACAATGACCCTAGCCAATTGCGTCTGCGCACGCAGCTACAACCACGTGCGACTTACTACGACTGCGTACGTCGTATGTCAGATTACGACCTGTCAATACTGGCTGATCACATGCCAATTTATGCGTGATCGAAAGACTGATATAGATGTTGATAGATTTGGATATAAAAAGCTTCGAGGGGCACGCTTATAATATTGTGAGCGTCATTTAATTAATGATTTAGTCAACTCATCCCGCGGAATAAGTTTGAGCCCATTATTTATCCTAAAACTCAGTGGACCACTCCACTAATAGAAAATTTTAATTGGCTGTTTTATTTTAAACAATTGTTTTGCTATACCTATGTTTTCTGTTCAAAATGCACTAGGTATACAATGCTTAAGCACTGTAATAGGCTGTTTTAATGACCATTTAATATTAACAGAGCTGTTACTATATTCTTAGGCCTGAATGAAATATAACATCTTTATTTATTTATAATTTACATTGTGGGGTGGATAATAATACAAAATCAAAAGCTGTACATGTAATTATGTACTTAAATAATATTGGCAAATTAGGGCCTAAGAATATTCGTATGACACAGTTAATTTATAATTTTCTTTAAATAAATCTTCATACCTACTATCATTCATTCAACACTAATTACTTATACATACCTATTACGATAATAATAGCCTATTAGATATTTGCTTTTGGGTGATTTTAGTTGATGAAAAACTTATCGATAAGCAACCCTTAATCATCGACAACACGATAACTTTACATCGTCAAAACACCGCACTACTCGACATCGATATTTCCCTAAACGCCACACTAATCACTTTCCCTGCCGCCGCCGGCGCATCTAAATATAGTCAAGCCAGTGACCTTTACTTCGACTCTATATTTACCATCTTGCTTTGTCTTGTTATTTACTAGTGGCTGCTCGCGACTTTGTTCATGTGAAGATTAGAAAAACATTGGAAAATAAACTTAGCGGATCACTGCAGTCAACAGCTATTTGGCGAGGAATAGAACCTAACCTAACCTAACCTACCTACTAAACCTGCGGCATTCACGGCAATAACATCATTTTGTTCCGGAAAAAATAATTTAAAAATACCTTGAAAAGTGTAAAAAAAATTAGGTATAGCTATTTGCTGTCACCTACACCCTGTATACTCTCAAAGAATACGTAAGATACTCAACGGACATGACACTATTTTAAGATGTAGTACATCTTGCGACCAGGTATTTAGAATTTGACCTATACTTCTATGAGAACTGGGTTGTCTCATAATAACTTGTTTCGCAATTATTATTATAACTATCTAACTCGACACTTGACATAAATAGGTTATTTGTAAAGTCGACATGTTTTTTTTTATATACATATGTATACACGCGACTGTGTTCCCAGAATTGGGGTAGGTAGCCAGCACTGCGAAACACGATAATTATGACAAATCGATTTAACGACACCTAGCTGTCAAAATACGATAACTATAATAGCCGCCATGTATCGTATTTTGACAGCTAGGTGTCGTTAAATCGATTTATCATATCGTGTTTCGCTGGTCATGCTAGGCCCGCTGCAGGAACACTACTATAATACTACTACTATTTATTTATTGCCCTATTATTATTATGTATCTCTTTTGAAATTCTAGGGACTACAGAGTCCCAGTACTTTGAGAGGCGTGCATCGGGCCGTAGCCAAGATGTAGAGGCCCTTTTAAGAGAACTTTAATATGATGTGGGATATACATGGCCGATACCATCGCCGACCGCACACTATGATACACCCGGCGATGGTCCCCGCCACGTGCAAGACTATTGGAGTGCAGATCTACGTCGTGCTATGGAAAACTAAGGTCATGGGCTATGGGGTTAAATGTTGGGTGGCTGGATAAGGGCTATTTTATAAAGGGAGACTATCGGACGCCTGCCATTACAACCTAATCTCAAAATTGTGAGATAGCAGGCGGTGACTTGCCGCCCGTAATTTAAGGCCATGAGATGGGCTTCCCATAAGTGGCGCATGCCGGGGAGGCAACACCGGCACGGGCGGCTAAGGGTGCAGAGAGGCGAGACTGCGGGGCGGGTACACTTCCACCCGGGAGCAAAGGTTACGCTCATACGCTGTTCCCTCCTAGCCGGCCAATGAAGGCAAGCTAAGAGTCGAGGGCCAAATATGGTAAAGTGGCCCTCTGAACTCGGGTCCGTGGTGACGCCAATCACCAACAGCTTCGCCACAAAGCTGCCCTGCGGTCTTATTATTATTATTTCGTGTGTTTTGTTACTGTTTTTATATTATTGTCTCGTTTTTTCAAAAATGTTCCTTGTGAGATGTCTCGTAGGACATAAATGTAATTAGAAAGTTCTACCCTGTGTATGTTTATGAAGCAATAGGTCCATTGGGGTCCGGGGCGCATGCCCTCTTCAGGGGCATTTCTAAAAGATGGGTCGAAGCATCCCATGACCGGAGGGCTGGTGCCTATTTTGACCAACGCGTAAGCTTTGCTATACAGCGGGGCAACGCGGCCAGCCTTTTGGGCACGCTGCCATCGGTGGAGGATTTGCAGGCCGTCTTCTATTCGTAAATATTTTCAGTTAAAAGGTAGTTAATATTAAATAAATAAATATGCACGGAAGGAGATGCAGCTGATGTATTCTAGTGAAGCCCCGCATCAGCATATGACTGACTTCAATTGACGGTCAGAAGTAAACAAATGGACGGGGCGGGCGTGGGTATAATCAAGTAGGTGCTACTACTCGTAAGTACTTAGCTGTATTTCTATCAGCTAATTTCATTAACCGATCTCGAAAGATTTTTGCATACTTATTTCAGATTAAATATTCCATTGTTTTCATACAAAATTTCAAATTTGGAGTACATATACATACATATAATCATGCCTTTATCCCTTACGGGGTAGGCAGAGCACCAAGGGTCGATAGAACTACATGGTGCCACTTCTGACCAATTTTGAGGGTATAGTTGAGATGTACAAGTTCGGTTAGTTGTTAAATTTGGACTCACTACATATAAATAAAACAAAGTCACTTGCTGCTGTCTGTCCGTCCCTATGCATCCGATCTTTCAAACTAAGGAACAGATTTTTATGCGGTTTTTTTTTATAGATAGAAGAGTGATTCACGAGGAAGGTTTATAATGTATAACTAGGGACCCACCCCGGTTTCGCACGGGAGTAATGCACTCTCACGCGGGCGAAGCCGTGGGCGGCCGAGTTTCTTTATGATCTCGAGTATTGAAATTGGCCGCAAGAGATGTCGAGTTTAAATATATGTCAAGACACAAGAATCGAGCCCCAGTGGTTCCCTTATCCAAAATGGAGATCTGCCAAAGTCCACTATCCCACGTTTTCCGGCTTCCCTGTTCGCTATTTTTAATATGTAATGCGATATTTTCACAGTAACTAGTTTACGAGTATTACGTAGACGCTAATATTATCTATGCTAATCTATTGGTAAATTCTTTCGCGACTTACAACAACCTGCCCGGCTTCGCACGGGTAAAGGCTATTTAAAATCAGAAAGTCAATAAATATATAAACTTCTATGTATTTTATGTGACCCTGCGTCCATCTTGTTTTCATTTCAATCTTTTACTTTAAAAGCGATTTTGACTGTGGCCCCGAACAGCCCCACCCGCTTTTTGTATCTGTATTATACTAGTTTCAGAACAAATCTATGTATACAGGGTGTAACAGACGGGGTGGGCTAAGCGAAAAGCCATGAAAATCTCATACTCGAAATCACATGTTTAATTTTCCAGATAGTATGAAGAATTCCTAAACAACTCAGAAATGTTCATAGAATCTTGAAAAAAATACATAATGTGATCTCGAGTTTTTGGGAATAGGTTCTATGAAGTGGGCTATGTTTTGTCATTTCGCTTAAAATACCGCTTCTGTTACACCCTGTATAATAACTACATAAATATCAGTTCCGAAATCATGCACGGGAGTTATTTTATGAGACGCCTGATACAAGCATCCATCGACAATTCCGGTAAATTTTCCAGCGGAAAGCCTGAAACGCAGACGTTAAAGAAATGCGGTGAGAAGCAATGTGGTCGATCCTGCACCTATATGATGAATTTGGTGAGAGCGAGATGTCTCACTTTTAAACGTCAAATTCACAGAGCTATTAATAACTAGATAAACTAAGTGTTTGTACTTTGCATGTAAAAATAGATTTGAGAATTAGAATAGACACTCGTTCTCAAGCCAGGGCTGATAGAAGTGGTGTGCAATCCCTTTTTACACACCAAGTAGAAATACTTGCCTTGTCTAGTTATTACTTAGCTCTGTAGATTTGACGTTTAAAAGTGAGACATCTCGCTCTCACCTAAATTCATCATACGCGTGCTGATCTGTTACGATTACTGTTATTCTTATTCTTTATTGCACACAAGAATATACACACACACACACAAGAATATAAATTACTTACTGAATAAAATAAGAACGCATGTACAATGGCATATTATGGCAGGCTTATCTCTTTAAGAGATCTCTTTCAGCAAGCCAAGCAAAGAAAGTGAAATTTTTAACTAATACAGGGTAACATGTGTAATTTACTAATTCTAAGAAACTAAGTGAAATAAAAAAAAATCGTAGACACACTTAAACCTGAACGTAAATTTAGTCCTAACTGTCCCTTTGTTTCTCAGCCATTTATGTTAAGAATGGAATGGGACAGACTCGCTCCCTTATTACCTAACTAGCAGAAGCAAAGCGATAGCGAAAATTGTACAAAAATCGCTGATTGCTTGTCAAAGCGTATTACGTTAAATGAATTTCAAAGGAACTTTGACATTTCAAGGCGAATATTGTACAATTTTCGATATCGCTTTGCTTCGGCTTTGCTATTACTTTTAAGTGTGACGGTCAGAATCGACCATAATATCTCGTTGCTTATACTCGTATTACCTACTGTTTGAATAATGTCAAGCGTGACCATAGAGGAACAAGATGTCATAGAGTGCTAATGTCATACTAACAGTTTCGATGCACCATTAGACTTTTCGGTGCCTCACAATTCCAGTCCATGACACTTAGATTCTATTAGTGTAATGTATAGTAATGTACTACATTACTAATGTATTGTAACGAATAGAAATGCAATCTAAGTGTCAAGGACTGGAATTGTGAGACACCGAAAAGTCTAATGATGCATCGAAACAGTTAGTATGACATTAGCACTCTATGACATCTTATTCCTCTATGGCGTGACGGAATAAAAAGAAATGTTTCTGCAATATGTCAAATTAATTCACACTAAGTATTATGTATTATTAATATATTACGTCACAGGTTAAGGGGGACGGAGGGGGTCGTCAAACTGTGACATTGTGTGACAAGGGGGTGGGAGGGGTCCTAAATTTCGTGACGTCACATTTTCATTCAAAAATCTCTAAATATAAATTTGCAAAAAATCTAAATGTGACGTCACACTAGGGAGGGGGGGTCTCACAAATGTGACTATCTGTGACAAGGAGGAGGGGAGGATGGGCAAAAAATCGTGAAATTCGTGTGACGTAATTTATGGATGACCCCTAATACGTTCGTTAACAGTTTCGGCTGAAAAATTTACCGGAATTGACCCCCAGCTACGGTATCAATTCTAAATCGAAGTCTGGAAAACAGCCAAATGTATTATTTGATGAAATAAATCCATTAAATGCAATGCAACTAAGGAATCGGTTCCCATTGGATTCGTTAGAGGTTGCTAGATGTTGTGTCTGAAAAGTGGCGGTAGGCTCACCCCTTCTCCTATTGGAATTGGCCGCCACCGTGACCGAAATATAGTGTAGAGGACATTTACTTAAGTAAATCCTCTTTTCTTATAGGATTCATAAATTTCTCCAAAAAAAGCTACACGTCCCTTATTTCCTTTAACGGAAGCTCATTAAAAAGTAGAATTTCTTGAAACTACTAAAAAGGAAATAGTCATTATCAAAACTATTTTATGTCCTACAGGAATATGTACCTTAACCCTTTGAAGATAAACGTCAATATACTTTTTGAATACAGTATCATTAAATGTTCTACCGGATATACCTGTCTTTGATGTTATTATATCCGGGAATCAGTCGTCCATTTAATATTCTTTATTTGAATGTATTTTGAGAATGCCGCAGATGTCAAAATCCGCCCAAGTGTTTCTTGAAATGGGTTTCGTGGAATTTCTTTTGATGTTTTACGTTTCTAGGCCCAAACTAATGATAATAGTATAGAAGTTCTGTTTGAATATTCTACCTGAAATGAAATTACTTATTTGATTTTACTTATTAAATCACATCACTTTTTTTCTACACACTTCACAACAAACCTAGTGTCCGTTGTTCAAAATTCCCCAAGTGCCGTGTTATATTTCAAAAACGTTTTGGGCGTTGCCATCTAGCCGGATTTCGTCTTTTTGGCACCAAGATTCTTGTAATAAAATCTCTAAAATTCACGCCGGGCGGGTCATTCTAGGCTGGGTTAGCCGTGCGGGCTAGGTATGAAGGCTGGTTCTCGAACGCGCGGTTTGATTACCAAAGCTTGTTCAAAGGATTAGGAACATTTGAAGCCATTCCTCGTTCCTTACCTATTATAAATATTACTTTCTGCTGTTTTGCAATTCAAAAGCCCAGTGCAACTCAATAATTTATCTGTGATAATGATAACGTCCGGATTAGTACGTCCGGATTTGAACTTCGTTCGGAATTGGATTTGTTTGAATTGGTTTTATTCGGAATTGGATTTGGAGTATTCCAAGGATTGCCGAAATCCACCGAGCTCACCCACACCTGCTGAGCATCCGTCGGACTCTTCGCATCTCTGCCTCGGCTTGACGTTCGCCAAGTTACGTGGCTATTTTTAAACAATTCAAATTTATCAGAGAAACCAGGATTATCACCCACGACCTGTTATCGCGTTACTTTAATAAATTTTTTTCAAAATTGTTTTTTTTTTATTTTACACTTAGTTTTTACATATTTTTCTTTGTTTTAAACAACACCTGTCCACTTCTTGCCTTTTAGGGGAAGAAGGGGACAGCGTTTCACTAGTCCCACACTAAGATCCCTAAAGTCATATGTCGTGGGTAGGTACTCAGCAACGGTATATAAATACATAGAATAAGTATAGAAACATCCATGACTCGGAAACAAACATTAATATTCATCATATCAATGCTTGCACCTACCGGGATTCGAACCCAGGACCTATGGCGTCGCAGGCAGGGTCACTACCTACTAGACCAAACGGCCGTCAATAGCAATCGTACCGCTGATCGTAGAGTCCTGAAACTTTGAGGGTGTGCTCTTTACATGACATAGGCATCTGATTAGTACTTTTCCGGAATTCCCACGGAAGCGGAAAAAATAGGAATTCAACAACGTACGCGGGCGAAGCCGTGGGTATTCGCTAGTAATTACCTACATAATTACATGCACATAACTGAACTAGAAATACTGGACCGTACGAGGTCAGGTTTTCACTAATTTATACAGTTTTTTCTATTTATAACGGTATAAAAACCGGCGAAACCCGGCATTACCAATAATTAAGTGATATTGATGAGTTAAGTAATTTGCGAACAGTTTTTTACTTGACTGCGCCAGAAGGAGGGTTATGTTTTTAAGTGTATGTAGGTATGTCTGGAAGAGAATCCTATACAGAATGTTTTTTCGTCGCCACGAACGAACTTAACGAATGGCACGTACTATATACATCAAATAAAGTAAGTTTATGCCAAAAAAAATGCTGACAAACGATGTAAATTTTTTTGAAAAAAAAAAAACTTACATACATACATATAAATCACGCCTTTATCCCATACAGGGTAGGCAGAGCACCAAGGGCCGATAGAACCACATAGTGCCACTTCTGACCAATTTTGAGGGTATAGTTGAGATGTACAAGTTCGGTTAGTAGTGACAGGTGGTCAGCCCATCGCCTACAAAATACCAAGACCCTCTTGTCCCTCTACTGACTTGTACAGTATAGCCGGGAAGAGAAGCAGCTGTAGTATTATACTTTTTTTTCACTCCCAGAGCAGCATATTTTATATTGATCGGGCGAAATTTATAGTGTCCAGTGTTTATGCTAGGTTTTTCATAGATATTGATTATTTCTGTTGAAAAAATCTTACTACACGCGACTATGTGCATTTATGCAGAAAAACGCAGTCTATTTACTCAACTTTGGACCCTAATATCTTGGGAACCAGACACTTCTCAGGTATGCTTCCATGGAGAAAAATGATCGTGATGATGAGGAGATTCCGTAGTTTTCAGGAACGTTGACAACCAAAAATCATTCTGTGTAGCATTAATTTCGCTTTAATGGGTTATAATGGGCGTGACTGTATGTATCTATGTATTATTATCATATCACATTTGTGTCATCATCATCATTATTTACAGCCCTGAGAAGTCCATTGTTGGACATAGGCCTCCCCCAAAAACCTCCACTCCGACCGGTCGGAAGCCGCCTGCATCCAACCGACGCCCGCGACCTTGGCCAGGTCGTCCGCCCACCTCGCGGGTGGCCTTCCCACGCTGCGCTTTTCGATACGTGGTATCCACTCTAGAACTTTCCGACTCCATCGGCCATCAGTTCTTCGAGCTATGTGCCCTGCCCATTGCCACTTCAGCTTGCTTGACCGTTGAGCTATGTCGATGATCTTTGTACGTCTGCGGATCTCCTCATTTCTGATTCGATCACGCACCTTTGTGTACCACGAATAAAATAAGACTTGGCTTATTCGAACCAGCTCAACAATAAAACCTAGCGTACGTAACAATTAAACTGCAAATAGAAACTGTAATAAAACAGATTGCGAATATAGCGACAATTGGCCTGAATTTTACATACCTATATTACCTATTTTTAATTAAAGAAACCTCAGAGATAAAGAGCTAGATACATATTATGTAGATATACAGGATGTGTTTACGTTGCCACCCTTAACGAACGGTGAATATCTACTCTATACATCAAATAAAGTAAGTTTATGCCAAAAAAAATGCTGGGAAACGATGTAATTTTTATGAAAAAAAAAATTACTTGATCGGGCGAAATTTATAGTGTCCAGTGTTTATACTAGTTTTTTGATAGACAGATATTAATTATTTCTTGTGAAAAAATCTTGCTACGCGCGACTACGTTCATTTATGCAGAAAAACGCAGTCTATTTACTCAACTTTGGACCCTAATATCTTGGGAACCAGACGCCTCCCAGGTATGCTTCTATGGAGGAAAATGATCGTGATGATGAGGAGATTCCGTAGTCTTCGGGAACGTTGACGATCAAAAATCATCCTCGTTAAGGGTGGCAACGAAAAAAACACCTGTATGTACCTATAATCTGTGCTCTCTGAAATGGGTTGACGTCTGCAGGCTCACAAAGATCAACTTTATGCATTTTTTTTTTTCATGAAATATTTCACATTCCTGTACTGATGCGGGGCATTACTAGAATACATCGGCTGCATTTCCTTCCGAGCATGTCGTAAGAGTCGACTAATCAACTCGAGCATTTTGTCAGTCGATAAGCTAAAAACTTGTCACTGATTTACAATATCGGTCCCGGCTATGCTAAAGGTAGTCGATGGATCTCGGTTATGATCCTGCAGTTGTGATTATCCCATTTAGTAGGTATAACATTTATCTACATTTTATACAGATCATGGGTATTCCTTATACCAAAACTCACAAAATATTTGAGTTTATTTTGATCTAAGCTGAACCCTTAACTTAACTTTTTGACTTCTTAACGATCGTAAAGTTGTTTACATAGGGTCTGACAAATGACTGATGTTTCATCAACTCTTTATAATATTATGGTTTTTAATTAAAGGCACCAAAGGAACCCTACTTGGCTTCGGTGAGTTTGAAACTTATTTGAAACGAAATTGATAGATTTTCACGAAACTTCGTTTTAGTTCTATCATGAGTTTTATTTACTTCGCTTTGTTTTACTAACGATATATTTTTTTCTCTCTTCGCCCCTTATTCTTGTTAGGGGTAGGCAATGGTCATATAGACCAGATATAGTCAATATTAGGTACTAACGATAATTTTAAAAAATCTAGTTCTATGAAAAATTAAAAAAATATTTCTCGGGTAAGATGCAAAGAACAACACATCGCAAATGTCAGAATAAAAATAAAGAAACTTACAAAACTTCATTAAAACACCGAAAAAAACCCAAATATTATTTTCCACGGAAAATAATTCGTAACAACAATAGTCACATAAAACACCACAATTTCCCGCTATTTTCTCACACTATTTACACGCGCGCTACCGCGAAAATTGACAGGTCGGCCATCTTAAAATTTTCTTGCGTCACTTTTTTGTTTTTAAAAACTTTTGTACGCAAAGAGGTTTGAAACGTCGGCTTTCTTGGCGATGAATATATCGATATTTTTATGTGAAAGTGTATTTCTATGGACGTTTTGGTAATGTCGCGTCCGCTCTATAGTTTCCGACCCGACTAACTGGTCGGCAGCTTCGAGTTACTGTGTTGTAAATAGAAATCTTTATTTGCGTGCGAGTTAGTTTGTTTTGCATTTCGTTTCGAGTAATGGGGACGTTAGATAGACGCTTGACTCATTTAGGAGCTGTATCTTTTTGGATTTTTTAACGATCAAAACGTCTAAATATAAGTAAATAGTTACCTACTAACTTAGACAAATGAACTGATTCCCCGCGACTTTGTCCTCATAAATTAAGGCATTGGGTTTACATTACAGACTAGAGTTAACGGATTCATCCTTTATTGACACACAAATTTTTTGAGGATGCGTGAAATGGCATTATAAGTATACCCATTGGAAGACGAGGCGGAGCGAGTTCCTGTTTTTTTTAAAAAAAAACACCGCATCAAAATCCATTTCATAGTTTAGTGTATATATACTCGTATAGGGATAAAGAACTGATTGCAGGAAAATTAAAAAAAATTATGTACCTAGTTCGTGTAAGTAGGCCTTAGATAATGACTTAAAAACAAATTTTACCTATGGATGATTTTTAACCGACTTAAAAAAAATGTAGGAGGTTCTCAATTCAAAATTGTTGCGCTTCTTCTTCTGCTGTCTTCTGCTGGACGTAGGCCTCCTCCACGACGATGCCCACGGGCAGGCATGGGGTGGTACAAACTCTACTCTGCCGGTACCAGAAGTTCAATTGCTTAACTGACTAACCCTAATGGAGAGTCACACACAAATGATCCAAAAACAGCAATGTCACACAATAACCAATAAACCCATTTAACTAGCCACAGGATCGCACAGTACAATTGGCGCGGAAATTTGTTTTGGTAATTTTAATAAAGAAAGTAGGTGATATGACAATGGTGTGGTAATTATATTATTATATTACTGTTTTTAATTAGCTAAGTGTAATGCAAATTGTTTTATAAATTATTTTCAAGAACACGAAATTCTTGCATGCCATTGTCGGCCAAATAAGTAACTAAAGCAAACTAACTAATACCAACTTCACCTTATTTTGTGCAAATAAAGTATTTTGAATTTGAATTGAAAGTAAACGTTACCTGATAATCAAATTAAAAATGCATTTCCTGTGAGTACTAATAACACTGTCGTATAAGTCAATTGTACTTATTCAGCATTACAGTATTTGCCTGGCTGTCACAAACATCCTGTGATGATCTCCGACCGTATTTCGGCCAAGGCGACCAATCTCTACGGAGATTTGACAGGTACGCAGGAGATATTATGGTGCACAAGTGTGTGCGCAACCACACATGCACTCTCTATTCCGTTACTCTCATAGTCCGATGGGACGGAAAGCCGACACGACCGGCGAGAGATCAGGCGCAGGACCAACGGTTTTACGTGCTTTCCGAGGCACGAGCTAAGTGACAATTTTGCAACATTAAAATCTGTACATTGAAATAAATTCATCGGTACAGGCCCGTGACTGGGATCGAACTTACGCCTCCCGCTTGGAAGGTGCACGTCTTAACCACTGTGCTATCACCGCTTGACAAACATCCTGTATAGAAAATACAAACCAAGTAAAGATGAAAGGCTAAATGACATCACGGTAGGAATACCATTTATGATTGATGACTGAACTGTTGATGACGATGCCTGGAACCCCGCCAAAATAATTAGGAACGGATTACTTATGTATCTACTATACTCATTTACGTAAGTACTGACGTCATATACTAGGAACATAAACAAAAGAAGCAAGAGTCCCAAAAACGAAATCGTGGAAACGAAAAATTCGGCCATCTTGGTTTTTCCGATTCTTTGAAATAGATAATGATAATGTTAGGTAGGTACTAGCGTCCGCCCGCTTAAAACACTATTATAGCCCTATGTGTTATTTTGAATCTATAAGCTATAAGTATACCTACCTACCTGGCGAGTTTCATTAAAATCTGTTCAGTGGTTGTGGCACAAAGGAGTAGGTAACAAACATACACAAACAAATATACCTACATCGATATTCACAAACTTGCGCGTTAGCAGGATTATTTATCTGGAAGTTGTGTTTTCGACGTTTCGCTATGCCTAATATTGATCTTGAACAACTTTGCTATGCCTGGGTCATTAACGAGTCCCCAGAAGGAGTCCTCAATGACAAATGTATGTGTCGGGTAGTAAAGCAATCTCCCTCATTCTGGCGCAGTCGGTTAAAAATCCCGCATTTCATCCATATCTGTTCTAAGACCACGGAAACTATAACTTTTTAGAGTTTCATATAGCAAATAGGTATAGTAAAAATTATAAAATTATTAATAAAGAAATGGAAAAAATTTTCACCCGGGTGGGAATCGAACCCAGACCTCTGCATTCCGTGCCAGCGCTCTTACCATGAGCCACCGGGTCAATTACTCGGATGACGAATTTTACCATCTCTTTTTGAAATTACATTATTGTAAATATATATATATATATATATATATATATATATAATATATATATATATATATATATATATATATATATATATATATATATATATATATATATATATATATATATATATATTATAGTAAAAATTACTCAAAATATGCCTAAAATTAGGGTAAATTTTACTCGTAAAGGAGACAAATAAAAGTCAACTAATCATTATTTTATGTATGACATTCCTACCTACACCTGTAGGTACCTGTATGTGACTACTTTATGCCTAACTACTAGCAATCGGCCAGTAAATGAAAGTTACGAAAGCGTTACAGCATAGCATTTAATATCACAGGTTTACAAGCCAATACCTGTTTATTAACCTTCACAGTAAATTATACACTGAAGCCGCCATTTTGAAGCGTTAGACTAAAATCTAGATAGACTGATTCACTTATGTCCTGACTGAGAATCAACGTACAGCCTAAACCGCTGCGAAAAACATAACCCTCATTCTGGCGCAGTCGTATAGATTAATAAAAACAAGGAGGTACCTAATTTTCTGAGTCAACTCAGACACTCGTAATAACTAGTAATCGATAACATAGTTAACAATTTTATCGCGTATTATCCATATCTAGCGATAGATAACGTATTAGAAATCAACCATTTGTCGCCAGTATCATACAAAATAGGTACCTCGGTCAAACGAAACAAACGTTGTTACAATTTGCAAGAGATGGGTGATGTTAATGTCGTGGACGGCGATAGTGGAGTCCAGGTAAGTGGTTTAAACCCCCCAGTGAAGGAAAAGTTATTTGTACCAAGTACATAGAAAGTAAACAATAGTATTTAGAAGAACGGCTACCACAAACTTTCAGACTCGAAATCACATGTTTATCTTTCCAGATAGTATGGAGAATTACTACACAACTCAGGAATGTTCATACAATCTTGAAAAATAAACATGTGATTACGAGTCTCAAAGAATATAGGGTCTCTAATAGTGGGCTATTTACATAGCTTTTCGCTTAACATACCCTTTCTGTTAAACATGTACCTACTCGTAGTTATTTGCTAGAGATCTTTTCAATGAAAAACACACAAATTTTAAGAATATTTTGTGTTCTCGACTACTGTGATGTTATCATCATCATCATCGCGAATCATATTCTCCGTCCATATCCCTAGAATACATCAGCCCCCCTAGCATGACCACGCTTAGTGGATATCGTATCGTACGATATCGTATCGTCTCTTCACAAAATTCAACTATGACGCATGGCGGCTATATTTATCGTATTTTGACAAGCTGAATGTCCACAAATCGGTTTATCATAGCGTGTTTGCGCAGGCTACTTGGGCTGCTGCATCTCCTTCCGTTCATGTCGTAAGAGTCGACTAAGGTACTCGTGCTCAGTGAATACCCACACGATAAGCTGGTCACTGACCATTTACACCTGTCCCCGCTCTGCTGAACGTGGCTGTGGCATCTCCGATATGATCCTGCGTGTGAACCATAGGTGGGGTATTAGTGCTCTTTTTTACCACGTGGGACTAAAGAAGCTAACTGATGGGTAAGTATGTATTTTTCCCCATTTCTGCAAAATCTCTACCTGCACAAGTAGCATGGCCTGCGAAACACGATAAGACAAACCGATTAATCTACGTTTAGCCTGTCAAAAAACGATAAATATAGCCGCCATGTTGAATTTTGAATAGAAACGATACAATATCGTACGATACGATATCCACTAAGCGTGGTCATGCTAGGGAGGCTGGACCTGACTATAGTATCTAATATACTAACCTTAAAAATCACCATTTTCGTTCCACATTTCAGTGTCACATACATCCTGTATGTATAACATGTATAAGTTACCCAAAAAATAATATTGTCATATAGGCATGTTCAGCAGTGAACTACAGCAAAAATGATGATATTTTCATCAGGTTGTCGACGGAGACAGCGGAGTTCAAGTCGTAGATGGCGGGATCCAAGTAGACCCTGGCTTCCAGCAGGGTCCAGGGGGTCCTGGAATCCAAGTAGACCCTGGCTTCCAGCAGGGTCCAGGGGGTCCTGGGATCCAAGTGGACCCAGGGTTCGGAGGACCAGGGATACATGTGGTGGATGGAGACAGTGGAGTCAATGTCGTTGAAGGGGACGGAGGCGTACATGTAAGTACACACATTTTATTTTTGACGGTCACGGAAAGACGGTCATGTTTTTCGAGTATACAGAATGATTTTTGGTCGTCAACGTTCCCGTAAAACTACGGAATCTCCTCATCATCACGATCATTTTTCTCCATGGAAGCATACCTGGGAAGTGTCTGGTTTCCAAAATATTAGGGTCCAAAGTTGAGTAAATAGACTGCGTTTTTCTGCATAAATGCACATAGACCCGCGTAGCAGGATTTTTTCACGAAAAATAATTAATATCTGTCTATAAAAAAACTAACATAAATACTAGACACTATAAATTTCGCACGATCAAGGAATTTAAAAATTTTTTTTCAAAAAAAAATTTTTTTTTCCCCGCATTTTTTTTGGCATAAACCTACTTTATTTCATGTATAGAATACGTACCCTTCGTTAAAGGTGGCCACAAAAAAACATCCTGTATGTATACAGGATGTTTTTTCGTTGCCACCCTTAACGAAGGGTATGTACCTACTCTATACATCAAATAAAGTAAGTTTATGTAAAAAAAAAATGCTGGGAAACGATGTAATTTTTTTTTTTAAACATTTTTAATTACTTGATCGGACGTTTTTAGTGTCCAGTGTTTATACTAGTCTTATCATAGACAGATATTAATTATTTCTCGTGAAAAAATCTTGCTACGCGCGTCTATGTGCATTTATGCAGAAAAACGCAGTCTATTTACTCAACTTTGGACCCTAATATCTTGGGAACCTAGACACTTCCCAGGTATGCTTCCATGGAGAAAAATTATCGTGATGATGAGGAGATTCCGTAGTTTTCGGGAACGTTGACGACCAAAAATCATCCTGTATATGAAAAGCAGCGGTAGGCTTATACCCTTACCTTATGCCCTTACCACTTGGGACTTAATAGGCAACTGGTGAAAAGTGGGTGTGTAAATTGCACACTTCTGCCCAACCTTTCTGGGCGAGACTATTATGTCTATATGTTTATTTCTTTGCCATGTTCTAGTCTAGAGCTTAAACGGCTTGTCGTATTTGAGCTTGAAATGTTCCTATCATTATCCTAACCCGCAAGCCTAGCATGACCTGCGAAACACGATATGATAAACCGATTTATCGATATTTAGCCTGTCAAAATACGATAAATATAGCCGCCATGCGCCATGTTGAATTTTGTATAGAGACGATACGATATCGTACGATATCCACGATGCGTGGTCATGCTAGAGGGCCTGGGTCAAAGTTTTTAGTCCGTCAGGTTTTTTTTATATTTAAATAAACGTAAGCTCATCTAGGTAACATTTAAATGGACTAAAAGGAGGTAGGAGTTGAAGTCTGTCTGTCCCGTATGTAGATCTTTTTAACTAACGCAACCACAGAAAACAGAACGAAGTGTTCTGTGTTGTCTATGAACGCAACGGATTTTGTTGCGGTTTTTTACAATAAGTAGATAGTGATTCAAGGAAAAGGCTTATATGCAAAGTATATCAGCATTGCATACGACCTCATAGAAATCCTCAAGCTTAGTCCGAGCATACTCCAAACATAAACTTTGACTTTTCCATACAAACTGTCACTTTACGCCTCTATTTTAAGTTACGCTGTCTCTAATCCACGTTCGTCAATGAGAGAGACGTGACACTTCCTTACTGAAACTTTTAACTTTAATTATTTTGTATTTTTTCAGGTCGCATTTTAAAGTCCTACTCGACAACGAACGCTACAAATGGAGGTTGATGATTTCAACAAATCTTTTGAAGTCCTTAACCTGCCCTAACCATGTCAAATAAACATTTTAGTTGTAAGTTCTAACTATTTATTTGTGACTTTTTTATATAATTAAATATACAATGTACCTTTGATTTCCTGTTTGGTTTTTGTTTGAAGTTCTTAACAAAGCTCCTAGTTTAAAAGAATAGCAATCTTCCTTCTTGTTATGACTGCTTGTTGTTTGAAAAAGACGCAGAAGTAATTGTCTATCCACAACAGTAAAAAGTTAAAAATACACACTTACTAGAGATCGAGATGGAGTTGTATTTTCTAAATTCAAAGAATAGTATGAAAATAGTTGAAGATTATATCTACGTTTGCCAATTTGGTTAATTATCTCTAGTAGTATTTCTATTAGCATTCATGAAGGTACATACCTAATAGGCTAGGTGTGCGCTACATACCTATGCTTTTTTAGTGGATTTAATCAAATTATAAAAAACTTTCTCATTCATTTCACCAATTTGATCGGTCACCAATTCTAGAGAAAGGTCAGGTCAAGAGTACCTACCCTAAGCCAACGAGCGTGCATTAAGAATATCATAAAAGTAGATGAAGCGAAGGAGGTGTGTCAGGATCGTAGCAAACGGTACCCCTCCGGGAAAGAGGCGTGATTTTTATGTATGTATAAAAAAACTTACCAATATCCAAAAAACTCGGATAAATCCATGCAGTCGATCTCTTTCCTCACAGGTTCGTTGGTTAGCTCGTCCGCAATACCAGAGTCGACGTCTTCTTCGGAACTAGAACCGGAGCTATCGGATTCGGTATCGAGTCTCACATCACTCATCGCACTCACGAAACTAAAGTTTGAATAAAACCTTTTCGGTTTTACTTTTTATTACTGTCCACTTATAATTTTTTAGTGTTGTCTAGTCACAAATTTTTTATCGATATTTTTATTTTTTTGACATTTTATTTACTCAAAATTTTTATCGATAGTTTTACTTTCTTTGTAAATATGAGGTGTCGAACTGTAAACCAGGAAGGGCAATCAAATCGATCTTCTGAGACGCAAGTAGGTCACAAACAAAATTAAGTAGTCCTGCCCCCAATACTGTGCGTCTTGGCGGACAATGTGGTTCTGAAATGTCATAGGTGCATCTACCAGTGGCCGTTGCCAGCAAAATAATCAGATAATAGATCTAATGTTGTATAGGATTTCGACTGTAAATTATTATATTAAGCTCATGATGATGAAATCCTTTGTGTGAACGGGACAAGGCGACGATGATCAATTTCACTAATTAATTGCTTTGACAAGTTTTAAAACCCTATAAGAATTTTACACCCACTGCTTGTAGGTATGTATTAATTACCTTTAGTAAATTATATATGAAAATGATATTTTTTATTCGACGTAAAATCATACACACTTATTTGTCGAATGACAATTTTTATTTTACGTACTTTCTATATTTGTTACAGCCTCCTAGTAAGCATAAGTTGGCGTTTAGGGGCTTTATTACCATCAACGTGTAACTATTAATGGTATGATCGCCTAAAGACGAAATCTAGGAGACTGCTAAAGTCAGTTCTCCTTTATGTCAAAACCATCATTAGGTTTGACAGGCCGCATGAGTCTACAATAAAACAAGTTACTCAATTTTAATTATAACGTCTATCATTCAAAACGTCTCCTTTTTATCAGAAAAGCATAACAGCAATTATGTGTACAAATTCACGGATCTATGATTTTAATACAGAGCTTAGATATACTTATTTAGTCTATGTCTCATTATAAAAAGTGTTGTTTAAATTATGACAAATCAACCTACAATTTCATTTTCTTTAACTGGATTATAAGTATAAAAATAAATATTAAGTATTAAGTAATACTACAAGTATATGTGTATGTGCAATAAAGAATAAGTATAGTAGTGTGAAATTCAGGTACCGGACGCTTAGAGGGCGTCCCTATGTCGTTGCATGTCAATATGTCTAGTGTCTATGAAAGCTGCTACATGACACGTCGTCAAGACTTTGTTGAATATATTTTGTTCCTATCTAACACAATGACGTCGGTCGACCATGTCACTCCGTCAAAAATACACTCATTTTAGATTTTACCCTAAAAACATTAACTTACATTGGACTTTATTATCATTGTAATATTATCACCAACTAATTCCCTATTGGTAGGTAACTAAAAAGCTACATAAATAACGTAAAATTTATACAGGACTACATAGTTATATTTTTACCTTTTGCTTCTTCAATCAATATGATATTATTTTATTTCCACTGTTATTATGTTTATCGATTATTAGATTAATATTGATGCACGTCACTATTCCGTTTCACTGTTCGATTTTCAAATGTAACTGTCAAATCTTTTTATTTTTAAACTGCACTGGAATAATAAACAAAGGAATTTTACAGCTTTGTAGTTATTTTTGCTTATTTATTTTGTTTTTATTTAAGAAAATTAAAAAATAGCGCGTACGTGGTTTAGCGTGCGGTCACCAACTGGGTAGGTTTTATTCGCTCTATATAAACTAGGAAAACAGAGGTGGAATAGAGTTGGTAAAAAAAGTTTTTATCTGCCATTAAATTATTTTTGGGGGTCTCACGAAAGTGCCGTTTAGACCCTCTGGTATGATTTTGACTTGACTTGTTCCTGTGCCCCCGTGTCCCTGTAACTTGACTTATGATGGGACAAAGGGCCTCCACAGATTGTCATGATTTTACAACTTCTAATATGATCAGCAAAGTGACCTTTCTGGTTACTTGGTTATTATAAACAGTAGGCGCTCACAGCCTAGTTTGTATTACAATTCCTATTTTAAAATGATTCTGAATCATTTCCCAATAAATTCGTTGCCGGTTGTTAGATTGAGTGCTTGTGAACGAAATGCAGCGGTAGGCTCAACACTTACCATGTGACTTAATAGGTTTATAGATGAAAGTAAGTAACTATGTAAAGTGCGAAAAATATATTCTGGGATAAAACGTAGTCTTTGTCCTTTCTCAGGCTCTAGCTCTACTACCTTTGGACCCAATTTCATCGAAATACATTCAGTAGTTTTAGTGTGAAAGCGCGATAGACAGAGAGACAGACACTCGCATTTATAGCTTGTCAGCGTTGTCAGCTTATTGCAGTTCACTGCTGGACGTAAGCCTCCCCCAGAGCACGCTAAAAGGCTCGACTTCTCGTCTTTGCTATCCAGTCACTACCAACCGCGACCGCCCTCTTTAACCGCCAATTTCAATACGAGCGATCATAAAGAATCCCGGATTTTTTTATTCCTAATTTTTCATTTTGTATGAAAACAATTTTATTAAAGATTAAATCTGAGATATGCAAAAAATCTCTCAAGATCAGTTATAGAAATTGGCTGTATGTCATCTATAATACTTATTTAAGGATTTAAATTAATACTAATATGGCTGATTTTCGACCACGAGCAGACCACTAGTTATATTCTTATTCTTTATTGTACACAAAACATTACAATAAATACAGATAAATTTACAATAGAAATTATATTATACTGTTAACACCACTCCATGGAACCTCTGTTCTTTCTATGTTGGCCCAACAGCGTTCTATTCTTGCATCGAGGCGCGCAGGTCAAACGCCGCTGCACTGCAACGCATCGGGCATAGTGTAATTGAATTACAGAGGTTTATGTCTTAACTAGCGGCGGCCGTTAGTTACGTAGTTTTAAAGATCTAAGCATACATAGGGACAGACAGCGGGATATATAATGTGTAGTGATTCTCCATGTGGTGTCGACAGATTAGAATAGCAACACCCCATGTCTGCCCGTGGGTATCGTAAGAGGCGATGACACACTGCGGTCACCGGCATGCCCAAAGTGGTTACTATGGGCAAAAACCCCCATATGGTAGTAGCCTTAGTGGCGTGCTTTGGGGGAGTCCTACGTCCAGCAGTAGACTGCAATAGGCTGATGATATGATGTCTTATTCATCATCACAGCTATTAAGTTTGCTCAACATAGGCCTCTCCCTTCATTGTCACCGATTGGAAGCAGCCTGCATTCAGCAGATACCCACGCGATCCTGGCTCACGCCTTTATCCCTTACGGAGTAGGCAGAGCAGCAAGGTCCCATAGAACCACATGGTGCCACTTCTGACCAATTTTGAGGGTATAGTTGAGATGTACAAGTTCGGTTAGTAGTGACAGGTGGTCAGCCCATCGCCTACAAAACACCAAGACCCTCTTGTCCCTCTACTGACTTGTACAGTATGCCCGGGAAGAGAAGCAGCTGTAGTGTTATCGAGCAGCATAGAAGAATTCGAAGAAGTCAGAGACAAAAAATTTTAAAAACTTAAAGCACCGTGTCACTGAACTGTGGCTATCTACTATTACTCATTTGTCGCCGTAACAAGATTAATAATGGTGAATAATAACGTATCAATGCTAGCTCAGACTTATTAATATAGATTACCCTAGTTCCTTCCTATACCCGAAACCGAATGGTAGGTACTTAATACATAGGTAGGTCTATAACTCGATATCGGCCATGGTGGGGCTTATCCCACTTTGCCTGTTACCCCTCGATATAGACACGTGAACACAGCCGAAACAGCAGGATCATAGAAGATATCCCACAGCCACGTATTGCATACCGGGGATTAATGTAAATCAGGGGTCTCCAAACTACGGCCCGCGGACCAAATCCGGCCCGCGACAGTTTAGGACTGGTGTCATCAAACTGGCCCACGACAGCCAATGTTTTACTGTTGTTACTATTACTGTGATAAGTTGAATGGAAGAGAATGAAAACACAGAATGATAATTACTCGATTTTATTTACTTGCAAGGTAAAACTTTACGGCAGAAATGATGACGCAGAAAACTCAACTTAAGTATCTAAGCTTAAGGATATTAATAACTAATAAATAATTAATATATACAGTGTATTCAGTACACTGTCAATAGTACCTAATTGAAATGCAAAAAAGCCTATGTTAGCTTAGGTGGGCAGAAAAATTAAATTTGTTTTGGCCCTTGGAACATGCTTCAAAGTTTGGAGACCCCTGATATAAATGATCAGTCACAAGATTCTAGCTCATATTTTGAAAGGAACTGACCTATTAGGTATTATGTTATCTAATGTGTCGATTTCCTATGCTGATGCGGGGCTTCACTAGAATACATCAGCTGCATCTCCTTCCGTGCATGTCGTAAGAGTCGACTAGAACCCCTGAGTTAGGTTCTAGTTCTCTCAGGCCATGAGCTGCAAACTTGTCACGGTGTGCTTTGTTAAACGTGGCTGCCGTATCTCCTTCGTGATACTGCAGTACTAGCTACTCCGCCGTGATGTAGTTGCGTCTTGTATTGTAAAGGGACCGAAAGAAAATGCAACTGATTTTGATCGTTGAACTGGTAATTTATTATTTAGGTGTAATCGCTATGAGATTTATGCAGAGATTGTGGGGCCGTCGCTGAAGCCCCTTATACAGGATGTTTTTTCGTTGCCACCCTTAACGAAGGGTACGTAGTCTATACATTAAATAAAGTAAGTTTATGCCACAAAAAATGCTGGGAAACGATGTAATTATTTTTTATTTTACTTGATCGGTGTTTATGCTAGTTTTTTCATAGACAGATATTAATTATTTCTCGTGAAAAAATCTTTCTACACGCGTCAATGTGCATTTATGCAGAAAAACGCAGTCTATTTACTTAACTTTTGATCCTAATATTTTGGAAACCAGACAGTTCCCAGGTATGCTTACATGGACAAAAATGATCGTGATGATGAGGAGATTCCGTAGTTTTTGGGAACGTTGACGACCAAAAATCACTTTGTATACAGGGTGTAACAAAAGGAGTACGTAAAGCGAAAAGCTATCTAAATAGCCCACTAAAAGGAACTTACCCACAAAATTTCAGACTCGAAATCACATGTTTATTTTTCCGGATAGTATGGAGAATTCCTAAACAACTCAGGAATGTTCATACAATCTTGAAAAATAAACATGTGATTTCTAGTCTCAAATTTTGGAAATAGGTTCTCTTTAGAGGGCTATTTACATAGTTTTTCGCTTAACATACCCTTTCTGTTACACTCTGTTTATACATGTATGTATAGGTACCCGCTGAACAGTGCTATATAGACAGGTTATTTAGGTACCTTTTGATGCATCTATTGCATTTACTTAGTAAGGTAAGATTTTCGTTTGTAGATCTTCGTTAAGAAAGTCATCGCTAGATGGCGCTGTTTACATACACAATAAATATGCTCACATTTCGCTTAACCCTATAGAAAGATGCATTAAAAATCCCATAAGCTCCCTAACAATCTTCGTACCTACCAACATATATTATCCCTTTTTAGGACATTATTATTTATTATTATTATTCATACAACGCCGAATGTAGGTAGGTTCGTACCAAACTACGTTGTTTCTAAAAATATCATACACGATCGCCAAAACCCTAATGCAATGTACCTACTCGTAACGTAGGGGAAGGTGGGGTAGCTTCATACAGTTTTTATATTTCGCCTTATAGAATTTTCTGTGGTATCAATATCTGTATCGATCCATCAAAAACTAATAGTCTTACTATCTGACTTTACATCAAAAACATGTAATTTGTGTGAATACAGTTGTGTGGCTTTTAGTAAAGGTTATAAAAAAATTATTAAAATGTATGAATGTACCCCACATGCGGGGTACTTTCATACAGGCTATGGGGCAGATTCATACATATGAAAAAATACCACAATTTGAGCATGAAATGTTTTATTTATTTATCAAAATCAAAATATAAAAACACGAGGTTCTCGAAAACAAAAGCAATTAGTCTCTATGAGAAAATAATACTAAGTAATAACCAAATGATACCAAGTAAAAAGATAATACCTACATATAATAAAAGATAAAGGGCCGCGTGGTGCCAGCAGAGTAGAGTTTGTACCACCCCATGCCTGCCCGTGGGTGTCGTTCGAGGCAATTAAGGATTCTGGGAGGTGAGCAGCAGCGCCTCCCGTATAGCATAGTCCAAAAAGCACACTGCGGTCACCAACCCGCCTGCCCAGCGTGGTGACTATGGGCAGAAATACCCCAATGAAGGTAACCAAAAAAGGTTCCCAGTTCCCGGCCACCATACTACCCCGGACCACGGCAGCGGCCCGGGTCACACCATGGCAGGGGGTGCAAAGAATTTCCGGGCTACGGGTAATGGCAGCCACAACAACCTGACCTTAGCAACGTATAATAGACGCAGTTTACGGCTGGACGAAAGTCTCCAAATACTTGAGGTGGAATGAGAAAAAATACAGTGGAATGTTCTTGGATTATCAGAAGTCCGAAGAGACGAGGAAGACACTATAACCCTTGAATCAGGCCACCTATTCTACTTCAGGGAAAGGAGCACAAAGTCACAAGGTAGCGTGGGATTTCTCGTCAACAAAACCCTCCGTGATAACGTGAAGGAGATCTGTAGCATCTCGACCCCGGGTAGCGTACCTGATATTGAAGCTGACCTATAGATATTGTCTCAAGGTCATACAGGTATATGTGCTATCGTCGAGAAGCTTAGATAAAGAGGTGGAGGCACTGTATGACGAAAATCGAAGGCCATACACCGCACCACTAAGACCCACTTCGCTGTTGTCATGGGGGAAGTCCCCCTTCAACGCCAAAGTGGGGCAGAAAGCGGTGGATCGTGCTTGAGACCACATGGCTACGGGAGCAGAAACTAGAGGGGCCAAATGCTGGACAACTTTCTCAGCATGCAGGGGCTGTTAGTTTAAACAACTTCTACCAGAAAAACCACAAAGGAAGTGGACCGGGAGCCCAGGTGGTAGGACGAAGAACGAGATCGACTTTATCATGACGGATAAAAGGCATATATTTAGGGATGTTTCAGTGATCAACAGGTTTAACACCGGAAGCGATCACCGGCTCGTAAGAGGCACCCTAAATATCTACTTCAAGCTTGAAAGGAGCCGCATGGTAAGGTAAGTTATCCGTTCCAATTTGACCCAAACAGGACATAATGTGTTCCAACTGGAATTGAAAAATCCATTTGCCGCCCTGGAGACCCCGGAAAGTGTTGACGAGGACTTACAATGAATAATTGGGGTAACTTTCAGGGTAATTAGTCTTAGCAAATTCATATGCAAGTTTTTTAACTTGGATACATGTCAGTCCATAGTGCATCTTAGAACACTGTAAGATATATTTATTTAAAAGATTCTCTTCTGTTTTTGTAAAAACTTGCTGCCATGCAAATTTAGATTCGAATTCACGATTTTCGCTACCAAGAACCTGGTTTTTTTACACGGCTTTGAAGTGTTTGTGCATTAACTCAATATTTGGCTGCTGATTGCTGTAAAGAGAGTTTGTTTTCCAAAACATCATCAATAGCTTTTAACATTGCCTCTTCGTCCACCTCTCCACTTCTAGTTCCCTTTTTTCTTGTAATTTCTGACCCTTTTTTTTTTACTGTAAAACAAAATTATAATATCATTTCAATTCTACAAACTAAAATAAAAACGTGGGGCACATTCATACAGTATGAATGTACCCCGACTACTGTTGTATGAACCTACCCCATCACAAGAAAATTAAATGAAAGTATTCCCAATAAAAACAACCATATATATATAATTATTTACGTATTAATTCACAAACTTGACCCTATTTCCTGTTAAATAAAATAATATTGAATAATCTAGAAACAGCTGAATAATCAAAAAAACATGTTTAAATTGAAGTTATAAAATTACTTACGCATGGCTGAATCACGTTGCGGGTCACCTCGTCGCACGTTTCACACCGACTGCTGTCAAACTCCGTGAGCCAACACACACATAAGTAAGCTATGCGTACACGCATAAGTCGTTCAGTTGATGTGCGCCTAACAATAGATATCTGCAGTGTATGACGGTGCCCCTTGTATGAATCTGCCCCACTTCCCCCTACAGAGTGATTTATGTAGTTATATTTAGTCGTGTTATGGACAAAACAGTGCGTGTATTTTTTTTAAACGTAGGTACCTAAATAAAGTACCTACTAAACTAAGTATGTAATAGAGCACCTACCAGGCATAATATATAAGTACCTATATATCTTTATACCGCGCTTTACAATATAAATAATATAATAAATGATCCGTGGATATACAGACATGAAAAGGCAACCATGGCTGCAACGCGATTTGTACGTAGGTACCTAACTACGTACAATTTTCGGCGTCGTCGCATTAAATTGGGCAATGCAGCCGTGTGAACGTTTGTAAGCTTATGAAATGCTTATAAAATTCGTACTTTAAAGGAAAACTTGAATTTGAAATAGCAACGCGATTTGTACGTAACTCAGGTACGTACAATTTTCGGCGTTAAAACGGTCGTCGTCGCATTTAATTGGTAGGTACTGCTTTGCTCCTGCAAGTTACGTCTGTCGTCTACCATTACGATCTAGGTGTCTGAGTAAGTACCTAGGTATTTTATTATACGTTTAGCATTGGCCTGCAATGGGCATAATTTACGTATGACCTTTTACATTGAGAATACTCACTAAATAGGTACCTACTAGGTAAGTATTTTGTATCCTTGCTCCAGATGTATTTTGGTAAGTACCTACAAATGTAGGAAGTACATAAAAATGACTTTTATTTACCAAGCTTTTGTTTTTCATAAAACTAAATAGTAGGTACCTAGCGTTTTACCAAATATTAAGTAGGTAGTTCCTTTGAGGGCCCATGTGGGTTGTTTCTGTAATTATTTTTCATTTTGACTGACTTTGCACTGTTCTTGAGGATTTTCCCGACGTTTCCATTCATCATCATCATTATCATCCATCATAAATTCAGAAATCATTTACTAAAGACAATGGCTGTATGGGCTTAGTTCCCCTTGCCTTTCCTTCGGGATAAACTAAACAAAAAAAAAAGTAGTTCCTTTGAATGATGGCCCGCTAGTTACTACTACCATAGAGGAATAAGATTTAATAGAGTGCTAATGTCATACTAAGTGTCTCGATGAGCTTAATTACCCTGAAACTTGCCGGTACATTAACGTTCCTTCCAATTTTCCAGTCTTTTATTCCTCTATGCTACTACGTCATACAAAACATGTAAAACATCTGCCATAGGAGCAAAGACAATTATAACGTTCTTTGATAAGAGTTATGAAAATGACTCTACGATATCTATTTTTTTTTATTAAATGTTACTGGCCTGGAACCAAGTCCTTAAGCCGATACGATATCTCTGCTAATGTAGGGTTGCCATCTCAAAACTTTTAAAACCAGGATTTGCGAAAGAAATACCAGGACATTTCGATTAAAAAACAGGACTAGGTATTACCATAGAGGAATAAGATGTAGACATAGAGTGCTAATGTCATACTAACAGTTTTGATGCACCATTAGACTTTTCGGTGCCTCACAATTCCAGTCCTTGTCACTTAGATTGCATTACTATACGTTACAATACATTAGTAATGAAGTACATTACTATACATTACACTAATAGAATCTAAGTGTCAAGGACTGGAATTGTGAGGCACCGAAAAGTCTAACGGTGCATCAAAACAGTTAGTATGACATTAGCACTCTATGACATCTTATTCCTCTATGGTATTACAAATGTATTACATGTGCGAGCCCAGTGACAATACGATTGGAGGGAGTTACGAATTTCAAAACATAGATCTTTAACACATTCAGTGCCGGTGACTACGTATTTGCTTCTTTTAGGCTTTCTAGAGGTGTCGCTGACGCTTATTTGCCCGATGTCGGCACACTTAGAAAATCTGCCTACAGCGAATGTGTCAGGACTTTAAAACTATCCAGGACAGCCCCGGACACCCCAAAAAACAGGACATATCCTGGGAAAACAAGACGGTTGGCAACCCTATGCTAATGTACAGTGGGAGATTTATTGAAGAACAATGTATGTATCAAGATTCTCAATTTAACTATAGGAACTATGATAATAACGCCTAAAATTATGTAATAGCAAATCGTTTGTAATGTCACATTACAATGCATATCCCTGGAATCGGGCAAGAACAAGACAAGAAAGATTTATAGACAGATTTATCTTGTCTTGATAGAGCCGTTATTTAGATCATCAACTATTATACATGATGTAAAAATGGGGTACGTCATAGTCATACAGCAGCCAGAGAAAGACTATTGCTGTAGGCAGCTAGTCGCTTGGAGACTAAAATCATCAAGTAACTTTTGTGTACATACTTAAAACGAAATAAAACAACTACACACTGTAACCTACGAACTGTATTCAACAATTTTAATCGTTTCCTAATCTTCTTTAATCTATCCGTATTACTGACATGCTTCAAGTTATGCTTCTTTCTCTCCAACGGTTTGTTATATATTAACTTAACCTGTTTCACTTCAAAGAATAAATTATTGCAGCGTTCACAAGTCTGCCTTACACCCATCTCTTGAACCTCTCCAATTAGATAATAATGACAGTTTGTTCTATTTTTCAAGAACGAATAACACAGATTGCATATTTTCACAATTTTTCCCATCGTATGACTTTTCATATGTTCATTCCTAGTAATGTCATCTTCGAAACCTTTGCCACATTGGTTACATACATATATTTGGTGGTAATTTTTGACATGTTTCAAGTAATGGCTGTATCTGAGACCGCACCGGATACAGTGCTGGACCAAGGTCCGGGGTATGGAGTCAGGGTGTTTTCTTTCCATGTGCTTTTTGAGGCTGTAGTGGTTGCCTGCAATGAATCGTTCGCAAACACAGCAAAGCATTGGCTTCGTACGTTTTGACTTCATATGTATTGGTTCATGCGTTATTAACTCATATCTGGAAATAAAAGTATTTTTAGTTCAAAACTGAGAATACTAATTGTCATATACTGATAATGTAAAACTTGGCTGTATGATTAAGTTGTATTTGACAAGTACTTTCCTTGCCTGTAATTTATAGGTTATAATCTACACAACGATTAGTAAACGTTTGCTACTTAGCACGTGTATTTATTTTGGACTTATTAGTGGCGACGAGGATTAAAAATGGACAAGAAAGCAATAACATTTCATGAATTCAACCCAGAAACCGATAATTGGGACTACTATATAGACAGATTGAGTTTTTGTTTTGAAGCAAATGGAATTATTGTGGACCAAATAAATAAAATAATACCAAACGAGCAAATTTTTTTACAGTGTGTGGTTCACAAGTGTTTGAGACAGTTTGTTCGTTAATTACACCTAGAAAACCTTACGAAGTGCCTTTTAGTGACATTGTGACTATATTGACGAATCACTACAGCCCAAAACCAAACGAAATATCAGTGTCATTTCAATTTTACAATCGCAATCAAAAATCTGGTGAAACAGCATCTGAATATATTGCGCAAGTAAGGAAGTTAAGTGCCGGGTGTAATTTCACAGATTTAGAGCGCATGTTACGTGACAGACTGGTATGCGGGATGAGTGATCATAAATTACAATACGAACTCTTGAAGAAAAACAGTTTAAGCTACAAGGATGTAGTAGATGCTATGTTATCGGCGGAAAGTGCAGGCAGGGACGTGCGTATGATGCACAGCAACCTAGCATCATCGTCATCATCAAGCTGCTCGTTGGATCCCAGGAGTACACAGTATCGTACATCGGAGAATGTGTATCGCGCGCCGGATCCAGAACCCATGGATGTTAATGCAGTACAAACGAATAGATTCCGTTTATGTTACCGGTGTGGTGACCGTCATGGTGGTGAATGCAGATTTGTCAATGCCCTATGTAGATACTGTAAAAAGAAAGGTCACATAGAGAAAATTTGTATAAGTAAGAAGAGAAATGACTCGCATAAGAACATAAATTTTACAGAAGAGGAGCAGGAAGCTCATTTGAATGGCATTTACAATATAGAGAGCTCGACTCGTGTGGCACCATATGAGGTCAATTTATTTTTAGAAGGTGTACCTGTAACAATGCAAGTGGATACAGGAGCCAGTTTCACATTGGTCAATCAAGACACATGGAAAAGGTTGCAAGGTCACAATTTGTCAGTGGTGTTGCAGTCGGTGCCAGTGAAGCTACGTACATGGACTGAAACACCAGTAATTTTGCTTGGACAAGCTAGAGTTCAAGTAGCATACAAGAATATTATCAAAAATTTAGATGTAATTATTGCAAAGAATAATGGACCAAATTTACTAGGAAGAAACTGGTTTGAGCCATTGGATATTAGTATGAATATTAATTTTATATCTGATATGGATGTCGCCAAAGTACAGGAAGTACTTGCAAACCACGAGGAGGTATTCAAGGATGGACTCGGTACTTACCGTGGACATAGTGTATCAATACATGTGAAGCCTGGCACTACTCCAAAGTTCCTCAAAGCGCGTCCAGTACCATACGCCCTAAAGGACAAGGTGGAGAAAGAAATAGACAGACTAGTTGCCGAAACAGTTTTACGCCCTGTATCATTTTCTGAGTGGGCGACCCCTATAGTGCCAATTGTGAAGAAATCTGGAGAAATTAGATTATGTGGTGATTATCGTAGCACGGTCAATCAGGCTACAGAGTCAGACACATACCCCATGCCCTCGGCTAATGAGGTATTTGCTACAGTAGCAGGGGGAAAATACTTCACCACATTGGATTTGGATCGAGCATATACACAGGTGATAGTGGACGATGATACAGCCAAACTTTTAACCCTTAATACATGTAAAGGTTTATATACTGTACATAGACTAGCTTTTGGTGTAAAAGCTTGTCCGGGAATCTTTCAGCGCCTGATGACATCACTTTTGGCAGGAATTGCAGGGGTAGCAGTTTTAATAGACGATATTATAATCAGTGGAGATAATATGGACAATATGCGAATACGACTCGACACAGTGCTACAACGCATTAGACACGCAGGGCTGCGACTTAATAAAACAAAATGTAAGTTCGCTAAAGAATCCGTGGAATTTTTAGGTTTCGTGATAGACGCAGAAGGCATACACCCCGCGCCTAGTAAGGTGGAATCTATTAATAAAACTCCGGAACCTAAAAATATACCAGAATTACAGGCTTTTCTGGGTTTATACAACTTTTATGAGCGATTTATACCTGGAAAAGCAACAATCCTAGAACCATTACATCGGTTGCTAGATAAATCGCAAACATGGCACTGGACTGACAAGGAACAAAACGCGTTTAATGCTGCTAAGCGTCTTATAACTTTTGACATGACATTAGTTCATTATGATTTACATAAACCACTGATACTAACATGTGACAGCTCAGAATATGGCGTTGGGGCAGTGTTATCACATATCATGGAAAATGGGGAGGAGCGCCCTATCGCAATGGGTTCCAGAACCTTACATACTCACGAGAGACGTTATTCTCAACTGGACAAAGAGGCCGCGGCGATAATGTTTGGAATAAACAAATTCCATAATTACATAGCGGGAAGATTTTTCACAGTCATTACGGATCATAAACCTTTGCTTGGCATTTTTGACTCCAAAAAACCGATGCCTAATATGCTATCACCACGCCTAACTAGAATTGCTATCGCACTAACGGCACATAGCTATGATATTATTTACAGACCAGGTTCTGAGATTGGAAATGCTGATAGTTTGAGCCGATGGCCACAGCCAGTCCCGGAAACGCTGGAGCAACAATTATGTGATATCTTATTGATGGCAGAAAATCCCGAGGATTTACCGTTCGACGTGGAACAAATTGCTCAAGAGACCAAACACGATAAAACCTTGTCTCACGTGGTACATTACGTTCAAGCAGGATGGCCTAATAAGGTCAGTGACAAAGACTTGCATGTCTACTGGTTGCGCCGACAAGAGCTGTCTTTGCAAGACGGTTGTCTTCTATTAGGTAGTCGTGTGGTGATACCTGCAACACTCCGACAAGCAACGTTACGCGTATTACATAATACGCATACAGGCATGGTACAAACAAAAGCCCTTGCAAGGAGCTATGTGTGGTGGCCTGGTTTGAGTGAGGATATTGAAGCATTGGTAGGCAGTTGCATCAGTTGCTTGGAAAACCGGAACATGCCGCCTAAAAGTGTACATGAATGGGTAACTCCCACGAGACCTTGGTCTAGAATACATGTTGATTTTGCGGGGCCTTATGAAAATAAATATTTTTTAATTGTGGTTGATGCATACTCAAGATGGCCAGAAGTGGTTGTGACAAACAACATGACAACGGGAACAGTGATTCGCCATCTGAGAGCAATGTTCGCAACACACGGTTTATGTGAGACCTTAGTCTCTGATAATGGCACGTCATTTGTGTCCAATGAATTTAAACAGTTTTTGGATGCAAATAAAATAAGACACAAGACAACAGCACCATACCACCCAGCAACTAATGGGCTGGCAGAACGAATGGTACAAACGGTTAAACAAAAGCTACGAAAAATGGACAACATTCCTTGGGACATCAGAATACCTAAAATGCTTCTGAGTTTAAGAGTAACTCCGTGTGCCAGTACCAACAAAAGTCCATCTCAGTTGTTAATGAACCGACGATTACGTACACTTCTAGATACAATGCACCCTGACAATATTCAAAATAGAAAAATGGAAGTACAGATTCAGAATAACTCTGAACAGAGGCACAGAGAAACAAATATGGGAGCTAAAGTAATGTATAGAAATTATAATAATAAACCTAAGTGGTTAAAAGGAACTATTGTGTCTAAAGAAGGGCCTTCAAGTTATACTATAAAAGCAGATGATGGGTCCACCCTTCATAAACATATAGATCAATTGGTGATTATAAGAGATTCAAATGTACGGGAAAGAAGAGAGAGGGAAATGAATGATGTAGAAAGTAATGAGAGTCAAGAAGATATAATTACAATTCCAAATGAAAGTGAGTGGAGAAATATGTTAGGCATCCCTTCATTTTCTTAAAGATTTGCCTATATTTATTCTGTGAAGATATTGTTAATTTTGTTACTTTAATAATTGATTAAGGTTTCAGTATTACATAGCTTAGATTATAAAGAAGTTACCTAATAATTTAATATAATTATTTTCTTGAATTTAGACATTGTTGCTATATGTTTAATTGTTAAATGTAAAGTTAAAAGCAATTGTTGTATGTACTTACTTAGGGGGAAAGTATGTCATATACTGATAATGTAAAACTTGGCTGTATGATTAAGTTGTATTTGACAAGTACTTTCCTTGCCTGTAATTTATAGGTTATAATCTACACAACGATTAGTAAACGTTTGCTACTTAGCACGTGTATTTATTTTGGACTTATTACTAATAGTGTTACAAATGTAATAGGTTGTGATACTTGGGGCCACCGTTTTACACTACTGCATCAAACGGAGGGATATGTTTTTCTTTGGCACGTGCCAAACTTGGTTTATCGCATTTGCGACGTATCATTAGATGCGTTTTAATCGTGAGAAAGATGGTGGCTTAAAATAGCTGCATGATAATGCTTTCCTTTGCCTTTCCTTCGATATAAACAAAATTTAAAAACATTTTTTTTTTGTCAGAAGTGGCACCATGTGGTTCTATCGGCCCTTGGTGCTCTGCCTACCCCGTAAGGGATAAAGGACAGATTATACAGGGTGTTTTTTCGTGGCCACCCTTAACGATGGCTACGTACTCTATACATCAAATAAAGTAAGTTTATGCCATAAAAAAATGCTGGGAAACGATGTAAATTTTTTTAATTTTTTTTTTAATTACTTGATCGGGCGAAATTTAGTGTCCAGTGTTTATGCTAGTTTTTTTATAGACAGATATTAATTGTTTCTCGTGAAAAAATCTTACTACGCGCTTCTAAGTCCATTTATGCAGTCTATTTACTCAACTTTGGACCCTAATATCTTGCGAACCAGACACTTCCCAGGTATGCTTCCATGGAGAAAAATTATCGTGATGGCGAGGAGATTCCGTAGTTTTCGGGAATGTTGACGACCAAAAATCATCCTGTGTGTATGTTAAAAACAACCTCTACACTATACTAGCTCCTATGGCAGCAATTTTTTTTTTTTTTACAATTAGCTAGGCAAACATTTTACCGCCATCGTGCTTGATGTTAAGCAAGATGCGGCCTAGGGTGGTACATGTTTGCCTAGAAAGTGCCTATTCACTCTAGCTTTGAAAAGACCAATGTAGTGCTCGGGAAATACATCGGCAGGAAGTGCATTCCTTAGCCTCCTTAGCCGTTCGCATTACAAACGAGTTAGCATAACGTTTGGTGCGAATGGGTGGGATATCAACAACATAAGGGTGATACGCTAGTCTGCGTCTAGTATCCCGATGGTGAAAAGGGGCTGGTGTATTCCGTAAAACACTGACAAGGCAGCAATTTTACGGCGGTGGGTCAGATCCTGGACTTTCGAATTTGCTACGGTTTCATCTCCAATAAGTTTTATTGCCCGTTTTTCCACCGAGGCCAGTGCGGCTAGCTGATATTTAGCTGACCCATCCCAAAGGTGGCAGCAGTACTCCATACAAGGGCGAACTTGCGCTTTATATAGCGCCAATAGTTGCTGTGGAGTAAAATACCGCATAACCTTGGATAGGACGCCTAGTTTTTTAGCTGAGATTTTTGCTATGGACTCTATTTACTCGCGGCGGCGGCACCCATTGATTGATTTGAATGTTTCTTACTGGACTAGTTACCAACCTGGTAGGAAAACACTGTACACATCGCCTACACCTAAATATACCAGGAACCACCAATTCATCATAATGAACACTGTCTACGTAAACTTCCTCAGGTTTCCTACTGCCTAAAAGCGTTTTTGTTGGCATATCACTTGCATTATGAGATTCGGTATCATCATCATCAGAACTAATACTTATTACGTTATCATTATTAACTTCAAAAGTTTGTAAGTTTATCGTAGATATATAACTAATACTATGACTTTCTTCATTACTGCTTGCGTCATCTTCGAAAACTATTCTATTCTTCAAACTAGTAACGCTCTTTTGTTTGTTTGTATCGGGTTTTTTAATACCATTCCTCAGTTCATTCTTTATTGCTTCTTTAATATCTCCATTACTTAGCTCACTTTTAATACCGTTGCATTCACTTTTCAACGGTTCCTCAATAACGTCACAGTTATCCGTTGTAACACAGTTGGCTACACATTTTGACGCAATCAACTTGTCATCGTAGCATTTCACCAATGGTTGTTTACGGACTATGCTGGTAAGAATCGTTGAGAGCTCCAACGGACTAATGTTCTTTACTTTATAATGTTTACGCAGTCTATGAGTCTCCAGATCCGCTTGTGATGCAAAGTAAAATAGGCATTCGTTGCACTGCACCAGTGATTGCTTTAGTAGGGGTATTATTATATGTGATGCATTATGTAACAGCATGTCATACCTGAAACAGAGGTAGTGAATTATTGGAATCATCATCATCATCAGCCTACTGCAGTCCACTGCTGGACGTAAGCCTCCCCCAGGGCACGCCACAAGACTGCCATGGGGGGTATTTACCCAGTCACCACGCTGGGCAGGCGGGTTGGTGACCGCAGTTTGTATTTTGGACTATGTTGTCAACACGGGAGGCGCTGCTGCCCGCCTCCCGGAAACCCTTAATCGCCTCTTACGATACCCACGGGCAGACATGGGGTGGTACGAATTCTACTCTGCCGGCACCACGCGGCCAATTGGACTATTGGATTTGTTAAGTTTTGGGTTAAAATCACTCTTTTATTAATGGCATAAAAAAACTGAAACACAAACCGGTACTTTGATATTTCTTGAAATACAACATGCACGGAAGGAGATGCAGGAATTAACACTCTATATCATAGATCCTTTCAAAAGTCAACTGGTTCTGGTGGACGCCCTACAGGCCTACCACCATATACAAATTAAATGTGAACCTCCATTTTTTCACACCAATGTAGACCCCACTGAGTCTCCTGTGGATCCCAGCACCGGTATGGTGAATTTGGTGAGAGTGAGATGTCACACTTTTAAACGTCAAATCCACAGAGCTAAGTAATAACTAGACAAGGCAAGTGTTTCCACTTGGTGTGTAAAATGGGATTGCAAACCACCTCTATCAGCCCTAATTCCTTCAGTTCGGCTCGAGAACGAGTGTCTATTCAAATTCTTAAGTATATTTTTTACATGCAAAGTACATCCACTTAGTTTATCTATCTAGTTATTAATAGCTCTGTCAATTTGACGTTTAAAAGTGAGACATCTCGCTCTCACCAAATTCATCATACCAGTGCTGGACTACTTTGGGAACCACTGCTCTATATGATGTATGAATTAATTACCTGCAGACAAAGACCGCATCACAAAAATCACACTTCTGCTCAGAGTATTTACGCAATGACTTGGTTGTAGCAATCCTCACCAGCGGTTCATCATCACTTTCTTCATTCTTCTCTGTCTTTAGCAATGGTTTCTCATCATCATCACTGCTTGATAAGATATCATAAATAATTATAGTCTTCTTCATTATACTGAAAATAAAATAATTTACATTAAGTAACAAATTCTGGACTTTCTTTCTATACTGATGTACGTCTGTTTTTTTTTTAACTAATCACGGTGTAAGAAGTCCGGCAGATTAACCACGATTATTCACAGAATGAACGCGACGATGAAAGAGAGCCTAGACAGCTACTACAAAAATTCAAAAAATCATTCTTCTGGGTACTACTGCGTTGATAAAGGTCTCCTGTAATATTTTTTCTCATATATCTTCCATTTACAGACAGTGATCCTATATCTATATAGATGATGATATAGATAGATATAGAAGAAGAAGATATAATTAGACGGCCGACTGGTCTAGTAGGTAGTGACCCTGCCTGCGACGCCATAGGTCCTGGGTTCGAATCCCGGTAGGTGCAAACATTGATATGATGAATATCATGTTTGTTTCCGAGTCATGGATGTTTCTATACTTATCTATGTATTTATATACCGTTGCTTAGTACCCACGACACAAGACCTTAGGGATCTTAGTGTGGGACTAGGTTAATGTGTTGTGTAGTGTGTGGAAAAAAAAAAAAAAAAAATTGAAATAAATTAAATACTTGCATGCCACATTTTTTTTCACATTATGGAGTCGAGGACATTAACAAACTCACCGGGCTTTTGGAAACAACAGTTGAAAGAGATCAATTCTTTTATAACATAATCAACAAAACCCAGCTCAGAATTTCCACGATCAATATAGAGGCATACAAAAAGGTAATCACCTTGGTTAGAGACAAAGGTCTAATAGGACACACTTTTAATAGGAAAGATAACAGGTGCTATAGGATTGTCATAAAGAAGTTACATCCATCAACACCTGTTAACATAATAAAAGAAGACATAGAGGCTACTGGCAACATAGTTACAGGTGAGATAATTAATGCCAGATATGGGCCTGAAAAGAAACCCACGTCAACATTTTTTGTTAACCTTGCCACGGGTCCAAACAATGCATCTATCAAGGATCTCAAATGCATCTATCACCAATCGATCATAATAGAGGAACCAAAGAAAAGGAAAACCATAGTCCAATGCCAGCGGTGCCAACAGTATGGCCATAGCAAGAATTACTGTATGCGTCCCTACAGATGTGTGAAATGTGGACAGTCACACAAGACATCTGAATGCTCAAAACGCGACCGCAACACCCCTGCAATATGCGCCCTATGTAATGGCCCTCATCCGGCCAACTATAAGGGGTGTGAGGTTTATAAAGAAATTCTTGCCAGAAGAACAAATAAAAATACATCCACGTCTAATAACTTAACTCGCATAACTGGAAATATAGTCCAGAAAGATAGAGATCATAGCCAAATTACAGAGCCAACAAAACAAGAACAAAGATCGTCATATGCTGAAATGCTAAAACAGCGGCCACCGAAAAATTGCACCATGCAAAATATTCCCAATGCACATAACACAGATAGCTTATGTCAAACTCTAGAAAACATAATAACACAACAGACTGCTAAATTTGATATCATCCTACAACAAATGAGTACTCTTATGAGTCTCATAGCTACACTAGTCGACAAGCTGACAAAATGAATGCACTACGGATAGGAACCTGGAACATAAATGGGCTAACACCAAACAAACTAGAAGTAGAGCTGCTCTTGAACCAACATAAACTGGACATCCTACTTGTATCCGAGACCCACTGCACTGCTACATCACTAATTAGATTATCAGATTATCTATGTTATGTCACAAATCACCCTGATAGTACAGGCCATGCTGGAACTGCGGTTATTGTAAAAAAGTCAATAAAGCACCATCCAATGCCACACTACAGAACTGATCACATCCAGGCTACCACCATCGGTGTAGAGGACAAAAATGGCTATATAAATGTTTCTGCAGTGTACTGCCCGCCAAAACATAAGATCAACGAACTTATGTTTACTGACTACCTTTGCACCCTGGGAAGTCGCTTTATTGTAGGAGGAGACTGGAATGCCAAGAGTGTGAACTGGGGATCCCGACTGACAAATACGAGAGGACGCCAATTAAAAACTTGCATAGATAAAAATAATCTGACAGTGTTTTCGACTTGCAAACCAACATACTGGCCAAGTGATGACAAAAGATTCCCTGATCTCCTGGACTTCTTTGTTACAAAAGGTTTCTGTAAGCACTACATTAAAATCGAACCGTGTTATGATGGATCTTCAGATCACACTCCTGTCCTATTAACTGTCAGCACAATGCTAGTGGAACCAACATCTCCACCAAGACTATGTAACAAACACACCGATTGGGAGTCATTCCAGGATTTCATTGAACAAAGAATCCAATTGAAAACAGCCCTTAAGACGCAGGAGGACATTGAAATAGCTACGAAATATATTACGTCTCTAATACAAGAAGCTTGCTGGCTCAGCACTCCTGCTGAGAAGTCTGGCCAAAAACAAAACAATTATCCCGTCGAAGTAAAAATTGCAGTTCTTGAGAAACGAAGATTAAGACGGATTTGGCAGAACACCAGACTAAACATAGATAAATCACAATTCATAAAGGCATCTAGAGATTTGAAAAATTTGTTATCCACCTGACACAACGACACTCTAGAAACACAACTAGAATCTCTTACGGCTACAGCTTCAACCAACTACTCCCTGTGGAAATTCACAAAGGATTATGAAAGACCACAAGTAGCTAAAGCCCCCTTAAAAACCAATGGTGAATGGGTACGCACGTCACAAGACAAAGCATCCACATTTGCGCAACACCTAGCAAATGTATTCCGTCCCAATGAAGCAAGTGATTTGGAATTTGAAAAAGATGTTGATGATATTATCAACCAAGACTTGCAAATGTCACCCCCACCAAGTCCAATTACTGTACGCCAAGTCTGGAGGACAATCAACAGGGACCTAAGGTACAAGAAAGCGCCAGGATTTGACCTCATCACAAAGGAAATACTGCTCAAACTCCCAAGAAAAGTCATAGTATTTATTACTACACTCTTTAATGGCATAGTAAGAGTACAATATTTCCCGAAACTCTGGAAGGTCTCCCAGATCCTAATGATCCACAAAATGGGAAAACCAACTAAAGAAGTCACGTCCTATAGACCTATTAGCTTGCTACCAGTGTTATCTAAGGTTTTTGAGAAATTGCTACTACACAGAATCCTTCCGGAACTTGAAAGAAATAATGTTATTCCAAATCATCAATTTGGCTTTAGACAGCAACACTCAACCGTGGAACAAGTTCACATAGTAGTAGATAAAATAAGAAATACGTTAGAAGACAAAGAGTACTGTTCTTCGGCCTTTCTGGACATACAACAAGCATTCGACAAAGTGTGGCACAAAGGCCTTCTCTATAAGATCAAGAAAAGTTTGCCTCATTGCTACTATATATTGTTGAAATCCTATCTGTCTGAAAGATTATTTCAAGTAAAGGAAGCTGAATCCACCTCTAATTTCTATAAAATTGAAGCGGGTGTGCCGCAGGGATCAGTCTTGGGGCCTGTACTATATATAGTGTACACGTCTGACCTACCAGAAGAGAAAGATGTCACCACAGCCACATTTGCAGATGATACGGCAGTTCTGGCTAGCGACAAAAATCCTGTAATAGCAACACAAAAATTACAAAAAAGTCTTAATAACATCTCGAAGTGGCTCGAAAACTGGAGAATAAAAGCCAGCACATCAAAATCTGTGCATGTTACCTTCACACTGCGTAGAGGAGATTGTCCTGCTGTCCAACTGGGAGGATCCCCACTCCCCCACCAAGACCATGTGCGATATCTTGGATTACATCTGGATCGACGCTTAACATGGGCACATCATGTCAAAGCAAAGAGGCAAGAGATCAAAATCCGATACAACCAATTATCTTGGGCATTGGGTAGGAACAGTAAACTATCTACTGATACCAAATTGCTTATATATAAGAGTATACTTAAGCCTGTCTGGATGTATGGCATACAGCTATGGGGCAGCGCAAGCAACTCCAATATCATAATATTACAACGAATGCAAAACATGATACTTAGAAACTTATGCAATGCCCCATGGTTCACTACAAACACAGAGATACACCATCATCTTGAAATGAACACTCTGAAGGAGGAAATTCTAAAGTCAACAGAGACATATCAGGGGAGGCTTGAGCAACATCCCAATGCATTGGCTGCTAAGCTGACAACTCGAAGCTACAAGAAAAGGCTGAAGCGAAAGGACATATTGGCAATATAGGCTACACTTGTGTACGAAGAGGAGATGTCCTTACTGAAGGACACCCTCTAACTGACAACTTTCCTCAACAAACCTGCTTATAGCTAAAGCTGATTGCAGATTACAAAAAAAAAAAAAAAAAAAAACATTTTTTGGCTAAACATGTATTGATCTAATAATAACTTTCTTATACCATGATTTGAGCTAATAAATAATTATTTTCTTCTATGCCTTTCTGAGACTAAAAATAAAAATGTTTAATACTACAGATGCTTCTCTTCCCGGGCATACTGTACAAGTTAGTAGAGGGACAAGAGGGTCTCGGTGTTTTGTAGGCGATGGGCTGACCACCTGTCACTACTAACAGAACTTGCACATCTCAACTATACCCTCAAAATTGGTCAGAAGTGGTACCATGTGGTTCTATCAGCCCTTGGTGCTCTGCCTACCCCGTAAGGGATAAAGGTGTGATTATATGTATGTATGTAAATAATCATTCATTAATCATCATTAAAGGTACACTAGATTTACTACCCGTACTTACTACAATATTCAACGAAATACTATCAACTGTACTAAACCCTGCACAGTGGAAATCATCGCACATTATACTTATTTTCAAGAAAGGACAAAAAGAAGATATACCAAACTACAGACCCATAAGCTTAATGTCAAACATGTACAAGGTCTTTTCCAAAATTATCCTAGAAAGAATTAGCAAAAGGCTATAGATGAAAACCAACCACGCGAACAAGCTGGCTTCAGACAAAAATACTCAACCCTGGACCACATACACACAGTAAAACAAATAATGGAGAAATACAAGGAATTCAATAAGAATCTGTACATAGAATACTCCAAAGCGTTTGATAGTATTACACATGAAGCCATTTGGGAGAGCCTGGAGCAGCAAGGGATACCTTCATAATATATAAACATTATAAAAAGCATCTACTCAGGTACTGAAGCGAGGATACAACTTGAAACATTGGGAGAAAAGTTCAAAATCGAAAGAGGCGTAAGACAGGGAGACCCTCTGACCACTGGCGGACTAAGACTTTTTGAGGCCCGGGGCGGTCTTTAATTTTAGGGCCCCCTGGCGCCCGCCCTCCAGATTTACTGAATTAAACAAATGCAGATAGATAGAAACTATCCATTAGAAATCCTGGGAAGGTCCACATTAATATCAACATTTCGATGCAAGTACATAAAGGACTCTACCTAATTCCGACCTCTGGTTATGAATCTTATGAACTTAGATGAATTAGGTACCGTTTACTTATTATGGTAAATGATCGGAAGAATGGTTTAATTACAGCAGATTATGTTAAAATAACATTGTCTGAGTAGACAAGGAAATTTTTTTTTAAATATGCCAATCCGAGGCCCCTCAGTTGTGGGGCCCGGGGCGGACCGCCCCCACCGCCCCCCTGTTAGTCCGCCAGTGCCTCTGACACCAAAACTATTCTCTGCCGCTCTAGAGAGCATCTTCCGCAGATTATACTGGAACAGCTTCGGCCTCAACATACAAGGCGTCAAACTAAACCACCTCAGATTTGCGGACGATATAGTCCTGTTCGAAGAAAACCCGCAAAACCTAAGAGAAATGATGAAAATGCTAAATGAAGAAAGTACTAAAGGGGACTTTACATGAATTTGAACAAAACGAAATTACTCACAAACACTGAACCACTAGTTATAAATGTTGATAACCAACCACTGGAGTACGTGTCAGAATACATCTATTCAGGACAAGTAATCTCCCATATTGACCAAACTACAAAGGAAATCAACAGAAGAATAGCAAATGGATGGAAAAAGTACTGGTCTTTAAAGGAAATTGTGAAGTCCAAAGAACTAAACATGCAAATAAAAAGAAAAGTCTTTGACACATGCATGCTCCCAGTCATCACCTATGCTGCTGCGAAACCTGGGCACTCAACAAACATCACGGACAGAAGCTCGAAAGATGCCAAAGAGCCATGGAGAGAAGCATGTTAGTGTTAAAATAAAAATAAAAACTTGTCTATGTTAGTCCTATAAGCTCTTTGGTTTTCTTTTTTTTTTTCGATGTAACCGGAACTTCCGATTTAGTGGCTGTAGAAGTGATGTGGTACAAATAAATAGTCTTTTTCAAATCGTACAACATCTTTATCTAATTGCCAGCCCTAACCCAATTCTATCAGTTAGGAATAAGAAGGCTGGACAAAGTCAGAAACAGCACAATCCGGGAAAAAAATAAATTGTAGACACAATTACTAGAGTAGACCAGTTGAATTGGAGATGGATAGGCCACATGATCCGTGATCCCCAAGACAAATGGAGCAAAACTGTCACTGATTGGTACCCCAGAGATGGGAAACGCAACATAGGCTGGCAACAGACCAGATGGGAAGACAATCTGAAGCTCACTGTGGGACATCACTGAAGAAGGGTGGCACGCGACAGAAGTTAATGGAAAGAGTTGGAGGCAGAGGCGGCTGCTGACATGTTTAGATGGGTGTTCACTCCCTTAACGAATGGGATGGTGCAAGTTCAACCGTACACTTACAAAAATTTTGATGACCTAATGAAACACATTAAAGACAACCATATCGCGTTCTAACTCGGTCTAAGCGATCTCTAGTGGCCGCATACGCGAATTAAAGTGAGCGGCGCTCCAGGTAAGGCTAATTTTTCATACGAAATCTTCTGTTTCACGCGCCGGCCTATGTCGGTATGTCCTTTCGCACACATTGAATACAGTACTAGGAATCGTACCAAATTTCGTTTCAATGGAGCGCAATCGCTAGAGCTCCACTATATTATTACAACTTACTTGAGACGAACGCGTAGACACTATTGTATAAACATAGTAGAATTGAAAGATAATTATAAATATAGAGAAATATAGATTGCCTATATAATCTTCCTGGGTGGGAGTGCACCGCACCAGCGCTCCTTAGGACGAGCCGCCAGTGGTTGGAGGAGGCCTATGCCAAAAGGCACATTGAGTTACGGGATATATTGCAATTATATTAGTTAAAAACTCATGTAACCTCGTAAATCAGGATAAAGGGCTTTATTATTATTAATATTATAATCATCATTTTGTCTAAAATACAACGATAACCCACTAAATATAGTTTGCTAACTTTATTTTTTTCATTATCACAATATGGAGTCCAGTAGTCGCCATATTGGATTTTCATTAACGTCATGTCTTTAGTGACACTCGCCAAACTAATTTAATTGTTTAAATTTTTTATATTACGCTTAGGACCGATTCAGATAAGTGGTGATTCAGTTAATCAGTGTTCTACTGTATTATTTTAATTTGTCACCAAGAATTAGCCACATACCCGGATAGAGTAGATCCTAGTAGTTATTTAGCAAATATGGTAGTCATGGGCTATGGCCAGTTATAGTACTTGCTATTAAGTTCCTGATGTTCATTAAAATTTATGTCCTATCTTTCAGGGCACCAAAATGTACTGGTGAATTAATAGCAGGTTTAAAGTTAAAATTCGGCTAGGTACTGCATCCCAATAAGGGACACCGAAGGATCTTATGTTATATTAGCTTCTTAATTACAATGGCGTTATTTGTGTGCCTTTATTGCGACTTCCCTCCAAAAATTTAACATCAAATATGCACCTTTTCCCTCCTTGTTTTAATATTTTAGGTTATGGTTTTCCTTTCCTTCTAACTTATCAATCATTCATGATACATTACACCCCTCTGTTTATATAAATTGAGATTTCCAGTTTTGAATTTAACAAAGAGGCAACGTTGATTTGCAATTCTTAAGTTACGATATTGCGAAACATTGATTATTCTTACTAAAGTGGAAATATGAATAACGCAAATCTTACCTTACAAGTAAAAGCCACGAAGTAATATCAAGTTATTCTCCTCTATGAGTAATACTTAGATATTATATGACACAGATAAATAGTAAACTTCAAATAATAAGATTATTCGTGAGTGAAAATCTTGTAAAAAGCAACATTTTTGCTTTTTGTCGTTTACCTGCTGTGCTGGTTCGAAAGAGAACTGTCAAAGTCAGACAAACAAAAGCAAAATCGCGCAAATGCAAAAGAGAAACAAAACGAATCCAGTAATTAAGAATTCTAACAATTCTAAGAAACCATTATTATTAGACAAAACTGTTGCGACTTTTTAATATTCCAATATCTATATACAATAATACATATGAATAACATTTAAGCAACATTTAAGTCAATCAATGGTAATACCTACTTCTTAAAACTAAACGCATAGAAGACGCATCGCGGAGCATATATAGAGGGGAGCTGCGTAACCAAGGCTAAGGTCCATCCATGGTCGGAGGTCAATCGCAATAAATGACAAACTTTGACAGTATTTCAGATATGATTAACGTCTCTCTTTTGGATTTAAATTTTTCAAAAATTAGGCGCGATATAAAATATGCACAACATAATATTTTAGGTCGTGCTTAAGTTTTGATAAATACCTACGTTCAACAATAGTGCGATTGCCCTCTTGCCTGCCCTACCATAGAAGATAGAACCAGGACAGATCGCCTAACCCAGAGATGTTTAAACATTATTACAAAAGAGCGCCTACAGTTAGACTCGATTTAAATATGACATTTGACAGCTAAATGTATGGCATATCTGCCAAATTCAGGGCACGTTTAGCCTTTTATTAGTTTAGTTTAATATGTTTAAATTATTTTGTAATAACACGGTTAAAATCTAAATTAACAAAAATGGCGTCGGTGCGCCTTTTTGTTTTCTTCTTTGCACATAAGTTATAATCAAATCTCCCCGTTGTGATAAGTTTTAGGTCGGAGTACGCATACCGAGCGTAGAATTAAGATAACAATTCTTCTTATTTCCGAGTTCCGATAGCAAACTATTTGGTATAGCAAAAACATAAAAATAAGTAGGTAGGGGAAGCAGTACAATGATTGGCCCTTTAAGGGAATTGTCAAGTTTGAAATTCAATATCATTATAGTTAGCCATCAAACCGATAAAGAATTGGTTTATTTCAATTATGTATGGATCTAAAATTTATATTAAACCCGATCTTACCAACAAAACTTTTATTTTCGTACATTAATTTCCAAAAAAGTGAAAATTGACCCAAAAACATAGTCATTGGCCCTTGGGAGTATATTCATTGGCATCAGTTAAAGTACAATGATCGGCATGTCATTCATTTCATTATACATGTGAGGTGCCAATGAATGTACTCCAAAACGAAATAGTGATGGGAAGGAAACAGAAAAATAAGTAAAAATACTGCCATTAAAGTTTTCAGTACAGTTCTAGGTAGGTACTTAGGCACCTATTATTAATTATTTAATAAAATTATTAGTTATTTAATAAAATTTTATTGTAAACTATGTACAAGTAGGTATAGGTAACCTAAAGTCTTGCATTTATAGCATTGAAAGATCTTCCTCGGTATATCGTTTTTCACATTTTCTTCCAGCTGGTGGTTTTGGCATATTGAAATCAAAATAATACTTAGTTGTTAGTAGGTAGATACCTAAGTAAGCAATAAATAATAAGGGACAGCTAAGAAAGTAGGTACAACCAGTAGCCACGCATTCAGTTTTCGATGTAATGGACAGAAATACTGAAAAAAGACTTAAAGGATTATTCTTTTTATACAATTAAAACATAAAGTATGTAAAAAAAAAATAAAGTGACTAAAGTAAAATGTTCCAAATTTAAAGTGAACAATAACGAAGTTTTTTGTAAGTGTTCACCTACCTAAATACTTAGGTACCTAGATAGGTAAGCTAGATAGGTAAGCTAGATAGGTACTAAGCCTAACCACAAGTTGGGCATCACTAGTAGATAAAAGTTAAATCATTACAAGTCGGTACATTTATTGACCCCTGGTGGATCACAATAATTGGCAGTGCCAATGACGAAAAAAGTACAATGATTGGCAGTGCCAAATTTTGTCTACAGAAAGTTGATTACAGTTTTAAGAGCATATTTCAAAACAACACTAAAGTCGCAATTTAATAAAGTCATAAAAGCAGAAGTAAAATGGTAAACCATTTTTTAAATGATTGGTCCCCATGCCATTCAACTCCACCTTCATAGAAAACTTAGATTACATTGATTGACCCCAAAAAAATAGTTTTAACGGATAAATATACAATATAAACAGCATTTTACCCATTTGATACCTATTTTAAACTAAAGAAAACATAACTTTAACTTCTAGCATTCATAATTAATAAGTTATAGGTGAAAAAAGGTAACCCGTTCTTAGTCCGAATTCGTAAGAATTTTAACAATTTCAAAATGAATGAGACATGTCGAAGGATAACTTTTTTAACATAGTTGCCAATAGTTCCATGTAAAAACTAATCATTTCACAGTTTTACCAACAAAATGGTAGATTTATTTAAAATATCTGTAACATTCTCTAACCTAGTAATTCCTTAATAATAGCACTCAAAGTCCATAGGGAAAATCATTGGGGGGGTGCCAACAATAGTATTGCTTCCCCTATGTAGGTACCTAAAATTGTAATGTTTAGCACTTATTTTTCCATCGAGGGTTCGCCCATCACCGGGCCCTACACCTTCCGCTGACCCTCGGATCTGCCGACTCGTGGTCACCAACACAAGACACTACAGTCGTAACGAAAAGCCAGATCTAAGCACCTAGCATGCAACCATAAATACATAGCTACTATTCCGAAAACCAATTAAAATTGTTAATCTTTCGTTTAATTATGTTTCGCCAAGACTTATTTTTTATTTATATGGGACCCAACGACACTACAGCGCCTCCTTTTTGAGGATAGTCGATATACACTTTTTTTCCTGTAAGAAGACGGTCTTCCGTTTGAGTTAAATTTATATTATTTTTGTGATCCAAGCAGAGTATTTTACAAGGACACCTCCTTTTTATATCTGCTCCTAAATCCACGTCTTACACGTCAATGTCAAAACTTTATTTTGGATACGTTCTTGTTGGTAATGATTTTTGTAACTTATTATGTGGTTTTGTGGCTTCACAATATAGTCAAATAAAATAACTTAAACCTACTACAGAAAATTAAATGTATGTATAAAGTTGCCATCTACCGGGAGGGTGCCCAGGAGGCTGGCAGCATTGCCACGTTGAATGGCAATGCTAATTTTTTGTCCAAAAAACAGGCCAGCCTTCTGGTCACGGGAAGTTTCAAACAGGCGTTTGGAAATTTCCCGGTAGAGGCGGTGAGCACTTGGTCCCCACGGTCCCAGTGTCTCGACGCCAAACGCCCCAAACATGTAGTCTCCTGGGAGACCTGCATATTTGCGGCGTTTGGCGTTTTCCGCCGAACATGCAGCAGAACCGGCTTTGGATGATGTACCGCCGATGTGGGAGGCAGCAAGAGTGTCAACACAAGTAGCATCCCACACAAGCGGTCTACCCATCACCCAAGGCACTAGGGTCATACCGTCGGGCCTTTTCCCATCATCACGCGCCAAGCCATTGGGTTCCAGAACTGCTGGCGCGTTGGCTTTTCCTAGGGCCCGACGGATAGAATCGTTGATATTTGCGTGCCGTGGGAGACGGCCCAAGCTTCTGATGCATGAAAGACCGTGGTGACCAAGCCTATCTACGGTGTCCCCACACTGGCAAATGTGGGGAACCGTTACTGTGGCCCCTAGGCGAAGCGATGCAGCTATACGGAACGTTGTTCTATCTAGCATAGTGCCCGTGTGTGGCGAGGGTAGAGCCTGTAGCCAAAGTCCCGATTCCCATTCTCCGACAGCGAGTAGACGGGCGCGCTCTGTGGTACCGGATGACGTTTGTATGAGTTCATTCCGTACCAGGCCACAGAGCGGCTCGTCCCACTGTCGCTGAGAAGAAGGGTCCTTGGGCAGGTCTACGTTTGGGCACCGTGCTATCCAGTCATTTCTGGCCTCGGCCAAGCCGCAGATTGTAATATTTTGGCCGAAAGTTGGTTGAAGTATTTTTGCCACGAGTTTCTCTGTGCTGTAGGCCGAGGACAGGAACGCCGGTAGAGAGACATTTGAAATTTTCCGTATACCCAGACCCCCCATCCTGATTGGTAAGGAGGCCTGTGTCCAGATTCGATCGTCGATATGGATGTTGAATATGGATGTGACTGTTTTTTGAATGATAGAGTCTAATAGGTCGAGAAGATGGGCATGTTTCCAAATATTACAGCAACGTAGCACGTACGTACATTTTGGCACAAAAAGGCAGTGTCTGATTATGCAGTGGGCCATGTGTGTATTAATTTTTAATAGACGGTCCGATACTGAATTAAAATTTATAATTGTATTTTCAAAAAACGGGCCCACTGCATCATCAAAGATCGGGGACCCTAAGAGGCAAAGTGTACTTTTGTCTATAATTTTTATTTCGGGTGCAATAATTTTGAATTTTGTGATCGTGTCTGTTATTAAATTTTGATTACTACTGTTTACAAATAGTTCGCATTTTGAAAAATTTAATTCCAAACCAATATTTTTGAATTTGTCAATTATAAAATTTAAATCATTTAAAACTGTTTCAGCCTCGCCTCCTAGGGTTCCGTCGTCCAGGTACCAGACGTTGAATTTCGAATTTAGTTTCTCGATAATTGTATGAATGGCTAAACTAAATATGCCTGGACCAAGAGGGTCACCCTGTTGACAGCCGACTGCTGAATCTAAAGGGTGGTCTTTATAAACTAATTTTGAGGGTTCACTATAACACTGCCAAAGATAGTTAAAACAATGTGGAATTTTTTCTTTGATGGCTGACAAGAGGGCGCCCCTGTCTACGCAGTTAAATGCATTTTTAACATCCACCTTCAGGACGATAGTATCATTTTCAGCACTTAGGAAAGTCCTCAACGAGTGTACGGCGGCTTCGCAGCCACCTTTTGTCCCAAAGCCAAGTTGCCGGGGCTGGAAATAATTTGCTAAAGCATTTACCGAGGCCCGGCAACATATTTTAGCCGTAAGGCGGCGGTAAATACAGCCTACGGCTATCGGCCTTATGCCCCCATCTTTTTTTAGGAGGGCACACAAATTGGCGCCGTACAAAATACCTAATATATCTTTGTGGACTTTCCCAAGCAGCATGAGGTTTACCAGTGCCGTCAGGTTCTTCAAGAGCGTGTCGCCGGCTGGTCCGATGTTTCCACCAGTAAGGTCTTTTAGGTGTTGAGGACTCAGCCCATCCAACCCGCCAGCGGAGCCACTATTAAAGGACGTGACAGCATGTAGCACGTCTGTGCACGTTGCCTGTAAGGCCTGATCGGAGGATACAGGCGGCTGTGGTAGTTGGATATTAGCTGCTGGAGGTGGATGCTTTGAATGAAGTGAGGTGAGGGTGTCCGGAGTATCTGGAGCTACTGCATCGCTGGAGAAGAGGAGCCGGGAAGCTCCTCTGATATCACCATCGCTTATTTTATTTTCGACTTGTCTGAAAGTGTAGTCAATTTTGCGATTGTTTTGCTGCCGAAAGTATAATTTGGGGTCTAAAGGGTTATTATTTATGCAATTTTGTTTCAACCTTTGCGCAAGAGTACTACTTGAGTTTATTTCTTTCACTACATGCAGTACTCTGTACGGAAAGGTTAGAAGGTGTTCCCAGGCGACCTTCGAGTTTTCAGAAACCACTTTCTGTATGTCGGCAGATAATGTTCTAGCAACCATTACCCGTGCTGCGCGTGGTATCCGCTTCAGCACTGGCAATGACTGCTTTAACTCACCTAGCGTCCTCCAGAAAGGGGTATCGTCCGTACTTATTTCATCAGTTACGGGAGCTTGGGACCCACCAACTTCTTTGTGGGCCCTTCCGAGATGGATTTTTAGGCCCCTGTGTCCTTTGAAAAATTTAGCCTGGGAACATTTTGGGCATTGGATAAGGTTATCCAACGATGCAGATAAAATCGCTTCGCTTGAGGTCACAATCGGTGGTGCATTGCTTAGCATTAATTTAAAGTAAAATTAGAATTAAAAATAAAATAGAGGATTATGTACACATGTTCACTATCATAGTCATAATTTGGCTGTAAATAGAGATAGAAATTGAAAATCACTGATCACTGAGTCAATTTGGACTACCACTTGAAATACCAATGGGTCTTGGCTCTTTGCAGCTTGGGCAATAGGCGAGTGCGAAACAATATTCAGCATTCCCTGTACCTACCTCAGTATTTCTCACACTTATTACAGGTCGTGGGCACTGAGGTAGTCTTCTCTTGTATAAACTTATTTCGGTTTCATGAGTATTAATGTGTTACTAATATTATTTATAAACGTTGTAAACAAACAATGTGACATGACATTCTTTTAGGTTATGTTTTTTTTCATGCACTTATAATGAAGGTCGTTATTAAATTTTAGAGAAACCAAATAAGGTAGCTTATAAAGCTCACCTATTGACACAATATTCTAGATCTTTTGATAATTATTTGATCGTGTAAATCGACAAAATAAAATATAATTTTTTATTCCTTATAATTTTGGATTTGACGTTGTTGACATTCAAACTTACAAGTGGTTTTGTCTAACACATTGTGAAACTGGTGTTGTTGTCTTTTATTTATTGATAACAAATTAAAAGAGTAATATTCGTTGAACTAAACAAATCCTACTTATTTATTTACTTCTTCAATTTAACTGTGTTTAACAAGTTTTATTTACTGATATTCTTCTAAAAGCTCGATATTTCTGAGGAAATGGTACGTAAATTATTTGCTTTTTTTCTATATTTATCCTACATGTAGTACCTTTATAACCTCAAATAATGTAAACAAAGTCGCTTATTTTAATGTTTCAGGATCTGAATACATTTGCTGAAGAGGATTTTGACCCGAAAACATGGATTAATAAAGCTTGGTGCTCTAATGGAAACCAGGAAAAAGAAGTACGTATACTTTTGTGTAGTTAATTATTAATTTTTAAGTATAAAAAAAAATTGAGAAAGAAAACATGAATCTGTTCCTTTTCAGGTGTTTGTAGCGAATACAGTGACTAGGCTCCAGTTATATATGAAACAACTGTCTAATTCTTTAGACGAAATAAACACACAGGTGAGATGTTGTTATGTTACATAGTGAAATATACCTATCTATACACAGCAAAGATGCACTAAAAAAAATGAGATAGCCTCATTGACGTAATAAATTCTACTGCCATGTTCAGAATAGCATGGCTAGATAAAAGATCAGAAACAAGTTGCTATCATCACCTCAAAGTTCTTAATCAGCACTTAACATGTTTGCTGCCAGGAGATTTTCTTAGCATGCCAAAATCAATTTCACCCCAAGTGCAACATTGCAAAAAATTTCTACTTATGTAATTGGTATCTCTATATACAGAGTGTTTTTTCGAGGCCACCCTAAACGAAGGGTATGTACTCTATACATTAAATAAAGTAAGTTTATGCCAAAAAAATGCTGGGAAACGATGAACATTTCTTTGAAAAAAAAAAAATTATTACTTGATCGGGCGAAATTTATAGTGTCCAGTGTTTATGCTAGTTTTTTCATAGACAGATAGTAAATATCTCTCTTGAAAAAATCATGCTACGCGCGTCTATGTGCATTTATGCAGAAAAATGCAGTCTATTTACTCAACTTTGTACACTAATATCTTGGGAATATCTGTTCCCATTTATTTGGGGTCAGCGCAATATGTACTTCCATTCATCCCTATTATCCGTCATCTCATTGCTCACTCCCAGTACACGCATATCCTCTCTCACACAGTCCATCCAATATTTCTTTGGTCTACCTCTTCCTTTATATCCATCCACATTCATGCACAACGCACTCTGTAAAATATGCCTTTCATCCCGTCGCTTTACATGCCCGTACCAACACAGACGGTTACTTCGTATTTATATTAATTAAAATTTATATTTTACAGCTTTTAGCGTCGTATCCGCGCGTGCTGTTAGACGCATCGTCAATAGAAGCGGAATGCGCACAAACCGCGCAATGGCTGGCTACCTTAACGACGATGGTGGAGGATGTGGGGCGACAGACCGGCGACTCGATCGCGAGTCTGCAACGCGTTGACGACAATAAAAGCCGGCTGGAGGTGAGGATCGATGAGGAGAGTTAGAATAGGGTGCAAAGTAAAACCCCTCCCGTTTAATGCCACCCTGAACCTAATTGTAATAATAAAAATAATATTCACACACTACACAACACATTAACCTAGTCTCACATTAAGATCCCTAAGGTCTTGTGTCGTGGGTACTAAGTAACGGAATATAAATACATAGATAAGTATAGAAACATCCATGACTCGGAAACAAACATCAATATTCTTCATATCAATGTTTGCACATAACCGGGATTCGAACTTTTTATTTAAAAAAAATAAGTTAAAATGATGATGGATGATGATGGAGGGTATGATGAGGTTAGCTGCTTAAGAATGCAATAAAAGAGTGGGGGTGGTGAAAAGGGAAGCGCTTCCGGCCCCACCGGGCCGCTAGTTGTTGTTCGGCCCATGTATATATTCCAATCATTGTGAGAAACTTCAATATCGCGTTCTAGGATTTCGCATTCGATTGTTGTTCTCTCCTGCATCCGATAGATGGCTCCGCTACAATAGGCATTAACCTCGCCCTTGTAGTACAATAATGATGTATTTTATTATGTAAAACCACTACGTCGTAATGATAATTACTCGAAATTCTTTCTTCGTGGTCTGGAAATAAAACAAAATGTCGAAATTATCCGGGATAAAAATATTTTCCCGGGATAAATTGTAGCCTATGTGTTTTTCTGATATGTAAGCTATATTATTGTGAAGTTTCATCAAAATCCATCTAGTAGTTTTTGCGTGGAAGAGCAACAAACATACTCACGTACATCCTCACAAACTTTCGCGTTTATAATATTAGTAGGAAGGATTTACATCTATACATACAGGGTGTAAAAAGACATCGTTGTTATTTTAATATCTCGTATTCTTTAACTAACGTAACGATCATTTTTTTCTATGAAACCAACCATGGGAAACGAAAAAATTTTTTTTGAATTTTTTTTTAGCAATGTATTCGAATGACAAATGTACCTACAAAACTAACATTGTTAAATATTAATATGGTTTCTTTAAAAAAAAATGTTTGTTAACTGTTTCCAGATGGATTTATAAAAAAAAAAAAATGCTGATATTCATGTAACTTTGGACCTCAATATCTTGTAAACCCCTGATTTCCCAGGGGTGCTTCCATAGAAAAAAATGATCGTGATGTTACAAAGAATACGAGGTATTAAAAGAACAAAGTTGTCTTTTTACACCCAGTATAATTTGGAGTACGAAGAAGGACATGGGCTACATTCTGTACACGAACAAAATCACGGGCTAAAGCTAGTATTTAATATTTACATACATACATATAGTCATGTCCATTATCCCCCAAAGAGGGTGGGCAGAAGTGTGCAATTTACACACCCACTTTTCACCAATTAGCCTATTAAGTCCCACGTGGTAAGTGGTGAGCCTACCGCCGCTTTAATATTTACCTAATTATTTTTGACAGGAAGCATTGGCAAAATTACTAGAAGCGGACAAATGGACGGGAATGGCCACGTCATTGGAAGAGATATTGGACGCCGGTGTGCCAACTACTGATAAAGAGTTGGCGGAGTTGGCCCAACTAGTTGGCGATCTATCTGGAAGCTTGGAGGTGATGTTATAATCTATTCATGTTAATGGTTCTTTCTATTTGCATATACACACGGTTTAGCCGCGTGGTGCCGGCAGAGTAGAGTTTGTACCACCCCATGTCTGCCCGTGGGTATCGTTCGACGCGATTAAGGGTTTCCGGGAGGTGGGCAGCAGCGCCTCCCGTACTGACAACATAGTCCGAAAATCACACTGCGGTCACCAACCCGCCTGCCCAGCGTGGTGCCCTGAGGGAGGCCTACGTCCAGCAGTGGACTGCAATAGGCTGAAGAAGAATACACACGGTTTCCGCCCACGACTTCATCCGTGTGAAAGGCCATTGCGAAGCACGGGGCGAAGCTGGAGCACGTGCCTAGTTATACATTTAAATCTTCCTCTTGAATCACTCTCGCTATTAAAAGCTGTCCCTATGTATTCTTTGATCCATGAACGTATAAAGAACAACGGACGTAATGCTGTCACTGCACAGATTGAAGCACCGAAATGGTGGCGCGTTGGGTATGTGTGCGTATTTTCCAGTAGGCGCCGAGCTTACTATGGTGTGTATGTGTGGGTGGATAACGCGTCAATACACATACCTACTCCATGGAATATCGTTGCCGAGCTTACTATGAATGCTTCACTCTGTGTATTGACAACACTCTGTCCGTTATTCTTTATACGTTCATGCTTTGATCTTTAAAACTAGACAACGGATTTTGATGAGGTTTTTTTCAAATAGATATAGAGCGATTCAAGGGGAAGGTTTATAGGTACAGTTTTAGCACTGCATCCATGCGAAGCCGGGGCAGGTCGCTAGTTGTTTTATAATATGTAGTGACGTAAAAATGATTTGACAGACACAAGCGAACGCGCCGGACTACGATACGAAACGTTTGCAACTAGAGACGTTGTTTAATCGACTGGAAGCGGCCATCACTCCCGCTTTGGTTGACACGTTGACGGCTATGGACGAAGGTGAGCCTGTCGCCGCTTAAGTAGAAACTGTGCACCAAATTTACAATCGAATATTTTAATATTTAATTATTATAAGTTGGTCATTTGACTCTGTCGATAAAGTGTGACAAATAGAGGTGATGGTAATGGGGATGCTTATCAAATAAATATTAGTATTTAAGGTCGCGTGCATTTATTCGAAGACACATTTGTACTTAAATTATCATAGAAGTTAATCTGTTACTCTGCCCAAATAATTAGTGATTTGGATTTATAATCGTTTCCTTCGTACCTTTAATTATGGACAATAATGAGCGTGACATGGAAACAACGCCGACATACATGTTTCTCAGTATTAAGCGTACTTATCTTCATACTTTACATTCTGTATTGCTATCTCTTGTTAGGTCCCCTTGGGACTTTCTATGTTTTATTTGCATTTTTCTGGAATTTCTTCCATGGTTTTTCTCTTCTATGGATATCGGTTGAAAAGTACCAGCATAGCATAAGTAAGAAGAACGTCCCACGCTTAGAGAAGACATAAAAGAGAAGCAGCGGCTATGTATATTTTCATTCAAACATAGTGCGCCGCGGCCGGGATTCAAATATGGGACGAGGGGAGCATTGAACATTGTAGCCCTGCTCATTTACATAAAAACTTCCTTGTAGTGACTAGTCGAACTACTTGCTCATTATTGACATGGTTCAAGATTGTTTCATTAGTGAAATTACTCATCACTAGATGGCAATATTACACTACGTTTTAGTAATAAAGTACCCTGATAAAAGCGCTAGTGTCTTTGTAATTTTAATACGGTTACATTTCGGAGCACAAGCGTGTGGTTACAGCCACTGCGTTACACTGGCGCTGAAGCTCCGCCCCTATCATGACGTCATGGCCTCACGATTGCCACACGACTCACTTCATAGTCCCACCTCCTCTTTTATACCTTCTTCATGGTCCATTCGCTTGCAGCTCGCGCATCTCTGTACGTAACTCTGTTGTCACGCATGCGCCGCGCGGACGCGGGCTCGCGCGCGTGGCGCCGCGCCGCGGGGTCTCGACTGGGGGCGCGGTGGCGGCGGGGGGCGGGGCACAGTCTGCCGGAGCTGCACGGATTGATACAGGGGGATTTGGGGAAGCAGGTCAGTGGTTACACACATCGTCATATTTGTCTTCCTACCCTTATTCCATTACATTATTACTAGTGGACGCCCGCGACTTCGTCCGCGTGGACTGCAGAAAAAACAAAATGTCGGAATTATCCGGGAAAAAAAGTAGCCTGTGTTAATCCAGGGTGTCAGCTGACTCCATACCAAATATTAAAATCGTCTCAGCCGTTTTTACGTGAAAGATTAACATCCATCTATCCATCCATCCATACTCACAAACTTTCGCGTTTATAATATTAGTAGGATAGGATTGACGACCGATTGGTGTAGTATCAGCACAGGACTGGAGAATTGTTATTTATTAATTTTATTATGTTTTTTAGATGGATTGGCTAACAAACGTCTTAAAATGTGAAACGCCTAAAGCGGAGCTAGTGAAACTGTATACAGATCTACTGCTATCTTTGGAACCGTCTCCTACAAAGGTAAATTTATAATCTAAGAAGATTTCTTCTAAGTGTGTCTTCATTCATCCCGTATATTTTTATGTCATATTCAAGACTATGATGATAAGACTAAGAAATCGAGTTTCCCTGGAAATAGAGATTCGAGTCTCACGGGTGATCGAGACTCCCAGCAAATCAGCAATTTTTATAAATACTAGCGGCCGTCCACGGCTTTGCCCGCGTGAGAGTGCATTACTCCCGTTCGAACCGGGGGGTGGGTCCCTAGCTATACATTATAAACCTTCCTTGTAAATCACTCTATTTATTTAAAAAAAAACCATAATAATTAGTGGTTGACTAATTTACTAATTTCTATAATCCTGAGGATGCCACGGTTGTTGGCGAAACATATGTAGATTATTTATCTAGTTTTTGATTTCGGAATAGTGCAATGTATTGTCTTGCATGCTAGGTGCTCGGGTCTGGTTTCTCGTGGCGATTGTAGTTAGTGCAAGTGCCTGTTTTCGCAGTTATGAGTTATCAGATCCGAGGGTCAGTGGAGGGTGTAGGGCCCGGTGGTGGGCGCACCCATAGCGAAAAAAAACCTCATCAAAATCCGTTCCCTAGTTTGAAAGATCTAAGCATACATAGGGACGGACAGACAGCGGCAAGCGACTTTGTTTTATAATATGTAGTGACGAATCGCCGAAATATAGGTATGTACGCGCATAACTTCTGAACTATAGGTACTGTACCAAATTGAACGATTCTTTCTGTTTTGTGCTTGTTATTTCCAGGACAAGATTTGTGTAAAATCTATACTAATATTATAAAGCTGAAGAGTTTGTTTGTTTGTTTGTTTGTTTGTTTGAACGCGCTAATCTCAGGAACTACTGGTCTGATTTGAAAAATTATTTCAGTGTTAGATAGCCCATTTACCAAGGAAGGCTACAGTCTATACAACAACCTGCCCGGCTTCGCACGGGTACAACGCCCCCTCACGCGGACGAAGTCGTGGGCGGCTGCTAGTTTTATAATATACGGTACCAAGTCAGCTAGTTTAATATAATTTTATTCTACAGGTAGCTTCAGCCTCAATCAAACTCTGCCGCACTCCCGATGAGGGAATATCAATGCTGATAGATCTCCGACGTGATATTGATCTGTTGGTCGACTGCATTAAAGGGGTCGTGGAGACGCAGAGCAAGGGTGAGTTAAGCTGTGTCACGGGTGGCTGGGAAATGGATGGGTGGAGGTAAATAGGCTGTAGGGTATGTAGAGAAATTACATTAAAATCCTCTATAAGAAATTTTGGTTACACCCTATATGTATGAGGTGATTTAAAAATGGCCTACTTTTTTTTAGGCATACAGGGTGTAAGTGACAGCCGATTTCATCCAATCCGATTTTTTACCCAATTTTATTTTTTAGGACTAAAATAGTGTAGTTGGCGGGGAATAAATTCACGTCAAACGTCACGTCCACGTGAGTGTAGCCGCAGGCAATAGCTAGTAATATTATAGTGTGGGCCACTAGTTGTTGTTTGGCCCATGTATATATTCCAATCGTTGTGAGAAACTTCGATATCGCGTTCTAGGATTTGTATTGAACTGTGGCTCTGTCTTGCGTCCGATAGATTTTATTCTGATTATTTTTCTGATATGGAAGCTACATTATTGTGAAGTTTCATCAAAATCCATACAGTAATTTTGCGTGAAAGAGCAACAAACGTACATACATCCTTACAAACTTTTGCGTTTATTAAAATCAGTAGGATATTATAGGTTCTTTAACCAATTTTATTTATTCACAGAAACCGTTCTACAGGCAACTATGAAAGAATTCAACCGCGCCGTATATGCGCCATTGCGGGAACTTCTGCCTAAATATACAGAGCTACAGACACAAGCGTTATTGTCGCATCTTAATATCACACAACAGGTAAATAACCTTATTTCCATGGAGAAGGTATAAAAGAGGAGGTGGGACTATGAAGTGAAGAGTCGTGTGGCAATCGTGAGGCCATGACGTCATGATAGGGGCGGAGCTTCAGCGACAGTGTAACGCAGTAGCTGTAACCACACGCTTGTGCTCCGAAATGTAACCATATTAAAATTACAAAGACACTAGCGCTTTTATCAGGGTACTTTATTACTAAAACGTTGTATAATATTGCCATCTAGTGATGAGTAATTGCACTAGTAAAACAATCTAGAACCATATTGATAATGAGCAAGTAGTTTGACTAGTCACTACAAGGTAGTTTCTATGTAAATGGGCAGGGCTACAGTGTTCAATGCTCCCCTCGTCCCATACTTCACCCCCGCTCCGCGGCACACTATTTCTGTATGAAAATATACTTAGCCGCTACTCCTATTTTATTTCTTCTCCATGCTTATTTCATGATCACGCCTTTATCCCTTACGGGGTAGGCAGAGCACCAAGGGCCGATAGAACCACATGGTGCCACTTCTGACCAATTGAGAGGGTATAGTTGAGATGTACAAGTTTTATGTTAAGTTTTATGGCCGATTCATATCTGACGGAAGATGCGTCGTGTATATGTCGGTCGCGTTACGTCAGTACAGCAAATATATGAGAAAACTATCAAACCTTTCACACTCAACCGATGATGCGTTAGTGCGTTTGCCTGTACCTGGAGATACGCTCGACGCATCTTCCGTCAGATATGAACCGACCCGTAGAGCAAAGAAATACAATATTTCTTTGGCACGTACCAGAGCTATGGCTAAATAGGGCTTGTCATATTATGTTGTTGTACTCTGAGAGAATTCACAGTAAGGGCAATGTTTGTTGAATTTTATGTTCATGATTAATTAGGCACGTTAAAAACTAACGAACTCAAAATTAACAATAAGTATTAAGATAAAAACTAATTTATCGCATTAGGGTAACCTGTAATGATAAACATTAGTTATGTGTGTGTAAATAAGTAAATATACATATTTTTGATAATTTGTCACGTTTTACTATCATACAACAATAAATATCAATTTAATATTACCACTGAATGTTCTTAAGTCTGTACATAATACTGAGGCGCTCGCGATCGCGGGCGTCAACCTTTTCGTATACCTACCTACGAATGGAACATAGACTTACAAATGTCACGACAGTACAATAAAAGCTTGGAAAATCATTTTTAATTAATGTATTGATTTATGATAAAACTCGTAGAACAAATGTTATTGTTTATGATTTTAGCTATCTAGTCTTGCGAGGTTATTGATGTTTTAAAATTAACCCTGTATATATATATAAACCGCCTTGGTCTTGTCCACTCAACTTTGAAATCTTATTGCTGTCACTTTACGCTATTTTTTTGAAATAGCCGTTAACGATTTTTTTAATAATGATTTCTGTAAAATATAAAATAAATACTTAGATACATATTTATAGGGAACACAGCCGTGTGTATATACAGGGTGTGGGTGACAGCCAGGCAAATACTTAGATACTGAACAAGTACCATTGTGTTGACTTATACGACAGTGTTATTACTCGCAGGAAATGTATTTTTGATTTGATTATCAGTAATCTTTGCTCTCCGCGCCAATTGTATCGGGCGATCCTGTGACTAATTAAATGTGCTTATTGGTTATTGTGTGACATTGCTGTTTTTTGGATCACTTGTGACTCTCCATTAGAGTTAATCAGAAAAAATCCAAGAATCATTGTTTTGGGTACTATTGCTTTCATGTACATGTACAGACAGCGATCCGTTACATTTTGCTATATCTATAGATGTATATTCTTATTCCTATTTTTTCCAGGATGATCTTCTAGAACAGTCTAGAACGATTCTAGCAATAGCCGAGAGAAGCGAGTCGCTTCTTAAGTCAGCCGAAAATAAAGCTAAGAAGATAGCAGAAGATGCCTTCTATCCCATTTACGCGCCGTGTGTTGAGGTATTTCTGTCTCTTTCTCTTACTATTAATATTATAACTGTAATATATGAAAGTAAAGATTATAAGAAACCCCCCATGTATGTAGCCTTGTAGCTTGCCCTGGGGGAGGCCTACGTCCAGAAGTAGACTGCTATAGGTTGAAGAAGAGAATATAAGAAAGTATGATTGTTACTTTTCCACGCAAAAACTTTGGAACATGTTAATTAACTTATGTAATATACGGTGTTTTCGCTTAGAAGCTATGTTTTATCTATATATTATATTTTTATATACAGGGTGATTTTTGGTCAACGTTCCCGAAAACTACGGAATCTCCTCATCATCACGATCATTTTTCTCCATGGAAGCATACCTGGGAAGTGTCTGGTTTCCAAAATATTAGGGTCCAAAGTTGAGTAAATAGACTGCGTTTTTCTGCATAAATGCACATAGAATGCACAAAAAACTAACATAAACACTAGACACTATAAATTTCGCACGATCAAAGAATTTTTTTGGCATAAACTTACTTTATTTCATGTATAGAATACGTACCCTTCGTTAAAGGTGGCCACAAAAAAACATCCTGTATATTATATATAATATATTTTTGCCGTTATTTTGTGCAGGAGTAGTAGAACTGACGGATTATTTCTTTGGCTTTAGTATTACCACAGTTTTAAGCGAAACATGTCTGATCTAATAATGTAATAACTTTATTGTATTTGAGCAAATATACAGGATGTTTTTTTGTTACCACCCTTAAGGAAGTTTATGCCAAAAAAAATGCTGGGAAATGATGTAAATTTTTTTTTAAAATTTTTATTACTTGATCGGCCGAAATTTATAGTGTCCAGTTTATGCTAGTTTTTTCATTGACAGTTATTAGATTATTTCTCGTAAAAAAATCTTGTTACGCGCGTCTTGTTTTTGTGCATTTATGCAGAAAAACGCAGTCTGTTTACTTTGCGCTAATATCTTGGGAACCACACACTTCCCAGATATGCACCCATGGAGAAAACTGATCGTGATGATGAGGAGATTCCGTAGTTTTCGGGAACGTTGACGACCAAAAATCACCCTGTATAATAATTTTCATCGAGGAGGGTTAGCGTTAGGCCCAGTTGCAGCTAGGGTTTTGTCGCTTGGGGGAACGGAACAGAATCGTTATGACTTTTTGTAGGTTATGGTCGATTCTGGCAGGCATACTTAAACCTGCCCTTTTATATTTATATTAAGAATTTATATTAAGAACGGAGAGAGATAGACCTGACTAAGATTAGGTTTAGGTTTAAGTGTGACTTACTCCTAGTGTACTACTATGACTACCTACTAAGGGTTCCAACTAGCATTTCGCTTACCGCTTTATATTTACCTTTTATAGGCGTTTCTCTCGTCACTAAACGGGTACATATCGTCGCACGCGCGGGGGATAGCCGGTGCGGGCGCGGCGCGGGCGGGCGCGCTGGGGGAAGCTTTCCCCGCCACGCTGGCATTAAGGCAGGCCGTGTTAGCTGTGCTGAAGTGGGGGGGCGTTGAAGGTACGTCACACATCAGTTAAAATTGTATTTATTGTGTTACTTGCAGGAAAAGATCGTCAAACTAAAACAAATCTGTACCTACGCCTATAGTAATTTTATTTAGGTGTAAAACGTCTAAGCCCCGAGCACACCGGATGCATATGCGTACACGTAAGCGTAGACGTGCACGTACCGCGAATTATAATGTGTCGATCTGTATATGTAATACCATTAACAGACGTTCCGATTTGGCTGGAGCCGACCATATCGCGACCGTTCCAACATTGCTACAGACGTTACGACGGTTGGCCATCCAGCCGTCAGTTGCCTTTGCTCTGAACGGAGTACGGACGTCATGCCGCCTGCTCTTTCAAAGCAAGCGATTGCCGCTATAGTTGTGGCAGCTATACGAGTACATGGCGTACATCGTCATGTTTATTTTTTACAGTTTTCAATGTAGCCGCCTAGCCTAATTTCATTAGAACCTCCAGCATGATTAAATATGCTTGATTTCTTTGTTACAATAATCTTTGTGGGTTAAGTCCCACAAACAGGGAAAATCATTATATAATTCCAATAATTTATCTAATTTTTCCCGTTCTGTAACTGCATTCATGTCATTCATGTTGACGTCCTACGTCGGCGGCGTTGCAAAAGCGACTGTCTTTGATTCGGTCGGAACGAAGCTTACCAATTTCAATTTTGATAGCGACTACCCAGCAATTGCGAACAGATGCAAGTTACAAAATCCTCCGCGCGGTTTGCTCGAGGCTTTAGTCTATAGAGTTGTTTGTTTTTGTAACAGCAAAAGCAACACATTGAATGACTACAATACACTTTTTATTGATAAACCTGAAAGATACGTGTTTAAAATTGCTTTAACCTTCGCTAAGGAAAAATTATTGGCGTGTTTTTGAAGAAAATAAAAAATAACGAGCGTCAATATTTTCAGAAACCCCCGTGGCGCCGTCCCATCCTCTATACAGCCCCGCCCCCGCGATCCCCTCCCCGCTACCCTCTCTCTCCTCTTTACAGAGAAACAACCAGTTCCTTCGTGATCTGGCTAGACAACTACTGACACGGCCGGTCGACTTGCAGTTAGGTGAGTTTGTTTATCTTCTATAATATAAAAAAGAATCGCTGAATGTGTTGCTAAGCGCCGATCTCGAGAACAGCTATACCGATTTAGCTAATTATTTTTTTAGAATATTCCTTGATGTATGCTCTTCTATGCTGCTCTGGGAGTGAAAAAAAAAGTATAATACTACAGCTGCTTCTCTTCCCGGGCATAGTGTACAAGTCAGTAGAGGGACAAGAGGGTCTTGGTGTTTTGTAGGCGATGGGCTGACCACCTGTCACTACTGACCGAACTTGCACATCTCAACTATACCCTTAAAATCGGTCAGAAGTGGCACCATGTGGTTCTATTGGCCCTTGGTGCTCTGCCTACCCCGTAAGGGATAAAGGCGTGATTATATGTATGTATGTTCCTTGATGTACGAGGATGGTTCTTACGGAGAGAAAAAATTGTCTTTTCCACTTTCTATAGCGGCAGCCCACGACATTGTCCACGTGAAAGGGTTACACCCGCGCAAATCCAGGGCGGATCCCTAGTTTTGGATATTTTGGGTTTTTCAAGGAATACTAAGGCTTTCTTTTTGGCGATTTACTATGTAAAATTTGATGGAAAAAACTATCGTGAAAACTCACAAAACGAAAAGTTTCTACTTTGTATCTAGTTATCTACAATTATGGCCTTTTGGATTGAACAGAGTGTATTTTTAAAGCTTGCATAAACGAACTTGTAGCGGAGCCACCTATCGGACACAATACCAAACCTCAATGGTTGGAATATGTACATGTGTGGATATGGTGAAAAGGGAAGCGCTTCCGGCCCCACCGGGCCACTAGTTGTTGTTTGGCCCATGTATATATTCCAATCGTTGTGAGAAAATTCCATATCACGTTCTAGAATCTGTATTGGATTGTGGTTTTATCTTGCGTCCGATAGGTGTCTCCGCTAAACATGGGCCAAACAATAAGGCCGATTTTAGAGTCACGCTGACGTGCGCTGACGGAGTCAATTTGTATGTAGTTACAGGTAGCGTTTTTGAATTGCGCTAGACCGCTCAGCGCTGACGGCCGTACAAATTGACTCCATCAGCGCCGACCGTCAGCGCACGTTAACGTGACTCTAAAATCAGCCTTACTTACTGGTGGCCCGGTGGGGCGGAAACTCTTCCCTTTATACTTATATTATATTATATATATATATATATATATATATATATATATATTCACACACTATATATATATATAGCACGCTCTAGCCTAGCTACTTAGAGCCTAAACCTATTGCCTTAGACTCGTCCAAATAGTGACAGTGACACTGGGTCAAAATTATTACGCAGTCGGGTGTTTTTCATGAGCTATCCCTTTAGGTTATTTTTTTAGCACATAATGATTTCAGTCAACTATTCATGTATATTTCAGACAAGATACCACAGCTTCCAGTCTGGGGTAACAATGACGCGTTATCGACGGATTTACCCGACTTCGCGCTGTCACCACAAGAGTATATTACTGAGGTATGTTACTGCTTGAAAAGCGACGATAGGCTCAATCCTTACTACGTGAATCTTAGTAAACCGAGATTTGATTGTGACACGAACTCGCACACTTGCTTGTCTTGCTGCATTTGCTTTTATATGAACAGCAATGTTTAAGTATATGTGCATGAAAGCGGCGGTAGGCTTACCTTTTGCCGCGTGAGACACTTGCAGCGAGCGTGTAAATCTAGGTTTGATTAAATTACTTAGGAATTTACTATTTTTAGGTACTTTTAGGTACCTAGGCAATTAATATTAATTAGGTACTATTCATTCATTCATTCAGGCTCAGAGTGTAACAACAGGGGTAATATATTTTTTTATCATACCTATAGTTTTATTTGTTTACTTAATTAAAAATAATTATATTTTAATTTTCAGATCGGTCAATACCTAATGACATTACCGCAACATCTAGAAATGCATCTCTCTGAGAAACAAGAGACGTGGGATTTTCTCTCGCAAGTAAGCTTTCCTCGCAAATAATCATAACATAGTATAAAACAAACCTTCCCGCTGTCTGACTCTGACGCTAAAAGCCTATAATATTTATTTAGAACAGCCTTTCCCAAAGTGGGCGATAACGCCCCCTTATGGGCGCTGCAGGCCTAAAGGGGGGCGGTAAGAGACCCAGAAAAAAATCGGGGCGTTGTGTAGAGGCTTGGGAGTTATAGTAGTTTTTAAGTAGGTGAAAAAATGGGGACACTAAAAGGAATTTATTCTCAAAGTGGGCAGTAGACAAAATAAGTTTGGGAACCCTTGATTTAGAATGACTCGTTATTATTACCCATGGGATTCGTTACCGGTCGCTAGATTGTTGTATTAGTGCACGAAAAGCGGTGGTAGTCTCACCCCTTACCACGTGGGACTTAATAGGCTAACTGGTGAAACGTGGGTGTGTGATTTGCACACTTCTGCCCACCCTCTTTGGGGGACAATGGGCGTGACTATAATAACTATATGTAAGTATGTATAGCGGAGCCATCTATCGGATGCAGGAGAGAACCACAATCGAATGCAAAATCCTAGAACGCGATATCGAAATTTCTCACAATGATTGGAATATATAAGGTCTATTTTAAAATTGGTGATTATCTTTTGACACGAAACTAGGTAGGTAGATAAAAAGAAACAACTTTCACTGTGGGACCAACTCCGAAATATTGAAAAAAAAAATCTGCTGTTCCATACATTTCAGTGCAGTAATTATTCGAGATTGTATGGAACAGCTGATTTTTTTTTTTCAATATTTCGGAGTTGGTCTCATAATGAAAGTTCTTTCTTTTTACCTACCTAGTTTCGTGTCAAAAGATAATCACAAATTTTGGATAGACCTTATATACATGGACCAAACAATAACTGGTGGCCCGCCCCCTTATTACCTAACTAGCAAAAGCAAAGCGATAGCGAAAATTGTACAAAAATCGCTGATTGCTTGTCAAATTCGTATTACGTAAAATGAATTTCAAAGGAACTTTGACATTTCAAGGCGAATATTGTACAATTTTCGCTATCGCTTTGCTTCGGCTTTGCTATTGCTTTTACGTAATCAGCGGGCCGGTTTCACCACTCCCACATATCTATGTATAATAATTATAATACTTACATAATGTTTCTGAATAGGCTGTAAATACATATCTATTTACAGGTGTGCACACATACATGTGACAAATATGCCGAGAAGATATTAAATATAAGGAATATGGACGAATTGGGCACAAAGCGATGTGTCACTGATATAGGTGATTTAATTGTTTGTATCCTGTGCTAATGCGGGGCTTCATTAGAATACATCGGCTGCATCTCCTTCCGTGCATGTCGTAAGAGTCGACTAAGGAACTCGGGGGCGTTCTCTCAGGCGATAAGCTAGCAACTTGTCGCTGATCTTTTACATCTGCTATGTTCTCTATTTTATGATCCTGGGTACCCAATTTTGAGACAGCCATACGTGTATATTTATATACACATCTATTGCAGTCCACTGCTGGACGTAGGCCTCCCCCAGGGCACGCCACAAGGCTGCTGCCATAGGGGAGTTTTTGCCCATCATTAAACAAATTCGCTCTCTGTCTGTCTGTTCCTATGTATGCTCAGATCTTTAAAACTACGCAACGGATTTTGATGCGGTTTTTTTAAATAGATAGTGATTCAAGAAGGTTTATATGTACAACTAGAGCCCCAGCTTCGCATGGTTGTAATACCCTTTCATACGGGCGAAATCGTGGCCGTCTAGTAGTGTATATACAGGATTAATTTTAAAACATCAATAACCTTGCACGACTAGATAGCTAAAATCATAAACAATAACATTTGTTCTACGAGTTTTATCATAAATCAATACATTAATTAAAAATTATTTTCCAAACTTTTATTGTACCTATACTGTCGTGATATTTGTAAGTCTATGTTCCATTCATAGGTATACGAAAAGGTTGACGCCCGCAATCGCGCGCGCCTCAGTATTATGTACAGACTTAAGAACATTCAGAGGTAATATTAAATTGATGTTTATTTTTGTACGAAAGTAAAATGTGACAAATTATCAAAACTCGTAGAAGAAATGTTGTTGTTTATGATGGTAGCTACCTAGTCTTGCGAGATTATTGATGTTTTTTTTTAAATATTAATCCTGTATAAGTCTTGTATGCAATAATTATCTTTTTTTCAGTATATCTCTCGAGCGTGGTGGAAGATTTAGGTACAACTATAACTCAATCTTTAAAGAATTTAGAGAAGACGCTTCGAGCCGCTACACCGGGTGTCAATGAAGCGTAAATAATGCACCTTTTGGTCATGGGACTTTTACTGAGAATGGTTGGAAGCAGCCTGCGTCCAAAAGAAATATTTTTATTTCCAAATTTTGCAACATTTAGGTGCAAACATCCGATATGATGAATATCGATGATTGTTTCCGAGTCATGGATGTTTCTATAGGGTATCAGCTGTGTATTTACCACTAGTGGACGCCCGCGACTCCGTCCGCGTGGACTACAGAAAAAACAAAATGTCAAAATTATCCGGGATAAAAAGTAGCCTATATGTTAAGTGGGACCTGTAACAATATATTCCTGAAAACGGCATCGAAATCGATTCAGCCGTTTCTGAGATTAGCGTGCACAAACGCACAGACAAAAATTCCAAAAATCATACTTTTTGGGTACTATTGCGTTAATAAAGGTCTCCCTATATTTTTTCTCATATATCTTCCATGTACAGACAGCGATCTGTTACATTTTTATTATATGTATAGATAGATTGCTTAGTACCTACGACACAAGACCTTAGGGATCTTAGTGTGGGACTAGGTTAGTATTTTTATTTGTTTTTTCTAACTTCAAGTAAACGAAGTTGCGGGGTAGTTAATTTTATATGATTTATGTAAGTTATTAATGTTTTAGTTTTAACATCTTAGTTACATCAGTGAATAATCATTTTCGAGTTTCTTCATATTTGAATGTCCTGATTACGCACAGGTCTATATTGTTAAGTAAATATATATCTATACATAGTATAAAATGAAGTTGCGAAGGACGCCCAAAATGTGTTTGTTACCTAGGATCTCAAAAACTACTATATCAATAGCTATGCGGTTTTCAATAATGGAAAGAAGACATTCCAGGGATTCTATAGGTGTATAATTTAGGTGTACCTACTTAAGAAATTATTAGAGTAATCGTAACAGTTATCAGACGGACGGAAGAAAAACGAGCTTTTTGGAGGCTTGCATTGCGTGCGCTGCTGAAATAACTCAAAATACAGAATAACAATGTATGGGGGAATTATTCTTCTCATAAAGTTCTATAAAAAAGTCTGCGATAGCATATGTCTATCCTTTAAGGTTTAGCCACAATAACGATTTTAGTGGTGTTCAAGTTTAATTTACGAAATATCTTATTTTTCAATTACTCGATGTTCCTACCGACATAGACCAATAAACATAAAACAAAATGCATATCAAATTAAAGCTGATGAAATGAGGATTCCGAATATATACATATCATAACACATTTATGTTAATATTAATACACAAGATGCATTTACAATGCCGAGGGCAGAGATGGCGGCGGCGGCGGCTGCGTTCCGTCGTTGTGTCAGTCGGTCGGTCCGCATAGCACGACAGTGGCGGCGAGTGGCGGCGCGCGGCGGCGGCGACGGCGGTGGTGGGGGTGGGCTCATGTTGAGGTGCGCGACCCGAACGGGCAGACACGTGAGGGCAGACAACGTTGATGGTTGTGTCGAATTATAAAATTTTCAGTGCGGCGCGGCGCGGCGCTTCGTTTCAAGTTTACAATTGAATTTTAAAATTTAATTTATGTTGATTTTTAAAATTTAATTTATGTGATTCATTTTAAATAATAATAATTTTGTACAAAGAAACCTTGAATAGGTAAAAAATAGGTAGTTAAGTTTCGGTTAAAATAAATAAGTAGGTACTTAGGTATAAGAAAGGTCTTTTCATTACTTACTGTAAATATTGATGTTAAAAATTTAATTATCTAATTAAAAAGTAAATAGATATAATATGTAGGTATGTATAGGTAGGTACTGTCAAAACATCGCATTCTTTATTGAAAATTACCTACCGGTAATTTATTAGTTTTCCGTAATTAATAAAGAACCTAGGTCTGTCCATATGTCAGATATAATAATTGGCAACTTATTATCACTTTGAATTGGAAGGAGTTTCTATTTTCATAACTACAGCTGTAAAAGTCGAATATCCGAGCGAAGCCGGAACCGCGGGCTGCTAGTACTAAGATAAATAATGAATAAAACAATGTCATATATACCTATACAAAATGGTTTAATTTCTTAAAAAACTATCACTAATACTAAATTACTTTTAAAAGTAATAATGAGAAAATTTTATCCTATTCTACAAACAAGTCATAAGAATGCTTAGGTTCGATTGTTTCGTACTGACATTAGCACTCGCACCAATAGCAGTGGGGTAAAGCACGAACCTTTTTACGCGGCGTAACGCTAGCGACTCGCTAGCAAAATCTATGGGAATTGACAGTTTAACGATAGCGTTACGGACTATCGAGAGGTTCGTTCTTACCCTTCTGGTTAGACTTTATCACGACATTTAATAAACGTTTCTAATTGCGTTGAATTCTGACAGCTGCGTCATCAGAAATTACAAACTTTTTTGGGCGGGTGCATCTTTTTTACAATATTATATTTTTTTGGGTTAAGTATTGGCTGTTTGTTTACAAAAATTGTCTTATTTCGTTGGCCATCTTCCACACATACCTACCACATCTTCGGCCTTTCTGGACATACAACAAGCATTCGACAAAGTGTGGCACAAAGGTCTCCTAAGATCAAGAAAAGTTTGCCTCATTGCTACTACGTATTATTGAAATCCTGTTTGCCTCATTGCTACTCTGTATTGTTGAAATCCTATCTGTCTGAACGACTATTTCAGGTAAAGGAAGCTGAATCCACGTCTGATTTCTGTAAACTTGAAGCAGGTGTGCCGCAGGGTTCATACTTGGGGCCCGTACTATATATAGTGTATACACGTCTGACCTACCAGAAGAGAAGGATGTCACCACAGCCACATTTGCAGATGATACGGAAGTTCTGGCTAGCGACAAAAATCCTATAATAGCAACACAAAAATTACAAAAGAGTCTTGATAACATCTCTAAGTGGCTCATAAACTGGAAAATAAAAGCCAACACATCAAAATCTGTGCACGTTACCTTCACACTGCGTAGAGGTGACTGTCCACCAAGACCATGTACGATATCTTGGACTACATCTTGGATCGACGCCTAACATGGGGACATCACGTCAAAGCAAAGAGGCAAGAGGTCAAAATCCGATACAATCTTGGGCATTGGGTAGGAACAGTAAATTGTCCACTGATAAAATAAATTGCTTATATATATATGTCGACGCAAGCATTTATTTTGACTTTATGTTTGTTTATAAAATAAGTTACGCTGATTGGTCTACGTTAGTTACAGTGAACAGCGTGTGGTGTCGCTAGTTTAGCTTTGACAAAATGCACGTGGATGGAGTCGAGGGTGCATTATGGTTGTTGACAGCACCTCGAAACTGTCGTGTTCACTTTTATTTAAATTCGATATTGTTATTTAATTAAACTATACTGTACCTATTTAAACTGAGTTATCTATCACTGGTTTGCCCGAGTTACCCACAGACATGGATTCTGCCCCTGGAATTGGTAATGACGATTCGGCCACTATTGACCTTCGACCAATGACGTCATCAGAAGTGGGACACTCTCGGGCACCACCCATTGGAAATAACTTTTTGAGCTACAGAACCGAACTATGATGCGCATGGTTGAAGCCATACGTGAACCAACGACATCGAGTATAATCAAGTTACCAGAATTCAACCCAGAACTACCCGAAGTTGATTGTGTTTCTTGGTGCTCCACGGTGGATATCTGTCTCACGGAAAATCCACTAGAAGGAGGCGCTCTGATAATCGCCCTCAGTAAGTGTATGAAAGGAAGTGCATCTATGAGTATGTGGCTTTACCAAATAGCACATACAGGTATGACTTGGAGTCAATCCAAGCAACTATTTCTCGCTCGCTACGATTGTGCTGAAACCTGTGCGGCAACCATCATTAATACTAACAATAGTCGACCAATGGAGGGTACAAATTTAACCTCATACGCGAGCCGTTTAATGATCACTCCTTGCAAAGTGCAAAATATGAGTGCCGAAGAAATTTCAGTTTCGTATGTGCTAGCCCATCTTGCACAAATAAATGCCAATATCAATCGTTTAGCTTTTACAAATGATATTAAAACCAGGTCAAAGTTAATTCAAGAGCTTCAAGCATTTACTATGTCGGTAACGGTCATATCTATTGCACCGAACAAATATTATGTGAAGTGCTTATAGACAGACATTGTTTACAAATAACATTTCTTATCCTACCTGACGAGTACAGTACATTCCGCATGATATAATGATCGGTTCCGATATTCTTAAACACGATTTAACTGTTCACATACACGGAGAATGTATATCGGTTACTAAACCGATAACTTGTTATAGTGCAAATATGGTAATAGATTTTAGTACGATTGTTACGGACATTCCGGTTCCTTTCAGAAATTGTCTTGAGGGTATATTGAAAATCTTTTCTTCTGCGTTTGTTGTTGATTTACCGCGAATTCGTGTGACCACTGGCGATATAATAATAAAACTTAAGGATCCTACTCGTACAGTTTATCGCCCCCCTTATTGATTTAGTCCCCACGAAGGAGAAATAGTGCGTAGTAAAGTAAGTGAATTACTAAGCGCGAACATAATTCGGCCGAGCAGTTTGCAAGCCCAATTCTCCTTGTGGATAGATTATCGTGAACTCAATTCCAATACGATAGCAGATCGCTTTCCGTTGCCACGTATAGACGAAGCTTTGGTTGACTGGCGCTGAGAAATGATCGTGCGTACCTATCTATAATGTACTATGGAGGAGCTTTCTGAGGATATGATAAATAAGGTATGTTTTACAATTTTTAATTAAATTAAAGTGCTGAATATTTGCTAGTGAGATAGAACATTGATTTCATTTGTTGTGAAATGAAATTATTGGCGAAAACTTGGGTTTTCCGGAAAATAAAAGGCATGATGATTCTAGCTATAGGTAATGTTCAGTACCTTGGAGGTGGTATGTTATTGTAATGAGTAAACTCCAGAGAGTTTAGTTTACGTTTTGCAAGTCTGTGTTTGCTATGTAGTAGCAATAGACTTAGTTCTAAACTGTTTTAAAGTTTAACTGAGACGTTATGTTAGTATAGTTGTGATTTGCAAATTCTTGTCAAATCATCTGTATGGTAGTTGCACTTTGATTCAGAGTAAGCAGATGTCCTTAACTAAGTAACTGTATGGGAAAAGTAATGTCATTCAGATTCGTTTGATAGAACGATCCTTAGTAAGTTGTACCTAACATTAGTTTCTTACATTCAGACTAGAGATCTTATTTCATGTTTTGCCAGACGCCGGACCCTTTTGATTTATTCAGTGAAGTCATTCTTGGGGTCGAAATACTAGTCGCCTGATATGGTTAATATAAACATAGGCGCATCACATCTCAATAACAAAGCTTACTTGTGCTTATTCCTGTGGGACCGAGAGTAACAATAACAAACCGGTTACTTAGTAATTTTTAATAATTTTGTTTATTTTATTTCGTTGGTGGAAATGTAAGCAATCGAAAGTCTATGACAGAATTATTCTGATTATTATAATTTAGTTATTAGAACAGGGTATAGTCGAGTAAGAAAGATGCCTTACAGTATTGTGTTTTCAAATTGAAATCCGAAAACGATTTATTATGATTTCGCACATAGCATGGCAATTTTGTTGTTTATCTGTAACACTATACACTTCAGTCGTAGCCGTAACTGCGGTTATTGTACGAGCCGTTCAGGGCGCGGTGCGCGGCTGAGGGTGTAGTGGGACCTGGGACTTTATGAGACTGTTTACTGTCTGGTCAATGGTGACTGGATCTGTGTGACTGTACACTATGTATACCTGAGTCTCGGTGAGACTACTTACTGTCTAGTCAATGGTGATTAGACCTGCTGTACACTATGTGTACCCGTGTTTCTGTGTAACTGCTGTCTTGTCAATTGTGACTAGACCTGTGTGACTGTACACTATGTGTACCTGAGTCTCGGTGAGACTACTTACTATCTAGTCAATGGTGATTAGACCTGCTGTACACTATGTGTACCTGTGTTTCTGTGTAACTGCTGTCTTGTCAATGGTGACTAGACCTGTGTGACTGTACACTATGTGTACCTGAGTCTCGGTGAGACTACTTACTGTCTAGTCAATAGTGATTAGACCTGCTGTACACTATGTGTACCTGTGTTTCTGTGTAACTGCTGTCTTGTCAATTGTGACTAGACCTGTGTGACTGTACACTATGTGTACCTGAGTCTCGGTGAGACTACTTACTGTCTAGTCAATGGTGATTAGACCTGCTGTACACTATGTGTACCTGTGTTTCTGTGTAACTGCTGTCTTGTCAATGGTGACTAGACCTGTGTGACTGTACACTATGTGTACCTCAGTCTCTGTGAGACTGCTTACTGTTTAGTCAATAGTGACTAAACCTGTTTGTCTGTGCAGTTGGTGTACCTGTGTCTCTGTGAGACTGTTTACTGTTTAGTTAATGGTGACTAAACCTGTTATACTGAGTTTGTGTTATGTTCTCAAGTACCTTGGCCGTGAAAGTATGTGTAACTCTCCGTAATATTTTAACTATACCTTTACCTATGTGAACTATACCTATGTAAGGTCTGATTTGTTTCTTTTTTTTATTATTTACTGTGAGATTATTATGAGGCATCCTATTCTATCGATTTGTTTATACTATGTAGTATTTCTTCATGATAAAGATGCTCCGTAGTCAGGTTAAGCCGAGCCTTAGTTTACTTTAAATGTAACATTTGGTTATAGGTACACACGAGGACGTGTGACTTGTCAGTTCTGGCCGTGTCGACGCAAGCATTTATTTTGACTTTATGTTTGTTTATAAAATAAGTTACGCTGATTGGTCTACGTTAGTTACAGTGAACAGCGTGTGGTGTCGCTAGTTTAGCTTTGACAAAATGCACGTGGATGGAGTCGAGGGTGCATTATGGTTGTTGACAGCACCTCGAAACTGTCGTGTTCACTTTTATTTAAATTCGATATTGTTATTTAATTAAACTATACTGTACCTATTTAAACTGAGTTATCTATCACTGGTTTGCCCGAGTTACCCACAGACATGGATTCTGCCCCTGGAATTGGTAATGACGATTCGGCCACTATTGACCTTCGACCAATGACGTCATATATATACTTAAACCTGTCTGGATGTATGGCATACAGCTATGGGGCAACACAAGCAACTCCAATATCACAATACTACAACAAATGCAAGACATGATATTTAGAAACTTATGCAATGCCCCATGGTTCACTACAAACACAGAGATACACCATCACCTTGAAAGGTGACCACTTTGAGGGAGGAAATTCTAAAGTCAACAGAGTCATATCAGGGGAGACCGGAGCAACATCCCAATTCATTGGCTGCTAATCTGTGTCGTGAAGCACAGTTATGTAGGAGTTGTAGCCTACCTAATAAATACCTACCTAACGAAATGAAAAGAAAATATGAGTTACACGAATTTATTTACCACACAAAATAACACAATATATAAGAGAGATCACTATGAATAATGCGTGAAGGTGAGTGAGGATGAGTAGAGCGTGGATGAAGGATTGTACAGTGTAACAGTGTAGGAAGTCGGCGAGCAGAGTCCTCTTGAGGGTCCTGGGTCGACGGCGTTCCAGGAGTCACGCCCCCGGGTGTAGTATTTGCAGGCAGGAGTTGAAGGTACTGGATCCGACGGACGGGTCAGTTGTAGATGCAGGTGCAGAAGTTGCAGGTACCGGACCAGACAACCGGGTCACTGTTGTAGATGCAGGTGTAGAAGTTGCAGATAGGAGTTGCAGGTACCAGACCCGACGGACGGGTCACAGTTGTAGATGCAGGTGCAGACGTTGTAGGTAATGGATCGGACAGAAGAATCTTCTCGGTCGCGGATTACTGAACGCGACGCGGCGCGGATTATTCGCGCTGTAGAGGTCCGTGGTCGCGGAGCGCGGTTACTGAACGCGACGCGGGCGCGGATTGTTCGCGCTGTATACTCGTAGGTCCGTGGACGCGGAGCGCGGTTACTGAACGCGACGCGGGCGCGGTTTGTTCGCGCTGTAGAAGTCCGGCGAAGTGCAGCAAGGGTCCCGGGGCAGGCGGCCCCGGGACAAGGCCTTATAATTCCGTTCTTCACTCTGGCTGAGTAGCCGACGGAATGCTTGACTTTTTCCCGTTTGTATGGCTTATATACGAATTTTTGTCTCCATTTTCAAATTCTTGAATTCGAAATGAATTATTTTTCTTCATGAAGTTTTGTAAAGATTTTAGTGTACGAAAAGAGTAATATAATGAAAAAGTGACATGACAAGAGCTTGCCAAAAGGATGACTTTTCGTTTCAAAATAAACCAATTTCTGTGTTTTGGCTTGAATTTGTTGGATAATTTGTGATTTAAATATAAAATCAAAAGGGAAACTGTATAATATTATGTATCTGAAAAGCGCATCCTCGAGGAATGGTCAGGTGATGAGATAAAGTGAAAATGAAATATGTTGTGATAAACTAAAAAGTCCTCGGATTGAGCTCCTAGGGCTTCTATAAGGTCCTCAAGGTTAGTAAATCCTACATTTCCCCCACAACCCCGGAAAATTTTCGACTCAGAGAAAATTTTGTAGAAGGTTCGAGAGAGTCTAGGGAACATTACCTTGCAAAAACATTCATCATCAAATAATCGGCAATCATTCGTCTAATATTTAATCATCTTCATTCAGGTAAGGGTGGAGTTCACGGTCAATGACTACCACTCTAAAGGTATGCTCCAGCATGACCTGAGGCTTGTTTAAGGAGTAGTCGACCGCTCCATGATGGAAAAAGAATTCGACCTAAGGCTTATTTAAAGAGTAGTCAGCCGCTCTGAAGTTGAAGAAGAAGAAGAATTTGACCTAAGGCTTATTTAACGAGTAGTCTACCGCTCGATAACGCAATGGGTACTCCCGTGGTAATGGTTGCTAGCCATATTTGAATCGACCAAGCAAGACAGGTCGATCGCATAAGCGACCGCCGAAGTATCCAAAGGTTTAGTCTAGTAGTAGGGGTTTAGAGTCCCTAAGTGAAGATAAATAAGTCAAAATAGAACAATTAGTAGGTACCCTGGTGGTAATGGTTGCTAACCATCTTTGAACGAGCCCAGCAAGACGAGCCGACCGCATAGCATAGCAGCATAGCGACCACTAAAGACCTAGTAATAGTGAAGATATGACCAAAAAATTCAACATCAAAATAATTTAGAGATAAAAAAGAGAGAGCATCGAGCTCCTAGAGTATTATGTAGAGGGAAATCTTGAGCTTCTCTGTAGGATATTCTAGAGTGAGCTTTAGCATTCGGGTTACCTAGATGTCACCGAATAAAGAATGGTGATGAAGAGACGAAGATGATTATGTAGTCAAGACAAAAAATACAATTCAGTCAAGCAAGGTTTAGAAAATGTAGATAGCTCCGTGCCAAACTGTGTCACCGACATGAAGTTGAAAAAGATGAGTGTAGCTAACACGAGTAGATGATAAGACGAGAAATTGTAAAAGTAAATATTGAAATCCAAAAATTTTTTCTTTGTAGTTATAGAGTTGAATAAAATTTCAGAATCTAAAAGTTGCACAAAATCTAGCAATAAAAAATAAAGTTTGAAAGGGTAAAGGTAGCAAAAACTCTAGCAAAATTAGTAGTAGAGGATATTGTAGTAAAGGTATAGTAGCAAAAGATTTATTCCGTTCAAGCTGCCGAGAACTAACCTAAAGAAGTCTAGAAAACCAATACCTAAAGAAGTCCAGCAAACCTAAGTCCAGAAAACCTATACTTAAATTCCAGAAAACCTATACTTAAAGAAGTCCAGAAAACCTATACCTAAAGAGTTAACCAAAAAGACCTAGACACTAGAAGAAGTGTTATTTTAGAATTTAGAGAAATAACGTTGAGATAGTTTAGAAGATAGAGTCGGGCGCCAAACTGTCGTGAAGCACAGTTATGTAAGAGTTGTAGCCTACCTAATAAATACCTACCTAACGAAATGAAAAGAAAATATGAGTTACACGAATTTATTTACCACACAAAATAACACAATATATAAGAGAGATCACTATGAATAATGCGTGAAGGTGAGTGAGGATGAGTAGAGCGTGGATGAAGGATTGTACAGTGTAACAGTGTAGGAAGTCGGCGAGCAGAGTCCTCTTGAGGGTCCTGGGTCGACGGCGTTCCAGGAGTCACGCCCCCGGGTGTAGTATTTGCAGGCAGGAGTTGAAGGTACTGGATCCGACGGACGGGTCAGTTGTAGATGCAGGTGCAGAAGTTGCAGGTACCGGACCAGACAACCGGGTCACTGTTGTAGATGCAGGTGTAGAAGTTGCAGATAGGAGTTGCAGGTACCAGACCCGACGGACGGGTCACAGTTGTAGATGCAGGTGCAGACGTTGTAGGTAATGGATCGGACAGAAGAATCTTCTCGGTCGCGGATTACTGAACGCGACGCGGCGCGGATTATTCGCGCTGTAGAGGTCCGTGGTCGCGGAGCGCGGTTACTGAACGCGACGCGGGCGCGGATTGTTCGCGCTGTATACTCGTAGGTCCGTGGACGCGGAGCGCGGTTACTGAACGCGACGCGGGCGCGGTTTGTTCGCGCTGTAGAAGTCCGGCGAAGTGCAGCAAGGGTCCCGGGGCAGGCGGCCCCGGGACAAGGCCTTATAATTCCGTTCTTCACTCTGGCTGAGTAGCCGACGGAATGCTTGACTTTTTCCCGTTTGTATGGCTTATATACGAATTTTTGTCTCCATTTTCAAATTCTTGAATTCGAAATGAATTATTTTTCTTCATGAAGTTTTGTAAAGATTTTAGTGTACGAAAAGAGTAATATAATGAAAAAGTGACATGACAAGAGCTTGCCAAAAGGATGACTTTTCGTTTCAAAATAAACCAATTTCTGTGTTTTGGCTTGAATTTGTTGGATAATTTGTGATTTAAATATAAAATCAAAAGGGAAACTGTATAATATTATGTATCTGAAAAGCGCATCCTCGAGGAATGGTCAGGTGATGAGATAAAGTGAAAATGAAATATGTTGTGATAAACTAAAAAGTCCTCGGATTGAGCTCCTAGGGCTTCTATAAGGTCCTCAAGGTTAGTAAATCCTACATCTGACAACTCGAAGCTACAAGAAAAGGCTGAAGCGAAAGGACATATTGGCAATATAGGCCACACTTGTGTACGACGAGATGTGCTCACTGAAGGACACCCTCCAATTGACGACTTTCCTCAACAAACCTGCTTATAGCTAGAGCTGATTGCAGATTAAATTAGAAGAGAAAAAAGTAATTTGCATATTTATCTTTCTGCTATATTAGTTTCTTAGGTTCCAAAAAATGGAACTTTTTCCAGTACAAAGCGACGGCAGTGTCCATCACGTTTTGGTCTGTAGTGGCTGTAGTCATAATTTATTTTTGTAATAAATAATTTTCTAAACAATTAAGGATCTTAATTCACCTTTTTCGTAAATATTTAATTCATGGACTTTAGCTAAACGTACAATTTATAATAATAACATAACACTTGCACAGGGGAAGATTTTTGATGTTCAAAAACACTCTCAGAATTTACTTCCTTTTGAGTGTAGTGTCTGTCATGGTTACATTTGATTAAATAAATGATATTTCACAAGGTTGCATGACTGATATTAGTTAACATTGTAACATTAGGTAACATACCTAACTTACTTACTTCATAAACTATCACTTCTTATATAATTACTGCAATCATGGCCTAAGATTTTTCTTAGTAACACTTTTAGTGATATGTAATGTAGTAACACTAGACTATAAGTACTACTAAACTACAGTACAATATTCTTATATCAATAATTTGGCTAAGGCAATGTTTAATACACAAAATCAACATTTAGATCATCATACAAATAAGTAATGTGGTCGATTGTAACTTAATCTAAAGTTAATACAATTAGTCATGTCCGTCCCTCTCCATTCTTAATGTATATAGCAGAAACAGAGGACTTAACTTTAAGTATAGGTTTAAATGTGACTTGTCAGAATTGACCATAAGAAAAGATTTAAAAAATAGAACTCAGTTCTTAACTGCCCACTTAACACATTCACTGCTAAAGTCTATATGTATTTGCTTACGTACATTTTAAAATATATTTAACCAGTGTGTTTGGTAAACATGGATAAACAAACTATCCACAATAATGGTGTAAGTGAGCCCAAAATCATTAGAATTAACAATAAAATCATTGAAACAGAATACTCATTTGTAAGCACAAACATACCTACTATTAACGTATATATTTGTTGTAACATAAAAAAATCTGCTCTTTTATAGGTCATTTCAACAATCAAACAATAACAAAAATAAGATTATTACAATCAACATAATAATTTAATGTGTACAAATAAGTATTGCTAATTCTTGTGTACCTATTTTCTAATAGGTCCCCTGATTACCTAATCTGCAATAGCAAAGCTGAAGCAGTGCGATAGCGAAAATTGTACAATATTCGCCTTGAAATGTCAAAGTTCCTTTGAAATTCATTTAGTGTAATATGAATTTGACAAGCAATCAGCTATTTTTGTACAATTCTCGCTATCGCTTTGCTTTTGCTGTTTAGGTAATAATGGGGCAAGTTATATAATGTTGTATAACTCACAAGCAAAGAATATTTTAATCATCCCAAATAATGTTATCAGGGTCATCTTCTGGGAGGTAATCCCTCTGAAACACAGGTCTGATTCTCCCCATGGCACCAACTACTTGTGGCTCTGGTGGCTCCATTTGCAGCTTGGTCGGACATGTTTTTACATGTTCATTCATTTGCGCCTCATGAGGGTATCGATGGGTAGCGTTGTATGGACATATCAAGTAAGTGGGATGGTTTTTCATGCACTTTATTATATGGTTCTGAATGCGAGACTTTGGTACTCGGTGCTGGGGCTCGTAAGGGCAGCTCACGAATGGGTCGTTCATCGTAGCTGGAATTGAATAAACGATTTTAAAACTGGTCTGCTGCCGGTCGGTTGAGATGCTGTTAGAATATTACTTACCGCAACAAGCAAACCTGGCTTAAGCTTCTAGGTGTATAACTTACTTGGAATATGTTTTTTCACTATGTAATAACTGCGCTGTAATTCAATACTGAGAATTTTTAATTCAATAACATGAACATAAAACCACACACGAAACGAAAACAATTTTTTCTCCTTTTTTTTTTAAATAAAGTTTGCTGACCTGGATACAAGTCCTTAGGCCAATTTTTTCTCCGAAATAACAGTGTTGACAACCCACATCCAATGTTACCCTCAAGATTTTTTTAATTTTACCCCTAAAAACCACGAGCTAAAGAAGGGGGTAGGATTGCGTCCGTTTCATAGCATGCAGTGACACAGTAATTAGCGTAATCACCATAGGAACTACTCTATGAAACGAACAATACACGTTGAGTTATTGTACCCCTAAAAAAATTCTACCCTTAAAAGTCCTCTCAGTTATCTTTTACTCCCCTAAATTTAGGGGTAAAACCCCTAAGTTGTCAACACTGCGAAATTATACTTTTTTCCACAAAGAGTACACACATAAGCAAGAGATTTCATAGATCCATGCAGCCAAGTTTGAATAACTTATGGCAAATTATTATCAGGAAATGTTGAATCAAATTTACAAATTATTTTCATGTCATATTATGCTTTTATTGTGTACCTTATAAGCAATGTGTTAAAGTTCTGAAATAGATAATAACATCATAAAAATCTAATTTATAATAAAGTAAAGTTGAACATGAACGTATAAATGCGTTAATTCTCTTGCCAAAGGGTAAATAAAAAACCAATAGCCAGCCAGGCGCGTCTTTGTTAGTACTCCAGAGAGTTCCGTAGTTAAAGAACTTATAAAGTTGTCGAGACAAAATAGAGGTCACAAATTAAAATCAACGTGTCAACAATGGTGATCAATGTGATCAACCTATTACTGCTAATACCAGGTGTTGGTATATGTATAATATACTTACCAGACCCGTAGTCTAGTTAGTTGTCTTACATAATATATCTTACATTGATATATTATGTAAGGTTACATGCCCGTGTGTGTTTCTGTTTATGTTTGTTTTAACATGTGCTCCACCAAAAAGCGGCTAAACACGTCCAATTTAGATGAATAATATTACTTAGCAGTACTTACCTACAGTTTCTGCAAAAGCGCATTATTTTTTAATTTAGTAATATTTTAATTTACGGCCTCATAACATGTAAATTTGTTTAACAGAACCCTAAAATAATATTGGTTGACTTTGACATTTGATTTGTTGGTTGGAGCTTGGAATTTTTAGGGATTCGGCGGGGATTCGGCGGGAAAAGCTGAAAGGGTGCAGGTGTAATTTTCTTGTGAAAATCAAAAATTATTTGTAAATGGCTTGCATGTGTCCGTAAAGTGATGTTTTCTGGTAGATAAGTTATATTTTGATTACTTGTGATGTGAATCTAGTGCGTGTGCATGGTTTTATACGCAGGTAAGCTGAGTAAAACTTTAGCCGGAATACGATCTCGTCATGGGCCCATGTAAGTTGTTTCTGCAATTATTTTTCATTTTGACTAACTTTACACTTGTTCTTGAGGATTTTCCCGACGTTTCCATTCATCATCATCATTATCATCTATCATAAATTCAGAAATCATTTACTAAAGACAATGGCTGTATGGGCTTAGTTCCCCTTGCCTTTCCTTCGGGATAAACTAAACAAAAAAAAAAAAAAAAGGGATTCGGCGGGAAAAGCTGGAAGGGTGCAGGTGTAATTTTATTGTGAAAATCAAAAATTATTTGTAAATGGCTTGCATGTGTCCGTAAAGTGATGTTTTTTGCTAGATAAGTTATATTTTGATTACTTGTGATGTGAATCTAGTGCATGTGCATGGTTTTATACGCAGGTAAGCCGAGTAAAACTTTAGCCGGATTACGATCTCTTCATGGGCGCATGTAAGTTGTTTCTGCAATAATTTTTCATTTTGACTAACTTTACACTTGTTCTTGAGGATTTTCCCGACGTTTCCATTCATCATCATTGTCATTCATCATAAATTCAGAATACATTTTACTAAACAATGATTAGGCTGTATGGGCTTAGTTCCCCTTGCCTTTCCTTCGGGATAAACTAAAAAAAAAATATTAATTTTTAGGTTATTTTCAGTTAAATCAAACAAAACAAACCACAACAAACTGTAAAAAATAAATCCCAAACAGTTGATGTTGTATCTGTTACCTCCAAAATAATAGGTATTTGACGGTATGAACATCATAAATAAACGAAAAGAGAAAATGGAAGGTAATCATAAATTTTTCTTTACGAAGATACAGAGTTCACTAAAGTTTTCTAACTATGGGTAATTCCGTGTTTTTAGATGCCGATGCTCCGAAAAGAGTCAAAATGGAGTGCAGTTATGGAGATAAATGCTTTAGAAGGAACCCTGCACACTTTCGAGAGTTCAAGCATCCACATTGTGAGTATGTAATGCATGGAAGCAATGCTTTTCCATGTCATTCAAAAGTATTCAAGTTAAGAATTCAATTTAATTTATAATATCTGCTGAAAGTTAATATGTAGTATGAACTACTTATTGCCCGCGAGTCTGTCCGTGTTCAGTTACCTCTTCAGGCTATATTATGCCAGTACTCAACCAATCTCAATTTCGGTGCTTCAGTCTGTGCATTGACAGCATAACATCCGTGGTTTTTTTAATATGTTTATGGGAAAAGTTAACATTTCTTTCATCTATATCTATACATACATAGGTATAATAAAATTATAAAGGATCTATGTTTGTGCATGCTAATCTCAGAAACGGCTGGACCGATTTGGATGCAGTTTTCAGGAATATATTGTGCCAGGTCCAACATAACATATAGGCTACTTTTTATCCCAGGAAAATGTTTTTATCTCAGATAATTTTGACATTTTGTTTTTTCTACAGTCCATGTGGACGCCGCCGTCTACTAGTACCTAATAATTTTATAGTTTCTCTCCAGTGTTAAGAGACATGACTATATTTTGCAGTGGAAGCAATATTAGACATTTATGATGGTAAAGGAGCCTTCCCCATACCCTCTCAATACCTGAAAGAGAAGGAAATGATACAAGAACAACTGCAGATCATTCTTGATAAACAAATCTATGCGCTGAGGACTTCTGGAGATCAGCAAAGTAGCAGGTATGTAACCAGTGAGAATATTAATGCGCTTCTGATGTCAGCACGGGAGTGTGATTTGTTTGCTGATACTCGTAGATGGAGGAGTGCTTGTGCAGAGTGTATGAGGTTTTGCGAGATGACTGATAGTGTTTGGATTAGCTCAATGAATTTTTTAATTTATTTTTATCTCTATATTTATCGGCCCTTGGTACTCTGCCTACCCCGTAAGGGATAAAGGCGTGATTATATGTATGTACCCAACTAACAAAAGTTGGTTGTATTATACGGTTCCCTCCAATGTTCCTTGAGATATAAATGAAATTTTCTTTTTATATCTTTCATGTTTAGTAAATATAATATTATAAGGTAAGAGAGGCTTAGATCCAGACTTCTAGAATATTACGGTCATACTAACAATTTATTAATACACATAGTTTTTGTGATATAGTTGCTTATTTGCTCAGAAGGATAATAACAGAACCATTTTCTATAATTTCGTGTGTTCTATCGGCCCTTGGTGCTCTGCCTACCCCGTAAGGGATAAAGGTGTGTGTGTGTGGTGTTCAACTTGATTTTTACTATTCAATATCATTATGAAGTAGACACAAAAATGCCTTTACAAAACTGATTTATAATTTAAAAACAACATTGGCCTACCATTATATTTTTTATTTGTATTTATGTCGAAAGATCATAAAATAAAAGAAACATTTGCGAAAGAAAAACTTCGCTAGAGTGAGAACTTGCAAAAAAACGCTCCATACTAACGGCTACCACAATTATGACGTCACTCTTTCGTAACTTGTATGCGCGTAAAAGAACTTTTGTTGTGCAGCAATTTTAAATATTGTGTTTATAAATATGGTCACAAAGCAAAAGTTGCTGTAAATGATGCAGGTGGATATGTGATGTTGTAATTTTCAATTAATTTTACATTTGAAAAATGGACTTGCCCACTTAACTTTGAAGGCTTATTACTACCTCATTTGGACACTTAATCAAATTGTAATTTTACAGATAGGTATGATTTTGATGATTTATTCTGATAAGCATAAAAGGTCATTACAATTCAACCATAGTAAACATCCCTATTATCTTCAAAGCTTTGTTTATTGGGTTCCTTTTCTATAGCCTAAATTATAGCAGCACTTTCTTCTCCTTTGAGTTTGACTCAAGACTACAGATAGAAGAGTGAATATAAACATTCTTTTGGCCTATATAAACATGTACAGAAATTTTTATATAAATCAGAGGCCATTTAAAAATTTTGCAAGATGAATAACCATTTGCACAACATTTTGTCATCATCATCATCATCATCATAATTTCAGCTCTAGGAAGTCCACTGTTGGACATAGGCCTCCCCCAACAACATCCATACCGACCGGTCGGAAGCAGCCTGCATTCAACCGACGCCCGCGACCTTGGCTAGGTCGTCCGTCTATCTCGCGGGTGGCTCTCCCACGCTGTGTTTGCCGATACGTGGTATCTACTCTGGAACTTTTCGACTCCATCGGCCATCAGTTCTTCGAGCTATGTGCCCTGCCCATTGCCACTTCAGCTTGCTGGACCGTTCGGCTATGTCAGCTACATTTTGTATGATAGCTAAATTAACTTACTTTTTTTATACAGGGTGTATCAAAAGGGTAGCCCTTTATAGAGAATCCACCCACTACATTTGAGATTTGATATCACATGTTTATTTTCCCAGGTAGTGTGGGGAATGCTTAAACAACTTGCAAATTTTGAAAAATAAGCATTTAATTTCGAGTCTGAAATTTTCAGAATGGGTTCTCTGTAGTGGGCTTTTTTCATAGCATTTTCCTTAATATACCCCTTTTGTTACTCTGTATAAGAGTAATAAGCGGCGATAGCCCCATGGTTAAGACGTGCACCTTCCAAGCGGGAGGCGTAAGTTCGATCCCAGTCACGCGACTCTTGGTACGAATTTATTTAATGTACAGATTTTAATGTTGCAAAATTGTCACTTAACTCTTGCCTCGGAAAGCACGTAAAACCGTTGGTCCTGCGCCTGATCTCTCTCCGGTCGTGTCGGCTTTCCGTCCCATCGGACTATTGAGAGTAACGGAATAGAGAGTACATCTGTGTTTGTATCTCATAATATCTCCTGCGTACCTGGCTAATCTACGTAGAGATTGGTCGCCTTGGCCGAAATACGGTCGGAGATTATCATAACAGTACATAATAATATATTTTTATTCACATTTCAGCTCAAGTACTTGTAAAGTTTCAAATGTGACAGATCAGGCTGCATCCAGCAGTAAAACCAGCACAGAAACTTCTGGAAGTAATGAGCAGGGAAAAGTCAATTTGTATCCGGAAAGAAGAAAGAACTTACATAAAGAAACTCCCGAGTCCAGTGAAAAAGAGACTGTTATAAAAAAGAAAGGTAATAAAATAATGTCCTCTAACTAGCAGATACCAGTATACTTAGTAATTTAGTGTTGTTTGGTTATAAATATATTTTAAAAATGAAAAAATTGTTCACCCGAGTGGGACTCGAAGGACTCGTGCAGAGCTCTCACCAACTGAGCTACTGGGTCAATTACAACGTTCTTTGATTGTTGGTTTCCAGCAAATAGGCTCGGAAACCACTGTAGTCTACGCGGACGGAGTAGCAGGCGTCCGCTATATGACTTAGTTTGTTTCTTTCATACACAGTCACGCCGATTTTTTTCCAAAGAGGTTGGGCAGAAGTGTGCAATTCACACTACCACTTTTCACCGGTTAGGGCGAGGCCATAACATTGCGTTGCGGCGTCGTAGCGCAAAAATCGACGACGCCGCATAAGGCATCGTGGAAATTTCCGATGCGCTGCCGCAACATACAAATCTGCGATGCGACGACGCGAGATCTTACACACATACATAGATATAATCACACCTCTATCCCTTACGGGGTAGGCAGAGCACCAAGGGCCGATAGAAACACATGGTGCCACTTCTGAACAATTTTGAGGGTATAGTTGAGATGTACAAGTTCGGTCAGTAGTGACAGGTGGTCAGCCCGTTTTTTGTAAGTTTTTTCTTAAACTAATTTCTTTTTTAGATTCGGACTATCGCCCAATAGTACCACCCGCACCAACGCGTCGCGCGGAACAATTCCTTAAGGTGGTACTACCGGCCGGCAAGATGGCCGCCAAACACGCGGCTAGAGCACCTTATTATATATTCTATACCACTATTACTGATGCTAAAGAGACGCATAACCAACCGTATTCTATCACATTTCTTGGTAAGCTATCATCATCATCATCATCATCAGCCTATTGCAGTCCACTGCTGGACGTAGGCCTCCCCCAGTGTACGTCACATGTCTCGATCTCCCGTTTTCACCATCCAGTCACTACCAGCCGCCCTCTTCAAGTCATTGGCATGAACGTATAAAGAACTACGGACGTAATGCTGTCAATGCACAGATTGTAGCATTGTAATGGCGGCGCGTTGCGTATGTGTGCGTATTTTCTAGTAGACGCCGAGCTTACTATGTTTTGTATGTGTGGGTGGGCGTCAATACACATCCCTACTCCAAGGAATATCGTTACCGAGCTTACTATGAATGCTTCACTCTGTGTATTGACAGCACTCTGTCCGTTATTCTACCTATGTCAATCAACTATTACGAAAGCTTAGGGCAGGGGTGGGCAAACTTTTTTCATCGCGGGCCGGTAAATTAAAAAAAAATTGTCGCGGGCCAGAAAATTAAAAAAAATATTGCCGCGGGCCGGTTAATTAAAAACACTTGGGGCAAGGCTACTAGCGTAAAATTTAAAAACATTGTTTTTTAAAAACTTAATGATTTTTTTTATTTTTATACTTTTTCACATAAAAAAATTGTCACCTTAGCAGTATTGTGATAAAAAATACGAGATTTAAATGTTTTAAGTGTAGATAAAATATTTTAAGGTCTAAAAATATAATACAATTTGAATTTTTGATATTAAAATTTTTCTGAAAAACGTTCGGCGGGCCGTATTAAAACCTCATACGGCCCGGATCCGGCCCGCGGGCCGTAATTTGCCCATCCCTGGCTTAGGGCAAAATGTCCCCACTGACCAATAACTACCAGATGTATACAGGGTGTTTTTTGTGGCCACCGTTAACGAAGGGTACGTACTCTATACATCAAATAAAGTAAGTTTATGTCAAAAAAAAATGCTGGGAATTTTTTAAAATTTTTTTTTTAATTACTTGATCGGGCGAAATTTATTGTGTCCAGTGTTTATGTTGTACTTTTTTATAGACAGATATTAACTATTTTTCGCATTTATGCAGAAAAACGCAGTCTATTTACTCAACTTTGGACCCTAATATTTTGGAAAGCAGACACTTCCCAGGTATGCTTCCATGGAGAAATATGATCGTGATGACGAGGAGATTCCGTAGTTTTCGGGAACGTTGACGACCAAAAATCACCCTGTATTGTTGAAAAGCTCTTTTTGTGACTATCATTTGTTTCTATTGGGGCCATTCTCCAATCGTTGTGTGAAAAAGTTATAGCTAAAAGAATTCCGATTTTTTGCTTAAAAGTTAGGTACTTATTCAAGTGTTTTGTTAGTTACCTGCGAGGTATCCAGCCTTTAAACGCTGGTCCTGCTACATTTCTAAATGATGTGATAGTGGACTCCGACTCCGCGTAACGGGAAGAGGCGAGGCCAAAGAAGAAGAAGAAAAATATATGATAAACCGAGTTATCGACATTTAGCCTGTCAAAATACGATAAATATAGCCGCCATGTTGAATTTTGTATAGAGACGATTACGATATCGTACCATACGATATCCACGATGCGTGGTCATGCTAGGGGGGCAGGAAAATTCATACAATTTTGAAAAATTTTGACTTGATTCTGAGCTGATTTTAAAAATAGTGGGCTGTTTTCATAGCATTTGGCTAAACAGACCCCTATTATTACACCCTGTATGTTCGCAAAATTATGCTTAGATCTTTCAAACTAGGGAACGGATTTTGATGCGGTTAATAAGATAGAGTGATTCACGGGGAAGGTTTATATGTATAGTGTCAGCACTGTACCCGTGCGATGCCGGGGCGGGTCACTAGTATAAACATGATGATGACCTCCGACCGTATTTCGGCCAAGGCGACCAATCTCTACGGAGATTGGCCAGGTACGCAGGAGATATTATAGTGCACAAGTGTGTGCGCAAACACAGATGCACTCTGTCCCCTCACTCTCATAGTCCGATGGAAAACCGACACGACCGGAGAGAGATCAGGCGCAGGAGCAACGGTTTTACGTGCTTTCCGAGGCACGAGCTAAGTGACAATTTTGCTACATTAAAATCTGTACATGAAATCAATTCATTGGTAGAGGCCCGTATGAATACAGGATGATTTTTGGTCGTCAACGTTCCCGAAAACTACGGAATCTCCTCATCATCACGATCATTTTTCGCCATGGAAGCATACCTGGGAAGTGTCTGGTTTCCAAAATATTAGGGTCCAAAGTTGAGTAAATAGACTGCGTTTTTCTGCATAAATGCACATAGACGCGCGTAGCAGGATTTTTTCACGAAAAATGATTAATATCTGTCTATAAAAAAACTAACATAAACACTAGACACTATAAATTTCGCACGATCAAGGAATTTAAATTTTTTTTTCAAAAAAATATATCTTTTTCCCTGAATTTTTTTTGGCATAAACTTACTTTATTTGATGTATAGAGTACGTACCCTTCGTTAAAGGTGGCCACAAAAAAACATCCTGTATAAAAGACCAGTGATAAATTACTACGAGTAGCTCTTCTAGAGAACGCCTCTGAGTTCCCTAGTCGACTCTTACGACATGCACGGAAGGAGATGCAGCTGATGTATTCTAATGAAGCCCCGCATCATCACAGGGGTTTTTACATTGGCTCGTTTTTTGTATTAAACTAGTGGACGCCCGCGACTCCGTCCGCGTGGACTACAGAAAAAACAAAATGTCGAATTTATCCGGGATAAAAACATTTTCCCGGGATATAAAGTAGCCTATATACCTGTCACAATATATTCCTGAAAATATCTGCATCGAAATCGGTTCAGCCGTATTCTGAGATTAGCGTGCTCAAACGCACAGACAAACAGATAAAAATTCCAAAAATCATTGTTTTGGGTATTATTGCGTTGATAAAGGTATTCTATAATATTTTTTCTCATATATCTTCCATGTACAGACAGGGATCCGTTACATTTTATTATATGTATAGATAGGCTTACGCTTGACCACAACGCGCCTTATGGTAAGCACCGTTGCAGTCTAAGATGGAGCGCGCTTGCCTAAAAGAAACCCTGTTCACTCTCGACTTGAAGACCGCAAGATTATAGTTCATGGGGAACAGGGATTCAGGCAGGGAGTTCCACAGCTTGGCCGTTCGCACTATGAATGTAGAAGCAAAACGCTTAGTACGAGTTTTCGGCACTTCAACTGTGAAAGGGTGTCGCCTTGACGTTTCCCTGGTCGTCCGGTGGTAGAAGGGTGCTGGGGGACTTAGGTCGCGAAGTCCCAACGCACACTCCCCGAAATGTAACCTGTAGAATACCGAGAGACTTGCAACCTTACGTTTCATTCCAGAGTTACTGGACTCGAGCTTGGGCGAGTTGAAATGTTCTCTGCAGATAAATTTCATGGTTGACCCGGGTTGGTTGCTGGCACAGTATTATTTTGCTGGTTACAGGTAACCTACCGTTAATGAATAATAATAAATATTCACACAATTTGCAACACATTAACCTAGTCCCACATTAACCTAGTCCCACATTAACCTAGTCCCACACTAAGATAGGTACCTAAGGTCTTGTGGGTATAAAGCAATGGCATATAAATACATAAAAATCAAATGTAACAGTACTCTACAGGGTGTAACAAAAAGGGTATGTTAAGCGAAAAGCTATGTAAATAGCTCACTGTAGGGAACCTATCCACAAAATTTGAGACTCGAAATCACATGTTCATTTTTCCAGATAGTATGGAGAATTCCTAAACAACTCAGGAATGTTCATACAATGTTGAAAAATAAACATGTGATTTCGGGTATCAAATTTTGGAAATAGGTTCTCTATAGTGGGCTATTTACATAGCTTTTCGCTTAACATACCCCTTTTGTTACATCCTGTATAGTGGGCTATTTCGTAGCATTTCGGTTAACATAGCCCTTTATTTTTCAGTGAAAAGAAACTAACAATTCTATATGGAGAGGACGAACCTCTACTGCGCAATATAAATCAGAAAAAACCTCAAGTAGACTCGCATATGGTGCAAATGTCTACGCCCTTTGGAAAACATCACACGTGAGTATTTTGTACATGCGTTAGTATCTTATTTATTTACGTGAGCATTTTTTTTTGTATTTCTATGCTGCTCTGGGAGTGAAAAAAAAAAAGTGCAATACTACAGCTGCTTCTCTTCCCGGGCATACTGTACAAGTCAGTAGAGGGACAAGAGTGTCTTGGTGTTTTGTAGGCGATGGGATGACCACCTGTCACTACTAACCGAACTTGTACATCCAGTCCACGCGGACGGAGTCGCGGGCGTCCACTAGTAATTAATATCTGTCTATGAAAAAACTAGCATAAACACTGGACATTATAAATTTCGCCCGATCAAGAAAAAAAATTTTTTTTCAAAAAAATTTCGTTTTCTAAATTTTTTTTGGCATAAACTTACTTTATTTGATGTATAGAGTACGTACCCTTCGTTAAGGGCCACAGAAAAAAACATTCTGTATACATTTACAGGGTGATTTTTGGTCGTCAACGTTCCCGAAAACTACGGAATCTCCTCATCATCACGATCATTTTTCTCCATGGAAGCATACCTGGGAAGTGTCTGGTTTCCAAAATATTAGGGTCCAAAGTTGAGTAAATAGACTGCGTTTTTCTGCATAAATGCATATAGACGCGCGTAGCAGGATTTTTTCACGAAAAATAATTAATATCTGTCTATAAAAAACTAACATAACTAGACACTATAAATTTCGCACGATCAAGGAATTAAAAAAAAAAAAAAACCCAGCATTTTTTTGCCATAAACTTACTTTATTTCATGTATAGAATACGTACCCTTCGTTAAAGGTGGCCACAAAAAAACATCCTGTATATTTTCTTTTCAGTAAGATGATGATTCTTTGCTACGAAGATGGGTCGTTAAGAGTGGTTGTTTCAACTGCTAACTTGTATGCTGATGACTGGGAGAATCGAACACAAGGGTAAGAGATATTTTATTTATGTGTTGGGTGTTTTGATAATTTCGATATTGGAACGAAGTTCCTTACGGCAGGCTTGGAGGAGATAGGGGTTTTGCTGCGCGACCAAACTGAAAAAAAAGTGATAGTAAAACCGTAAGAAAAAGTGCGTGAAATAAAACCGTTAAATGAGACGTGCGCAGGCGCGACAGTCGTATACACAAGCGAGTAGTGTATAATACCTTTCTCTTTCTCCCTCTTTCTTTTCGTTCTCTCGTCCCTTCTCTCTCTATTACTACTCCACCCCGCCAATGCATAGTATATACTCATGAATTCATGGACAAGCACGTGGCGAATACTCACATTATAGATACATTTTAAACCTAAATAAAATTAAGCATGATCTTTCTTTTTTCTCATTTTTCAAAATTGTGTCGATTCTACATTAGCCGAAGGAACTTCGTTCCTACCTGGTGTCCCACGACACCACATTTATTTAATAGAAGGTCAAGCATAATTTGTCACAAGAAAACCGGAGAAAATTAAAAAATCCTGCACCAGTATGATGAATTTGGTGCGAGCGAGATGTCTCACTTTTAAACGTCAAATCCACAGAGCTAAGTAATAACTAGATAAACTAAGTGGATGTACTTTGCATGTAAAAATAGACTTAAGAATTAGAATGAGACACTCGTTCTCGAGCCAGGACTGAGTGAATTAGGGCTGATAGAAGTGGTTTGAAATCCCTTTTTACACACCAAGTAGAAACACTTGCCTTGTCTAGTTATTACTTAGCTCTGTGGATTTGACGTTTAAAAGTGAGACATCTCGCTCTCACCAAATTCATCGTACCGGTGCTGCAGTTGTTAAATCTGATGAGGTTGTTATACAGGGTGTAACAAAAAGGGTATGTTAAGCGAAGAGCTACGTAAATAGCCCACTGTAGAGAACCTATCCACAAAATTTGAGACTCGAAATCACATGTTTATTTTTCCCGATAGTATGGAGAATTTTTAAATATCTCAGGAATTTTCATACAATCTTGAAAAATAAACATGTGATTTCGAGTCTCAAATTTTGTGGATAGGTTGTCTACAGTGGGCTATTTGCGTAGCTTTTCGCTTAACATACCCTTTTTGTTACATCCTGTATACCTAATCTCGTATCAAAAATAAGTTGCTGGCGTATTCTAGTGAAGCCCCGCATTAACACAGTAGTAGAATACTATTACAACGCGGTCACATTAACTTGACGCTCGGCCATGATGACGTCCACTATGGGTGCGCCCACCACCGGGCCCTACACCCTCCACTGACCCTCAAATCTGATAACTCATAATTGCGACAACAGGCACTTGCACTAACTACAATCGCCATGAGAAACCAGACCCGAGCACCTAGCATGCAAGACGATACATTGCACTATTCCGAAATCAAAAACTAGATAAATAATCTACATATGTTTCGCCAACAACCGTGGCATCCTCAGGATTATAGAAATTAGTAAATTAGTAAACCACTAATTATTACGAAACTCTAAAAGGGCCCGGTGGTGGGCGAACCCATAGTGAATGTTTGAACTTCCGAATTGTAACGCCTAATACAATTTCATTCATGATGACGTCATTTTGGCGTTCAAGGTACGGTGCGAAAAAACCATGTATCTACATAGTAACTACACATTTGATTTTGGAGCATAGATTTTATTTGTCAATCTTGCATACTTTAATGAATGTAGTTACTATACAGGGTGTAACAAAAGGGGTATGTTAAGCGAAAAGCAATGAAAATAGCCCACTAATAGAGAACATATTATTCCCAAATTTTGAGACTCGAAATCGAATGTTAATTTTTCCAATTAGTATGGTGAATTGCTAAACAACTCGGGAATGTTCATACAATCTTAAAAAATAAACATGGGATTATGTTCCTTATAATATATCCATATTCATAGTCTATATTCATAGCTTTTCGCTTAACATACCCTTTTTGTTACACCCTGTATAATTTCAAATTTGCAGGAATTGAAGTAAAAAATAAACTTATTATGTACATAAGTTTTAAAGCTCTTTATATTCTAGTCTATGGCTAAATTATAAATGTCTCTAATTTACATAGACTTTACTTACATATGCATGACTATACCTAAGTTATGAACGTCTTTATTTTCTAGTCTATGGTTTTTATAGACGTGTTTATTTTCTAGTCTATTGTTTTTATAGACGTGTTTATTTTCTAGTCTATGGTTTTTATAGACGTGTTTATTTTCTAGTCTATTGTTTTTATAGACGTGTTTATTTTCTAGTCTATGGTTTTTATTGACGTCTTTATTTTCTAGTCTATGGTTTTTATAGACGTCTTCAATTTCTAGTCTATGGTTTAATAGACGTCTTTATTTTCTTGTCTATGGTTTTTATAGACGTCTTTATTTTCTAGTCTATGGTTTAATAGACGTCTTTATTTTCTAGTCTATGGTTTTTATAGACGTCTTTATTTTCTAGTCTATGGTTTAATAGACGTCTTTATTTTCTAGTCTATGGTTTTTATAGACGTCTTTATTTTCTAGTCTATGGTTTTTATAGACGTCTTTATTTTCTAGTCTATGGTTTAATAGACGTCTTTATTTTCTAGTCTATGGTTTTTATAGACGTCTTTATTTTCTAGTCTATGGTTTAATAGACGTCTTTATTTTCTAGTCTATGGTTTTTATAGACGTCTTTATTTTCTACTCTATGGTTTTTATAGACGTGTTTATTTTCTAGTCTATGGTTTTTATAGACGTCTTTATTTTCTAGTCTATGGTTTTTATAGACGTCTTTACTTTCTAGTCTCTGGCTAAGTCCCCGCTGCCCGCCCCTCGCGGAAGGCTCGCCCCCTCACTCCGGGGAATCCCCCACTATGTTCAAACGCTCGCTGCTGCGATACCTGGAACATTACCATCTGACTACACTCAAGTTTTATATAGAGCGGGTGCAGAAATGCGACTTCAGTGAGATCAAGTAAGTTGCTATTTAGAATTGTAAATATACTTAATATAATATTTGTAGAGGGTGCTAAAATGCGATTTTACTGAGATCAAGTAAGTTTATTTCTATACTAGCGGCCACCCACGACTTCGTCCACGTGAGGGGGCATTGCGAAGTCGGGGCAGGTTACTATATAACCTATAGCCTTCCTCGATAAATGGGCTATCTAACTTTGAAAGAATTTTTCAATCGGACCTGTAGTTTCCATAGAGAAGAAATAAATGAGGAGTAGCGGCTAAGTATATTTTCATACAGAAGTAGTGTGCCGCTGAGCGGGGTTGAAGTATGGGACGAGGGGAGCATCCTAACACTGTAGCCCTGCCCATTTACATAGAAACAACCTTGTAGTGACTAGTCAAACTACTTGTTAAGCGTGTGGTTACAGCCCTGAAGCTCCGCCCCTATCATGACGTCATGGCCTCACGATTGCCACACGACTCAGTTCATAGTCCCACCTCCTCTTTTATACCTTCTTCATGGTAGTTTCCGAAATTAGGGCGTTCAATCAATATTAGCATGACATTTTGTTTGATACTAGTATAAAAGATGTCCCTAATTTTACCTTCAAGCATAGATTCACTTTGGTTTAATTTAAATCCAACATTTCATTATGAGATCCCGTTCCCTTATTACCTAACTAGCAAAAACAAAGCGATAGCAAAATTACTGTACAAAATTCACTGATTGCTTGTCAAATTCGTAATACGTAAAATGAATTTTAAAGGCATTTTGACATTTCTACGCGAATATTGTACAGTTTTCGCTATCGCGCTGCTTCTGCTTTGCTATTGCAAATTAGGTAATCAAGGGGCCGTGTTTCTGATCACCTTACCTTATCTGATTTTCTTATTGAAAGAAAGTTCTAGAGTGGATACCACGTATCGGCAAGCGCAGCGTGGGAAGGTCACCCGCGAGGTGGACGGATGACCTGGCCAAGGTCGCGGGCGTCGGTTGGATGCAGGCTGCTTCCGACCGGTCGGAGTGGAGGTTGTTGGGGGAGACCTATGTCCAACAGTGGACTTCTCAGGGCTGTAAATGATGATGATGAACTAAATAAAATAATTTCATTCTTTCAGATTCTTTCTACTTCTAAATAAAACGAGGTCTAAGTTACATTATAGTCTGTAAATAATAATTATAGTTCTTTCTACTTCTTAATATAATTCTCAGTATCATAGCTAAATATAATATGTTCCAGCGTGTTTCTAGTAGCATCGGTCCCGGGCGGTCATTTCGACCTCTCATGGGGCATGTTACGCGCGGGCTCTTTGTTCGCGCAACACGCTGCGAACATGGACGAATGCTCGCTGATTGCTCAGGCCAGCTCTATCGGTAGTTATGGGAAGGATCCCAAGGTAAGGGTTCTCTTTTAAAATTATTGTTCTGCTTTAGAATATTGTACACAGTAGAGCGGTGTAATTACATACCTTAGTTGAATTTATTGCCTTATTCTGATTATGGTTCTTGTGAATTTATGTGATTATATTATAATACTAGTGGACGCCCGCGACTCCGTCCGCGTGGACTACAGAAAAAAAAAACAACAAAATATCGAAATTATCCGAGATAAAAACATTTTCTCGGGATTAAAAGCTAGCCTATATGTTAAGTGGGACCTGTCACAATATATTCCTGAAAACTGCATCGAAATCGGTTGAGCCGTTTCTGAGATTAGCGTACACAAACGCACAGACAAACAGACAAAGATTACAAAAATCATTGTTTTGAGTACTATTGCGTTGATAAAGGTATTCTATAATATTTTTTCTTATATATCTTCCATGTACAGACAGCGATCCGTTATATTTTTATTATATGTATAGTTTTAAGGCCACCCGCGAGGTGGACGGATAACCTGGTCAAGGTTGCGGGCGTCGGTTGGATGCAGGCTGCTTCCGACCGGTCGGAGTGGAGGTTGTTGGGGGAGGCCTATGTCCAACAGTGGACTTCTCAGGGCTGTAAATGATAATGATAGTTTTAAGACAATTTTTTAACCTGTGATCCACAAATAAACGTATTTGATTTGATTTGAAGTTTTCACAAAATAAAGTTTATAACAAGGAAGATGTACAAAGGCGTACTTTTAAATTATACTAATATTATAAACGCGAAAGTTTGTAAGTATGGATGGATGGATGGATGTTTGTTACTCTTTCACGTAAAAACGGCTGGAGCGATTTTAATAAAATTTGCTATGGAGTTAGCTGACACCCTGGATTAACACATAGGCTAAAAAACCCGCATCCAAATCTTTATCGTTTTAAATTATTGTTATTTTATAAGCTAGAGGTGCGAGCGATGCGAGCGCGAATATCTTATCTATTTCAAAGACATCGTATTCTACTTTTTATTTACAAATACACATTTAACGACCAAAGGTCCTGGGATCGAATCACGGTAGGTTGCAAACATTGATATGATGAATATCGATGTTTATTTCCGAGTCATCGATGTTTCTATACTTATCTATGTATTTATATACTGTTGCTTAGTACCCACGACACAACTTAGGGATCTTAATGTGGGACTAGGTTAATGTTTTGCGACGTGTGTGAATATTTATTTCAGTTATGGCTGACAAGTGACTTCCTTCACAACTTTTCAAAGCACAAAGATCATACAAAAGGATTGATGAAGTTACCTGATCTGAAGATTATATATCCCTCCTTAGGTAAGATTCTTGTTCTGATTCATACCTTTATACATACATATAAACACGCCTTTATCCCTTACGGGGTAGGCAGAGCACCAAGGGCCGATAGTACCACATGGTGCCACTTCTGACCAATATTGAGGGTATAGTTGAGATGTACAAGTTCGGTTAGTAGTGACAGGTGGTCAGCCCATCGCCTACAAAACACCAAGACCCTCTTGTCCCTCTACTGACTTGTACAGTTATTTTTTTCCTGAGAAAATTATCTGTGGGTTTCGCCTTAGAATCAGGCTATGAAGTCAGCATACTCGCATTAATATTTTATAAATATTATTAAGAAATGAAAAGTTTTTTCACCCGAGTGCGACTTGAACTCACGACCTCTCGCATACCGTGCTTTGCTCTAACCAACTGAGCTACCGGGTCACTAGTTAAATGGGCTTATTGGTTATTGTGTGATACATTGCTGTTTTTTGTATCACTTGTGATTCTCCATTGGGGTTGATTAGTATTTTGAACTTTTTTGGAAACATTTTTTTTTTGAAAATCATCCATAGTTCAAAATTTTGTTTGTAAGTCACTATCTAAGGCTCACTTAAACGAAGTACACAATTTTTTACTGGAAAAAAAAAAGAAAAAATGTCGGAAAATTTTGGAATTTTCCTGCGAAAATTTCAGTGGTTTTCGCCTCAGAATCATGGTGTCACAAACACTGTCACAAACATCCTGTATATGTATGTGATGGAATCTCCGTTGACAGAGAACGTGCGTCAGTCCCACGACGGCTTGCTTGGCGGAGGTTGTTTGCCGTATGCAGCTGAGGCACATACTAAACAGACGTGGCTTAACAACTTTTTGTAGTAAGTTAATTGTTATATATTACTAGTCTAGCCTAATGTTATGTTATATTATTGTAAAGTTTCATCAAAATCCATCAATCCGTTTTTGCGTGAAAGAGCTACAAACATACATACATCCTTACCAACTTTCGCATTTATAATATTATTAGAATTGTACACACATAAATCACTATCACTACATTTTATAAAACAAAGTCGCAATCTTTCAAACTAGGGAACGGATTTTGATGAGGTTTTTTTTAATAGATAGAGTGATTGAAAAGGAAGGCTTATATGTGTAACTAGGTACCCGCCCCGGTATAACCCCTTCACGTGGACTAAGTCGCGGGCAGCCGCTAGTTGTTTTACCTATATCTTCTTCTATCTTCTATTCTTCTTCTATACAGGGTGTAACAGAAAGGGTATGTTAAGCGAAAAGCTATATAAATAGCCCACTATAGAGAACCTATTTCCAAAATTTGAGATTCGAAATCACATTTTTATTTTTTAAGATTGTATGAAAATTCCTGAGATATTTAAAAATTCTCCATACTATCGGGAAAAATAAACATGTGATTTCGGGGCTCAAATTTTGTGAATAGGTTCTCTACAGTGGGCTATTTACATAGCTTTTTGCTTAACATACCCTTTTTGTTACATTCTGTATAATAGAATTGTAACGGATCGATGTTAATGCACGCTAATCTCAGAAACGGCTGAACCGATTTCGATGCAGTTTTCAGGAATATATTGTGACAGGTCCCGCTTAACATATAGGCTACTTTTTTATCACGGGAAAGTGATTTTAGTCTTCGTCAAGTTCAGTATAAATAAAATTAATACATAAATAAATATAGATGATTTTTTTTCACTTCCAGTCAATGGAAAGCGACATCTACCGGTCGAAACAGAGCGATGCCGCATATAAAGTCATATCTAAGGGTATCTGACGATGGTTCCAAGGCTTCTTACTTTCTACTGACGTCAGGTGTTGTATATTTTTTTATTGCCGCCAGAGGTCGTGTAAAGAGAGGTTTTATTATTTTTGTTTATCTTGGAGGAAGTCTTTATTTATTTATTCTTTATTCATTAAAAAAGCTTAAAACTCGATACCACCTATAGAATACCTATAGAAACTTTGACCAATTTTTTGACCCATTTTTTTTTATAGCGAATATAAGCAAAGCTGCCTGGGGTACGATTAACAAAGGCAATGGAGCGCATCGCATCATGAGCTATGAGGCGGGAGTTCTATTTCTACCCTCATTTGTGGTGAGATTTTTCAATGTTTTCTCTTAACATAAAATAATGTGTTTTTATCACGATTTCAGAGTTCGTCCCGTACTGAAGTTTTTTACCTGTCTACGTCTCATGTTAAAAATAATCTCATTTATTTAAATTCAATCCCGACTGCGTAATAATGACGGATTTTCTGACAAGTTAAAATAACTGCAAAAACAGGTTACCTACATCTCCTACCTATCTGCCCCTTCACCTCTCCATACAGAATTTCCGGTAAGAGATTCACTCACGCCATCTATCCGGGCGATTAGTACTATTTTTTTTTTACTTTTAATAGTCGTCAGAAAATCCCTCATTTTGATCCAGTGTCATTCCTGGACGAATTTAATAATATCTCTAAAGCTCAAATACGACAGCCGTTTAGACACACTCGAAAAACATAACGCTCGTTCTTGCGCAGCCGGGTAAACATAGACATGTGATTTCTTAAAGTCAAATTTGAAAGTTCCTATACTTAGTGCCGTTTTCTCCAAACGTCGGATAGCATATCAGAGGAATGATGCTGTCTTTCTGTAAAATTTGATCATCAAGACAGCATGTGTGCTAATTCTCAACCAACTATTTATTAATAACTGTTTCCTTAATTTCAGATAAATGAAGACTATTTCCCCTTAAAAGGGGGTGGGGAGAAACAACTCATCCTCCCCTATGACGTACCCCCGACTAAATATACAAGCGACATGTCGCCTTGGGTTTCTGATTACTTGAGTTAGAATAAGCTTACTCCGAGCTTACTCTGAGTTTACTCCAACCTTACATTAGGGCTTTTTGGAGTAGGTTTAAGGGGTCTATACGTATACACTAAACTAAAGACAAGTGTGACTTTACTCCGACCTTACTCCATCATTACACTAGATCTTTTCGAGCTATATGGGTCTATCTATAGATATACTCGTACGTACCGCGGTGTTATTTGTCAAAAATCAGTATATTTACTCCGAGCTTACTCTGAGCTTACTCCAACCTTACACTAGGGCTTTTCGAGTAGGTTTAAGCGGTCTATAAGAATATTACAGTATACACTAGAATGTCGCGGTGTTTTTATTTAAAACCTGCGACCTTACTCTGAGTTTACTTCAACCTTAGGATTGAAGGATTATTGAACCTGAGGATTTTCGAGTAGCTATAAGGGTCTATAACTATAAAGTAGAATATCGCAGTGTTATTGAAAAAATCTATGACCTTGCTCCGAGCTTACTCCAACCTAAAACTTACGCGGTGAAGTCTAGAACGCTATCATGGTTGAAATATTTCGATAACTCTGCGAACTTTGTTATCGCTCGTATAGTTACATTACCTAAGCTCTTTAATTATACAGGGTGTTTTTTCGTCGCCACCCTTAACGAAGGGTACGTACTCTATACATCTAATAAAGTAAGTTTATGTCAAAAAATGCTGGGAAACGAAGTAAATTTTTTTGATAAAAAAAAATTAATTACTTGATCGGGCGAAATTTATAGTGTCCAGTGTTTATGCTAGTTTTTTCATAGACAGATATTAATTATTTCTCGTGAAAAAATCTTGCTACGCGCGTCAATATGCATTTATGCAGAAAAACGCAGTCTATTTACTCAACTTTGGACCCTAATATTTTGGAAACCAGACACTTCCCAGGTATGCTTCCATGGAGAAAAATGATCGTGATGATGAGGAGATTCCGTAGTTTTCGGGAACGTTGACGACCAAAAATCATCATCACCACCTAGGTTTTTGATAAACTACAAATCGTGTAAATTATTAGCGAAGTTCATAGCTTCTATAAGATCTCCAATTGTGATTAATGTTATCCTTTTTTTTGTATTAATTTATAATGTTGATCATAACTGAAATAAATTATATTTTTTATTAAGACTACCTTTATTTTCTTGTGATCCAAATATCCTTTATTTGCTGGGTATCGTAAGATTAAAGGTTTCCGGGAGGTGGGACAGCAGCGCCTCCCGTGTAGACAACATAGTCCGAAAATCACACTGCGGTCACCAACCCGCCTGCCCACGCTGGGCACTATAGACAAATACAGAGCAGTAAATTGCCTTTTCTACGCCCTGTGCGAGTGTCTACAACTGCGCTCTATTTAGTCCTGCCTGGTCTGGCCAAGTGACCATTCTTGCGCCCCCCAGAGACTACGCCCTGTGCCTGGGCACCGATAGCACCGCCCTATTTACGGCACTGGACAAATGTGGGTGACTATAGACAAAACCCCCTGTGACAGTAGCCTTGTGGCGTGCCCTGGGGGAGGCCTACGTCCAGCAGTGGACTGCAATAGGCTGATGACGTGATCCTTTATTTGTAGTATATGGTAAGTCAGTCTTTCTGACTCAAAAAGATCCAGCTACATTTAACAACGCGGTCAGATGGAAATGATCAGTGATAATTTGCTAGTCGCCTGAGAGACGCCCCTGAGTTCCTTAGTCGACTCTTACGACATGCACGGAAGGAGATGTAGCTGATGTATTCTATTGAAGCCCCGCATCAGCACAGAACGCTTGATACATATACATACAGAGTGGAACAAAAACGTTTCGTTCGTCCCCAGTGGTGACCAATGAAACACATTGGTTTAGGCTTGATCAGTAAGTCGTAATTAAAGCATTTTAACAATCCGGGAAATCTCTAAAAAGACGATTGATACTTAATAAAAAGTATCAATCGTCAGTCACCATTGCTGGGGACGAACGAAACTCTTTTTCTTTCCCACTCGTCCCCAGTGGAGACGACAGGGTGGGGACGACCGGCCTCCTGATTACGTAAAACCAATAGCAAAGCCGAAGCAAAGCGGAAAATTGTAATATATTCGCCTTGAAATGTCAAAGTTCCTTTGAAATTCATTTTACGTAATACCAATTTGACAAGCAATCGGCGATTTTTGTACAATTTTCGCTATCGCTTTGCTTTTGCTAGTTAGGTAAAAAGGGGCGGGGATAAATGAACAAAAAGGGTAGGTATATTAAGCGCTAAATGCTTTAAAAAATAAACCCCTATACAGAGCGTAACAGAAAGGGTAGATATTTAGTGAAATGCTATAATATAAATAAATACCAAATAAATAAATAGATAAAATCTTAATAATTGATTGTAAGTCTCGAAATCACATTTTTATGTGTCAAGATTGTATGAACAATTTTATTCTGAGTTGTTTAGTTGTTAATACTTCTACAGCATTTCGATTAACATACTCCTTTTTTCATGTTACACCCTGTATACACACGGCTGTATTCCCGAAATAGGGTAGCGAGAACTTCTAGATATTGAAGGAGATTCCTCTGCCACGCCTGACTCACTATATTGTGCTAATATCCCAATTAAATGGCCCACCACTGGCCGAGTGGTCTGGTATGCACGCCAATTATAAAGCGCGATGACCGCAACTGCTTACGTGATATTTAATCAATGTTGCATGTGCTTACTGTTTGTCGTTTCGTTTCTCCAAATACTTCGGTGAAAATTACGCTTCGAACTGTAGGATAGGTTCACAAAGCCGATTCCGCAGCCGCGTTTAGCTTAGCGAGGCCAGATGTTAGATCGGTGACAAGTTGCTTTATCGCCTGAGAGAATGCCCTAATTTCTTAGTCGACTCTTAACGGCATGCATGTACAGAGATGCAGATGCAGCTGACATACTCTAGTGAATCTTCATATACCGTACATATAAGTTAGGTATATTCACTATGTAACGGACGAGGTTCTGACACTAACAACTTATAGGATATATAACATACACGGAAAAGTTTAATTGGATTCGTTACCAGCAGCGCCGGCTCGAAGTAAATTTTAGAATGGAGCCAGATCCAATTATGGCGCCTCTCCTGTTTGCTCCTCATAATATATACCTATATCTTTACCATTTAGGCGCTTTGAAACTTAAGAAATAGAAGTGTCATGTGTGTGTGTGTGTGTGTGTGTTGACAAATTTTCTTCAGGCACGGCATTATGCCATTTCCATTTCATTAAGTTTAAATGAGTGATCATATCACTATGAACTGTCAAAATAGATTGCTGATACAGGGCAGATCACGAAGTAAATACCAAAGATACGAGGTATTATTCATTACCATCACTTTACACGTACCTACCTACCTACGTACACACATGGGTAGGTAGGTACCTAGGTACATAAGAGGAAGTTTGAAAGCGTGGAACCTCCGGTCAAATGGATCCGCCCCCTTATTACCTACTTAGCAAAAGCAAAGCGATAGCGAAAATTGTACAAAAATCGCTGATTGCTTCTCAAATTCGTATTACGTAAAATGAATTTCAAAGGAACTTTGACATTTCAAGGCGAATATTGTACAATTTTCGCTATCGTTTTGCTTCGGCTTTGCTATTGCAAATTAGGTAATCAGAAGGCCGCCCCCTGAAGCCGAAGCAGCGCGATCGCTATAATTGAGAGTGTGTGTGTGTGTGTGCGCGGGGCAAGGGAGGACGCCGATCGCTCGTTTTGCTATTACTTTTACGTAATCCTTGAAGAAAACGGGCGAAAACGGGAGACCAAGCCTTGTGGCGTGCTCTGGGAGAGGACTGTAATAGTCCAGTATGGACTGTAATAGGCTGAAGTGGGTACATTACATATTGCGGCGACCCCGAATGAATGGGAACAGGGCAAGAAGAAGGAAAAGCTTAGCACCCACGGCCAAAAACTTAGGTTTATGTGTTGTAAAGTGTCTGAATTTATTTATAACTAGTAGATAAGAAGATGTTTATTTTCTCTAGTTTGTATGATACAATCTATCCAGCAGGGCGATGGTGTGTTCGGCCTGCAGGTGTGTGCGCAATCGACGGAGCATGTCCTCATTTAGATCTTGTGCACGAAAGTGCTATGGGTCCCAATCAAGCATGTTCCATAGTATTGTGGTTTCTAGGCGTCGTGGGAATTGTCCGGCTGTCTTAAGGGCCATTCGATATTGGCGTTCTATTTTAAGTAAGTTGCTTTTACTGAACCGTGCGAAAAGCTGAACCACGCCATAGTCAAGTATAGGTAGTATGCAGGCCTGAATGACGGCAAGTTTCACTGTCAATTCCATCTTAGCGTGCCAGCCTATGATGGGGCCTAATGCGCTTCGTGCTCGTCTCGCCTTCTGCACTACGTAGTCCGTCTGTTTACCCATGGTCAAAGTCTTGTCTAGATGTACGCCAAGATATTTAATACTTCTTTTATAGTCGATTGACTGGTTTTTTTATGCGGATAGACCTACGATAGTTTCTCTTATGAGTAAACATAGCACACTCTGTTTTATCTACATTGCATTTTAGCCCCCATCGATGATAAAGTCGATAACAGCTTCAGTGGCCCAACCAGCGCGGACTGTCGCGCAATTTGGGTCGGGAGATCTGTTGAGGATGCACAGGTCATCAGCGTATTGGGAGAGTTTTAATCCACGAATGCGATCCCGTTGAGTATAGATTAAAATAACCGGGCCTAAGATAGAGCCCTGGGGGACTCCGTGTGGTACGGGTTTTTTATCTTCGTTGGTAGTTCTGAAGCGTCCGTATGTTTTGCGACCGGTCAGGTAATTCTCTATTAGTTTGATAATGTTGTTCGGGACGTCGGCCGTTTGAAGCTTCTTCATTAAATTAGTCAACCTTCGAGAGATCCGTGATAATGGAGCTCTCTTAAGCTTCCAACGCATCTGTAAGAACATCTGATTATAACTAGCGGACGCCCGCGACTCGTCGTGTGAACTACAGACAAAATGTCGAAATTTTCCGGGATAAAACATTTTCCCGGGAAAAAGTAGCCTATATGTTAAGTGGGACCTGTCACAATGTATTCCTGAAAACTGCATCGAAATCGGTTCAGCCGTTTCTGAGATTAGCGTGGACAAACATACAAACCGACAAATAGACAAAAATTCCAAAAATCATTGTTTTGGGTACTATTGCGTTGATAAAGGTCTCCTATAATATTTTTTCTCATATATCTTCCATGTACAGACAGCGATCCGTTACATTTTTATTATATATATACATAGACTAAGTATCAGCCATCCTCTCGGTACTTACTTTATAAACCAGTCAAGCGAAGCCGGGTCGCTTGTCTTTAATACACTAGCTAGTTATTTTCCGGTTGATATACCCAATGTCTATATATATGCCTAGCGTGTTAACTTACGCTGCAGTGTTTATACGTTCTTCCTAGTGTTAACTTTGTGCGTGATAATTTCATAATGAGGGTGGGTATTTGTGTTTTGTTTCCATAAATACATATACGGCTGTGTTCCCGGGTACCCAGAAAGAATCATAAAGATACCATAAAGAGCAGCGCCGGCCCGAAGTAAATTTTAGAATGGAGCGAGATCCAATTATGGCGCCTCTCCTGTTTGCTCCTAATAATATATACCTATATCTTTACCATTTAGGCGCCCTCTAGGATTTGGCGCCTGGAGCGACTGCTCCGTTCGCCGTATGGGCGGGCCGGCCCTGGTAAAGAGCCACGGTTAGCATAGAGGGGATAGATGTAGTCAATGATCAGTGATAAGACAGTTAGCTTATCTCTAGAGATAATGCCTGAGTTCGTTAAACGACTCTTACGACATGCACGGAAGGAGATGCAGCTGGTGTATTCTAGTGACATTTGTTTTATTTTATTTTAGAATTAAGGAGAAGGATTTGAATGGGCTAGATTTTCTTTTGCCCTTTTAATAGTGACTTTAGTATGGAGATTTGTAAATACATATTGTGCCTACTTAGGGAAAGAATGGGTTCCTCTAAAAAAAGTGTACATCAGTGTGATTTTACCATGGAGAAGGTATAAAACCTTATATCTTCTTTTATACCTTCTTCGTGGATTTGACTATGTGTCACCACGGGAGGCGCTGCTGCCCACCTCACGGACACCACAAGCGTCGGCCGAGTAAAATAGCGACCATTATGTACTTGCCTATATGTTAAACTAGTACCTTCAGCCTATTGCAGTCCACTGCTGGACACCACAGCACGCCACAAGGCTCTGCCACATTTCCATAGTAAATGCAGCGACCATTATGACTACAGTTGATCCGTTAATGACCATTAAATCTATTACAGTTAATATGCTTCTGGTGCGCCATTCTGGCAGCAGTTTCCGCACAATTGGACGACGGCTTCTACGCTCCACAGACTTTCAGACAACACGTAAGTGAACCTAACATAAGTTAAGCAACGCGGAGAGTGGCTTGCTATTGGATGGCTGACCTTGATTATCACACGTCTGTTTTCCCGAAATGGGATAGCAAGTAGTTCAAGACCGCGAAGGAAATCCCGCAGCCACGTTTAGCATGCGGGCAGAGATGTAAATTATCTATCTATATACATATAACATGTAAATATAAACATGTAACGAATCGATGTTTGTGCAGGCTAATCTCAGAAACCGCTGAACCGATTTCGATGCAGTTTCCAGGAATATGTTGTGACAGGTCCCACTTAACATATAGGCTACTTTTTATCCCGGATAATATCGACATTTTATTTTTTCCGTAGTCCACGCGGACGGAGTCGCGGGCGTCCACTAGTTAGTGATAAGTTGGTAGCTTACCGCCTGAGAGAATGCCCGAGGTCCTTAGTCGAATGTTATGATGACATACATGGAAAGAGATGCCGATGCGCCAGAAAGAGGTTTATGTTTTTCGAGTGTAGGTATGTTTGTGTGTTTATATGTATATTTCTTTGGCACGCTCTAGAGCAGCCTTTCCCAAAGTGGGCGATAATGCCCCCTTATGGGCGCTGCAGGCCTAAAGAGGGGCGGGAAGAGGCCAGAAAAAAAATTAGGGCAGTAGACAAAATAAGTTTGGGAACCCCTGCTCGAGAGCCTACATAAATAGCTTATTATATTTGAGCTTGGTCGTGAGAGTGACACTGGGGCAAAATTACAAATGCACGGCGCAGTCGGGTGTTTTTCTTTAAATAAATGAAGTTATTTGACAGTTCATATTGAATATCTATGGTTTTGGCACTGGTAGTGGCAGTACCTACGTGTTACCAATTTTTGCAAGGTGTTATGCCACTTCCAATTCAATGTATTTCAAACAGTGATAATATCTAGGAATACATGCCATCTTTTGGGCCAAAAATATCGATTCTTTGATTAATCGATATCAGCACCGGTATGATGAATTTGGTGAGAGCGAGATGTCTCACTTTTAAACGTCAAATCCACAGAGCTATTAATAACTAGATAAACTAAGTGGATGTACTTTGCATGTAAAATAGATGAAATTGATTAGGCGTTACATTCGAAGTTCAAACATTCACTCATGGTGGACACCGGGCCCTACACTCCATGAATGGTCTGCAATTTTTTTGTTTTTTAGGGAATGGACGATGTTGAAACATCCTTGTTTCTACTAATTTATCAATATTTGGGAATTTTTGAATTTTTTCATTTAAATTTAACTTAATTTCACCCAAACTATTTGGTTTGTGTGCACAAATAGTATATATTATTTGAAATATAAATAATGGTGGGTAATTTATTTATATATTTTTTATACTTAGTAGAGGGTAGTTAATTCTGTGTAAGTAATGTGTTGGGTTAGAGTTCATAGTAATTAGTGGTTTACTAATTTACTAATTTCTATAATCCTGAGGATGCCACGGTTGTTGGCGAACATAGTAGATTATTTATCTAGTTTTTGATTTCGGATGGTGCAATGTATCGTCTTGCATGCTAGGTGCTCGTCGGTTTCTCATGGCGATTGTAGTTAGTGCAAGTGCGCTTTGTCGCAATTATGAGTTATCAGATCCGAGGTTCAGTGGAAGTGTAGGGCCCGGTGGTGGCGCACCCATATGAATGTAAAATAGACTTAAAATTAGAACAGACACTCGTTCTCGAGCCTGGACTGAAGGAATTAGGGCTGATAGAAGTGTTTGCAATCCCTTTTTAACACCAGAAGAAACAACTTGCCTGCTAGTTATTACTTAGCTCTGTGGATTTGACGTTTAAAATGAGAATCTCGCTTCACAAATTCAACCATACCGGTGCAGATCGTAGCTCCATTAAGTGAAGTAGGCAAGCGTGAAGACTGAAGAAATTAACCAGTTCATGTAGCAACAATTACCGACATTAACTATTTACGTACTGCACGTATTACCACATAACCTCACGTATGAGTAGCCACCGGTGATCCGTGATATTAGGTTAGAATAATACTTAGTACAGTGTCACGAGGTAAATAGTGGGCGATATACTTCGTCGTTGCTTGCTATATATGGAATTTGATTGATATATTAATTGATTGAAATTGTTCGATTTCGACTAACCCAGTTCGATTTTCAGCACCTACATTTCAGTTGCTCGCTATACAGGGTGTAAAAAGACAACGTTGTTATTTTAAAACCTCGTATTCTTGGTAACGTAACGATCATTTTTTTCTATGGAACCAACCCTGGGTAACGAAAAAATTTTTTTTGAGAAAGAACATCTTTTTATTGCAAGCAATGTATTCGATTGACAAATGTACCTACAAAATTAACATTTTAAAATATTAATATGGTGTCTTTAAAAAAAATGTTTGTTAACTGTTTCCAGATGGATTTATTTAAAAAAATGCTGATATTCCATGTAACTTTGGACCTCAATATCTTGGAAACACGAGGTTTCCCAGGGGTGCTTCCATAGAAAAAAATTATCGTGATGTTACAAAGAATACGAGGTATTAAAAGAACAAAGTTGTCTTTTTACATCCAGTATACAGGGTGTTTGTGACAGCCAGGCAAATATTGACATGATGACTTCAGACCATGATTCTGAGATAAAAACCAGTGAAAGTTTTCGCAGGAAAATTCAAAAATTTTCCGACTTTTTTTTCATTTTTTCAGGAAAAATATAGTGTGGTTCGTTTAAGTAAGCCTTAAAATTTTAATCTATGGATGATTTACAAAAAAAAAGTTGCTTTCAAAATAGATCAATTAACTGATCAACCCATCCAAAAAAACAGCAATGTATCACACAATAACCAATAAGCCTATTTAACTAGTCACAGGATCGCCCGATACAATTGGCGCGGAAAGCAAACATTGCATAGGTATAATCAAATCAAAAATTAATTTCCTGCAAGTAATAACACGTTTATTTTTCTGGTTTACGTATATTATTAGTATTTGTCTGGCTGTCACACACATCCTGTATGTAATTTGATTGATATACTCGTCTTCGTCTTTAGCCTATTTTTAGTCCATTGCTGGACGTAGGCCTCCCCCAGGGCATGTCACAAGGCTACTGCCATAGGGGGTTTTTCCCATAGTCACTACGCTTGGCCACTGTATTGCTTAAGTTGCTTAATACCACGATTGATATATTGATTGATTGAAATTTTTCGATTTTGACTACCCTAGTTCGATCAAGTATACATATTGAAAATGTGGTAGCTAGGAACTACAAGATCTTAAAGGAATTACTTCGATCCTTACGATATGCACGGAAGGAGATGCAGCTGATGTATTCTAGTGAAGCCCTGCATAAGCACGGGAGCGCTATTTTTTCATGAATATCGCACCACAATATTTAATCTTTATCGTATATCACGTCAGTTGCATAAAAACTGGTTTATTTCCACATGATTATTTATCAAGGAAATCGGCTATTTCAGGAGAATTTCAAACCTGAAAATGTGATTAGGAAACTGACGTACCTACTCGTATACTTCCGTCGTACGAGTAAGTGTAGTTGCATGTGTTCGTCGCATTTCATTTTTTGTGCATTTTTTTTACACGTAAAAAAGGTGTTGACAATGTTATAATGTAGACTTGGACAAGAAAATTGGAAGAAACGGTGGAGTTGTCAATGATAAAATATTAATTAAACAGATTACATGTTTCAATTACTATTATTATCATGAGGTTTATTTTCATATTCATTTTCTACATACATTATCTTAAAAGGTTATTACAAATACTAACTACATTATATAAAACTAAAAACTAATTTAATCTTCACGAAATTAAATATATTTACAAAGTTGCTTTCTACCGGGAGGTGGCGCAGAATGCTGGCAGCATTGCCACGTTGTATGGCAATGCTAATACTTTTATCAATTACTTAGATCAGTAAAGTTTGCTGGTTGATAAAAATATTTGTAGATGGGCCGTCTATTAAATTTTTCGATACAATTTTTTCATATTAAACAGGCTTACACTTGACCACAACGCGCCTGATGGTAAGCACGGTTGCAGTCTAAGATGGAGCGCGCTTGCCTAAAAGAAACCGGTTCACTCTCGACTTGAAGACCGAAGGAACATGGGGAATACATTTCTAGTTTCCAGTTAATGGAGTCGATTACACAAAACGGCTGTATTTCCAATATGTATCAAGTACTGCAGTATCATGAATGAGATCTCACAGACATGTTTAGAGTAGCGGGGCCAGATGTCCATGATCAATAAGAAATTGATCAGAATTCTACTGGCGAAATAAAATATACAAAGTTCTTCTAATATACCTAAAGTATTCTATTGCAGGTACTCTCAAACATGTGACAATATAGTAGTGACCGCTTCATTTTTTGTCTCCTCCCCGTGTCTTTATACAAACAAACATACAAACAAACTGACAAGCAAATTCTCCTGCAGGTCTACCCACGAGCCCTGTTCAAGCCAATGCATCGCGCGTGGAATACCATGGGAAAGGTTCCGAACAGGCAGAGATTTCATCAGTTATGTACCAAATTCTTCCTTTCCTTGTCTCTCTTTTTTTCCTTCCTTCCCCTCCTGCAGGGGTCTAACGAAAGGGTGGCAAGATACTAAAATGCCACGGGCACCCAAGAGGCCCAAGTCAAAGGAAAATCCTCTAATTTCCAACTTTTACGAGAGTATCCGATGAATTTTCCACGGACCTCAAACGGTTTAGTTACGCCACTGCTCTTCTGAAAACTTCTCACTCTTTAAATGAATAAAACAAACTAGATTTATACAGGGTGTGTGTGACAGCCAGGCAAATACTGAGATACTGAACAAGTACCATTGTTTTGAGTTATACGACAGTGTTATTACTCGCAGGAAATTAATTTTTGATTTGATTATCCGCAATGTTTGCTTTCCGCGCCAATTGTATCGGGCGATTCTGTGACTAGTTAAATGGGCTTATTGGTTATTGTGTGATACTTTACTGGTTTTTGGATCACTTTTGACTCTCCTTTGGGGTTGTTCAGTTAACTGAACTTTTTGAGAGCAACTTCTTTTTTGAAAATTTTCCATAGGTAAAAGTTTTGTTTTTAAGTCATTATTTAAGCCTTAACTTACTTAAACGAACCACAATATTTTATCCTAGAAAAATGAAAAAAAAGTCGGATTTCTTTTTATTTTACTGCGAAAATTTCCACTGGTTTTCATCTCAAAATCATGGTCTTAAGTCACCATATCAATATTTGCCTGACTGTCACAAACACCCTGTATACATATAGGTATAGGTACGTACACGGCTGCGGCCAGCTACTAGTTCTAGCCGCACATTGGATTCTAGTTGCAACATTTATTTTATTTATTTATTTATTACAGCTCTATGGATAACCAACAGCTATAAAACAATTTAATGTATTCTATAGCAACAAAGAAGCCAATTACAGGTTATCACATGTAACAATAACATACGTGGTTTTTAGAAGTTTAATGATTTCAATCATTATCTAATAGCAGTACTGCCTTAAAAATCTATGAAAAGAGAACATTGACATCGTGTGAATTTATATATGTAGTGTAGTAGGTACAAAAGCTGCGTCAGAAAAACAACACCCTCTGCCCAAATCACCACTACTGTTATTCTTATCGTGTCTTTCTAGAAATAAATACATTTAACCAATCAGCTCATGTCTCTTCTCTTCTACTACAGATAGACTCGTACCACAAAAGTTTGTTCACGCCGGCAGCTGTTACGGAGACGGGGAATGACGTCACTCCTCAGGGTACCATCGTGGAGGGCTGGAGACCAGGCCCTCGGCCTCTGCTGCAGCCAGAACCGTGGAGAGGCTCTGGTAAGTTTGGTGACTAGGGAAGAGCTTCCGGCCCCACCGGGCCACTAGTTATTGTTTGGCCCATGCATACAGGGTGTAACAGAAGTAGTTTTTTAAGCGAAATGCTAAATATAGCCCACTACAGAGAACCTATTCCCAGAGGCTCGAAATCACATATTAAGTTTTCAAGATTGTATGAACAGTCCTGAGTTGTTTATGAACTATAGTATCTTGAAAAATAATCATGTATTTTCGAGTCTGAAATTTTGTGGGTTCCTTGGGGTATGGTTTGAGGGTGGATGGGTGGGCTATTCATATAACTTTTCGCTTAACATGCCCCTTCTGTTATACCCTGTTTATTCCAATCAATGTAAGAAACTTCATTATGGCGTTCTAGGAATTGTATTGGACTGTGGTTCTGTCTTGCTCCGCTGTAAGTTGTCAAATACTCGATTTGGTTACATGGCAGACCCTACTCAATAGTATTCTAAGCTATATTCGAGCTGTATGCGTCCTTCGTGGCATATTTTTGATAAGTCTTGAGTTAAATGAAAATGATTATTAATTTGCTCAAAAACTGTACACCAAAGTTATAATTACATTTATCAGAGACATGTTCCGCCAAAATGTAAGTTGCTGAACGTGGCTGTCGGATATCTTTTGTGATCCTACACGTCTAGCTACCCGATTTTGAGAACACAACTGGTATATGCATTTCAGCAATGGAAATCCACTTTGATAGGTTGTAATCTGCATCCAACAGATCCTCCGACCCTAAGTCGCCCTATCTCTTGGCTGGCCTTCTCTTCTGGACGGTTAGCCCTTCAAAATATACTGAAGAACATAAACCGTCTATTCCAGGTCCGTCTCCCCTGAGTTCAGGCCCAGTCCTCGCAAGGGAAGAGCCTTGGAGGAGCCCCTATCCGACCAAGGAGCAACAGGCTGCTATTCTACACCATAAGCAAGCGCTTACTTCAGGTATATCTTGTTTTAAGTCCATGTCTTATGTTTAAAGTCCGGCGGCTGGCCGGGGGGACGCGGGCCGGGCTAGTGCGCCCGGCCACTTGAGCTGCTACTGCCGCCGGCCAGTTCGTGAAAGAAGAAGGAGAAAAAAAGGGAGGAAAACCTAGAATGACTAGTTATTGTTTTGGCCCATGTATATATTCCAATTGTGAGAAACTTCGATATCGCGTTCTAGGACTGTCATATGGTTCTGCCTTGCGTCCGATAGATGGCTCCACTACAACCCCATTTCAGGGACACAGCCGTATGTACCTATGTATGTTTTATATATCCAGACGGCAGTTTCCGCTTCGAGTACGCCTCCGACAATGGCCTAGCAGCTGGCGAGGTGATAGAACCTGACGGCTCAAGGGTCGGCGCCTATCAGTACAAGGACCAGAACGGACAGCTGGTGAAGCTGAAGTACAGGGCTGGAAAGGATGGGTTTCAGGTGAGTAGACTAATAGTAATGTCTCTCGGTTATGGCGGCCAATGTTTACGTAGATTAGCCAACTGGAGGTTATATAGAGGATATATAGATATACAGGAGATATTATAGTGCATAGGTGCGTGCGCAAACACCCACATAGTCCGATGGGACGGAAAGCTAACACAACCGGAGAGAGATCAGGCGCATGATCAAACGGTTATACGTACTTTCTGAGGCACAAGCTAAGTGACAACTCAAATACTTAGTTTATGATAGTACTTAGATTAGTCAAATACTTAGATTAGTGATATACAGGAATTTACAGTATTTTTAAATAGATTTTTTATTTCAAAATACTTACATTTGCTCCTCGGTGATCCGCCTATGTGGCTTAAAATTAACATTAAAAATGTAATTAATGACGCTGTGTTCGAAATTTCAGATCCTAGAAGGAAGCCACCTACCTAAGAGTCCTGAGCCTGTTCCTCCTACCAGCCAAGGTATGTAAATGTTCTTAGAGATACATGTTAGTATCACCAATGATATTATTAAAGACAGCTTAGGTTATGTCGATGTCCCTAGTAAATTGCATAAAAATAGATTACCGTGCGATTTGTTTCGATAGGTTTATTTAAAACAGCTGATCCAGCGAACTTTGTTCCACATTATAGTACATTACTAAAGACCTAAAGACAATCAAATGGCTCACATACAGCCAGTTTCCTTTGCCTTTTCTTAGTATTTTTTCCCGGGACATTCCGGACGTTTCCGTTCATCGTCATTCTATCGTGCAGCAGTAATAGAAGAGTTTATAACTAAGTAAATCTTCCAGATCACCAACAAGCGTATGAACAGCAGAGACAAGCATTTGAGCTGCAGCAACAGTATAATCAGCAGCCACAGCAACCCTGGAGTCAGAGACAGGTAGATATACCTTACACGACAGACTAAAGCAGTGTAGCAACCAAAGTTCAATTCAAATTCAAGAACGCGATATCGAAGTTTCTCACAATGATTGGAATTGTACACATGGACCAAACAATAACTAGAGGCCCGCCCCCTTATGACCTAACTAGCAGAAGCAAAGCGATAGCGAAAATTGTACAAAAATCGCTGATTGCTTGTCAAATTCGTATTACGTAAAACGAATTTCAAAAGAACTTTGACATTTCAAGGCGAAAATTGTACAATTTTTGCTATCGCTTTGCTTCGGCTTTGCTATTGCAAATTAGGTAATCAGGGGGCCGGTAGGGCCAGAAGCGTTTCTCTTTTCACCTGCCCTACAGCAATAGGTATGCTCGCACATTGTTTGTATATGATTACGAGTACCATCTGTGTTTAGAAGACTGTCGCCAATAATACGAAATCGTTATCATGTCGGAGTCACTAAGCGTAATTCAGAATTCTTGCTTGGCCTTCCGAGGCTTGTACATAATATTCGATTTGTTGTGAGAAACTTGTATATAGCGTTTTAGGATTGGTATCGGACTTTACTTCAGTCTATGTCTGATAGATGGCTCCGCCACATACATCTACAAGTAGTCAAAACCTTGATTTCGGAAATGGTGTTCATCTTTCCAGGAGATAGAGAGCAATCAGCAGAGAGCGGCCGGCAACCAGCACCTTAACTGGAGACCAGCCACAGACCAGGAGGATGATGGACAGGTGAACATCATACGAGTACTCCATCATTTATGTCTTCTCGACCGTAGCACTACATTTATAAATCAAAGTCGCTTCCCACTGTCTGTCTCTATGTATGCTTAGATCTTTATAACTACGCGACGGATTTTGATGCTGTTTTTTTTTAGAAAGAGTGATTCAAGAGAAAGGTTTATATGTAAAACTAGGGATCCGCCCCGGCTTCGCACAGCCGCTAGTACATACAGGGTGTTTGTGACAGCCAGGCAAATATTGATATGGTGACTTCAGACCATGATTCTGAGATGAAAACAAGTGAAAATTTTTAATGATTCAGGAAGTGGTTCCTTTAAGTAGGCATTAAATAATGACTTAAAAATAAAATTTTAAGGTTTGGATGATTTTCAAAAAAAAAATACTTTCAAAAAAGTTCAATTAACTGATAAACCTCAAAGGAGAGTGTCAAGCGATCCAAAAAACAGCAATTTATCACAAAATAATCAATAAGCCTATTTAACTAGTCACAGGATCGCGCGATACAATTGGCGCGGAAAGCAAACATTGCGTATAATTAAATCAAAAATTAATTTCCTGCGAGTAATAACACTGTCGCATAATTCAAAACTATGGTACTTGTTCAGTATACTACACACCGCTGTGTTGCCGAAATGGGGTAGACAGAACTTCGGTTTCATATGGGAGGTGCCACAGTCACTTTAAATATAGACCCGTGTGGTGTCGAAGTAGAAAAGCATCTCCCCATGTCTACCCGTGGGTAAAGTAAGGGTTTCCGAGAGGTGGGCAGCAGCGCCTCTTGTGTTGACAACATAGTGCGAAAATCACACTGCGGTCACCAACCCGCCTGCCCAGCGTGGAGACTATGGGAAAAAACCCCTCTATGGCAGAAGCCTTGTGGCGTGTCCTGGGGAGGCCTACTTCCAGCAGTGGACTGCAATAGACTGTTAATATTTTTTTATTTATTTCAGTACCGAGAAAATGAAGTAGAAAACAGAGGCCCTCACACCTTCGGAGAAGGATTCTCCTTTGCTTTCCAAGGATAGTTTATGATAATCATTATAAGTATTATTAATTGTATTTATAAGATAATTATAAGAATACCTAATAATTATACGAACGTTTAAAATAATTGAATTTATATTAACCGTAATAATAAAAAAATAATTGAATTGCTTAATAGCTGAACACTGTCAAAATTTGACTCATTCCATACATTTTACTGTCAATGTCATTTTTAAACAGTGTTTAACGTTATTATTGACGCGAAAAAAAAAATTTTGTTCTTTATAAAATGTGTTTGTTATGAATTATAGAAATATTTATATAGATAACTCTTGTAAAACGACAAAACGGAACAAAATTATTTTATAGGTTTTGAATTCAGTTTAGGTGGTCAATTCAAATTTAATACATGCGACATCTCTTTCAGTTTAAACAAAAATACCTAAAGAGACAACGCAATTATTATACGAATTATTAAAGCTTTCTAGTGTTAGTTCTACGAGTCCTTATTTTAGTTACCTACCAATGAGTAAGCTAGGTTTGTTACTTTAGGATTATATTATATAATAATATTATGTAATATAACATCTACTGAAATTATAGGATAAAAATTTGACTGCTATATTATATTAGAATTTGACCGTGTAAATAAACAGGTACCTACAACAAATTGTACTTTTTACTACGACTAATGAATAATTAGATAGGTATTTAGATTGAACATGATAATATAAAATAATTATTTACCTGTGAATTTTTTCGCCGTTTCTCTAGTTGTAAATATAGCAAAAACCTAAAGGTTTATACGACATTTAATGTGATAATATAATTGAACATTTACAATTTGCATTTTTATTTATTTTCCTTATCTAAGTCAAGTTAGTTATGTAGGTGCTACAAGGGATGATACATCTGATTATTTTTTAATACTTGACTAAAAGACAGTTTTTGTTCATATACCCACATTTTTATTAAAACTTTCCAACACATTATTAGGACATTTATATTTATAAATATTATATTCTCAAACATAACAATAAAAACATAATTAATGACTTTGAAAATGCATTCTTATAGCCGTTGCAAACAGTATAAAAAAAAAAACAATGAAAACCTAAGAAGATTATATCAATAATGTCATCGATATTATGGATATTGTCAAAATTAAGTTTTAGCATATAACAATGTAATAAACTTAGTTGTAATTTACAATCACGTTCATGCAGATTTTCAAGACAAGAGTATAACTAATTTAAATCTAAAATAATTAGTTAAATTATTAAAATTTAATTAGGTAACTATAACTAAAAATAAAATTGTAAAAATAACATAGAGTACACCAACATCGTCATTAAAAAGATAGTTAAAACAAAATTATTGGTTGAGATATCTTCTTATAATAGTCATGTAAAAAAAACTAAAGTAAATAAATAATTTACTTACACTTACAAGAGTTATATTACTCTCTCTGTCTATAACTTAATATCATTAGGTACCATTAAATCCTACCTACACAGATTTCACGATAATAAATATAATATAGTTTTCAAAGCCTCAAAATATCACTAATATCTATCACATGTATATTTCATTATTATTTGTGATTATTATTGTATTATTCTTACTAAAAATCTCACATTGAGATACATTTTATTATTATAACATGCGAAAAGGTAAATATTATCAAATAAATATAGTATATCAATAAAGATATCAGTAAATTATTATTATTTTACAATGATTTATTACTACAATACACTTCAGCTCATTGCTTAGTAAAACAATAGAATTGTTTTATGAGATATAATTATTATTATTTTTCTACTAAAGTATTCTACATCTACATACATTTATATTTTTGTGCAGGTGTTTGGATATACTATAAATAAAAAAAATAACCAAGTTACATAGTTAAGTTTTGCAGTTTCACTTCTTTGTGAAATCATAACTTTTGTGTTTACTATAACATAAAATATATCAAATCACAACAAATAAAATAATTTAAAAAGGTTAAGGAACGTAATAATAATAATGGAAAAAAGATAAAGGTATACTATAATTATATAAGTTATTGGTTATAATAATTATGCACTTCCTCAGTTAACGACGCACATATTTCCTAATAGTGGAAGATTACGTGATTACATGAATTTCTAATTTTATTTACGATAAGAAGATATAATAATATTAGCAAGCTTTTATAAAAATAAATAAACAGGCTTACAAAATGAAAGTGATATGAATAGTAAGAATTATAAAGTAAAAAGTGTTATTCTGAACAATTGCAGAAGGCAATGTAATTTTAAATAAAAAAATAAACACCGATGAATAAAATGGACCCATTTCTACCATTTTTTCTTCATAGCCAAATATGCAGCCATACATATTGGGCTCAAGATTATCTACATTTGATTGCATAAAAATATTTTTTATAAAACAAAGCTGCCAGCATTCTTGGCACCCTCCCGGTAGAAGGCAACTTTGTAAATATATATATATATATATAATTTCGTGTAGATTTAATTAGTTTTTAGTTTTATATAATGTAGTTAGTATTTGTAATAACCTTATTGTTAATTAAAGTTTTATATTAAAGGTAATAGAAGATTTAAAACAGTATAGGCCGATCAAATTAGTTGTATTCACCCAGAGAGGTTGGCGAAGATCGCCACTAACTGGGTTCCATAGGGCGGCTTCCGGCGTAGAGGCAGGCCAATACGGAGATGGCGGGACGACTTCGATAAATTTCTTCGCGAATTAGTAAAAATACGAAAACGTTTGATCCCAAAACGACCTCCCCGTAGCACTGCTTTGCTTAGCAGTGGGATACTATAATCGTGGCCATATTATAACGCTATAGATGGTAAGGTAATAATTTTCTTTTGTGATTCTAAAGTAAGAATAGTTTTATAATATTGGTGTCATATGAACAGTCAATAAAATTTATATTACTGTCAAGTAGATAAGTTATGAAGAAACTTGTCCATCGTATTCAAAATAAAGTATTACATTAATTTAAGCCATTATCAATTTATGAACATCAAATTTTATTTTGACATAAATATCGCTTACGTTTACATGGATTCTATATTCTACCACATTTAATTGTCATCTAACATTTGATTATGTTTTATTTTCTTTGCTAAAATATAGAGTGAACTAAACATAATAGCATGATGTACCTATAGGTACTTTCAAACTCGAAATAATTATGAATACATATAATAAAAGATATATTTTATTGTACTTGAGATCCTACATTTAAAACATCAATCTTGAATTAATCAAAAACATGATTAATATGTTAATGATTTGCTTTGGTCCTTTTCCCACCGACACATTTAATATATTTGACTACATTGCAAAGTATTAAAACAATGTCAAAATTATTGTCTAAAATTATTAGATTTTAATAATATTATTATATTATAATTATATTTACTATATAATATAATAAATTATAATGATAAGAAATTTTATTCTACAACAAGCTCCTATACAATTATTATTATTGTCCTAAAATTATTGTTTATGCATTAAACGAATAATATACCATATACATACGTAATATAATAATAAATATACAAATAATATTGTCCGAGTCACACGTGCAAAATTGTAAAATAACGTGTTAATTTCAATAAGTATACAAAATTAAGACATTTATTGTGCAAGTTAGATTATATTTACAGCGAACGAAGATCTTCGAAGGAAATAAGTCGGGTTAATTAAAACCAAATCATTCGAAAAGGGATATATATCAAGTATAGGTAACAGAAAGGGTAATTTTATTACGGTAGGTGAAATGCTATAAAAATAGCCTACTATAGAGAACGTGACCACCAAAATTGAGGCGCAATCAAATGTTTATTTTTCACAAATAGTAAAGTCATTCCTAATATGCTAAAGAATGTTCAGAAAAATAATCATTTAATTTTTGACATCAAGCTAAGTGTTAGCAGGATACAATGGAAATTTAAGTCGCTTTGTGGACATGTTTTCTATAGTGGACTGTTTTCACTTCGACCCCTTCTTTTACAATTTAGACAAATGTCGAACGAATCTGCAGAATTACTCGTAAACCCAAAAGTGTGTGATGGCACGGCTTTAATTATTCATATTGTCTGAAACAACTGTATTATATTATTATAATAGTCAATTGTAATATACTTATAAACAATATATGTTCGCACTTGAAATAAGAAGGCAAAAAATTAAATATTATAATTACAAAAGAGCTTATAGAGCCACGTGATTAAGTATACGTATTTTTATATATAATACACGTAATATAATATTATTAGATGATATACTTACTTATAATTATTACATACACCCTGACTACACTGAGGCTAATATAATAATACCACATATTATTACAGTGATAATAATATATTGTCTAATAACGATATACGGATAAATAAATAGACAGAAAAACTTAGGTAAGTAATTAAAAAATAATACATGTACCTAGGTATTCTATTAGGAATCATGCTGAATATTATATTTATATATAAAGGTCCCCAGATAAATAAATTTATGAGGATAAATCCCTATTTCCTATACATTTTAGATGTGTTTTAAAAACACGTAAAGTTGAGGAAATTCTAGAAGAGGTCAAGTAGGTATAAGTATATTTCAGTTGGAACTTTATATATTATATTACTATTTATTATATATGAGAGATATGTAATAAAATTCTAATAAAAGGTAAAGTTATAGAACGACAGGAGATAGAGTAATATAATATGACTATAGGTAACTACGATGACTACTTCGTAATAGTAAAAGATCGAAAGATTTAGAAAATTGGTCAATATCTACAAGTATAATACTGATTTGTAACTATTAATAATAATGCTCACAAAATATATTATCGCTAATAGAGTATACATTATATTAAACTATGTTTTTGGGCAATATATTGATATTCATACATTTACATCGGCTATATAATATTGCCGATGAAATCATTATTCTAAATATAATAATATTTGGCAAAGATACAGCTCATAGCACTCCTTAGACGTCAAAAATATTAAGTTTTAATAATAATTAAAAATATTTATTTTAATCTTAAGCAAACTCCAAAAAGTTAAAACCTTTTTAAAACGTTTCTTTTTCAAAATGGCGGGCATCAAAGATGGCGTCGTCGTAACATGGCGGTTTGTTCGTTATTTTGGCGGAAATCTATTCCTCTTCTTCGTTCTGGTAGCTTACGTAGCGCACTGAGGACTTGTCGCTTATAATCAGGCTCTGAAGAAAGAATAGATAAACAAATCTATACATATAATAAAAATGTAACGGATCGCTATCTGTACATGGAAGATGTATGAGAAAAAATATTATAGGAGAACTTTATCAACGCAATAGTACCCAATAGAATGATTTTTGGAATTTTTGTCGGTTTGTCTGTTTGTCAGTGCGTTTGTGCACGCTAATCTCAGAAACGGCTGAACCGATTTTGATGCAGTTTTCAGAAATATATTGTGACAGGCCCCACTTAACATTACAGGCTACTTTTTATCCCGGGAAAATGTTTTTATCCCGGATAATTTCGACATTTTGTTTTTTTCTGTAATCCACGCGGACGGAGTCGCGGGCGTCCACTAGTACTATAATATTATTACAAAAACCTATAAAACCTGTCAAGTTTCTTCTTGTGCAGTAGTAACAGAACTGACGATAATATGTATGTAATTAATTTATTTTGAATAAATTAAAATATTCGCATGCCACATTTTTCGGCAAAACATGTCTCTGATCTAATAATGTAATAATAACTTCATTGTACCATGTTTTGAGCAAATAAATAAACAATCATTTCATATCATTTCCCAAAGCCTGTGTATATCAGCTGCATCTCCTTCCGTGCATGTCGTAAGAGTCGATTAAGTGAGCTAGCAATTTGTTACTTAAGTTTAACTTCTGACCCCTCTTTGCTAAACATTATTACGTATTATGCACCGCAAAAGCGGTAATAGCCTAGTGGTTAAGACGTGCACCTTCCAAGCGGGAGGCGTTCCCGGTCACGGGCCTGTACCCATGAATTTATTTCATGTACAGATTTTAATGTTGCGAAAATTGTCACTTAGCTCGTGCCTCGGAAAGCACGTAAAACCGTTGGTCCTGCGCCTGATCTCTCTCCGGTCGTGTCGGCTTTCCGTCCCATCGGATTATGAGAGTAACGGAATAGAGAGTGCATCTGTGTTTGCGCACACACTTGTGCACTATAATATCTCCTGCGTACCTGGCCAATCTCCGTAGAGATTGGTCGCCTTGACCGAAATACGGTCGGAGATCATCATCATTATGTATGACTATGCTTTCATAGTCTTACCGTCTTCTCGTCTCTGGCCGGTGGAGATCTCAGGATTAGCAGTAAGGGAGCATACGCGAAGTTCAGGATAGCAATGATGACCAGCATCCACTCGAAGCCGATGCTATTGACCAGGGTACCGGAGAATGCCGGGCCTGGGGGTTGGATATAAATAAAAATAAAATATAAATATTCTTCTAGCGTTGCCAGCGGTGGAGGAGTTGCAGGAAATTTTCTATTTGTAAGCATAATTTATTCTTCTATTATTACTTAAATTTAAAATGAATCCCTACATATTATAAAACAAAGTCGCTTCCGCTGTCTGTCCCTATGTATGCTTAGATCTATTAAACTACGCAACGGATTTTGATGCGGTTTTTGTAAAACAATTTGTACAATACTCACTTGACTTTTTATCTCTTTTCAAAATGATCTTGAATAGAGCGTCCACACCCGGACCTCATTTGGATGTTAGCATCTAACCTTGTCCCATAGAAAATACAATTATTTTTCTTTCTACCGGTGCATCCAAACTCAAAATACTCAATTTATCACTTACCCACAGCATACCCAAGACAGAAAGCTGTGTCTCCAATAGCATAGACACTTCCGTAGACCGCTGCATGACGGATGTCTACCAAGAATCCCAGTTCAGGCATCATTGAAGAGTCGACCATGCCGATAGCAAAGCCGAGGCCCGCGTTGGGAATTATCAGATGCTCCATTTTACGAGCCATTGGAATCTAATGGAAAACGAAATTGTATCATAGACACATGCCTGTGTTTCCAATATAGCATATAAGGGTGTTTTTTGGTCGTCAACGTTCCCGAATATCTATTACGGAATCTTTCCATAATCACGATCATTTTTAGCCATGGAAGCATACCTGGGAAGTGTCTGGTTCCCAAGATATTAGGGTCCAAAGTTGAGTAAATAGACTACGTTTTTTTGCATAAATGCACATAGACGCGTGTAACAAGATTTTTTCACAAAAAATAATTAAAATCTTTTCATATAAAGACTAACACAAACACTGGATACCATAAATATCGCCCGATCAAGTAATAAAAAAAAATCGAAAAAATTAACATCGTTTTCCAGCAATTTTTTTGGCAAAAACTTACTTTATCAGATGTATAGAGTACGTACCCTCCTTTAAGGGTGGCAACGAAAAAACAACTTGTATATTGGTACGTATTGGTAGCTTTTCGTCTTAGAGAATGCCCGAGTTCCTTAGTCGACTTTTACGACATGCACGGAAGGAGATGCAGCTGATGTATTCTATGTGAAGTCCGCACGCAGGACCTCTATTTCCTAATACAAAAACTGCAAATCGTTCACGAATGTATTGGGAATTTTAGGGTCTTAATAGAAAAGCCGAAAATCGTCCAGTAATGTTTTGGGAAGGAAGAAGTAGGTCAAAATACTTCAAATCTGATGCTTACCAGGATAAGACATAGTCCGATGATGATCAGACCTGAACACGCAGCCAGCCAGCGTCCCATCTTGTGTCCGAGAGGACCAAAGAGGTTTGTACCTAAAATAAAATATAATTAAGGTAATGCATCTCCAATGAGGTCATTTATATTCATCTCTAAAAATCATACATCCATTTTCATGGTAAGGATTGAGCCTACTGCCTCTTTTCAGGCACATATACAAAATCTGGCCGCATGGTGCCGGCAGAGTAGAATTCGTACTACCCCATGTCTGCCCGTGGGTATCGTACGAGGCGATGAAGGGTTTCCGGGAGGTGGGCAGCAGCGCCTCCCGTGTTGACAACATAGTCCAAAACACAAACTGCGGTCACCAACCCGCCTGCCCAGCGTGGTAACTATGGGCAAATACCCCCCATAGCAGTCTTGTGGCGTGCCCTGGGGGAGGCCTACGTTCAGCAGTGGACTGCAATAGGCTGATGATGATGATGATGATACAAAATCTAGCGACTGGTAATGAATCCAATGAGATATATTTCCGGGTTATTCTATACATGGTATAACAAACGGGGTATAGATGCTTGAAGTCAAATTACACACGTACATACATCCAGCTGTGGACTTCTTATAACTAGGTGAAATAATGATGTGCCTATTATACCAGGGTATAAGTGATAGAAGACAAATTCCATAAATAGTTAGGTAGGTCCATACTTCCTTCTGGTACTTCCTTCCTATGACAGATATGATGATGAGTCTCTTACCAATGAGATAGCAGATGCTGGCAGGTAAGAAGGCGACCCCTTGCTGCCATCTCCTGGCTTCCATGGTGTCAGCCATCCAGATGGGGAGACTTGGCTCCAGCATGGCTATGCCGACATTCGCGAAGGTTATGGCACCTAGGGATAGAGTAAAGTTTAGAATAGAAGTAAATTCTCCAAGGAACATCATGCCCAGCTTAATCTTAGGCGTAGTAATAATAATATACATACATACATATAATCACGCCTTTATCCCTTACGGGGTAGGCAGAGCACCAAGGGCCGATAGAACCACATGGTGCCACTTCTGACCAATTTTGAGGGTACAGTTGAGATGTACAAGTTCGGTTAGTAGTGACAGGTGGTCAGCCCATCGCCTACAAAACACCATGACCCTCTTGTTTCACTACTGACTTGTACAGTTAACTTATATATTTAAAGAAATCAACTCGTCCGTGTAAAAATTTTGATCCAGTGTCACTCTCATGACTAAGATGAATCTTATGATGCTCAAGCTCAAGCTTGAATGCAGAGATCCCACAGCCATGTTCAGCATAGCTGGAGCTGGTAGCTCATGGCCTCAGAGAATGTCTTTGAGTTCCACAGTCGACTTTTACCACATGAACGGAAGGCGATGCAGCTGATGTATCCCAGTGAAGCCCCGCACCAGCACAGGCTTATCCAAATAATTTTCCAAAAGATCTTACCGGCAGCAACGATTATATAAGGATCCGTGATGAGAGCCTTCAGAGACGGAGGGTCAGACTCCTGGCGGACCACCCCTGGCTGCAGGATCATCAGTTGAAGTACTGAAAGCATTTGAGGGTATAGCGTCCATCCATACGTAGATAAGAATTTGCAAGAGGCACAGTCAGAACCCCATGTTATAATGATGAAGCGACAAAAGCGCTAAATTGTATGTAGGTACTCCTATTACTACTATTCAGCACAGAGGAATAAGATGTCATAGAGTGCTAATGTCCTACTAACTGCGTCGATGCATAATCTTTCCAGTCCTTGACACTTAGATTGCATTACTGTAATGTCATCATCATCATCATCAGCCTATTGCAGTCCACTGCTGGACGTAGGCCTCCCCCAGGGTATGCCACAAGACTGCCATGAGGAGTATTTGCCCATAGTCACCACGCTGGGCAGACGGGTTGGTGACCGTAATGTACTAAATTACTAATGTACTGTAATGTAGTACAGTAATGCAATCTAAGGTATTAGCGACGAGTTGTGCCAGAGTGTAATTTATTAGTTAGTGTCTATTTCTATATATTGTTGTATGCATGAATTATATTCGCTCTGTTTCCATTAGTGGAGACCTGTTATTGGCACGCTGGTTCTCGTTCTTGTACATTACTCTTTTGTATCGCTGTTGGTCTTCCGAAAATTGTAAAATAAAATAAAATAACTGTCATGGTGCATCGACGCAGTTAGTAGGACATTAGCACTCCTTGACATCTTATTCCTCTATGTATTCAGCGACTTTACTTACATCCATCACCCAAAGCCAATGCCGACAACATCAGGAACGGAGCAGTCTTGCCAACAAACTCATACATGAGACCTCCGAACGGTGGACCAATCAGGACGCCTAATGCCAGCCCACCTAATGCTATACCCATTGCGTTGCCTCGTTCCTGTAAATAAGTATAATTTTAATAAAATTACATCATACATCAGCCGATTACAGTGAACGTAAACCTACGCCATAGGGGGTTTTTGCCCATAGTCACCAGGCTAGGCAGGCGGGTTGGTGACCGCAGTATGTGTTTCCTTTATTGAGATTATTCTGGATTATTATGGATATTTACTGGAGAAATGATTCGACGACCTTTTTTCATATATCGTATATTCGCAAGCTCTCTATCCTAGCGACATCTAGTCAACCGCGCTCGAACCTAGTCGTCGTCGGTCGCACAAAATGCATAACATTGCCCATGGACTTGGTTGTTACCTACTTGTGGTAGATAGCGCAGAAAGCCTACTTTAATAAGCGCTAGATGGCGCTAATAAATAAACTGTCCTTTGACAGTATGATTTTCGGACTATAATGTCAACACGGGAGGCGCTGCTGCTTCACCTCCAATCGAGGCGAATTGTAGAAGATCACTGACAAGCTAGCTCACCGCCTGAGAGAATGCCCCTGAGTTCAGAGGGGTAAGCACGAAGCTTTTTACGCGGCGTAACGCTAGCGACTTGCTAACAAAATCTATGTGATTTGACAGTTTGACGCGTTATGGACTATCGAGAGGTTCGTGCTCACCCCACAGGTTACAGGGTTTTATGGTTTCTAAAGAGGATCTTACTAATGCTTCTAAACTGGCCATTATGGAGGACCAGCGCTATAAAAAGTAACGCATGCTGTGAAGCGACCAATTTTACTGTCATTGCAGGTATGTTATTTTTGTACGTCGTAATATGTCGCTACAAATTATTTTTATATTGTGTACCTACATTCATATTATAGTCACACCCATTACCCCAAAGAGGTTGGGCATAAGTGTGCAAATTTCACCAGTTAGCCTTTTAGGTCTCACGTGGTAAGAGATGAGCCTACCGCCGCTTTCGGGCACAAATACAACAATCTAGCGACCGGTAACGAATCCAAAACCAAACTCATCATCATCATCCGCCTATTGCAGTCCACTGCTGGACGTAGGGCTCCCCCAGGGCACGCCACAAGACTACCGTGGGGGGTATTTGCCCATAGTCACCGCGCTGGGCAGGTGGGTTGGTGACCGCAGTTTGTATTTTTGGACAACCTACCTACCAACCTAGCTGCCCACCTACCGGAAACCCTTAATCGCCTGTAACGCTACCCACGGGCAGACATGGGGTGGTACGAATTCTACTCTAAACCAAACTATGGTTTGACAAATCATTTGGTAAACGAAGCTTCAACCTACCTTGTCATCAGGATACCGTTCAGCCAGCATGCCCATGCCGGAGACGGAGGAGCACGAGGATCCTATACCCTGGAGAGCACGAGCTATGAACAGCACGCTGTAGGACCGGCCGAAAGCGAATACTGAAAGAAATAAACAGGAGGTTTGGGGCTGATTTTTCCGATAGCCTATCATAAAGGAGAAATGTCTAGCAGTTCTCCTGGATTTCGTCTTTAGGCGACCTTAACTCTTATTAGCTCCACGTTGGTGGCTATTAAGTCCCGAATCGCCAACTTATGCCTGACAGACCGTAACAAATCACACCTTGGGGTGGTGACCGTTGCCAAAGCAAAAGCTTTGCGATTAAATTTTTTAGGGCGTTTAAATTCACCTCCTTTTCTTTTTGTTTGGTAGCGGTTTTATTTTGGGGTGCGAACATAGAAAGTAACATATAAAAATACCATCGACAAACAAGTTGTTATGCTTTCATGTCGAATAAATGATTTTGAATTTGAATAAAAATAAAGTTTATGCTGTCTTTAACTTTACAACACATTAACCTAGTCCCAGAGTTATTCTTCTCTATGTCCCACAGTAAGGGCCATAAGGTCTTGTGTCGTGGGTACTAAGCAACGGTATATAAATACATAGACAAGTATAGAAACATCCATGACTCGGTACGTCTGTCGATATTCATCATATCAATGCTTGCACCTATCGGGATTCGAACCCAGGGCTTATGGCATCGCAGGAAGGGTTTCTTGCTACCAACTACACCAATCGGTCGTCAAAGAAAAAAATATAGACAGGGTTAATTTTAAAACATCAATAACCACGCAGGACTAGATAGCTAAAAGCATAAACAATAAAATTTGTTCTACGACTTTTATCATAACTCAATACATTGATTAAAAATTATTTTCTAAGCTTTTATTGTACTTGTCGTGGAATTTTAATCGAAAGTCTACGTGCCTAAACGAGATTTAGTAAGTACGTCTATACGAAAAATTGACGCCCGCGATCGCGCGCGCCTAAGTATTATGTCCAGACTTAAGAACATTCAGAGGTAATATTAAATTGATATTTATTTTTGTATGAAAGTAAAATGTGACAAACGATCAAAACTCGTAGAACAAATGTTGTTGTTTATGATGGTAGCTACCTAGTCTTAAGAGGTTATTGGTGTTTTAAAATTAACCCTGTACATATAACAATGTTACAATGCAACTTATTTCTCGAATCGATACAAGTTCGAAACGTTTGCTCTAATAGGAAACCTTTGTACTATCGCGCGTTTGACGAATACCAATGGTGGGAGACTTCCTAATTTAGAGGTTGTAATGTTTCGATGACGAACCTTTATCGATTCGATTGAAAAATATTAAATAGAATACAGGATTAGATAGAAAGAACCCACCAAATTTCACCTGATTTCGTCCAGTAGATTCGGTGAAAATTGTCTGTGATAGACAGACGGACAAACAGATAGGACACACGAGTAATCGTTAATCCTATAAGGGTTCAGTTTTTTTTTGTACGGAATCCTAAAAACGTACTGTATTTTGGGTTTGATGGAAGAAATATCTTGAAGAGATAAGCTCGCCTTTGTACCCTCATGTTAAGTCACTATATTTTTTACTCGTAAATGTTTGTGTGTACAATAAAGGATACAAGAGCGTATGAACACTTCATTCTTGTTCCGTACTTCTGATGTCTAAAAATTGCATTCAATAACAGCATAATTTCCGTCTCATGTTCATGTCAAATATCATCTTACACGCTCTTGAAATGCTCTTAACATTGTACTGGCGGAAGTAACTAACTACTAAACTGCATGATTACTCACTCAGTGTAGACAGAAACATTAGTATGAATCCGGTAAACATGGGCACGCTGTAGCCAATTCTGCGGACAAATTTATTATGGTTAGTAAATAGGTATTGCGCAGTAATAATAAATACAACGTCTGTGTACCCACAAATGGGGTAGCCATATTTCAGTTACAGCCGCAAATGTCAACGGATAATAGCAACGATGACATATTACAGCGCACAAGTATGACTAAATACAGATGCACTCTCTGTTCCCTCATTCTCATAGTTCGATGGGAAATCAGGACCAACGGCTTTACATACTTTCGAAGAGACACGATCCAAGTTATAATTTTTACAACTTTAAAATCTGGGTATTGGTACATACCTACATACGCACACGGTTAGGTTTCAAAAACGGGGTAGGTAGATCTACAGATCTCATGAAGGAAATCCCATTGCGACGTATCGGGGACAGATGGAATAGATCAGCGACAAGTTTCTAGCTTATCGCCTGAGAGATCGCCCCCGAGTTCCTTAGTCGATTCTTACGATATGCACGGAAGGAGATGCAGCTGATGTATGCTAGTGAAGCCCAGCGTCAGCACAGAATTCAAATCTATATGTACCTACATAAAATTTAGTGGTAATGTGACCTATAACTAAGATCGATCTTATACACTGTCCGTCATATATTTTTTACTTACTTGTGAGTCAAAGGTCCGACAAAAGGGTTCGCCAACAGCTGGACTATGGCCTTGCTGGCAAACATGACGCCAACGGCTACCGTCTCATGTATCAGCTCTTTGTGACGCTCCTCCTTCTCCGCTGTTATGTTCACTGGGGAGGAAGAACTTGGTTTTATCGAAAATGTATTTAACGTTTCGCATTAAGAACATAATAATGATTATTTTAATCAAAAATTGTAACAATATTCATTCACATGTTAACTTAAGCCCCCTAAGAAGCCCCTTAAGATCCCTAAGGTCTTGTCGTAGTAATCAACGATATATAATTACACAGGTAATTTAAATTTATACACACCCTGAGTTATGCGTTACTATGATTATTTGATATCTAATCCAATCTATGATTCTTTTGTTTAATATTATTGAACTTTGTTGTTGGTTGTAATGATGTCTACTGGGACCGATTTCATCACTTTACTAGAATAGTGGTAACAGCTATAAGAATTTCCCGATATCCCACGGGAAGGCGAAACGGGAATTCTATATTTTTTACGACCGCTAACATATGAATGTTGGCATATATGTTTGCTACTAAACGGATTTCCCGAAATTCCCACGGGAAGACAACGAATTCATAGTTTTCGCCATATTGAAATCGCATATATGTCATTGACAGTAGGCTCGGATTTCCGAAATTCCCACGGAAGACAAACGGAATTCATAGTTTTACGAAACCGCTACATATGAAGCTGAAATGATATGTTCATTATTGGACTAGAACGGATTTCCGAATTCCCGGAAGGAGACCAACTTATTTTTTGCACATGTGAATCGAAGTTGAGATATATGTTTATTTGCAAGCACTGGGAACGGATTTCCCGAAATTGGGGGGGACCGTGAAATTTTTTGACAAGCGATAACATAAGCTACTTTTTACACTTAACATATAGGTACTTTTATTTTTTTGTAGTGACGGAGTCGCTCCTATATTTTACTTAGTTGACTGTGTCGCTGGGAGTTTCACTAATTGTGTAACAGTAATAGAATCATGCTGTCAGAAAGTTTTGCCATAAAGGAGAACTGCAGTTCTCCGACGTCGAGGCGACCAACGTTGTTATTGCTCATTTCTTAATGAATCGAATATGAATTTGTCGAATAAAATTTTGAATTTTTGAATAGATAGACGATCTTAGTAGATTTTAGTGTGAAACTTGTTTCAGTCGGCCGGTGTTATTACAAAACCACGTCCAAATTTAGACACTGTGGAAAAATTACATTCAACAGCAAAATGATGGAATATCCGTCAAATTTAAGCAATGATTAGTTTAAACAATGTTTAAAGTCCACTTACGTTGCGTGACATTCTCCAAGGGATACGGCGTGTGGTTCAGACAGGGGCAGAAGGGGGTGGTCGGCGGTGCGGGGGTGGTCAGGTCGTCCAGCGAGAGAGACAGCGGTGCGTCGGGATGCCTGATGTCGTAGAGGAACTCGGGGATGATTGGCACTGGAGAAATAAACAGATTACATACATCACGCCCATTATCCCCCAAAGTGGTTATGTACATGTGGACCGAGGGACCAGTCCTGGAATTCGCAAAAAACTACCCATATTTAGATAGTAGTAGTCTTAAAACGACGATTGATGGGTGTAGTTGGCAGTGGCCCTGCTTTCGACGCCATAGGTCCTGGGTTCGAATCCCGGTAGGTGCAAACATTGATATGATGAATGAATATGTTTGTTTCTGAGTCATGGATGTCTCTATACTTATCTATGTATTTATATACCGTTACTTAGTACCACCCAAGACCTTAGGGATCTTAGTGTGGGACTAGGTCAATGTGTTGTGAAATGGGAAAAAAATTAAATAACGAACCAGAAGAAGAATTTGTAAATAAAAATAAACGCAGGGCAGAAGGACGCTCCTAAAATATAAAATAAACATAGTTATAGGTAAGCCCTAAAAAAATCATTATCATCATCATTTACAGCCTGTCCACTGTTGGACATAGGCCTCCCCCAACAACCTCCACTCCGACCAGTCGGAAGCAGCCTGCATCCAACTGACGCCCGCGACCTTGGCCAGGTCGTCCGTCCTAAAAAACATAACCGATCTGTTACATTCCATATAAAAATATTATTATTTCTAGACTTAAATATTATAAGTAAACCGGTTTTAGTGTGCTATTTTTAATTTCATTTCCCTTAACATTTTTTTTTTTCATCTTGTACATTTCAGTTTATCATTTTATATGTATCTAAACCTACTACTGAAATAATGTCTTTATACTGAATTTCAGAGCGCCCGGATGACCACCGACCCGTATAGATAACATTAAGAGAACACAATAATGTACGAACCTACATAATAAATTATATTATTACAAGTCATTTGAGAACATTACAATTAGTGTGTTGGTTATACATTTTTCTATGCTGCACTGGGAGTGAAAAAAAAAAAAATAATACGCTCGCGCTATAATATTTTCTTTGTACATTTTTTACACATTCAGTGCCGGCGACTACTTATTACACTATTTTAAAGGCGAAAATTTTTGAGTGTGTATGTTTCTTACTTCTTCACGTCTACAAACGGATGGAGCGATTTTAATAAAATTTTGTATAGAGTTAGCTTAGCTGGATTAACACATAGGCTGTTTTTTCTGCAGTTAAGTTTTTCAAGTGTACAATATAGAATAAATATTTTTGAGTACAGTACTTACGTACATTAATAAAATACCTACTTTTTACTTGTATATATTGTTATCAAAATTAAATTATAAGTTCTTGACTTGACCACGATTATGTGAGCCCCTCCTGGCGCCAAAGCTGGATCCGCCCTTGCCACAGCCTCGTTTTATGCTTATCGCCTGAGAGAACGCCCCTGTCTGAGTTCCTTAGTAGACTCTTACGACATGCACGGCAGGAGATGCAGCTGATGTATTCTAGTGAAGTGCCGGCTATATAACATGTTTATACAGGATGTTTTTTCGTTGCCACCCTTAACGAAGGGTAAGTACTCTATACCCATCTATACGTCAAATAAAGTAAGTTTATACAAAAAAAAATGCTGAGAAACTATGTAAATAACAAAAAAATAAAAAACTCGATCGGGCGAAAATAGTGTCCAGTGTTTATGCTAGTTTTTTTTCATAGACAGATATTAATTATTTCTCGTGAAAAAATCTTGCTATGCGCGTCTATATGCATTTATGCAGAAAAACGCAGTCTTTTTAGGTACTCAACTTTGGACCCTTATATCTTGGGAACCAGACACTTCCCAGGTATGCTTCCGTGGAGAAAACTGATCGTGATGATGAGGAGATTAGGTACATAACTAATGTCTGTATTGCCAAATTAAAGTATCCAGAACAATCGGACGCGACGCATATCCGATATAGTTACCTTTAGAATTTGATGTGAAAGATTAATGACAAGTTGCTTATTGCCTGAGAAAAGGCCATTGAGACTCCATGGAGAAGGCCCTCTCGAAAGCAAATCGAATGGTAACTACATAAATACTTCTTTATAATTTAATAATATATTATATTATTTTATATTCTTTAATAATTTTTTAAATATAAAATAAAACAGTGTTGCCAACCCACATCCAATCATCGGAACTACTCTATAAAACGGACAATACACGTTGAGAAAAAAACCGCTAAAAAATTCTCCCCCTAAAAGTCCCCCTAGTTATCTTTTTTCCCCCTAAATTGAGGGGTAAAACCCCTAAGTTGTCACCACTGAAATAAAATAAAATAAACACCGAAGTAAGAGGCGAGTCCAGGAAAAAATCTTATTAAAATTGATTTATTACTCTCCGATATTTTCCTCAATTTCCATACAATAGGCGCCGCCTTCAATTTTTAATAGACAGCTAAAAATTCAATTATCGATAAGTGCTTTGACATCACTAGACGCAAATAGATCTGCCAATGACACACGATTCGATTCGAGTTTTGAATTTATAGGTTGTGATTGGTGCATTCATATAAATACAGGATGATTTTTGGTCGTCAACGTTCCCGAAAACTACGGAATCTCCTCATCATCACGATCATTTTTCTTCATGGAAGCATACCTGGGAAGTGTCTGGTTTCCAAAATATTAGGGTCCAAAGTTGAGTAAATAGACTGCGTTTTTCTGCATAAATGCACATTGACGCGCGTAGCAAGATTTTTTCACGAGAAATAATTAATATCTGTGTATGAAAAAACTAGCATAAACACTGGACACTACAAATTTTGCCCGATCTAGTAATTAGAAAAAAAAATATTCAAAAAAATTTACATCGTTTCCCAGCATTTTTTTTGGCATAAACTTACTTTATTTGATGTATATAGAATACGTACCGCTCGTTAATGGTGGCGACGACAAAACACCCTGTAAATGAATGTTTTGGTTTAAAACCCAAGATTTTGAAAGAACTATTTCTCACGTAAACACATTTCCTGTTCTGATGCGGGGCCCACACTAAAAAGTTGTTTAGAAATTCTCCATACTATTTGAAAAAAATAAATATGTGGTATCGAGTCTCAAATTTTGAGGATAGGATCTCAGTGGAATTTTTTTAAAATAAAATTTCGCTTTACATATCTACCTCTTTCCTTTTGTTACACTCTGAATACTGATTAATTTTTCGCCAACATACAATGTTGAAAGCGATAAATAGCTAGTCTATCTTTAATTCGCGTAGTAAATGTTATTTCGTCTCGACATCATTTTAATAGAGTCGAAAACTCGTCTCTATTGGATTAGTCGAGAAGTTACAGACGCCAGTGCGACTTTAAGTCGAAATAGGGATGTGAAAGATCATCGATACTTTTATCGATAGTTTTTTTTACAATTTTAGCGGCAGGTGGTCGGGAATTATTTAAAAAATGCCAAATGATTTGTAATTGCGGTTTCGAATTAACTACTTACCTACTTACGTATATTGAGCAGATTTCAAAATATTAGGATAAGGGCTAGCAAAGATAAAATAGGTCTAAAACAGTAATTGCATGTTTATAACTAGCGCACTTCCTACTAATCTTACCCTGGGATCGCATTCCGGTAGAAACAAACGAATCTTAGATGTTTCTCCTTTTATATATGTCACCGGAAAATATCAACTTTGCCCATGTAGGTAATTTTTATTTTATTTTATTTTTATTTTTTTAACACACACTACACAACACATTAACCTACATTAAGATCCCTAAGGTCTTGTGTCGTGGGTACTAAGCAACGGTATATAAATACATAGATAAGTATAGAAAAATCCATGACTCGGAAACAAACATCAATATTCATCATATCAATGTTTGCACCTACCGGGATTCGAACCCAGGACCTATGGCGTCGCAGGCAGGGTCACTACCTACTGGACCAAGCGGCCGTCAAATTCGTAGCCTATATGTTATTCTGATGTATAAACTACACAACTGGCTAGTTTCATTAAAATCCATCCTGTCGTTTTATGTGAAAGATAAACAAACATCTACTCTCATAAACTTTCACATTCGTAATATTAGTAAGACTAGTGCTTTGCCCACGCTCCACTTCGGTATTTTGATCTGAAATGGTTTTTGCTAAGAACAATCTCGTTGCTACCTCCCTTATTTAGCTGATGACTCAAGACATTAGTCTCTCATTGCCATATAGTCTTCCCTATAAACAGGAGTTCTAGCAAACTCAGAGAAACTTAATTTATAATCTAACTTACTGACCGCTTGGAGTTGATAGGGATGTGCAACAACGATGAAAGTTTCAAATGTGTTGATAAAATAGGATGAGATTATTAACCTATGTTTCAAATAGTTCGCTGCATTTAAAATTTAATTATAAAACCTAGCAATAAATTTAATAAAAAAGTATATTTTATTATAAGAATTGTATTTTATTATGAGCCTTACTTATTTACTTAACTTTAATTGTTTGACTTGAAGAAATCTCTGTTAGAGATAAGCTCGCCTTTGTACATTATCTTTTCAAACATTTTATCTTGTGTTTTTTTCTGTGTACAATAAAAAAATATAATGACTAATATATAAAAAAATTACGTTACAACTAGTTAGTTACAAGAAGCAGTGACAGTCTCAGCTCTATCAAATTCATGAAAATATAAGTATTCCTTTCTTTATTTTCTTTTGTTTTATTCATAATGACGATGAACTTTATTTTTGTGTAATTTAATCATATAATAATCTTTGAATTAACTTTAAAAATTTATCGACATCCAGCACAGCACTACTGCGCGGCTCCTTTGATGAGGCGCCTAAGTGTATTTCACTTTGATCTTGCCGACGGGGAAATTACCCCGGCTTCCGACCCGACCAGCATGACTTTGTGAAGGGGGGAAAGAGGGAGAGCAGGGGGTTATGCGTTTACAGCTTTTCCACGTTGAATTTTCCCGATTTTCCAACAAAAGGTACCTACATGTGTGTTCTAATCCGAGATAGGAACTTCATATAACCCCCGACGAAAGAAGGTGTACCTACTAATGTTTATACATCTTCAAGAAACCTGAGTTCCTTAGTCGACAGTTACGACATGCACGGAAGAAGATGCAGCTGATGTATTCTAGTGAAGCCTAAGTGACAATTTTAGAATATTGAAATCCGCACATTAAAAAACTTCAGTGGTAAAAGACCGTGACGGGATCGAACTTACGCCGTCCGACGGGAATGCGCTATCTCAGTAAGAAAGCTGCAAGGTAGCATTTAACCTTTTTACGCGCTGACGCTACCGACTTGCAAGCAATATATCTATGTGTTACTCGCATGACAGTATGACGTTAGCGTTAAGGACTATCAAGAGGTTCATTCAATGGGGTAAGCACGAACCTTTTTACGCGGCGTAACGCTAGCGACTACGAGTAGCTAGCAAAATCTATGTGATTTGACAGTTTGATGATAGCATTACGAACTATCGAGAGGTTCGTGCTTACCCCTCAGGTTCGCTGCTTGCATGTTGCTTGCTCTACTGCATGTCATGAAAATATTTTATTTACTTTTAAACAATGTAACGTGGTAATATACAGGGTGTGAGTGACAGACAGGCAAATACTGATTATGTTGAACAAATACCATTGTGTTAAGTTATACAGGGTGTAACAAAAAGGGTATGTTAAGCTAAAGGCTACGTAAATAGCCCACTGTAGAGGACCTATCCACAAAATTTGAGACTCGAAATCACGTGTTTATTTTCAAGATTGTATGAAATTTCCTGAGATATTTAAAAATTTTCCATACTATCGGGAAAAATAAACATGTGATTTCGAGTCTCAAATTTTGTGGATAGGTCCCCTACAGTGGGCTATTTACGTAGCTTTTCGCTTAACATACCCTTTTTGTTACATCCTGTATAATAGTGTTATTACTCGCAGGAAATGCATTATTAATTGAATTATTTGCAATTTTTGCTTTTCGCCGTTTTCAGTTGTTTTTGCCTCAGAATCATGGTCTAATATTAATTAATATAAAAGTAGGTATTTAAAGAATAAAGTATTTAAATATTTGAAGTGAGTATATCAAATACTTATATGTTTGCCTGGTTGTCACTCACATCCAGTTATTATTATCTTGGCAAAATAAAATCCGAATCAAAGGCGAAAAAACTACAACCTCAGATTATAGCTATCTATTAGCAATGTTTCCATTATCTCCGGTATGCTGTGAGTGATCCCAAGTCCACCTATCTCTGCGGAAAAATCGAAGGGTCTAATGAATTAAGTATGAGTTCCCACTTAGCCTGATTGTGGGCGCCATTTTGTTTCTAAGAATGGGCTAGATAGATGCGGTTGGCGGGAATTTTTACCTGCCATTTTGGTATTTGACTTTGTGAGTAAATCCTATCGTACTATCCTATCCTTCCCCCTAAAATGAAATAAATTGGCTATTTATTTCCAAACAAAATTACCTACAAGTAAAATATAGATTGACGGCCGATTGGTGTAGTTGATAGTGGCTCTGCCTGCGACGCCATAGGTCCTGGGTTCGAATCCCGGTAGGTGCAGACATTGACATGATGAATATCGATGTTTGTTTCCGAGTCATGGATGTTTCTATACTTATCTACCTATGTATTTATATACCGTTGCTTAGTACCCACGACACAAGACCTTAGGGATCTTAATGTGGGACTAGGTCAATGTGTTGTGAAGTGTGTGAATATTTATTTATTGAATCAAATTATTATTACCTCGGATTAGGTTACGCAAATTAAAATATAACTATAATGTGTACTAATTATGAATAAGTCAGTAATATAACATTAAAATTAAGTACATCAGGTCTTGTATCATGAATGCCTTCGCCCATTATAGTACGTCTCTGAGTTGGACGTGACTTTCGGCATAGGCGTCCTCCAACTCTCTCCATTGAGAGCATCAGCAGCAACCCTTGTCTTATATGGCCCCTAGGTCAGACGGATTTCTGTGACCATCTCGTTGAGTGATATCTTATTAATATGTGTGTATGTTTGTTACTATTTCGCGCAAAAACTACTGAACAAATTTTCAATTTTCACCATTCAGTCGCTATAAGCCTATTAAGTCCAATGTGGTAAGGAGTGAGCCTACCGCCGCCTTTCGGGTACAAATACAACAATCTAGCGACCGGGAAATGTTTCCGTGCCACTCTCAATAGGTATTATAGCGGGTATATTGACTAGACTCACCGACAGTTGTAAGCAGCATGTTATCCAGGAGTAGAGCGATGGCCACGATGACCAGCACCAGCTTTCTGGACTCCCTGCATGCCGCTATCTTGCCCCGGAGGCCGTAGCCGTCGGACGCTGCCCCCATGGTGAAGAGCTGATGGAGAAACAAGGATATTTTACTGATAAATACGTACATCATCACTATCACTCAGTGACGTGATTATTCATCTAAGCTTTCACTACATACTTAGTATAAAACAAAGTCGTCCCGCTGTCTGTCTGTCACTATGTATGCTTAGATCTTTAAAATTGCGCAACGGATTTTGATCGTGGATATCGTATCGTACCATATCGTATCGTCTCTATACAAAATTCAAGATGGCGGGTATATTTATCGTATTATGACAGGCTAAGTGTCGATAAATCGGTTTATCATATCGTGTTTCGCAGGTCATGCTACTTGTGCTGTTCTCGCTATGCTAAACGAGTCTCTGGAATCTTCTTTACGATCTGGCCACCCCATTTCGGCAACACAGCCGTGTCTTTTATACGAGTTCGTTCATTCACACATAATGAAATATTGTAAAAAATCATCACTAATTTTACAGTCTAATTTGAATCTGCTAAAATTAATCCAACCAATCCAAATCTCAGCATTTAAAACCTGACAAATATCTTTTAATTTGTCGGCCATTCACTCGCCCATTCTCAATTAAAAGCTCAAAATGTCAGCGTGACAATTGAATAGAATTCAAGATGGCCGACGGAAATGAGCGCCGTCACTAACGACCGCGACCGTACGCTTCCGGGGGCTCTGAGTCCCTTTTAGATAGTGGATTAAACTGGTTTTAATACCATTTACGGGCATTTAAATAACTTTTTATTTTTATTTTATTTTATTATGGCAACAAACAGTCATTACAAATTTCACATCAACTTTTGTGAATGTGTAAGTTAACCATTAAATCACGACCGCGACTCTGTCCTAAGGTCTGCTATTTTAATCCCCTTTTAGCGCCGAATTTTCCAAATACCTATTTGATAGGTGTATTTAAATATCTTTTATGAATGTGTTCATCATTAACTCCGCTTTTGTCAAATTATTAGTGGACGCCTGCCACTCTGTCCGATCATAGAGGAATAAGATTAATAGAGTGCTAAGTGTCTCGATGAGCTTAATTACCCTGAGACTTGCCGGTACATCAACGTTCCTCCCAATTGTAGATAGATGACATTACTGTCCATATGTACTCAGCTCCATCTTTATAACATTTTCTAAACCTCTATCTTTTATTCCTCTATGATCCGAGGGACTGCTACTTTTATTCCCCTTTAGGAGAAAATTCGTGTTTAACTTTTAATGGCATACCTACTTATTACCCGACTACGCCAGAAAAAGTTAACTAACTATAAATATTTTGTCTATAGGACATTATAAAAAATATATAAAAAATAAGAATTTACCAGATTATGAAATAACAATATATTCAACAACTCACTTCACTGGATTATACAGGATGTTTGTGACAGCCAGGCAAATATTGATACCATGACTTAAGACCATGATTCTGAGGTGGAAAACACTGAAAGTTTTCGCAGGAAAATTCCAAATTTTTTCGACATTTTTTTCATATTTTCAGGAAAAAATAGTTTAGTTCATTTAATTTGGCCTTAGATAATGTCTTAAAAATAAAATTTTAACCACAAGATGATTTTCAAAAAAAAGTTATCCTCAAAAATGTTTAACCCTTTAACGCACACTTTAACTTTTTTTTGAATTCACTATATTTACTCATAAATCTATATTCTGTAGTGTTATTTATAATAACATTGATTAATAAAATTTCCAGAAAGTCATTATTTTCCGAGAAAATAAAGAAAACATTGTGGCTAGTATACTGTCCACCGACCGTTTTGTATCAGTTACTATCCCTATGAAATCAGTGGCCTGTAAACTGGCCACTTATAAAAAATAGTTTTTTTGGATGTAAATAATATAAAAAAAAAAAAATGATTGTTTATTTCGTAATCAGTCTTTATTTAGCCTCAAAAACTTGACACTTACAATTAGCGTAACTTAAAAAAAAATATAGTATCAATCAAGAAACAAAATTTTGGACTTAATTTTCTAAATTTTTATCAGAATTACAATATAAAAATAAATCTGTGTTGTTCACGATTCAAAAAAAGATAAGGATAATAAGAAAACTTTCTTGTTCACAATTCAGAAAAAAACAAACTATATTAAATCTTTTTTTTCTGTCCGGAGTTATGAAAAGGAGCAAAACATTCAACGCATAATGCTACATTACATTTAATACATTCATAAACACTACGTTTAGGTTTTGATGCAGTGCTACAATACCTGCATCTACGTAAATTTTTCTTTACAGATTTTACGAGTCTATGATCGCCATTTTCGTTTTCTTGAACGGGAATTTTGGAATTTCCTATAAGTTCATCGGCTAGTTTACTTCTGAAAATCAGATGTGTTATAGGTTTTGTTCCACCAGGATAAGCCTTTCTCCAAGTGTCCTTATAAATGATGTAGGAGTTTACGATAGCAGCTTCTATCAAGTAGAACCAAATTTTCATCCACCATCGACGTGATTTCCATGAAATATTGTATGAAGCCATGTACTGGTCGAATTTATCTACACCGCCCATAAACTTATTATAATCAATTATAGCATTTGGGCAAGACACATTCTCTTTATTGCCATGCATATTAGTGCGCTTAACAAAACCTTTTTTGGCTGGGTTGTGCATATTTGAAGCCACACATACAGCTTTTTTCCCGCGGTCTCTCCATTTAGAAACAGATATGTTAGATTTCGTCATAGCAGAAGCACTCTCTCCTACAGCCATGTCTCGATCATGCGGAAATTTATTGGAAGGGAAAAATTTTCTTGAGGGCATAATAGTTCCAACACCGAAAATGGTTTTGCGAAGCAATTTGTCTAATAAAGGCAAGGAGGTAAAAAATCGATCAAAAAACAAGCAATATCCAAATGCTCAAACGCCGAAGCCAACTTCAGTACTATACTTTCACCTAGACTCAATTCCCTTTGTCCACCTTGCAGTTTTCCCTCATAAATATCAAAATTGACCATATATCCCGTGACAGCGCAACATATAACCCACACTTTGAACCCTCTTTTGATGGGCTTGAGCGGCATATATTGTTTCAAAGTAGACCTTCCTTTGAAAGCTATCATACTTTCGTCAATAGACAATTGCCGATGAGGACTATATACTGACCCGAAAACATATGAAAAATGAGTCAGTAATGGACGTATCTTAAAAAGTCTGTCAAAGCCCACGTTACCCCTTGGTATCATTTTCTCGTTATCATTTGCATGTATAAACCGCAGTATTTTTAAGAATTTGCGCATACTCATAAGACTGCTTATACGGGATACATGAAAATTTTTATCTTGAGACCAATAAAGCCGCATTGATGGTAAACTATGAAAGCCCATAATAATCAGAATTCCTAAAAAAGTATTCAGGTCTTCTTCGGTCAGGTTTAGAGTCTGATGGCACTGTGCAGCATATCTATTACTCTCTATAATCATTAGTTGGTAAAAAAAGGGAGTCAAAAATAGTTTCAAAATCTTGAGAGGTGAGTTTAGATCGACTTCCTTATTTATACCTATGTAACTATTGAAAGTAGTTTTTTTATATACTGGTGGTTTTCTAAATTTTCTCTTGCTCCATTTATTCAGATTTTCAGGAGTACCTTCAGGAGGCTGATCCATAACTATAGGCGGTACAAGCAAAGGCGATGATGGATGCGACGGTGCTGTTGGAGGTAATGGTGAAAGCTGGGTGGAGGTGTTGGTTCGGAAATGTTCGAGGATGAAGATCCGGGTGGAGGTTCAGAAGAAGACAATGGCTGATGACAACTGCGGGTGCTAAGGCTGCTGGTATTCGATACAACATCTTCAAAACAGTCGTCAGCGTCGGAATCCCCACCAATATCAGAATGGATGGCCTGGTCATCAGTAATAGCCATAATTTCTGCCCATTGGTCATCATTTAGGTTTTCCAAATCCTGATAACTGAAGATATTTCTAAAACAACAGAGAAACGAAAATGAAAACTTTATAAATCAGAACTATTATACCTACCTAGAAATCTGCATAATTTGACAAAAAAAAATACCTAAACAATTACGATAATAGCCTATAACTGCCGAACCCATATATCTGTGCTTATTGTATTATTATATCATAAAAATAGACTATATACTTCGGGTGAAATGATATAGTTTATATAAATAAATCAAAATATATAATTATGAGACTATCTCAAATACACATGTGTAATTTATAGGTTATGTTTTTTCAACTCGCCGGTCATTTTTCAATTACAAAAATAGCATATTTATTTTCCTGTTCACTATTGTTCTGGCACATGAAAATACAGAATATACTATAACACAATCGTTTTACTCACCTTTTGAACGAAGACATGGTTTTTCATTGCACTACACATTAATTATACGTGTTGTCTACTCGCGATAACAGCGAACACTAGTCCGCATACGCGCAGTGGCTAGTTGACAGGCCACTGCCAAAAACGGCGCGAATTTTTACGTGCGTGCCGCGTCCTTGAACGGTGGCTAGTTAGCTGGCCAGCGTGCTTTATTAGCTATCGTTTTTGATCATAAGGTTCATGATTACTACAAAAATCTTTGAATTTTCGACCTTAATGTGACTGTCCAGTTTACTGGCCACTTTGTATGGGCCGTCCTATAAAGGGTTAAAGCCATTATCCATCTTAATGGAGAGTCACAAGTGATCCAAAAAACAGCAATGTGTCACACAAGAACCAATAAGCCCATTTAATTAGTCACAGGATCGCCAGATACAATTGTCGCGGAGAGCAAAGATTACTATTTTTGATTTGATTATATTAATCAAATCAAAAATACATTTCCTGAGAGTTATAGAGCGGCTGGCACGGTTTGCAGTGGTCGTGGATTCGATTCCCACTCCGGTGAAGAATTTTTTCCATTTTCTTTATTAATAATTTTATAAGTAATAACACTGTCTTATAACTCAGCAGAATGGTACTTGTTCAGCATTTCAGTATTTGCCTGGCTGTCACCTACACCCTGTATAGACGCTCCCTATTTTTATCCTCTTTGGAAGGCACGAAAATAGTCTGACAATTTTATGAAATAGTGCCTCCATTGTTGCGTAGAATATGACCCAATTTCACGTTACAACAATGTTCACTTAGAGCAAAGACCATCACTTACCGCCAATTTATACAGGATGTTTTTTTGTGGCCACCTTTAACGAAGGGTACGTATTCTATACATGAAATAAAGTAAGTTTATGCCAAAAAAAATGCTGGGAAAAAATTTTTTTCCTTGATGGTGCGAAATTCATAGTGTCTAGTGTTTATGTTAGTTTTTTTATAGACAGATATTAATTATTTTTCGTGAAAAAATCCTGCTACGCGCGTCTATGTGTATTTATGCAGGAAAACGCAGTCTATTTACTCAACTTTGGACCCTAATATTTTAGAAACCAGACACTTCCCAGGTATGCTTCCATGGAGAAAAATGATCGTGATGATGAGGAGATTCCGTAGTTTTCGGGAACGTTGACGACCAAAAATCACCTGTATAACTGATCTCGAGAGATTTTTTGCAAATCTCAGATTTAATCTTCAATTATTGTTTTCATTGAAAATTTCAAATTAGGAATAAAAGAATCCGAGATTCTATTTGATCTCTCGTATAGAAATTGGCCGTTAGTATCTGAGATGAAATTTATAGATTTACTACCTGTTGCCTGCGGCTCCGCTCGCGTGGATGTCGCCTATTACGTAGAAAGGGTACAAAAATTGTATACGACCTATTCTCAGACCTACCAAATACACATATGCTGTATGTGGTTAAGACGTGCACCTTCCAAGCGGGAGGCGTAAGTTCGATCCCAGTCACGGGCCTGTACTGATGAATTTATTTCATGTACAGATTTTAATGTTGCAAAATTGTCACTTAAAATTGTCGCTCGTGCCTCGGAAAGCACGTAAAACCGTTGGTCCAGCGCCTGAACTCTCTCCGATCGTTTCCGTCCCATCGGACTATGAGAGTAACGGAATCTGTGGCACACACTTGTGCACTATAATATCTCCTGCGTACCTGGCCAATCTCCGTAGAGATTGGTCGCCTTGGCCGAAATACGGTCGGAAATCATCATCATGCTGAGCTGGGTCCATTTCAGCATATGTTTTTCTACTTGGCTGTATTGTAAAACAATTGTAAATGCTGAATAAATATTGTTACAGTTTACAGTCAGCACCGCATCATACATATGAATATATAGCGTACCTTATATTATTAATTATTATTATTATATAAAGTCAATTGATTAAAGGCTATATTTTATAAAAGTAGCTATTATGACTCCTGCAATATTGTTCTGGGAGGTTGCGATGGTTGTATAAATAGCAGGGTAGAAACTAAATGGTGTCACTTTTATTCTTGACTGTTGAGTTTGTAAGACGTTACTCTGCTCGATCTCTGTTCTATTTAAAAACATTACAACGATATAATCTATTTACGGCGAATCGGGTTTCTTGCTGCTTCTTTCCCCGAATGTTATATCGCCTGAAGCAGCTTTAACTGTATAAGTGATAAATAAATAGTTCTACATAGCAACTGCGATGTTTGACTCCGCATCCTGAATATACTGCTGCGCCAACGAGTAATCATCGGTGACAATATTCTTATTCTTACATACAGGGTGTAAAAAGACAACGTTGTTATTTTAATACCTCGTATTCTCTGTAACGCATTGATCATTTTTTTCTATGGAACCAACCGTGGGAAAAGATTTTTTTTAAATCTCTTTTTATTGCAAGCAATGTATTTGATTGACAAATGTAAGTACCTACAAAACTAACATTTTTAAATATTAATATGGCGTCTTTAAAAAAAATGTTTGTTAATTGTTTCCAGATGGATTTATTTAAAAACATGTTGATATACATATAACTTTGGACCTCAATATCTTAGAAACCCGTGGTTTCTCAGGGGTGCTTCCATAGAAAAAATTGATCGTGATGTTACAAAGAATACGAGGTATTAAAAGAACAAAGTTGTCTTTTTACACCCAGTATAAAATTTCTGATTTTAAAAGTTAGTCCAGCCGTTTCAGAGGGGTTTGGTAACAAACACCGCGACACGAGAATATATGGCACAACTAATTTTCAAAGTTAGGCATTTGTTGTTATAATTTGATGCAAACAACATTACATTATTCGTGGGTGGGTATTTTAAAAACGGTAGGTATCAGAGTGTTTGTGACAGCCAGGCAAATATTGATATGGTGACTTCAGACCATGATTCTGAGATGAAAACCAGTGAAAATTTTCGACTAATTTTTCATTTTCTCAGGAAAAAAAATTTTGTGGTTCGTTCAAGTACCTATGCCTTAAATAATCTTAAAAACAAAATTTTGACCCATGGATAATTTTCAAAAAAAATTTGCTCTCAAAAAAGTTGAAATAACTGATCAACCCCAAAGGAGAGTCACAAGTGATCCAAAAAACAGCAATGTATGTATCACCCAATAAGCCCCTTTAACTAGTCATAGGATCGCCAGATACAATTGGCGCGGAAAGCAAATATTGCGTGAGTAACACTGGCGGCTCGTCCTAAGGAGCGCTGGTGCGGTGCACTCCCACCCACGAAGATTAGATAGGCAATCTATATTTCTCTATATTTATAATTATCTTTCAATTCTACTATGCTTATACAATAGTGTAATACTATGTATCGAGTGGAGCGCTAGCGATCGCGCTCCAATGAAATGAAATTAGGTACGATTCCTAGTACTGTATTCAATGAGTGCGAAAGAGACATACCAACATAGGCCAGCGCGTGAAACAGAAGATTTCGTATGAAAAATTAGCCTTATCTGGAGCGCCACTCACTTTAATTCGCGTATGCCGCCACTAGAGGTCGCTTAGTCCGAGTTAGAACGCGATATGGTTGACTTTAATGTGTTTCATTGGGTCATCTAAATTTTTATAAGTGTAATGTTGAACTTGCACCATCCCATTCGTTAACGGAGTTGAACACCCATCTAGAAATGTCAGCAGCCGCCTCTGGTGAGTACAAGAGAGTAGTATATTTTTTTGGTGAGTAATAACACTGTCGTATAGCTCAAAACAATGGTACTTGTTCAGTATCTCAGTATTTGCCTGGCTGTCACACACAACCTGTATAAAAGAAACACCATGACTCGAAAACTAACATAAGTATTCATTAATATTCAACAAATCAATGTTTGCACCTACCGAGATTCGAATCCAGGACCTTTGGCGTCGCAGGCAGAATCATTATCAATAATGTCAATCGCTCATCGTTTTTCAATAGATACTCGTATCCTAACTACGAGTACCTATAATGACCACCTGTCACTGCGAATCGAACTTGTACATCTCAACTATAACCTCAAAATTGGTCAGAAGTTATAAATGCAAAAGTAAGTTTGTTTGTTATTATCCCGGGTTAACATTTTTATCCCGGATAATTTCGACATTTTGTTTGTTCCGCAGTATGTACCATCGGGCGCGGACGGAGTTGCAGGCGTCCACTAGTGTCAAATATATAGCCAAAGTGTGAACGATGAACTATTAATTTGAATCTGGAATGACTGTTACGTTGAAGCTTTGAAACATTGTTCGCGATCTATGTAGATTTCAAGAAATCCGTGGGACTCTCAAATTGCGTAAAACTTTCTCGAAACTTCAATAAATAAAGTCTGTAGGTGCATGCGATTTGGAATTATTATTGAGCGCGGAGTCACCTATTTAGCAGATGTGCCATACATTTTGCTGTCTTATATTATCTTTATACCTTTTTATTCTTTAAATAAAACGCCTACCACTCATTTATTGCCGTAACAAAATGCTAGTTCCCGAGGGAAATCATTTTAAATCCAGGGATTTTACATTTCTATCTGACTGAGAAATAATGTAAGAGTGGAGATTAAATGCGAAATGTCGATATCTAATTAGTTTAGTTAATGCGCATTAAGTAGTTTATTCTGAAGTGATGAATTCAGGTTGATTTTAGAGCTATTAGACTCTCTCTAGGCGCCCAAGCAAAGGTACTAACGGAATCCAAAAAAATTGGGTATCGTCATCTTAAGTCAAAGTTTTAAAATGTAAAAGGACATTTTAAGACTTTGACTTAAGACACCGATCGCAAAAATAGCTGTGTTATTCAGTTACATACATAAATAAATAAACACAAGGCTGTGTACCCGAATTGCGGTAGCTAGAACTGCAGGATCATAAAAGAGAACTCACCGCCACGTATCGGCGACAGAATATAAATAAAATCAATGACAAGTTTGCTGTGCCCGAGTTCCTTAGTCGACTCTTACGACATGCACGGAAGGAGATGCAGCTGATGTATTCTAATGAAGTACCCGCGTCAGCACAGGGGTTGTTCAGTTAATTGGTTGTTTAATAAATGGGGTAGCCGTGCTATTAAAATGTCTATCACGGGTTGATAGTGGGTATTCTGCACCGGTATGATGAATTTGGTGAGAGCGAGATGTCTCACTTTTAAACGTCAAATTCGCAGAGCTATTAATAACTAGATAAACTAAGTGAATGACACAATTGTGGCCATTAACAAAAATTGAATTAAATTGAACTAAGTGAATGTACTTTGCATGTAAAAAAAATAGACTTAAGAATTAGAATAGACACTCGTTCTCGAGCCAGGACTGAATGAATTAGGGCTGATAAAAGTGGTTTGCAATCCCTTTTTACACACCAAGTAGAAACACTTGCCTTGTCTAGTTATTACTTAGCTCTGTGGATTTGACGTTTAAAAGTGAGACATCTCGCTCTCACCAAATTCATCATACCGGTGCAGGTTTAATCATTGACTGTGCTTGCTATTACAAAGCGGCGGCGTCTAAAGTTAAATACTGTTTAAAAATGACATTTGACAGCAAAATGTATGGAATGCGAGTCAAAATAGTTTAAATAATGACATTTTTTAGAGTTGCGTACCGTCCTTCCGTCCGTCGTCCGTCCGTCCTTCTGTCTGTCAAGACCCTTTTTCTCAGGGACGCGTGGAGGTATCGAGCTGAAATTTATATCAAACTATGGATACGCCCTGGCTTTGCACGGATGTAACCCTTTCACGTGGACAAAGTCATGGGCCGCCGCTATAGAAAAGTGGAAATGGATTTTTTTATTATTTTTCTTTCCGTAAGAACCATCCTCGTACTTCAAGGAATATCTAAAAGAGGTATTAGCGAAATCGGTTCAGCTGTTCCTCAGATCTGCGCTTAGCAACACATTCAGCGATAAATTTTTATGATAAGGGATACTCAGGTCTACCGTCCCTTAGAGCTGTGAAAATATCAAACTTCTAAGCCAACGCAATCAAAATATATCGTTTATGCCGCAAATTTTAGACACTCGAATTTCGAATCAAAACCTACATGGTACTTCCCTTGAACTCAGAACCTTGAAATTTGGTACGAAGCAACGTTTATCGCATCGATAAAGGAAAAATTGCGAAAGCCGTAAATTTTCAGTTACATCCTAATAAAACCGTTTTGTACGGAACCCTGCTCGGTGCGCGAGTCCTCGCACTTGGCCGGTTATTTTAATATAGGTTTGTACGGAACTTATTGCGTAGTATGAAAGCTACAAAAATGTAGTCCGTAGCAATATGACTACGGTTTTCGTAGCAGTTTTCGTAGCCTTAAGAATTTTTAAGGAGGGTTTACATTGGCTTTTTTGGTATTTATTTATTGAATTCGGTATAAATTATTTATTTAACTTTGACATTTGCAATTGCACAAAAAAATTTTTTTGGTCAAATTAGGATTTATTTTAATAATTGTCATGCAACTCTTCTTTTATCTTGTAAGTTGTATTTTTTGTGTATATGCAATAAAGAATAAAGAAAGAATAATTATTAGAAAATTATTTGTAGTCATTTTTACGAAATAACCACCTTAATAATGGTATTACCATAATAATCCACGTAAATGCAATTATTTAAGAGCATTTAAAAAATATATTATGTTTTTAGGCCTCGAAAATTGTAACCTATAATATATTATAATGTGTTGTAAGAAATCTTATTTAGAAATAAGCTCGATTTTATATATACTTCTAATTATCAAATATAAATAATAAAATTAAGCTACAAGGTTTTTGTATGTTCAATAAAATATACCCGCGAAAATAAACTTAGACTAAAAGTATAAAGTATAAAAATACCAAGCGTAATGTAAGATTTTAAGTCTTTTTAATTGACTTGTCACCGTACTGATTTACTGAAAGAGATTTCTTTATGAGATAAGCTCTTTGAATATTATCTATGTAAAATTTTCCTTGGACGTCCGTATATATTTATGTATAATAAGTAAAGTCCAAATGAATTGTATTCATTGATTATTATATGTGGGACTAAAGAAAAAATATCAAAATCTACATACCTTTAAATACCAATTTTCGACCAAATCTCCATTCTCAAAATAAACTACGCTTGCAAAATTATATGTGGAAAATTAAAATTGAGACGTCCGTTCTTCGCGACGTCTACGGACCTACTGAAATGGCTTTCTGACTCCAAGAAAAACCGCGACCTCTGATATCACGCATCTCTGTCTAACCTTCACTAACTTCATTAGTGTGAAAGAGATGGACGCATCTATGAAAATCAGATGTCCCTTATCACACCATTCACACCATTAAATTGGTATCATTTTGATTTGCACCGTAAATTGTTAGGTTCTAAGTTGAATTTGCTTTGGTAGGCTAATGTTTTATGACCGTGGTTCTGTTAGGGGGAGTATGAACTGTATTTAGAAAGCATTAAGGTAGGAAATAGGTTAGCAAATGTGAATATAAGCTACAGGTTTTCGATAAGTATTCGCTGAAAGTGCGCGTTTGCAAGATAAAGAGGAAGGATGTAAATGAAATTTCTTTTTTAAGGATATATTCTTAATTAATGAAATTGTATTAGGCGTTACAATTCGGAAGTTCAAACACTATGGGTGCGCCCACCACCGGGCCCTACACCCTCCACTGACCCTCGGATCTGATAACTCATAACTGCGAAAACAGGTACTTGCACTAACTACAATCGCCACGAGAAACCAGAACCGAGCACCTAGCATGTAAGACAATATATTGCACTATTCCGAAATCAAAAACTAGATTAATAATCTACATATGTTTCCACTAATTATTATGAAACTCATTTAGAGTTTCAATTAGTGGTTTACTAATTTACTAATTTCTATAATCCTGAGGATGCCACGATTGTTGGCGAAACATATGTAGATTATTAATCTAGTTTTTGATTTCGGAATAGTGCAATGTATTGTCTTGCATGCTAGGTGCTCGGTGATTACATGTATGTATGTAATAACATATACTACTCTTCACACAAAATATGTATCACTGTCTACTATAAGAAAATAATTGATTAATTTAATTTTAAACCTAAAATTGCTTTTACAACCTTTTACTTCCACTCCGGCCGAAGAGGTCCTTAATTTCTGCATCTGTCCATCTCACTCTCGCACATTGCGGAACATCGCTCCATCCCTCTCTACTATACAACTGTACATACATACTTATTTCCTTTGGATATAGATGTATAAAACAATTGGAGTTCTTTAAAAAGGCGTTAAATACTTTTATCTACTAAATACTGCAATAATTTGACCTTATTTCTTTTTCTAACATGCCTAATCAGGGGTTCAAATTCCTTAAGAAATCAATATTTTGATAGTGAAACTTGTGTGAAAGATTTTTTTCCAATGGAAATCTAAACAGGTAACATAATATGTTACATATTAGGCTACTTTATATGATTATAGAGTATATAGAGTAAATTAAATTATAATCACCATTTCGGAAGCACAGCCGTATGTATGTATGTATATCACTGTGTTCTTAATTATATGTAGTGGGTCACTACATTATAAAACAAAGTCGCTTTCTGTTGTGTGTCCCTTGTCCCTGCTTAGATCTTTCAAACTAGGGAAGGGATTTTGATGCGGTTTTTTTAATTGTTAGTGATTCACAAGGAAGATTTATAATGTGTAACTAGGGATCCGCCTCGGCTTCGCACGGGCGTGATGCACTCTCACAAGGGCGAAGTTGTGGGCGGCCGCTAGTAATCTATAAACTGAGAGTTACGTAAATGGAGCCAAGTGACACCTTTCCGGTTTAATGGCACTCTGAACCTAATTGTATTTTTAAATAGTAAAAAAAATAGTTTTATTTAAAAGTAATTCATCGTTAATTTCATAATATTTTAGTATAAAAGAAGTATTCTTCCTACGGAAATAAACAAAAAATCCTTTTGTATTATTGGATGAACTGACGCGGAAAAATTGCTCGCCCTCAAGGGCTGCATTTTCAATTATTACGAACGAGGGGTTGTTTTCAAGATAAAATAAGTTTTTATATTTATATTATATACATATCTACCCTACTGATGATATGAGGCTTCACTAGAATACATCAGCTGCATCTCCTTCCGTGCATGTAGTAAGAGTCGACTAGAGAACTCAGGGGCCCATTTCGGGAACACAGCCATATGTATGGAAATATAGCACGACCTGTAGATATACTCGTACAACACCCCGTAGAAAGTATGACGAGTGGAGGTGATTAACGTGACCGGACCGGCGACCGGACGAGAACAAAGATAATGGAGCGGCTTGCAAACAAAATATTTTATACCGTGCAAAAATTTTAAATTATTAGTATTCCTAGTGGTAAGTTTCCTTGGGGATACTCTGATGAGAAGGTTTTTTTCAATAGTTTAGTGTAATTAAATTTAAGTTAATGATTTATTATCGGGAAAAGTCTCGTTATTGGTCTTAGATATAAGTAATTTTCATTTAGTAGTCGAATACTAAGATTATAGAAGTCAATAACGCTGTGTAATCTTTTATATCTACATAGCAAAATTTTAATACAAAATCTGGCTTAACCTAAAGTTAATAAAATATTTAAAGTCAACATTTTCCTGCGACTCCATGCCATTTTCGCCTCCATTCAATCATTCCGAAGGACTTGCTAAGTGTTCGACAGAGATAGCCTGAAATTCCACAAGCTATGTGCGAGGGAGACAACTGCACGTCCGTGCAAATGAGTCGTCCGATAGGTTTAGACGTGAAGTATAGGATTCAATTACTATTGACTCCCTTTTTCTTCTTATTTCCTATAAATAGACATTTCTGCCCGGCTAGCACGGCCAACGATACACGATATGATAAATCAAGTTATCGATACCTAGCTGTCAAAATACGATAAATATAGCCGCCATGTTGAATTTTATCGATACAGCGAACATAACCATGCCGGTAACGTTACACGGCACGATACGATATGATAGATAAAATGCGAGCATTTCAATAGGTTACTATCGATAGCGCCGAACATGACCGTATTTTGATGTTAAAAATATCGAATTTTGACATCAATTCAATTGTTATCGATGAACATTGTAGTGCGCGATAAGCGTAGATAGGTTAGAGAAATCAAAAATACCTATTATATTCTTTGGTTCGATAGGTTTTCAGTGATATGCTCCAAACTTAATATTTTTAATTTAGAGTTTTAGTTTACATAGGTAGGTCAAAGGTAAAATTAAATGATTAGTAATTAGTATCGATAACATTCAACATGGCGGCTAATATCTATCGTATTTTGACAGCTAGTCGATAAATAGGTTTATCGTATCGTGTTTTGCTGGTCATGTTAGAGCAGTTAACATGACATCTGATGTCAAAAAGGAAAAAAAGAAAAAAAAAAGAATGAACGACAATTGAAAAAAAAGATTTTTTACTCTAGAAACATTTGTTTAACTTATCTCGCGCCTTATCGTATCATAACACGGGATAAATCTTAACGTAACGTATCGTTCCATTGGTCATGTTCGCGAAATCGATAATTATGGTGGTATAGATACGATACGAAATCCTTTATCGTATATCTACTTATCGTGGTCGTGCTAGCCCGGCTGGAGTCATTTTTATTCTAATTTAGTTATTGTTATACTCAAATAAAAACCTTATAGGCTAGGCATAATTATACATTAAATAGATAGCCCGAATGTCTTAGAATAATGATTTCGCTCCGGAGCAAAGACCAATCATTAATCTAAGCCGAATGCAATATCTAAGAAAAAGAAAAATGTCTTCAAAATCTATTCTCAGGATGTTTAAATGTGTTCGACATGATACTTAAATAAATAAATACTGTGGTAGATATTTTTTTAAACATGTGCATTATTCATATTTATTTTACACAGAATACCAATACCATATTTTTAGTAGGGGCTCCGATGATGTCACATTACATGTTTACATAGATATAGCTCCTTCATAGACAAGCGTCATTAACGTCATGCTCTCACGATATGGATCCGTATAATTAGCCAGCGACCCAAATTATATCAATACAGTAGTAAGGTTGTATATATTTCACTAAATAGTTCCTTTGAATGATGGCACTACTTGCTCTGTGTACCACTACATAATATGTGCGCGTAACATCTCCTTTTATACAGCACTAGAGTTCCGCCCCGGCTTTGCACGGGAGTTACCTTTAACTTTTCACGTGGACAAAGTCGGGGGCTGCCACTATAGAAATGTGTTTTAGACTTTTAGATTTTTCAAGCATTTTTAAAAATTTCCTCTCCATAAGAACCATCCTTGTACTTTAAGGAATATTCTAAAAAAGAATTAGCGAAAACGGTTTAGCTGTTCTCGAGATTTGCAACAGATTTACCGATTCATTTTTATACAGGGTGTAACAAAAGGGGTATGTTAAGCGAAAAGCTATGTAATTTCCAGATAGTATGGAGAATTCCTAAATTACTCAGGAATGTTCATACAATCTTGAAAAATAAACATGTGATTTCGGGTCAAAAATTTTGGAAATAGGTTTTCCATAGTGGGTTGTTTACATAGCTTTTCGCTTAACATACCCTTTCTGTTACACCCTGTATAATAGAAGATATAACACTAGTGTTTTTGTCGTCAACGTTTTTGAATGCTACGCATTCTCATCACGGACATTTTTCCCCATGGAAGTATACCAGCAAGTGTCTGGTTTCCAAAATATTAAGGTCCAAACTGGATTGACAGCATTTTTTGCAGAAATGCACGTAGATGCAAATATTTATAACAAAAAAGAATTTTATCAAAAAAATTACGCAAAAAGTAGAAACTACACACTGAATGTCAAAAAACCATTTTAAAAATGATAAAAAGCTTAAATATTTTATCGCATTAATAGTCATCGATTTTGTACTTAAGTTTTTTATTCGGATGTAGGTTCTAGTCTGCAAATTCTGTTAAAACTCGACGCATTCCGTTGCCTAGCAACATCCGTGCTCTCAAAGATATTTGGCCAATACCTTTTCTTAACTTTAAAAGTTATTGTAGTTTATTCTTCGCTTTGATACATAATGTTTTTGTAGTACAGTAAAGAATTTTATCTATCTATCTATTACATGACTGAGGGATCTCCCTTATGATCCTGCAGTTTTGGCTTCCCCTTTTCAAGAATGTATATGTTTAAGGCGCGTGGTGCCGACAGAGTAGAGTTTGTACCACCCCTACCTGCCCGTGGGTATCGTACGAGGCGACTAAGGGTGTCGCGGACTCCGACTTCGGTCGTCGCCGGCGACAAGGGGTTGGGGGGCCAGGCGGGTTACCGAACAAACTTCCCAATAGCGGTGCCCCGTCCGACCGAATAAAACACTTTCGATGCTCGTGGACTGTATATTTTCTTAACTCCCTCGAAGACAGTTATTACACAAAGCTTCTTATTATTTCTAACTATTTACAATTTTTCTTCTTATTTCTTGACTGTAGGCACTGTATAGGAAAACTGATGTGAGGTCTTCCTAAGCGCGCGCTAGCGCGCTTCGGGTTACGGGCCTTAGGGATGCCCCTGTGCCCGGGCAAAGTCTCGGCGCGCGACAGCGCGCCGGTCACTATTAAGCGGCCGGAGGCCGCGCTGCCTCGGCTTAGTCGCCGAGGCAGCGAAGGACAAAAACTTATATTATATATATTTACAAGTAAGTGCATGGGGGAATGCCCATGCACTTAGAAAACTAGGGACGACACAACTTGTCGGTAGGACGGCAGGCAGCCATGGCCGGGTAGATCCGCCGATCGGTCGGTGACGGGGAGAATTTTGCCCCGCCCTCGGCCGATCGACACCCCTGCCTGTTGCCGCCGCCCTACCGAGTAAAGAAAGACAAGACAAAGGACAGAACTAGTATATACAATAAAACTATGGGACAGACATTATAGATAGGGACAGAACAGCTATATATTAGTAGTGCCACCAGGGCATAAAAACTATATACAATTTTGTAGGCGCTAAGGGCCGGTGAATCGGCCATAGTGCGCCTACTTGTGGGTCAGTCCGGTGGTATGGGGGGGTCAAATCTGATATTACCCGGCATCGCTGTCGAGTGGGATACTCAACAGCTCCCTCGGTTGTGGGCGGCCGTCTGGCGGCCTCGCATGAAGCGGAGCTAGCCCGCGGAGATGGGCGTGTGGCCCGTTGTCGGCGCGGTCGAACATTCGACGCGCCATTCGGGCCACGAATTGCTCCACTTTTGTCATTTTGAGGTCCCGAGCGATGACGTCATTACGGACGTACCGCCCGGCCCTCGCAATGCTGCGGAGGGTGGAGCTTTGCAAGGCCTCAATCCTCTTTCTGTTTGAAACAGAGCAAAGTTGGAACCAGGCCGGGGCCGCGTACGTGAGACGCGGCCGAACATATAACTTGTACATGGTCAGCCTGGTTCGGAGGGGAAGCGTGGACTGCATGACAGGCCGCAGCAGGGCGCGCGCGGTCTTTGCGCTGCGCAGCACGTGCTCAACCATCCCAGTCATCCGCAGCCCACGGTCGATTTGGCAGCCTAGATACCTGACAGTATGCTGCCAGGCTATCGGCTGCCCTCGAAGCGTGAGCCTGGGAGGGAGCTCTCGCTGCTGACCCGTCAGCAGGGCAACGGTCTTTGCCGGATTGGCTGACATCCGCCATCTGTCAAGCCAGTCCGGAAGAAGATTGAGGACCCTTTGCATTTGATCCACCGCCAGTGGGGAGCTGCGCGATGTGGCAAAGTACGCGCTATCGTCCGCGTACAGTGCCAACATGCCTTCAAATTCCCATGGGAAGACCACCTTTACGGTCGGTATGTCATCTGTGTAGATGGCATACAAGACCGGGGAGAGGCAACTGCCTTGAGGGACGCCGGCCAATATGGGGTGGAGTTGCGAACTCGCGTTTTCCACCCCTACGAAGAACCGCCGGTCATTTAGAAATGACGCGACGATTCTTATGAGGGCCGGCGGCAGTCCCTGGCCAATGAGCTTGCGCAGCAGACCTGGATGCCACACACGGTCGAAGGCCTTCTCCATATCGAGAAAGACTCCCACCGTGTACCTCTTGTGGTTCCGCTCTGCTGCTAAATGGTCCAACACACGCACAAGTTGAAGCGTCGTAGAGTGCGCGTCTCTGAAGCCGTACTGTTCCTCGCGTAGCGAAACATACGGCTTCAGGCGCTGCAACAATAGACGCTCAAACAACTTGGCGATGTTGGACAGGATGGTGATGGGGCGGTAGTTGGCCGGGTAACGCTTGTCTTTGCCCGGCTTTGGTAGCGCTACGACCCTACCGACTTTCCAGAGGTCAGGAAAGTGGCCAGTACGTAGCATTCCATTGAAGAGCCGGGCTAGACAAGCGAATCCTCTCCTAGGTAGGTACTTCAAAGCCATGACTGGAATGAGGTCATGTCCGGGTGCTTTGCGAGGGTTCATCCTGCGAACCTCACTCGCAACTTCGGCGGGCGAAATAAAAGAGTCTCCGCTGAGAGGCGGGACCGGTGCTGACATGAAGTCAGAGACTGCCTCCTCGGTCGTCCGATGAAACTCCATGATTCTCGGAGCGCTGCTGGGAGGATGTGGGGTGAATTGTACCGCCAAGTGTTCCGCGAGCACTCTTGCTCGCGACTCGGCGGTGAAATTATAAGTGCCCGTGGGATCTATTATAGGACAAACCGGCAGCCTGGCTTTTGTTAGCTGCCGGTTTAACCTATAAAGGCATGTGTTATCCTCACGGGCACGGTCTAGAACTTTTTCCCAGCAGGCGCCCCGAAAAGCACGAACCTCATCGGACACCTTCGCTGAGAGAGCGTTGAGGTCTCTCTTGACCGAGGGGCAGCGAGAGCGCGCCCACAGGCGCGCTAGCCGCCTCTTCTCTTGGAGATCTCTCTTTATGCCCGCCGGTAGATCGTCACGACGTGCGGACCTTGAGCTTAAGGTAGAGCTGGCCGAGTCTATAGCCTCCTTGAGCTGCGCTGTGAAACTCGTAGCTGCGGACTCTACGTCCTCGGCGCTATTAACTGGTGGTAGGTGATAGTTCGCCATGATGCCCTGAACTTTATCCCAGGCCGTTCTGCGTCCCGGTGAACGGGGCGGAACAGAGACGGCCCGGGTTGATACCGACACCAGTATCGGGAAGTGCTGAGACGAGGTTATCTCATATAACACTTCCACGGATACTGGCGCCGGTAGGTTCTTGTGAACTACTATGTCCAGGACATCAGGCCTATGTCGGGCTTCAGTCGGGACGTGAGTCGCCGTGAGTGGACCTATCACAGCGCAGCTACGCCCCTCTGCTGCAGAAAGCAGGGCTCTACCTGCCGCGGTTGTTGTCCGGGAGTGCCACGCCGCGTGTTTGGCGTTCAGGTCGCCAATCAACAGCGTCGGCGTGTCCCCTACAAACACGGCGTCAAGATCCGATGCCAGGAAGGTGCCTTCGGGCGGCCTGTACGCTGCGTACAGGTGCCACGCCCGTCCGTTGCTAAAGACTTTTACCCCGATAGAGCGGGTTTTCTGAAACGGCGGTAGGTCCAACTCCTCGTGCACAAAATCCCTGCGGATCAAAACCGCGGTGCCCCTGTACGCCGTATTGGTTACAGGGGACACCTCGTCTCTTCTGTACACGAAGAAGTTGGGCAACGTAATCGCCGTCTCTGGACGGAGCTTCGTCTCACCCAGGAGGACCACATGAATGTCCTGTACTGAAACCGCGGTCCTCAAGTCATGGAGTTTGTCCTTGATACCGCCTGGGTTCCAGTACAGGATCCTGAGCGAGCCTACTGAATCCGTTCTAGCGGAGGTAAAAGCTGGGACAGAGCCCTAGCGACGACTAGGCGGATATCACCGCCCGTCGTCAGAGCGGTGATGATGTCCTGCAGTGTCCCCACGAACAACTGCAAGATCTCGGTCACTTCCTGGCGCACGTCGGCGCCGGAATAGGGCTGAGATTGGCGCCCTGAGGCCGAGGCTGAACCTCGGCGAGAAGAGGGCGCCCTTCCCCGGGACATAGAGCGCCCCCGCCCGATGTTGTGGGGCGGGAGAGTGTGCAGGGTAAAGGGCCTGGGCGGGTGAAGCCCGCCGGCGGCATGAAGTGTGAGGGGCGCAGGCTAATTTCCTGCGCCCCTGGGGCCTGGAGTGGAGTGGGTGTTGGCTGGAGAGGGGGGGCGGTTTGGGCCGCCACTGCTGTGGCGGCTTGTGCCGCTTCCTCTGCTGCCCTGCGGTTGGCTAGGCGCCGCTTCCGTTCTTTGCCACGACGGTTTTTGCGGCGGCGCCTTTGAGTTTCGGCGGTCTGTGGTATCACAGGCCACCGTTGCTGATGTGCCACCGCAGGCGCAGCTATATTTATGGTGGGGCGTTGGGCCGGGTTGGCCGGCGGCATTAGTGTGGTGGGGGCCACCGGAAGGGGCTGGCGTGGGTCCGCCCGCCTCGCCGGGGGGACCCCCACTGTATTAGGTAGAGTGGTCGACGGCGCCCCCTGAGTCGGGGGCGTCGGGGCGAAGCGCGCCAGCCTGGGGTCAGGCCGGCGGGGTTGCGTGGTTTGTACAATGGGGGCGGGGGGGACAGGGGGCGGAACCCTGATGTTCCTACTCCTGCACACTCTTTTATATTCCGGGCATTGCCGGTCGTTGGCGCTGTGGGGGCCTTTGCAGTTAGCACATGTGCGTGCCTCGGCCCTGCCCAACTGGCAGTCTGCCACCACATGTTCTCCCGCGCAGAGGAGGCAGCGGGGAGTGCGGTGGCATGTCATTGAGCTGTGGCCGAAGGCCTGACATCTGTGGCACTGTGCGGGGCCCTTATTGGGCCTCCAGGCTTCAATTTGAATCCCGGGGAGATTCAGCAGGGTGTCGGTTTTGTATAATGCCTCGAGCTGAGCCACCGACAAATGCTCGAACTCGAGGAATATAACCGACCCTAATCTATTCCGGCGAGATGGGATGACGCGGAGATGGCGAATAGGCAGGCCTTTGTCTTCAAAGGCCGCCTTCACTTCGGCGAGATCTGTGTCCGCCGGGAGCCCGCGGAGAGACGCCTTAGAAGGCAAGTTCTCCGCTACCGAGAACATATGAAATTCAATGTCCCGGCACTTCTCCCTAGCCTCCACTAGGTACCGCTGTACTATGCGGTACTCTTCCGGGGTCCGGCTCATAAACCGGAACCCGGTCTTGAAGGGGCGGGCGTTGGGGGGATGCCCCAATTTGTTAGTTAGGGTGGAGAAATGCTGCACCCAATTGGGCATCTTCTCCACCACTATTGGGGGGTATGATGCTCGCCCCTCCTGCGTCGGGGCCGATTCGGCGGCCGGACGGGGGCGGGGGGGCGTGGGAGGACGGGGCTCGGCGGCGGCTGGTGTGGCCGGCCTGGATTGGGCCGGGGACCGCCGCGGCGGACTAGCGGCTGCCATCTCCGCGTAAGATGTACTGGGGGTCGGCTGAGGCGACCTGATTGGGCTCAGCTGCCCCGAGAGGGGGATGGACATCGACCCCGATGAGGATGGGGCCGAATTTGGGGACGACGTGGCGCTCGGCATAGTACGGCCGAGCGCGCGGGGTGCGGGGCGGGGCGCCGGTACAGGGGATTGTACCGGGGACTCATTTGAGCGGCTGTGCGAAGAGGAATCGCGGTGGCCGCTCATCAAGGGGGGCGATAGCGAGTCCCCCTCGCTGTCCCTACGCGCCTTCGCTAGGGCTTCCCCCTCTGGGGGTGAAAAAGACTCTGGCCGTGGTCTGACGGCTGGCTTGATGGTCCGAGAGGGGCCCGCTTCTGGTGATACGGGCGGGCCCTGGGAAAAGATTGGGAGGGGGGCCTCGGTTTGAGACCCTCCGAAAGTAAATGGGGCCCCTATTTGGGGCCGGGAAGACGGTGCTGGGGGCCTGGAGAGGGCCCCGGGCTTGAATGCTGGGCGGCATAGTGGCGGCGGGAACATGTCGCGCGCCACTATGGCCCCGGATACTCGGCCACGCCGACCCGGGATACGGGAGGGACGTGGCGGCAAGGGGGACGATTTGCCCCTGTCGGGGGCGGGCGGAGATTTCCGCCCCGACATGGTGGTACACAGGTATTAACACAACACAAGAACAGTAGACAGAATGGGAACGAATATAGCCTATAAAATATTTACAATTAACGCCCTCTAGGACGGCGCTGAGGTACTACACTTAACAAAAAATTTTTTACATTTTGGGACGATTACAACAGTGACATACTGAGACAAAAACAATTTTATATACAATTAATACAATTTTATACAAATTGCGCCCTTCGAAGCCCTATTTACAGTAAATAGGGCCGTGAAGGGCTGGACTGTTGTACAAGGGGGGGTCGACTCTGAGCCGCTCACCCAGGACACCAGAACGGCGCGCACTTTGGGCCCGGGTGGCTAACGCCACGACCACACGGCAGGCCACCAATCAGCGTACCCGTCCGCACAAGTTTAACTTGCCGGGCTAGGAACGCCAACCAGCGACCGACGCGAGCTGTCGCCGCGCTCGACACCGAGCACCCTAACGAAGTGGCGCCAGGCGCCCTATAGGACTGGTGTGTGTGGAACAGTAATCTACCAGCAGGCTGCTGGTTGATACTGCACACACACCAAGACCGGACACAACCCTACGCCAAATGCGGCCCCTGCCAGTCGGTGGCACCGACTGTCAGCTCCGACGGGCCGCCGGCCAGTCCTGTATCACTTAGCTTTAGCGCAATACAGGCCTGACCACGGCGTCGGTATAGGCTGGAGAGGTCCGGTGAACGGACACCTAGTCGACCGTGACGTCACTCTGCCCTCGGCTTGTACGCCCGCCCTTGCGGTCCACCAGTATGGTTTACCTAGGACGGACGTGTAAGTCGACGGTTAGGGGCGTCCTCTTCCCTGGTTGGGGTGCAAAAAGCCAACCAGAGGCTCCTAGTAGCCAGCACGAGCTATGAGGTGAGCAAACGAAGGGACAAAATCACGAATCGCGTTCACTCACCAACCAGCGGATAGATGGCGCTCGCACAGAAGAGAGGAAAACTACAAAGTTCATACGGACGGAATTTTTATCCCTCGGGTTCTCCCTTACCGTCCGTAAATAGGCAGATTTTGCCTACCAAACTTGACCGCTTTTCACTACAATTTTTACTTTGGTTTATACCTATTTCGGTCGCAATCTCAAAACATATTAATCTTACACTATTGAAAGTTACATATTTTTACAGGTTTTTCAGTGCCTTACCTTATAACAAAACAATTATTCATGTAGAACTTGAAATCAAAAAGCTATTTACAATTCAAATGGTACGTTCTACGAAAACTAGACATTCATGTAACCTTTTTCATTAATTATTTAACATATCTTTCGAGGTATATCTATGTTTTATATATCATTTTGTAGGTCGTAACGTTCTCTACACTGACAAATAATAAAATGTGTGACCTACTTTATATTTTACATTAATTATCCTATGTAATTCGTAATCTCTATAGTAAAACATAATCTGACCAATCAGCGTCGAGCACTTATTAAAAACACAATAATCACTTTTAGTTCACTTTTGATTAAATGTCCTCAATTACTTATAACACTTATTTACAGTCTCTGCTGTTCTTAACAACAATAATCACTTTTAGTTCACTTTTGATTAAATGTCCTCAATTACTTATAACACTTATTTACAGTCTCTGCTGTTCTTAACATTCTCCCCCCGGCGCAGAAGTTTACTTCGAAGCCTCACTTCGGAAGAACAGCCAATTTCCTGGTCGGCCTCCGGAAAACACCTCCGCTGGTCCTTACGTCAGCCGTTCGCACCTCACCATCAGGTCCTGGGTGGACGGCTTCGACGATCCCTCGTGGCCAGACGTTGCGTGGGAGATCTTGATCTACAACCACCACCAAATCTCCGGGTTGGATCTGCTGCCTGTTTTCTGAGGAGTTCCCTCGAGGTACCAAAGTGGGTAGGTACTCTCGGATCCATCTTCTCCAAAATTCGTCAGCCAGCGCTTGGCTACGCGCCAGGCTTTTCTATCAGCTGGTTGGCATGGACCGGTTTGAGGAAGACCCTGCGATGACCCCAGCAGAAAATGGTTCGGAGTTAATGCCTCTGGGTCATCAGGACTGCAGGAAACATGGGTTAAAGGGCGAGCATTTACCGAGTACTCAGCCTCAACCAGTAAAGTATGTAATACCTCTTCTTTGGGGTATTTCTCGTTCAGGGTGGCGTTGAGTGCCACCTTCACCGAGCGCACTAAGCGCTCCCATGCACCTCCCTGATTAGGTGCGCCAGGAGGGATGAAACGCCATGTCATCCGATGAGTCAGCGCGAAGTCTTCAAGAGTTGGGGCCCATTCTTCATAGGCGGCGCGTAACTCAACATCCGCTCCTCGAAAGTTGGTCCCGTTGTCGCTGTACATTAGTCGGGGCCATCCTCTTCTTGCTGCCATTCTTCTTAGTGCCATGATGGCAGAGTCGGTAGACAGGCTGGCCACGAGCTCCAGATGAATGGCTCGCGTGGTCAAACAGGTGAAGAGTGCACACCATCTCTTCTCGTGTCGCCTTCCAATGGTAACCATCATGGGCCCGAAATAATCCACGCCACAATTGGTGAAAGGGCGTGATCCTGGGTCCATTCTAGCTAGCGGCAGATCCCCTGTCTTCGGTATTCGAGGATTGGCTCTTCTGACCCGGCACCATGTGCATTCTCTCGCCGTGTTTTTTACGGCTGGTCTTAGGTGAAGGATCCAGTACTGCTGTCGTAGGTCGTTCACTACCCGTTCGTGGCTTCCATGTCCCGCTGCTTTGTGGTGCTTCATGATAAGCAGGCGGCTGAGTGGATGCCTTCCACTCAGGATGACTGGGTTCTTCATTCCCGAAGCTATGTTGGTGGCTCCGATGCGGCTTTGTACTCGCAGTAGTCCTTCTTTTAATTCCGGGTCCAGTTTGTATAAGCGACTGCTCTTTGTTAATGCTCTTCCCTTCCTGAGGTTATGGATTTCCTCAGGGAAATCTTCGATCTGAGCGCGTTCCATCCACAGTCTTTCTGCTTGATTTAAGTGTTTCACTTCCAAGCTTTTTGTTCCCAGATGACGCCATTTCTCCGCTATCATCAGCACTCGTGCTGTAGTGCGTATTAATTTGTCATAGGAGCTAAATCTTGAAATGTCCGGCATGGCTTCCCAGTGCGGCGGTGGCTTGATCTCGACCACATGCTGCACAGTCTCTATTTCGTGAGCCTCTTCTTCTTTGGGCCATTCTTCTTCCCTGTTCAATAGGAAGGCGGGTCCTTGAAGCCACCTTTCCCCAACTCCGTTGACATATTTTTCTCGGGTGGCATCGTCTGCAACGTTCATGTCTGTGGGAATCCATCTCCATTGTTCGGATTCCGTTTGCTCGGCGATTTCACCCAATCGATGCGCTACGAAGGGCGTATATCTCTTCGCGTTGTTTCTAATCCATTGTAACACCGTTCTTGAGTCCGTCCAGTATACGGTCTTCTCCACTTCCCATCGGTGTTCGTGCTTTATTGTTTCCGCCAGCCTTGTTCCGATGACTGCTGCTTGTAGTTCCAGTCTCGGTATGCTGAGAGTCTTCATTGGGGCTACCTTGGCTTTGCCAGCCGCAAGACATATCTTCACTCTCCCGTCCGGGTTCTGTAGCCTCCAATATGCCGCCACAGCATAGGCTCGTTCACTTGCGTCGCAGAATATATGGAGCTCTCGTCGATTGTACTTCGCTGTGTTATCGTAGCAGCGAGGTATTCGCAAGGTTGCAACGTTTTGTAATCCATTTAACCAATTGTTAAACTCTTTTGCCTCTTCTCTCGGAATAGCTTCATCCCATCCAATCTGCAGCCGCCAAATATCTTGCAATTGTATCTTGGCCGCAATGGTGTATGGACTCAAGAAGCCTAGTGGGTCGTACACGGACATCACCGCGCTCAGAGCTTCCCTCTTGGTCGGTGTACGCTTGGTTGTGCGAACTTCCTCTGGTACTCGAGCCAGCGTAGTGTTGAATCCCAACTCGTCCTTGTCGGCATCCCAAATCATGCCGAGGGTCTTCTCGTATCCGAGGTTTTTTCTTTGACATGAGTTTGGCTGGTGTCGATCTTCGAGTTTCCGCTGGGAATTTTTCGAGCAATCTTCTGCTATTGGAGTACCATCCTCTTAATTTGAAGCTTGCTTGTCGGTGCACGTAGTCCACTTGCGCGGCTGTTTCTATTGCTTCTTCTTCCGTTCTGAAGCTCTCCACCATGTCGTCCATGTAGTGATTTCTCGTTATGGACCTCAACGCCTTTGGGTGAGTAAGCGTGTGGTCCAGTGCGTTCTGATTTCTTACGCTGTGTGCCAGGAACGGAGAACTTGAGGCTCCAAATATCATCGACGTCATCTTGAGAAGCATTGGTGGTTCACTCTTGTCTTCTCTCCATAAGAACATCTGTGCTGGCTGGTCTTCTTTCCTGATCTTTATTTGCAGAAACATTTCTTGAATGTCTGCTGTTACTGCCACCGGTTCTTCTCGAAATCGGAACAATATTCCGGGTAGCGATCTCAGAAGGTCTGGTCCCTCTAGGAGCTCGCTGTTCAAACTTTTCCCATTCACGGTGGCTGCTGCGTCGAACACAAGGCGGATCTTTCCGGGCTTATTCGGGTTCCGGACTGCGAAGTGCGGGAGATACCAGGCGATAGGGCTGTCTTGTTCTGTCCCGTCGCATTTTTCTGCGTAACCCTTTTCCAGTAGGTTTCGTATCTGAGCCGTGTATTCACGTGCGAACTCCGAGTCTCGGCTCATCTTATTTTCAATGTTCTTCAGCCGTCGGTACGCCGCTTCATAACTTCGTGGCATCTTCACATTGTCCCTTTGCCATGGAAGTCCTACTTCGTATCTCTTTTCAATTCGACGCGATGTTTCATTGAATATTTTAATTGCTTGTTCTTCTCTTGGCGTCTTCTTGATGGCCAGAGAAACTCCCAAGGCGTCCAAATCGTAATGTCGTTGCACTAATTCTTCCAGGCCGTGTCCTGTCCGGTCGTAGGCTCCTGTTGGACTCCTTGATTGATTCTTCTGTGGAAGAGGTGAAGGACCGTTTCATCTCTTCCTGCTGTGCTGGGTTTGGATGCCCATCCAAATATGACCCATCCTAGTGCGGTTTTGGCAGCTGCTGGTTCCTTAGTTCCTCCTCTTAGTATCTTGGATGATACTAGTAGGTTCCAGTTGTCAGCGCCTATCAGCATCTTTGGCTTCACGTTTGCGTGGCATACGTTTTCTGCATTCAGATCCTTTAGGTGAGGACATTGCAAGACGGATGTGGGTACCGTCTGGGTATGCAGTGTTAAGTTCTTCACTGTTCTTCCTTCTATGCAGTGACCGTTCTGTGACTGTCTCCCTTTTATGTTAAGGGTCACCCTCTTGCTTGACATTTCGTTCGACGTCGAATTGACCCCTCTTATCTTCAATTGCTCTTCCTTCCCCATTGCGCCGACCTGTTCCGCAATTTCTTGGTCCACCAGTGTGACGGTTGAGCCATCATCCAGCAGTGCGTACACCTCCACTTCTCCCTTGGGTCCGGACACTGTTACCGGACATAACTTCAGTATGACGCGACCGGTCTCGGCGGATTGTGTGGTCATTACAGCTTCATCCGTGGCCTCCTTTTCTGGGGATTCATCGGAAACTCTCTTGTATTCTGTGTGCAGCAATACATGATGAGGTCTTCGACAATTGTCCTTGCCGCAAGGCTTGGCTCTGCATGTCAAACTTCGGTGCCTTCCTTTCAAGCACTTGAAGCATATTCCCTTCTCTTTGACTATCTTCCATCTATCATCCATGATTAGACGGGCAAACTTCGTGCATCTTCCTAAGTGGTGGTTCTCTCCACAGTTAGGGCAGCTCAACTTGCGTTCTTCTTCTGTGGTGTTGTAGACTCGGTGCTTCATTGGAGTCTTCGTTGGCGGATTTCTTTTCTTCATCTCGCTCGTTGGCGTGGCTGACACTCCCCCCGTATATGTGTATCGGAGCGCCAAGTCAGCTTCATTCATCAGAAATCGGCTCAGCGCAACCACTTCCGGTTCTTCGGAACCTTCATTGCTTCTAGCGAAGTCACACCATCGTGTTCTCAGGTATGGGCTTAGCTTCTCTACGATGTCTCTTGCCAACATCGGATTGTTCAAACATCCTCGTGCATCCACTGCATTCAAGGTGTATACTATATTCTGGAGCTTCACCGCCAGGGCATTCAGGTCCGCAGCTGACGGTCCCGGACGACTGAGTTTCTTCAGCTCTTCTAGTGCTCGGTTGATGATGACTTCCTTTCGCCCGAAGCATTGTTCCAAAGTCTTCATGATGGCTTCAGGATCTCTGGTCGTATGCAGTAATGCTGCGACCGCTTCTCGGGCTTCCCCTCTTAGTGCGTTCCTCAACCGTGCCATATTTTCCACCGGCGAGAAGTCATATAAGTCCGTTGAGTCTCGCATGGCGGCTTTGAATGCGAGCCATTCCACGGCAGAGCCTGAAAATGTAGGAAGCTCCGTCACTTGTCGTGGTGGTGGACGCATTCGCATCATCTTCTCCAGGGTCACGGCCAGTTGCTCGATTCCCTTTCCTCGCGGTGAGCGCGTACGACGCTCTCTTGCTGGCGTTTCTTCCGGATAGGCTTCATTTCTTCGCGCTGTAGGTGGCTCGTTCCAGCCACGGCGGGGTCCTATTTCCGGGCAATCATCTTTAAGAACCCTCCGTCTAGGTGAGCGTTCACGGTTCCCGGCGCCTTCTTCGTTGGCCCAGGTGGGATGACGTTCCTTATATTCTTCCTGACGAAGCTGTCCTCTTGATGCCACCATCATCGACGGTGAGCGCGCCCGTGGTTCAGGACCCTCTTCATCGGCCCAAGCTTGGCGATGCTCCATCGATGGCGGCACATTTTCTGAACGTATTCGTCCCTGTGGTGGGGGTGAATCTGCTCGTCCTCCTAGGCCTTCAATATTAGCCCAGGCGCGGCGTCGTTCAGGTTCCGGCGATCCTTCATTTCTGCGAAGGCGGCCCACTTCATGGTGTCTTCCTATAGCAGTGCCTACAGCCCCTTGCACCCATTCATCCACGCGGTCATTCGGTGCATCCCCCGGTTCTGACCCGACACTTTCGGCTTCTTCGTGGATTAGGGCGACGTCCATAGCTAGCTTCTTGCGTACTAGCTCAGTTTCTACTTCAATTTCTTTCCTTCGCAAGAATGCAAGTCGCTCCTCTGCTTCATATTCTGCTTGCCGGATACGGGCGACAGTGCTAGTGGTCGATCGTCCGGAGCGTACCGACCTCGGCGGGGACGGTCTTCGTGCAGCGGCGGTGGCAGTACTTGCGGCAGAGTATTCTTCATAGGGCGTAGCGGTTGCTTCTCTCTCCCCCCGTTTGACATTTCTGGCGGCGGTAGCAGTGATGGTCCTCACAGCTAAGGACCGGCAGGTATGCGACCCCGGGTTAAGAGCGGCGGCGGCGTTGTATTCTTCGCGCAGTCGAGCGGCGTGTGCACGAGCTTCCATTAAGTTGGCGGCGCGCGTCCTAGTACCTTCCAACGTAGCGGGGTGCGGGACGGCTCCCTCTTCCCTGGCGGAGTGCGTCGAGACGTCGTGGGGCCCGGCGGCATCGTGATATTCGGCGCCGCGCTCGTCAGTACCATAGCGCTCGTCGGCGCGCGCGGATGTCTCGTAGTAACCGGCGTCGCGCGCGGCGGCGCGCGTGACGGCTTCTCGACCGCTAGCGGCGCGCGCGGCGCCGCCAGAACGCGTAGCGAACCGAGCTGCGGCGTCCCGACCGCCGTCGTGCGCAGCGGTGCGCACGGTCGCGTCCGAGCCGCCCGCGGCGCGTGTGGCGGCTTCCCGATCACCGGCGGCGGTGTGGGTCTCGGTGCTGGCCGTCGTCTCGGAGGGTGACTGCGGCGAGCGTTCCTGTTGGCAGGGACTCTCCCCACGTTGGCTTCGCGTACGAACCATCTTCGATCTTCACAGGTGCTGAGTCTTCAATCTTCTGATCCGGCTCGAAGGACCAAAATTGTCGCGGACTCCGACTTCGGTCGTCGCCGGCGACAAGGGGTTGGGGGGCCAGGCGGGTTACCGAACAAACTTCCCAATAGCGGTGCCCCGTCCGACCGAATAAAACACTTTCGATGCTCGTGGACTGTATATTTTCTTAACTCCCTCGAAGACAGTTATTACACAAAGCTTCTTATTATTTCTAACTATTTACAATTTTTCTTCTTATTTCTTGACTGTAGGCACTGTATAGGAAAACTACAAAGTTCATACGGACGGAATTTTTATCCCTCGGGTTCTCCCTTACCGTCCGTAAATAGGCAGATTTTGCCTACCAAACTTGACCGCTTTTCACTACAATTTTTACTTTGGTTTATACCTATTTCGGTCGCAATCTCAAAACATATTAATCTTACACTATTGAAAGTTACATATTTTTACAGGTTTTTCAGTGCCTTACCTTATAACAAAACAATTATTCATGTAGAACTTGAAATCAAAAAGCTATTTACAATTCAAATGGTACGTTCTACGAAAACTAGACATTCATGTAACCTTTTTCATTAATTATTTAACATATCTTTCGAGGTATATCTATGTTTTATATATCATTTTGTAGGTCGTAACGTTCTCTACACTGACAAATAATAAAATGTGTGACCTACTTTATATTTTACATTAATTATCCTATGTAATTCGTAATCTCTATAGTAAAACATAATCTGACCAATCAGCGTCGAGCACTTATTAAAAACACAATAATCACTTTTAGTTCACTTTTGATTAAATGTCCTCAATTACTTATAACACTTATTTACAGTCTCTGCTGTTCTTAACAACAATAATCACTTTTAGTTCACTTTTGATTAAATGTCCTCAATTACTTATAACACTTATTTACAGTCTCTGCTGTTCTTAACAAAGGGTTTCCGGGAGGTGGGCAGCAGCATCACAAAAATCACGAAATCACGAAAATCACACTGCGGTCACCAACCCGCCTGCCCAGCGTGATGACTATGGGCAAAACTCCCCTGTGGCAGTAGCATTGTGGCGTGCCCTGGGGGAGGCCTACATCCAGCAGTGGACTGCAATAGGCTGAAGAAGAAGGAGGCTATGTTTAAACTATTAATAGATAAGCTGAACTATCATAATCATCATTTTTAGCCATACGAAGCCATGCCATATGCTATCATAATATCGTTATTAATTTTTAAATAGAATTTGAAATAAATAATTATAACAATACCAAAAAATATACCAAAAACCCAATGTATAATCGCCTTAAGGAAATACTAATACTTCCAATAATGCTACGACAGCCGTAGTAACTGCTACGGACTATATTTCGTAGCATCTACTACGCATTTTTAAGGTTGTTGATAAATACATGACTACTAGGGCCTTGTCTCAGGCGATAAACTAGCAACTTATGACTGACTAGTGGACGCCTGCGACTCCGCGTGGACTGTAGGTAATACATAATGTCGAAATTACCCGGGATAAAAACATTTACCCGGGATATAAAGTAGCCTAGGCCCTTTCACGTGCCAATTTTCTGTCCCGACCCGTCCACCCACTGGACATTCCCACTGGTGGGTGGACCATCCACTAAGCTAGTGTTGTGAACAGAATTAAGTACCTGTACATCGTAATCGATAAATTAATTCGATAAATTCAAATAAATTGAAACATTTATTTTGATTTCATTCTATTAAAAAAAAAAACTAACAAATTCTATCACTTTATGAAAAAAACATGCGTTTATATTGATTCGGGTCTTGAAGTTTTAATTTATTTTGCATAAAATCTCTGTAATAAAACAACAGCTTTTCCATACAATCTCGAATAATTACTGCACTAAAATGTATGGAACAGCAGATTTTTTTTTCACTGTTTCGGAGTTGGTCCCATAGTGAAAGTTGTTTCTTTTTACCTACCTAGTTTCGTGTCAAAAGATAATCACTAATTTTAAAAAGACCTTATACAGGATGTTTATAACAGCCAGGCAAATACTGAGATACTGAACAAGTACCATTGTTTTGAGTTATACGACAGTGTATTACTCGCAGGAAATGTATTTTTGATTATACGCAATGTTTGCTTTTCGCGCCAATTGTATCGAGCAATCCTGTAACTAGTTATACAGGGTGTTTTTTTGTGGCCACCATTAACGAAGGGTACATACTCTATACATCAAATAAAGTAAGTTTGGACAAAAAAAAATGCTGGGAAATTTGTTTATGTTTTTGAATTTTTTTTTCAATTACTTGATCGGGCGAAATTTATAGTGTCTAGTGTTTATGTTAGTTTTTTTATAGAAAGATATTAATTATTTCTCGTGAAAAAATCTTGTTACGCGCGTCTATGTGCATTTATGCAGAAAAACGCAGTCTATTTACTCAACTTTGGACCCTAATATCTTGGGAACCAGATACTTCCCAGGTATGCTTCCATGGAGAAAAATGATTTTGATGATAAGGAGATTCTGTAGTTTTCGGGAACGTTGACGACCAAAAATCATTCTGTATAGGCTTATTGGTTATTTTGTGATACATTGCTGTTTTTTGGATCACTTGTTTACTTTTAATGATCAACATTTAATTGAAATTTTTAAAAACATTTTTTATTTAAATGATCTAAACATTAAAATTTAGTTTTTATGTAATTATTTAAGCCTTTGTACATTTTCTTTGTCATAAACTTTATTTGTGAAAACTTTACTGTGAACAATAAAGCATAATAATTTAATAATAATAATAAGGCCTACTTAGACGAACCACACTATTTTTTCCTCAAAAAATAAAAAAAAAGTCGGAAAATTTTAGAATTTTCCTGCGATCATTTTCACTGGTTTTCATCTTAGAATCATGGTCCGAAGTCACCATATCAATATTTGCCTGGCTGTCACAAACACCCTGTATATAAAAATTATTATAATAATTTTTAATTATACAGGGTGTAACAAAAAGGGTATGTTAAGCGAAAAGCTATGTAAATAGCCCACTCCAGAGAACCTATCCACAAAATTTGAGACTCGAAATCACATGTTTATTTTTCAAGATTGTATGAAAATTCCTATTTAAAAATTTTCCATACTACTCGTATCAGAAAAAATAAACATGTGATTTCGAGTCTAAAATTTTGTGGATAGGTTCTCTACAGTGGGCTATTTACGTAGCTTTTCGCTTAACATACCCTTTTTGTTACACCCTGTATAGAGGGTATGTATGTATAGGTATATTAATTTTATTCAGCCCAGTAATCTATTTTCCGTTATATATTTCATTTTAACCCTATTTGAAGGATCTATATTCTATTTCTATTCCTGAATTTAGACCGTATTCTACACCAAAACTTTTGCCATAGAATATTCGACTTAACTGCTAAAGTGGAAAAGATCAATTTCATTTGCACAACCTGCAAAATATCTTAATTCTTGGGTATAAGGATATGGGGGATGTTGGAAAAGCGACCCTGTGCTAAGGGACGTATAGTTGTGATCTTTTTGGTAGGAAAGTAAATTCATGCTTCTATTAGTAGGGTGCATATGTCTTTAAAAAACATCATTTTTACTTTGTACACACCACACAAATAAATAAAAAACATATCAATCTGAGTGTGCAGGAAATCGAAATATAACCTATTTGAGGTGATCTATTTAAGGGAAAATATCATATTTCGATTATAGTTTTTTGCAGAGATTCAGTGGTAGATCGAAGAGGTCCACCTCTAGAAAAGAGAAATTCAAAGCATTCGCATAGTTAATGTTATCATTATCATCATTTTCAGCTATGAGAAGTCCACTGCTGAACTTATGCCTCCGCCAACAACCTCAACTCCGACCAGTTGTAAGCGACCTGCATCCAGCGACCATGTCGTCCGTCCATCTCGCGGGTCATCTCTAGAAGTTTTCGGCTCCATCTGCCACCATTTCTTGGAGCTATCATTCCTTTCTAGATATATGCCTACCTACATTAAATTATGCTTAGTTCTTTACAAACACAGGTATGTATTTTGCTCTGCCTGATTCCATTTTTCAACACATTTATATTTAGTTTTAAAAAAATGTAAACCCTGGTCACCCTATCCCAAGCTCGCCGAGCTCGCTCGGCTCGCGAGGTATTTAATAAGCGTCGATGAGGTCCCGACGTGTCGTGACTACCATAGCTAAGTGCTTTTACACACTGTGCGGTGAAACTCCTGTTTATATTTAGCTTTTTGGATGTAGATCTTACTTATACGTGAACTTGCGCGTGTATGTGATTAAGTTTGATCATTGTCAAGGGTGAATCGCTAAATATTTTATTTTTTTATTTTTTCTCACCAATGGTGAGATAGACTATCTAAAGCTGGGGTCTCCAAACTTTGAAGCCGTAGGGCCATAATATTTTTTTGGTATGTTCCAAGGGCCAAAACAAAATTTTCTGCCCACCTAAGCTAACATTGGCTTTTTTGTATTTCAATTAGGTAGGTACTATTGATAATGTACTGAATACACTGTATATATTAATTATTTATTAGTTATTAATGTGCTTAAGATTAGATACTTGAGTTGAGTTTTCTGCGTCATCATTTCTGTCGTAAAGTTTTACCTTGCAAGTAAATAAAATCGAGTAATTATCATTCTGTGTTTTCATTATCTTCCATTCAACTTATCACAGTAATAGTAACAACAGTAAAACATTGGCTGTCGTGGGCCAGTTTGATGACACCAGTCCTAAGCTGTCGCGGGCCGGATTGATGGCACTGGCGGGCCAGATTTGGGCCGCGGGCCGTAGTTTGAATACCCCTAATCTAAAGGATACAGTTTGCTGTCTTTCTTTGAAACTTGATTTAGACAGTGACAACATCAACTTCTTCCTTCAGACAGGCATAGGAATAATCCTAGCATTGGAATAATAATCGACTAAGGAACTTGGTTCTCTCGTGTTCTAGTAACTTGGTGTAAGGGTTATGTTACACCTTATTGTCCTTATGTACTCAGTGGTGTTTAGACAGCGACACGTTTCAGTCGTTTCTATAATAAACGTACTTCAGTGATTACGTGCTGTTTCATTTGTGACCACTCACGTTGAGGATAGGTATCGAAGATCAGGAGATACCTCACCCTCACATTGGCATAGAAAAGTATTGAGTTAAAACTGAAAGAAATCTTTCAGGTACTCGTAGGCGAGCATGTTAATGATGATTTTTGAGTAGAGAGATGACTATGGGTAGAGATTTTGTAAACCTTTCTATAAATAAATAACAGTTTTCTGATAAAACAGTGTCTAAAATAAGATGGTGTTTAAAAATTGTAATTGACAGAAAAATGTATAAGGAGTATCTGTCAAATTAAGACGACATTTAACTTAAACAATATTTACCTATGTGATAACACGGTACATGTTTATTTATTTTATAACTGACTTTTTTTGGACCATCTGCACTATAGAACAACTTCTGCATCCGGCCTTACAAAATATCAATCAACCTGTTGAGAAATTCGAGGCGTAATGGAGCAAGAACTGCAGGTTCATAAAAGAAAGCTACGTTTAGCACAGCGGGGACAGATGTATCGAGTTCCTCAGTTGTCTCTTACGACATGCACGGAAGGAGCAGCTGATGTATTCTAGTGAAGCCCCGCATCGCACAGGCATACGTAATTTATAGATTTTTTAAATACTTACAGACATAACGTGGAAGGAACAAAGATGTCTGGCAGTCGCCATGACATGGATCTTAGGTGTATGATAGTATACAGGGTGATTTTTGGTTGACACGTTCCCGAAAACTACGGAATCTCCTCATCATCACGATCATTTTTCTCTATGGAAGTATACCTGGGAAGTGTCTGGTTTTCAAGATATAAAGGTTCAAAGTTGAGTAAATAGACTGCGTTTTTCTGCATAAATGCACATTGACGCGCGTTCTTGCTACACTATTTTTTTCACGAGAAGTAATAATTATCTGTCTATGAAAAATCTAGCATAAACACTGGACACTATAAATTTCGCTAGATCAAGTAATTAAAATAAATTAATATAGTTTCCTAAATTAAATCAAAAAAGTAGTTCTTAAAAAAAAAAAAAAAAAAAAAAAAAAAAAAAAAAAAAAAAAAAAAAAAAAAAAAAAAAAAAAAAAAAAAAAAAAAAAAATTACATCGTTTCCCAGCATTTTTTTTGGCATAAACTTACTTTATTTGATGTATAGGTAGAGTACCCTACGTTAAGGGTGGAAATGAAAAAACATCCTGTATAATAACTACTATACTGCTGTACGAGTACGACTATAGTAGACAATAACCTATTCCCATTTAGGCCAAAAGTCCCAAAATGTCCAAAGCTACATATTGAGAAATAAATCAGTATTCATGTCGTGTGGGCTCGTATGAAATAAAAGTGGGCGAAGTGGGACGTGTCCGGAACAGATAATGGGGGATAATTGAGGCTTTGGGGGGGAAGAATAAGTAGTGCAGAATGGGGAGAGCTTTGATTCGTAGTATTGGTATTAAAAGTAGGAAGTAGTAGGTTCTACTGGTGACAGTCCGCTACTTCTTTCAAGTGATGATAAATTTTTGCCTAATAGCCCGCGCCTTTTACCGTGCTCATGCGGGGCACAGCTCCGGCCCGAAGTAATTTTTAGAATGGAGCGAGATACAATTAAGGCGCCTCCTGTTTGCTCCTAATATTATTTTATTTTTATTTATTTCGGAAAACAAACAGTGTACAAACTAAAAAAGTAACTATTAAAATAACAAAAAACCATTTAAATGTTTCCACATATATGCATCTAGGTAATTAGAAATAGAAGGAGGGGAAGGGGAACGGAAAGGAAAGGCGTAAAATGGGGAAAAGGAATTTTAAAAAAGAGAAATAACTATAAAATCCAAACAGTTGGGTCACCATTGAACCAGGACTTGGACATATCGTTCTTAAATTTTATCGCACTACAGCAAAACAAATCAATAGTTGGAATGTCGGCCAGTTTGTTAACGCTCTCCGACGCTCAGATTAGAAACGCTTATATTAATTATATATATAGGAAGGATTATATACCTATATCTTTATCATTTAGGCGCCCTCTAGGATTTGGCGCCTGGAGCGACTGCTCCGTTCGCCGTATGGGCGGGCCGGCCCTGGCTGTATCTCTATTCCATGTCGTAGGAGTCGACTACGGAACTCGGGCTTCCTTTCAGGCGATAAGCTAGCAACTTGTCACCGATTATTTACATCTATCTGTTCCTGTCATTAGGTCGCTGCTCTGCTAAACATAGCTGTAGATCTTCTTTATGATCCTGCCAATCTGGCCACCCCATTACGGGAACACAGCCATGTTTATGTGTATGATGTGGGTTCGATTCCCACTCGGGTCAAGATTTTTTTTTTCATTTCTTTATTAATAATTTTATTTTATAAGATGCATTATTAATTAGATTACTAGCGACCCGCCCCGGCTTCGCACGCATGCCGTGCTGATACTACACATCTAAACCTTTCTCGTGAATCACTCTATAAAAAAAACCGGATCAAAATCCGTTCCCTAGTTTGAAAAATCTAAGCATACATAGGGACGGACAGACAGCGGCAAGCGACTTTATTTATTTGTTTATTACAGCTCTGTGGAGAACCAACAGCTTATAAAATACATACATACATATAATCACGCCTTTGTCCCTTACGGGGTAGGCAGAGCACCAAGGGCCGATAGAACCATTTCTGACCAATTTTGAGGGTATAATTCGGTTAGTAGTGACAGGTGGTCAGCCCATCGCCTACTAAACACCAAGACCCTCTTGTCCCTCTACTGACTTGTACAGTGTGCCCGGGAAGAGAAGCAGCTGTCGTATTATACGTTTTTTTTTCACTCCCAGAGCAGCATAGAAGTAAAATATAAAATAATATATTCTATAGCAACAAAGAAGCCAATTACTTTGTTTCATTGGCTTGTTTTATAAAACGTGTATATAGTGAAGTTACGTCCTAAATGATTCATCAACGCCGAGGAAAATTACTGAAGCTAGGATATTTGGACCGTGACTACCTTTTGTGGTGTACAGATCCATTAAGACGGGATTTCCCGAAATCCACACGAGAACAGGAAATAATGCGAAATCTCAAGTTTACGCATATGAAATCGTGGGCCCGCGAGTAAGCTATATAACTATTACGTTTCATCAAAATCCGAACGGTAGTTTTTGTGTGTAGTTGCCACCCTTAACGAAGGGTACATACTCTATACATCAAATTAAGTAAGTTTATTAAAAAAACGATGTCATTTTTTTTGAAAAAAAAATTTTTTATACTTGATCGGGCGAAATTTATAGTGTCCAGTGTTTATGCTAGTTTTTTCAAAGACAGATATTAATTACTTCTCGTGAAAAAATCTTGCTACGCGCGTCTATGTGCATTTATGCAGAAAAACGCAGTCTATTTACTCAACTTTGGACCTTAGGAACCAGACACTTCCCAGGTATGCTTCCATAGGGAAAAATTATCGTGATGACGAGGAGATTCCGTAGTTTTCGGGAACGTTGACGACCAAAAATCATCCTGTATAAAAATGAATTGCTGTTAGTTAGTCTCGCTAACGCGTGGTGCCGGCAGAGTAGAGTTTGTACCACCCCTGCCTGCCCGTAGGTATCGTACGAGGCGATTAAGGGTATCCGGGAGGTGGGCAGCAGCGCCTCACGTACTGACAACATAGTCCGAAAATCACACTGCGGTCACCAACCCGCCTGTCCAGCGTGGTGACTATGGACAAAACCCCCCTGTGGCAGTAGCCTTTTGGCGTGCCCTGGGGGAGGCCTACGTCCAGCAGTGGACTGCAATAAACTAAAGAAGAAGTCTCGCTAAAACTCGAGAACGACAGAACCGATTCGGCTAATCTTTGTTTTGAAATGTTCATGGAAGTCCAGGGAAGGTTTAAACGGTGAATACGTTGAGTATATATATGTACCGAAGTGAAGCGAGGGCGGGACACTACTAATAGATAGATATATCTCACGCCTGTCTGTCGTTTCTGTATAAAGTGTCGCTATCTACTCTACGAACATTCGTATAGGGTAGAGAGCGCATAACACTTGGCACGAGCGTAAGAGTCGGTTCACATGGACTTACTTAACCAACCATGGTGTTTAAAATCGTTATAAAATAATATTAGGTACTACGTCGGCATAGCATTCACGTATGACACAGCTACGTGAATGTTATACAACGTCGGCATAGCATTCACGTATGATACAGCTACGGCATAGCATTCGCGTATGACACAGCTACGTGAATGTTATACAACGTCGGCATAGCATTCACGTATGGCACAGCTACGTGAATGTTATACAACGTCGGCATAGCATTCACGTATGGCACAGCTACGTGAATGTTATAAAAGGTCGGCATAGCATTCACGTATGACACAGCTACGTCAATGTTATACAACGTCAGCATAGCATTCACGTATGACACAGCTACGTGAATGTTATACAACGTCGGCATTGCATTCATGTATGACACAGCTACGTGAATGTTATACAACGTCGGCATAGCATTCACGTATGACAGCTACGTGAACGTTATATAACGTCGGCATAGCATTCACGTATGACACAGCGTGAATATTATACAACGTCGGCATAGCATTCACGTATGACACAGCTACGTGAATGCTATAAGTACAACGTGTCATTGAGGACTCCTTCTGGGGACTTGTTATTCTATGGTGTATGTCAAATATATACCTCCATGCGTCAAATGGTTAAAAAATTATATTTAATTAATATTTATTCTAGCCCAGTGGAAATTATGCGAAACCATGTAATCATATAATCATCCAGGTCCAATACGGATTCTAAGGTGAAAGAATTTTTTAAATCGGTCCAGTAGTTTCGGAGCCTATTCGCTGCAAATAAACAAACAGACAAACAATCAAAGTTTACCTCTTTACAATATTAGTATAGATATAGATAGATAGAAAAAGTAGGTTAGTTCAAAACGCCATATAAACCAAGCACGCAAGACTCAACAGGCAGCGCATATTGAAGCATTCGTTCAGCTATTAACGTAGGTTCGAATTGTACTTAGATCACATAATTAATGGAATTGAAAAAAATTAGTGTTCATTGATAGTTTTCCTACTCCATTCCGATGATGAGAAAAATATCTATACGTATGGAATTGGAACAATTAATAGGAAAAAAACCGCATTAAAATCTGATCATCCGTTTGGGAGCTACGATGCCACAGACAGACACATACACATTTACACACACACACACAGAGAGAGAGAGAGAGAGAGAGAGAGAGAGAGAGAGAGACAGACACGTCAAACTTATAACACCCCGTCGTTATTGCGTCGGGGGTTAATAACTAAAATCCAATTCTAGGTAATCTTGTTAGCTATACTCGTATCTCTGTACAATACATACATACATACATCACACAGTTATATACAGGATGTTTTTTCGTTGCCACCCTTAACAAGGGCACGTACTCTATACATCAAATAAAGTAAGTTTACGCCAAAAAAAAATGCTGGGAAACGATGTCAATTTTTTATTTTTTTTATTACTTGATTCGGGCGAACCAATAACGAACTGTTAACGAAACGCGTTGCGAAGCAGCAATATATACTTATCGCTTGAGTAATAAGGTAGGTATATTATAGCACGCATCGTTCGCGAGTATGACAGAATAAGAACAAATATATGTCTCGTGCTGAAATGTGTCTAATTACGTCACCGTAAAGTTATTATTGCTTTGTCCTGAGCGTCTATAACGGGTTTCGGCTTCGTTCCAACTCGAGACTTTTCGAGAATTAGCCCCATGATAATGTAGCTAAGGGTACATTTTTCCAAAGACCAGATCTGTACGCCAAACAGCCTATTTGAACGATAAATTTGATGCCACGTTTTTTTTTCAAGATAGAAATGCAAACTTTTTATGAGTAGGTACTGAATTGAGTAGCAAACTCTAGGAACTATTGATGATATAATAGTAAAACACAAAAATGTGCCTAATAAACCTCATAATATCATTCTTTTTGATTCTTTCAACTTCTAAATAAAATGCGCACGATACATCATTGACTTTGTCCTCTAGATATACCTACTATCCGTCAATTGCAAAAACGGCCGTTAGTAATTTTTATGCAAAGAATATACTTACTGTTTTTTTTTTTTAATTATAGCAAATATCATTATAGTCAAATAAAATAACTTAAACCTACTACAGAAAATTTACTGTTTTTATGTCTTGTCAATATTTCTATAGATAACCTCAAAAATTTTAGTTGATTTCTTATCAATAACAATTAATATGTTATCAATTTTATCACATAACTCGATAGGCGTCGGATAGTAATGTACATTTTCGTTAAACAAGTTTAAAAGTGAATGCGTATTAGTGCAGTGTCGACAGTGAAGTGTTTTAAGGTCAAAAACGTGATCAATAAATAATCAAAATACACATAGCTAATTCTCAAAATTCTATTTAAAAAAAGAGGTAACCAGTACCGCATGATCAAGAAGCACGTTTAACATTGATCAGAGGGACTGTAAAAATCAATGATAATTTGCTAGCGTATCGCCTGAAAAAACGCCCCTGAGTTCCTTAGTCGACTCTTACGACATGTACGGAAGGAGACGCAGCTTATTATATATTCTACCTACCTAAAACTATCATATGAATTCACTATGGGTGCGCCCACCACCGGGCCCTACACCCTACACTGACCCTCGGATCTGATAACTCATAATTGCGAAAACAGGCACTTGCACTAACTACAATAGCCACGAGAAACCTATTTCTTCGAATTCCTATTGATTTCGGAATAGTGCAATATATTGTCTTGCATGCTAGGTGCTCGGGTCTGGTTTCTCGTGGCGATTGTAGTTAGTGCAAGTGCCTGTTGTCGCAGTTATGAGTTATCAGATCCGAGGGTCAGTGGAGGGTGTAGGGCTCGGTGGTGGGCGCACCCATAGTGAATGTTTGAACTTCCGAATTGTAACGCCTAATACAATTTCATTTATCATATGAATATTAAATTCATTCTAGCGACCACCCGCGACTACTTTCGCGTTAACTTTAGGAATCTCGTTTCTGCCGTACCCGCGGGAATTTCGGGAAATCCTTTCTTATCGAATGCCTACGTATACATAAAACACATTCTCTAATTTCTCTAAGATCACTTTGCTGCGGAGCGAATCATTATTCTAAGATCGTCGGTTTGGACTGTGTGTTGATCCGTAGATGCATAGGAAAAGCTGACTAAATATAAAAGCGTGGAATTTCCCAATTCATTTCCTATTTCGGTCAAGGCGACCAATCTCTACAGAGATTGGCCAGGTACGCAGGAGATATTATAGTGCACAAGTGTGTGCGCAAACACAGATGCACTCTCTATTCCCTTAATCTCATAGTCCGATGGGACGGAAAACCGACACGACCGGAGAGAGATCAGGCGCAAGACCAACGGTTTTACGTGGTTTCCGAGGCACGAGCTAAGTGACAATTTTGCAACATTAAAATCTGTACATGAAATAAATTGATTGGTACAGGACCGTGACTGGGATTGAACTTACGCCTCTCGCTTGGAAGGTGTACGTCTTAACCACTGGGCTATCACCGCTTGTAACATATAGAAGTATAATAAAAGAATTCTGCAATATTACAAAAGCGAAGGTTTGTGAGCATGTGAGTGTGTGAGTGTGTATGTTTGTTACTTCTTCACGCAAAAACTACTGAATGGATTTGGATGAAACTTCACAATAAAGTAGCTAACATATCAGAATAACACATAGGCTACTTTTCATCCCGGGTAAATAATATGGTAAACTGCGAGTGGTCACGCCATCCTGACGTCAGCACTTTAAAAGTAATGCCTTATTCAATCAGACGGCCGATTTCCGAGTCATGGATGTTTCTATAATTATCTATGTATTTATATACCGTTACTTAGTACCCACGACACAAAACCTTATGGATCTTAATCTGAGACTAGGTTAATATGTTGTGAGGTGTGAGAATATTTATTTATTATAATACTATTTAGCCCTTGAAACCTCAATTACATTTATCATCGTTGTTTTAAATATAAAATTTATTTGATAACCATTATCTACGTAATGCAGTAATCTATATATTATAATGATAATGGCAGTTTGATGGCAAATATCGGTCATAGCCGCTTACTCAAGATTCTACAAGAACACAGGTAAGTTTTAATTATATTATTTTAATTAGTAAAACCATTAGTTAGCTATGCCTACAAAGGAATGATTAAATAAGTTTATATTTTGTGCCTGTGCTGATACGAAGCTTCACTAGAATATATCAGATCACGGACAGCGAACGGAGCAGTCGCTCCAGGCGCCAAGTCCTAGAGGGCGCCTAAATGGTAAAGATATAGGTATATATTATTAGGAGCAAACAGGAGAGGCGCCATAATAGGATCTCGCTCCATTCTAAAATTTACTTCGGGCGGCGCTGTATCAGCTGCATCTCCTTCCGTGCATGTCGTAAGAGTCGACTATGAAACTCGGGCATTCGCTCAGGCGATGAGCTAAGCTTGTCACTGATTTATTCGATTCGGAAATGATTCGATAACTTTTCGAACATCGATCGCTGTCGCTCGTAAAATTATTACACTGTCCAAATCCTTTGGGCGTATTGATTGAAGATCACTATACAGGTGTTTTTTCGTTTACCTTAACCACCATTAACGAAGTGTACGTACTCTATACATCAAATAAAGTAAGTTTATGCCAAAAAAAATCTGGGAAAAGATGTAAAATTTTTTTAATTTTTTTTATTACTTGATCGGGCTAAATTGATAGTGTCCAGTCTTTATGCTATTTTTTTTTCATAGACAGATATTGAAAATCTTGCTACGGGCGACTATGTGCATTTATGCAGAAAAACGCAGTCTATTTACAACTTTGGACCCTAATATCTTGGGAACCAGACACTTCCCAGGTATGCTTCCATGGAGAAAAATGATCGTGATGATGAGGAGATTCCGTAGTTTTCGGGAACGTTGACGACCAAAAAACATCCTGTATACATAATATTAACATTAACATACAGCTTGTGTTCTCAAAATGAGACGGACCATGAAGGAGGTCCTTCGGCCACGTTTAGTATAACAAGCTTTCCACTAATTAATAACGTTAATAACTAAATGTGAGCAGGGCCGGCCCGCCCATACGGCGAACGGAGCAGTCGCTCCAGGCGCCAAATCCTAGAGGCCGCCTTAATGGTATAGATATAGGTTAGGTATATATTATTAGGAGCAAACAGGAGAGGCGCCATATTAGGATCTCGCTCCATTCTAAAATTTACTTCGGGCCGGAGCTGGTGTAAGGTGAGTATAGACTAGAGCATTTACTTGTAACTAAAATACGAGCCGCTCTATGATATGTTATAGTGTATCACCCTTCACGAACCCAGACGTCGAGCACGCTCGCCGTTCTGTTACAACAATAGTTGTAGAAACCAGCGAGCGTAACGTAACGTAACGTAACGTATTGGTGTAACAATCCGTCGAGCCAAGATAAAGGCAACACACGCAACTTGTAGGTCCGACATTTCAAGGAAGAATGAACGCAAGGCACAACAAAATGTTACGGATAAATGTGTGCACATTTGTGAGCATTACGCCGAGCATTCGCAGGAGCTTTTACCTGTATTGTACCATTTGTAAGAACGTTACATTACACAGAAATGCTCGAGAAAATGCTCTAGTCTATACTCACCTAAAGGCGTTTGTTTAATATCATTATGTTATATCATAGAGGAATAAGATTAAGTCTTTTATTTATATATTAATTAGTCTTTTATTCCTCTATGGTTATACGAACGACCTGGCCAGGGTCGCTGGTATCTGCTGCGATGGAGGGTATTAAGGGAGTCCTAAGTTCAGTTGTGGGCTTCTGATAGCTGCATTGCTGTAGCGGGGTCGATGATCACGACCTAAGGTATCTGCTGGATGCAGGCCGCTTCCAACGGGTCGCAGTGAAGGTTATTAAGGGAGGCCTATGTTCAGCAGTGTAGTTCTCATTAATACATACATATATACAGAGTGTAACAGAAAGGGTATGTTAAGCGAAAAGCTACGAAAATAGCCCACTATAAGGAACCTACCCACAAAATTTGAGGCTCGAAATCACTTGTTTATTTTTCCAGATAGTATGGAGAATTCCTAAACAAGCCAGGAATGTTCATACAATCTTAAAAAATAAACATGTGATTTAGAGTCTGAAATTTTGGAAATAGGTTCTCTATGGTGGGCTATTTACATAGCTTTTCGCTTAACATACCCTTTCTGTTACCCGTCCATTATCCCCCAAAGAGGGTGGGCAGAAGTGTGCAAATTACCCGCCCACTTTTCACCAGGTAGCCTATCAAGTCTCACGTGATAGGGGGTGAGTCTACCGCCGCTTTTCGGGCACAAATACAACAATCCAGCGACCGGTAACGAATCCAATAGGAAATGTTTCCGTGCCTTTCTAAATAGGTATTATACATTATAAGTTATTCACTATGGGTGCGCCCACCACCGGGCCCTACACCCTCCACTGACCCTCGGATCTGATAACTCATAATTGCGAAAACAGGCACTTACACTAACTACAATCGCCACGAGAAACCAGACCCGAGCACCTAGCATGCAAGACGATACATTGCACTATTCCGAAATCAAAAACTAGATAAATAATCTACATATGTTTCGCCAACAACCGTGGCATCCTCAAGATTATAGAAATTAGTGAATTAGTAAACCACTAATTATTATGAACCTCTAAAACCCAACACATTACACAGAATAACAATTTCATTTATTATAAGTTATTTATCGTCAGAGCCTCGTCCCCGTCATAGCTATAAATAAATAGATTTATTTGCACCATAGAATTTGTATACTTTTACGCGTTACATTTGCAATCTATATGAGATAATGGTGATGCTTATAATAAGGGTCGAACTTTTGATGCATCCTTTTTTTCACAGATCAAACATGGCGGAAACTGTCAAAATAAAATTCGAATTCAAAAACCCGGAGAACATCGAATCAGAAGTACCAGAAACACAGCAACTGAGAGATGGTGGACCAATCGACGACGATGAAGGAGCAACACCAAACAACGTGGCTACAGTCGAAAATGGCGAGGTGTGTATGCCTGACACGTTTTCGGACCCGATATTCGTGGTCACGAAAAAAGAAACGACCCTGACTAAAGGACCTCTAACAATGCATAAAATGATAGTGACGGAGGATGTTTCTGTCAAATTCCAGCATTTGTTTAAAAAGCAAACGATGCCCGGTAAGACTGTGGTGACATCTGTTCAGGCGTTTAGCTATAAATATTGATTGAAATAAATTTTGGTGGACTGTTATTTTGTTTTTTGTTTTTACATTGACATTTTTTTCATATTTTCAGGAAAAAAAAATGTTTAGTTCGTTTAATTAGGCCTTATACATATAATGACTATAAAATAAAATTTTAACCAAAAGATGTTTTAAAAAAAAAGTTTCCTTAAGTTGTCAATTAACTCAGGCTTAACAAACTGGGACGACTCCAGAATCTGGGTATCCGTTACATATATGGTTGACGCAAATATGATCACGTTTCTCAATTTCGTAAAGAGCTAAGATGGCTCCCAATCAGACTTCGCCGGAATAAGCACATTTTAACACTTTTATTTGAAATTCTTTATGATCGATCCTCTCCCTTGTATTTACGTGAAATATTTGAGTATCTCTTCTCAAGAGACCATCCTTTGAGGTCCAATACAGCTTCCTTACTAAAAACTCCTCGTCACAATTCAGTTGCTTTTAACTACTCTTCCACTGTCTATGCGGTAAAGCTATGGAATTCGCTGCCTCACTCTGTGAGAGACTGTGCATCAGTTGATATTTTTAAGAAAAGATTGAAGGTCCATTATTTATCTCTCTCATCTTCTTGATTAATAGTATATCTATGTTTATGTAGTCTATTTGGGTATTTTTGTTTATTTTAGGTCTATGTATTTTTTTTCTTTTATTTAATTATTTAGTTTATTGGTCTGTTTGTGTGCACACATCTCTTATGTTTATTTCTCTGTCACGATTGGTTTGCTGGAAGAAATCTCTTTTAAAGATAAGCACGCCTTTGTACATTTTCTTTGACATAAACTTCATTTGTGAAAACTTTACTGTGTACAATAAAGCATAATAATAACTGATCACACCTAATGGATAATCACAAGTGATCCAAAAAACAGCAATGTGTCGCACAATGCCCGATACAATTAACGCGCAGAGCAAAGATTACTGATAATCAAATCAAAAATACATTTCCTGCGAGTTATAACACTGTCGTATAACTCAACCCAATGCTACTTGTTCAGCATTTCAGTATTTGCCTGGCTGTCACCCACACCCTGTATACACACTGACATAGTATTTAGGTAGGTATCATATTGTTCCATTCCACTCTTATCTATTAGTATCTATAATACAGATTTGACTCTTATGAATGATTCATAAAATAATATCAGATTAGACAAAGTAACATTAATATTCTCGATCGAACCGACAGAGGTAATTGAAACGTTTGCTCCAATAGGAAGCCTTTATTTTCGCGCGTTCGTCGTGATGAATCCCAACTCGCTTTTGGTGGGAGTGTTACGATAACGAACGTAAAGAACGAACGCCAAGTGATGTTATGTACCTACATTTTTTTAAGTTCATCCATCAAGGAAAAGCAAGGGGATCTAAGCCCATATAGCCATTGTCTTTAGTAAATGAGGTGTTATGTACATTTTGAATTGTTTTACAAACTAGTTTTTTTTTGTTTTATCCTGAAAGTAAGGCAAGGGAAATTATGTCCATACAGCCATTGTCTTTAGGATGATTCCTGAATTTGTGATGAATGATGAATGGAAACGTCGATAATAACATCTAATCATGAATGGAAAATCCTCAAACCAAACATGCATATGCACAAGGCTGTACTGATTCCTGGCGTAGTCAGAACTGCACGGTCATGAAGGAGATGAAGGAGATTTTAATATTCATGTTTATGCTAAAACCTAGCATTCATGGTTAGCAGGGCTACGTGTCAAAGAAAAATACATTCCGGCTTTGAGAATGTATAGCTTTAGAATATTAAAATCGGTACATGAAATTCAGTGCTACAGGCCAGTGACTAGAATCGACGCCATTAAAAGGCGCACATCTTAACCGTTGGGTTGTCACCGCCTACGCTAATGTCTTAAACATTACTGGGTATTATTTTTCAGGCTCCAGTAAGAATAATCGAGAATGTATTCAAAGCAGTGAATCCATTGTATTCTGATATACAGAGCGAAGTGGTGAAGGGACCTCAGCCGTTGAGGATACCTAAATATAATGTGCGCGAAGAAAATAAAGAAAACGGACATGATGGTAAGTAAGAAGCTTAAGAAGCCATTAACTAGCAGTCAATTACGTAGCTATAAACTATATACATAATATTTTGTAACGTTGTTTGGCGAAACATGTCTGATCTAATTTTGTACTTAATGATAACTTTATTGTAAGTATTTGCATTTTGTGTGAGACTGCGGTAGCTATTACGTGGAAACTATTATGTACTCTGTGATATTACTATATTTATCTTAAATTCCAGATAGACATCCCGCGGAGAAAAAAGTTAAAACGAAAATCCCAATACTGAAATTCAAACAGTCTGTTGAAAAGATTAACGAGAAAAAGAGAAAAGAAGAAAAGGAACACGAGGTAAAACTAGAAATAACGTATTAAATTTATAGTTAATCAAACCACCTATAGTAATGCCATAGTATAGTCGCGCATGTCGTAAGAGTCGACTAAAGGACTCGGGCATTATCTCAGGTGATACGCTAGCAACTTGTCACTGATCTTTTAAATCTGTCCCCGCTATCCTAAACGTGGTTTATGTCATCATGCCGATTGGAAGATAGAAAGGATGGTGTATGGCCAGCATTATTTATAACAAGTTGTATTCTAAAAGTTACCTCACGCTTCCAGACACCTCCAATTCAAGAGCGAAGATCATCCATCCCGAGATTGGTGAAAGAAAATAAAATAACTCCCGTGGAAATAACTGAACGTAAAGTAGAAACAGAACAAGACACTGGTGATAAAACAGTAGATGAGTTCGATAAAATCTATGAAGAAATCGTTGATAAAGAACCTGAGGAAGCAGAATTACGTGTACATGACCTTTTAGATACTAATCTTGAAGACCCAGAAGTGTTAGAAACTAGTTTCGATGAAATTGTGCATGAGTATGAAGAACATCACGAGCCAGTTAACGTAGAACAGTCAAAACAATCTAAAATACCACTATTAAAACGGAAAAGCGAACATGAAATTGAAATACCTAAGCAAGAAAGGAAACATTCTCTAAAGAAAAGTATTTCGTATGACAAACCTGTAAACAAACCAGTAAAAAAAGATTCACCCTCATATAACGATGAATTTAAATCAACGAGATTATTGAAAAATCTTCCAAAAAGTTCTTCAGTTGAAGAACCTAAAGGTGTATTAAAGCACAGTCAAAACAATCTACCACCTAATAGAGTATCAAATATACCAGTAAAAGAAAAATTGAAAGCAGTTAAATCAACATCAAAAGAACATTTGAATAGTAAAGACGGAAAATTCAAAGTTGCGGATGAAGAAGAGATTAATGTTATCCTAAAAGATATTGATAATCTTGATGAAGGAATAGATGAAGTAGATACCACCGATAATACTTTAGAACCTGAGCTTAATAATGTACATGTAGTTGAAACGAAAAATGATAAAGTTATTGTTGATAACGAAAATAAAGAGATTGATTTAAGTAAAATTACACTAAGGCAAAAAACAAGACCGTCTCTAACAGAACGTTTATTTGATAAAGTCAAAAGCGTACACGAAGATGACCAAGAAATTAAAAATAGTAAAATCAATAAAGAACCAGAAACAATACATAATTTTAAACCAAAAGACATTGAGAAGATATCTAGTAAAGAAGTTAAGGAACCCGAAATTAATAATACGCCAGTCGATATAAAAGAAAAAGTTAAAGTAGCAATACCCACATTTAAAGAGCATTTGCTTACAACAAAAGATAAGAAAGATTACAAATACGAGACCCCTCCCAAAATCGAACCTCCTCCTAATGAAGACACTTCTCACTCAGAAATTGATACTATCCAAGTGACGGATAATTTAGAATCCGCAGATAATAGTGTAGATTCGTTACCTATAAATAGTGAACAAGTAAATAATGAAAATAGCTTTACTGATACTAATTCCGTAAATGAAAATGATAATAATGATTTACCTACTAAAAGTGAACCCGATACTGTCGATAGTTATAACGAATTGCCAGTAATAAAGGGAAAAGTTAGTAGAATACTAAACAGAATCGCCTCTATAGAGAATCAGCCTCCAGAAACTCCGAAGAAAGAGGTAGCAGTTGAGATACCAAGAAAGAAGTCTGTTTTATCAAAAATCGCTATGTTTGAAGTAAGTATTTTCATTACAAAATTGATAATATGGAACACTGTACTGTCATCAAGGATTTATTGAAATAACACACACACACACACACACACACACACAAATAATCTAGGGTGTAAATTCGCGCGGGTATTATCCCACCCAGGGATTATGTGACCCTTCATTAAATTTGTAAAAGAACCTATATTATATAATAAATAAATAAAAACCCCAAAGACAAACAATGATAAAAGTGCAATATATTATTGTTAAACATGTGCACTTTCTTAACTATATTATTACCACCTGTAACATACCATGTTTAATGCAAATAAAGACATTATGTTCGATTCCGGCCGTCACACTTAAACCTAAACGTAAATTTAGTCCTACCTGTCATTTTCTCTCTCAGCCATTTATGTTAAGAACGGAGAGAGATAGACCTGACTAAGATTATGTTTAGGTTTATTATTATTATAAAATAGTACTATAACCCAAGAACTATAGAGTGGATAGCTAGGGATCATTGACACATTTGATTTAATATCTAAATGTTTCAAATGTTAATACTTTTTTATTCCTTTTGTAGAATGTCCCGAAAGAATCTTCTCCAAAACCTAGACCAATTATTAAACCTATAAATAATAAAACTGAAGATAATAGTGAAGTATTACAAAGAAAACCAATAATAGTAGATGAGGTTCTCAAGACTCCTCTCAGAACTACTGATGCCAATAACAGAATACAAATAGAAATACCTGAAGATATCCCAAAAAAACCAAATAAAATAGAAGAACAAGTAATCGTGCAAGAGAACTTAAAAGAAGAAATGGTTATATACGAAAAATTTGAAATTGTAGAACCTGTAGATAGTGGATATATTACCACTGATATTAAAGATACTCCTAATACAGAAAACACTTCAGAAGAAATTAATGAAAATAATGAAGATGACTTGATCAATAATGAAAATTTCAAGCCAGTTGTTGATGAAGTTCAAGTTAAAGCAGACAATGATGATGAAGTATTTACAAAAACTGACAAAAACAGCAATCATTTAGTAGAAAATAGACTAAAATGGATAAAACATCGACAAAATAGTCACAATGAGAGCACAAGAAAGAAATCGGTGGCAGAAATGGATTTGGGAGATGCTGTCAAAGGAAAAGTGCAAAATATGGTCGTGAGAATGAATTCCAGTGAGAATTTACTTGATATCTACAGGAGAGAAATTAATAAACCGATTATCAATGCGAGAGAGCGACCGCGACAGAGAACCGTTTCGGATAGGATTGCCTTATTTGAGGTAAGTCGATAGCATACCTATAATATAGGTACACATACAGACGGCTGTGTTACCTAAATACAGTAACAAGAACTGCAGGATCGCGATGGGGGTACAGCAACGTTTATCAAAAGATCAGTGAGCTGGCTCATCAACTTATCGAACGCCCGTGAGTTCCTCAGTTGACTATTACGACATATCATACGGAAAGCGATGCAGCTGATGCACATAACTAGGTAAGTAAGTCGACAACGCGGTTTTTTTTTAATGTTGTAGGATCCGCGCAATGTATAATTTAAATTGTTTATTTCCGAAAAAAAATCTTGTTAAGCTATTTTCTGCAACACTCATTCTCTGTTTTTCTACCGCGAGTGTCACTGGGAATTCAAAAGCAATTTTACAATATGTATTTATGCGGAGAAGTACTTAGATACGAATCATACCCTGGAGATTTATGTTTTGTGTTGTTTATGTAAGTAAATGTATTTTTTTCTAAGTCTATTCCACCAAAGGACAGTGTACCTAGTACATAATATAAATGTTTCATTAAAAAAGTAGGGTAGATTTATAAAAACTAACATATAAGCAGTTCAGTCAGACATTCAATTAAGTTATTGTGGTCCTCAAATATTAGCATAGTCAGTGTGAAATAATTTAAAAACAATCTTTAATCATTGTTTGTGGTCAATATTATACACGTAGGTACTTAACAATATTTGTTTCAAGTACTTTCTACCTATTTTGAGTAAGAAGTAAAAGTCCGTTGCACAATTTGGAGATGCAATGCCCGGTTTTAAAATAATCATTTCATTTTTACTTCTCATGTTAAGCGAACAAGTAAGTACTATAGTTTTGTTAATAGATTGTGATTGTTTTCTTTTTGTTTTGTTGTTATTATGCCTAACTTAAAAGTTATAAAAAATTGTGCCTTGCTAATGCGGGGCTTGACTAAAACATCAGCTGCATCTCTTTCCGTGCATGTCGTAGAAATAGCCAACTAAGGTCCTCTCAGCAGGCCTATTGGCTATCTTTTTTTAATAGTTCTAGTGATCATCACTCAATTGAAACTCAACAACTGGCATAATGCCTTATCCAAAGAAAATTTTGGCAACACACACATATACCTACATATGTCACTTCCAGTTCATTAAGTTTCAATAAGTGATCATGACTGAACTGTCAAAAAAGATAGCCAATACGGGGGCAGGATAAGCTAGAAACTTGTGACTGATCGTTAAAATTTGACCCTGCTATACTATACTAATCGTGACCGCAGGATCTGTGACCCTGCAGTTCTGGCCACACCATTTTGTGAACACAAGCGTCTGTTTATGTGTCCACTAGTGGACGCCCGCGATTTCGTCCGCGTGGACTACAGAAAAAACAAAATGTCGAAATTATCCGAGATAAAAACATTTTCCCGGGATAAAGAGTAGCCTATATGTTAATCCAGGGTGTCAGCTAACTTCATACCAAATTTTATTAAAATCGCTCCAGCCCTTTTTACGTAAAAGAGTAACAAACATCCATCCATCCATCCATCCATACTTACAAACTTTCGCGTTTATTTATAACTAGTGGACGCCCGCGACTCCGTCCGCGTGGACTACAGAAAAAACAAAATGTCGAAATTATCCGGAATAAAAAGTTGCTTATATGTTAAGTGGGACCTGTCACAATATATTCCTGAAAACTGCATCGAAATCGGTTCAGCCGTTACCGAGATTAGCGTGCACAAACGCACAGACAAACAGACAAAAATTCGAAAAATCATTCTTTTGGGTACTATTGCGTTGATAAAGGTCTCCTATAATATTTTTTCTCATATATCTTCCATGTACAGTAAGCGATCCGTTACATTTTTATTATATTTTTATTATATTATTATATGTAGATATTAGTAGACTTTATGTACCTACCTATGTCATCATCATCTTGATGCCCATATCCAACTATCCATACTGTCCGTTTCATGGAATAGTTCCTATGCCTAATTTCAGAACAGAAGGAACTAACGGAAGTAGTCATACACATAGTACCGAATTATTATTTTTTCAGAGAAAATTCACGCCCGTTGATGTGGAAGACCGGACTCCCGTGACAGTCAGAAATCAGACAAAAACAGCTACGACCATAATGCCACAGTTGACTGAAAACGACTATAATACGCGAATAAATGAACTGAAAAATGCACGGACTAAATATGGCAAGGCGAACATGTCATATATACAGCTGAAGAATGGGAACAAAATGCCTGTTATTGCTTTGGGAACTGCCTTGGTAAGCTATGTTTCGGACTCAAGGGCGTCGCCAGCCGATGGCGCAGGGGGGGGGCAAGTTGACTTTACCTACTACAATTCATACTTTTCTCATTCTCTATGAATGAGAAAAGTAGGTATGAATTGTAGGTAAAGTCGACAGCACATGAAACTTTTCACTTTTACTACGAGCCTTACATCTACAGCGATTGTAATAACAACAGTATCTTAGTACTATATACATATATATTCTGTGACAGTACAGAGTCTAATGTGTAAAGCTACACGAGCACGAGCTCTTGACTATGCAATAAAAAACTTGTAAATGAGTTATAATAACATTTATTAGAAAAATAAAATAAAAAGGAGTTTGAATTCGATTTTCGACGTACGGGAATGATTGTTCAAGGCTTGAACTTCAAGCAAATCAACTCAAAGACTTAGGACTTTGGTTGTATTATATTTGGCAACTTTTTTAGAATCTCTAGGGGGGGCAGCTGCCCCTCCCTGCCCCCCCTTGGCGACGCCCTTGTTCGGACTCTTTGTTTTAGGAAATCCACTGCTGGATATTATAGGCCTCTACAGCATCCGGTTGGAAGTGACCCTAGACAAAGTAATATCGATTATTTCTCGATCGAATGGATCTTAGTTGTCCGAAATAAAGAATTTGAATTAAATTTGAATCGATAGATGTTCGTCACCGATACGTTTGCAATTGACGACCGATTGGTGTAGTTGAAAGTAACCCTGTCTGCAACGCCATAGGACTTAGGTCCTGCCGCGATTCGGGCAAATGCAAACATTTATGTGATGAATATCGATGTTTGTTTCCAAGTCATGGATGTTTATACGTATAGTTATCCATAGTTTTTATCTTTATAATATTACATGGGATTATTGCTAGTTCTGATGCGGGTCTTCACTAGAATACATCAGCCGCATCTACTTTTTTGCATAAGAGTCGGCTAAAGAACTCAGGGGCGTTCTCTTGAGCGATGAACTAGTAACTTGTTACTATTGGGTTACCCAGAACTGCATCTTCGTGAAGGTGATCCTGCAACTCATTTTGCATAGCGGAGCCATCACTGTAATATAATCTCATCATCCTACCCTAGTCGCATGATTTATGGGGTCGACGCATAGAGAAAAGAGTGTAATAGAGTACAGATATCAGACATTTTCCTTGCTTTCGACGTTTATAAAAACGGCACCGGCGGCCATTATTGTTACCTACAGAAAAAAGTAATTCAAGTGTCAAAACCTGGTCAAAACCTGGTCAAAACTCATAGTAAGTATGTGGTAAGTTCAATGGCGGACGGTCCCATTTTTTTATTTTGTTTCAGGTCTACTCTACTATGTCTATGGGTCGACGTAATATCTTTTCATTCGAAACTCATACGCGTATTGCCAAGGATTTGACGATTGCTTTTCTCACTCCGTGAACTGTCAAAAAAGAGATGCAATAACCCTTCTGATCTTGCATTCCCAGATGGACCCTCGCCTGATCTTCCACGTGATCGGTGCAGCTATCGACCTTGGCTACCGAGCGTTTGACACTGCCTTCATTTATGGCAACGAGAAGGAAGCTGGTGAGGCCATCAGGGCGAAGATCGAGGATGGTACCGTGAAACGGTTGGTATTCTTTCTAATTCCTGTGCCGATGCGGGGCCAGTAGACTACATTAGCCGCATCTCCTTTCATGCATGTCGTAAGCGTCGACTAAGGAACTCATAGGCGATAATTAGATTTTATTTGATTTATCAATCCACACAATAACTAGTAGTTACAGCGCGTTTTACCGTATAGTTCCTTTTGTTGATGGCGTTAGTTACATACATACATATAATCACGCCTTTATCCTTACGGGGTAGACAGAGCACCAAGGGCCGATAGGACCACAAGGTGCCACTTCTGACCAATTTTGAGGCTATAGTTGAGATGAACAAGTTCGGTTAGTAGTGACAGGTGATCAGCCTATCGCCTACAAAACACTAAGACCCTCTTGTCCCTCTATTGACTTGTACAGTACAGTATGGCGCTAGTTACCTACTACTCGTATATGTAGGTATTTATCAGGCATAGGAGTTCTATGAATCGCAGTTTGCCAATTATAAGTCCCGCTCTAATAATAAGCTGTCACCTTTGATTCCAGTGAGGAGCTATTCATAATGTCGAAGCTCTGGAGTACGTTCCACCGCCGCGACCTGGTGGAACAAGCCTGTAAGAACACGCTGAGCGCTATGGGCTTGGAATACCTGGACCTTTACTTGATTCACAACCCTATGTCTATGAAGGTAATGTCGTGTTATTTTTTTATTTATTAAATGGTGCATATATGAGATTTTTTTTAAATCTATACATATAATAAAAATGTAACGGATTGCTGTCTGTACATGGAAGATATATGAGAAAAAATATTATAGGAGACCTTTATCAACGCAATAATACCCAAAATAATGATTTTTGTATTTTTTGTCTGTTTGTCTGTGCGTTTGTGCAGCGCTAATCTCAGAAACGGCTGAACCGATTTCGATGCAGTTTTCAGGAATATATTGTGACAGGTCCCACTTAACATATAGGCTACTTTTTATCCCGGGAAAATGTTTTTATCCCGGATAATTTCGACATTTTGGTTTTCTGTAGTCCACGCGGACGGAGTCACGGGCGTCCACTAGTATTAAATAGGCTTACACTTGACCACAACGCGCCTGATGGTAAGCACCGTTGCAGTCTAAGATGGAGCGCGCTGGCCTAAAAGAAACCGGTTCACTCTCGACTTGAAGATCGCAAGATTATAGTTCATGGGAACATTTTTTTACTTAAATGGTGATTGATTATTTAAATGGTGTGACACGTATGGTGCCGGCAGAGTAGAGTAACACCACCCATGTGGTGAGGAAACCCTCATTCCAGGTCCCGGAATGAGGGTTTCCGGGAGGTGGGCAGCAGCGCCTTCCGTGTTGACAACATAGTCCGAAAATCACACTTCGGTCACCAACCATGAACGTATAAAGAATAACGGACAGAGTGTTGTCAATACACAGAGTGAAGCATTCATAGTAAGCTCGGCAATCATATTCCATGGAGTAGGGATGTGTATTGACGCGTTACGTATTCACACACACATATAGGTACAAACCATAGTAAGATCGGCGTCAACAGGAAAATACGCACACATGCCCAACGCGCCGCCATTTCGGTGCTTCAATCTGCGCAGTGACAGTGTCATTCGTTGTTCTTTATACACATTAAATTTTCGCTGTCCCATCGGGCTATCAGAGTGAGGGTGTAGAGAACCTGTGTTTGCACACATTTATGCACTATAATCTTCATCTTCCTGCCCTTACCTATCCCTTTTATAAATGGGGTCGGCGCAATATTTTTTTCTTTAGAAAGTAATATTGCCAAAGATTTCTCGTTTGTTTTACGGCCGGCTGCGTGCCTGACGGCAAGCCTCCTCGGGTATAGCTAAGTGACATTTTTTTAGAAAATTCGTACATCAAATAAATTCAGTGGTACAGGCCCGTGACTGGAATCGAACTTACGCCCCTCGCTTGGAAGGCGCACGTCTTAACCACTGGGCTATCACCGCACTTGTGCACTATAATATCCTGTATTATCCCCACTAAAATTTGCCACCATAACCGAAACACGATCGAAAGACCATCCTCAACTTGCAGGAAGGCAAAGAAGTCCTCCCAAAAATCGCGGGCGTCCTCCAATACTCCGAACACGACTATCTCGAAGCCTGGTACGGGATGGAGACGCTGGTAGAACAGGGTCTGGTGAGGAACATCGGCGTCAGCAACTTCAACTCGGAGCAGGTCGCCAGGGTCGTGGATAAGGGCAGGATTAAGCCGGTTATTAATCAGGTTAGTTTAAGTTTTTTTTTTTTTTTTGAATGACAAATGATGGTAGCCTGAAGGGCTTTGCCATCTTTTTAAGATGAATTATTACTACACTTATCGCAAAATAACGTCTTCGCGACGTAACTAGTGATGTAACCATACGACTTCATACTCGATACTCACGATAAATCGATTCAAGTTTGCATGTGTATTTTGTTTGGATGATTATACTCGTATATTGTAAAGTGCATTAGATTAAAGTTCTGATTTGAAAATATATCATTTTAGGCCAAAGTTTACATCGATCATCGTAATAAAAAGTTTGTATGGATGGATGAATTTTTGTTACTCTTTCACGCCGTAACGGCTTAGGCTGAAATCTAGATCAGAGAAAGGTTATAGTCTTAAATAACATATAGGCTACTGTTTATCCCATTAGCTAGTTTTCTATATAAATATCTTGATCGATTTATTTTTTTCCTTAACCGATTATTAATAATCTGTGGACAATATGAAAAAATCGTATGCACAGCACTTAGCCCAGTGGGCGGTACCCATCAATGAAAAATGTAATTACATTCGGAACATTTCGATCAGTAAAAAATTTAAATCTTTATGGGCGTGAACTGTCAAAACGGGCCTTTTATTTTGCGATGAGTTAAGATAGATTCAGTGACAGCGCTCAAAAAATGACACGACAAATAGCTGCTCAAATGTATGGCGGGGCGTCTATTGTCATAAATTTATACAAGCAAAGTCGAGTGTTATGGCAATTATATAAGATTCAAGTTTAAAAATCTGGTCTAATGCAGTTATTACGTTTATACATATAGATTGAGCCGTGCCAATAAGACCACGCGTCTACTAATCACGTCACTGAAGAAACAGCCACAATCTGCTGACAAAATTTTAATTATACTAAAGTTCTGGGCCCAAAAGAAATTTTATGCAAGGAGTGAACGACAGCCAGCAAGGCAAATACTGATATAATGAACAAGTATCGGGATAAAAAATAACGTTGCCAATATGTTATTTAGAAAAGAGATGGTAAAATTCGTCATCCGAGTAATTGACCCGGTAGCTCAGTGGTTAGAGCGCTAGCACGGTATGAAATTGTATTAGGCGTTACAATTCGGAAGTTCAAACATTCACTATGGGTGTGGGTGGGTCAGTGGAGGGTGTAGGGCCCGGTGGAGGGCGCACCCATAGTGAATACATTTTAAATTTGATTTTCCGCAAGCGATCCTGTAACTAGTTAAATGGGCTCATTGGTTGTTGTATCATTAATTAATGTTTTTCTGGCTAATCCATTTTAGGACAATAGTCGTTATACTATATCTTCTATACATATATCTATACATATAATAAAAATGTAACGGATCGCTGTCTGTAGGACGGAGAAGTATCTTATAAGTTTATCTAAAATTAGATATCATATATTATAAATATGTTTTAAGACCATAGTCGTGTATATGTTTGATTGTCATAATTAGGATTTGTCCTGGGATTTCAGGATTTTTCGACTGTTCCCAGGATTGCGGCCGGATTTTTCAAATCTCGTGATATCTCAGGATTTTTAAAGATCTCTTTAATTAAAAGTTAAACCAACTAAAAATAATCTTCTTTTGGTAACAATTGAACAGTTAAAATCTGGCACGGAATGCAGAGGTCGTGGGTTCGATTCCCACCCGGGTGAGGAATTTTTTCCATTTCTTTATTAATAATTTTAAAATCTATAGTTATTTATGCAAGTGAAACAAACTAGACATAATCTTTTGGTAACAACCCCGCCGCTTTGCGCCGCATCAAGTGCGATGTGCAAGTTGCAACGCGTGAGCTAGATCCGCAGTGTACAAAACGATAATAATATGTTTTTGAGAGAAAATTCTAAACTGTATAAAATCTCAGGACTTTTCCATGGAAATCAGGCCTTTTCTCCGGTCTTTTGATATTTTCATCTATGGTAACCCTAGTCATAATTGATAATTATTATAATACCCCAGGTGGAATGCCACCCGTACCTGTCACAGCATCGCCTGCAGGAGTTCTGCGCAGAGAGAGATGTCCGCATGAGCTGCTACGGGGTCCTCGGTTCTAAGGTATTGCACACATATGATGATGATCTCCGACCGTATTTCGGCCAAGGCGACCAATCTCTACGGAGATTGGCCAGGTACGCAGGAGATATTATAGTGCACAAGTGTGTGCGCAAACACAGGTGCACTCTCTATTCCGTTACTCTCATAGTCCGATGGGACGGAAAGCCGACACGACCGGAGAGAGATCAGGCGCAGGACCAACGGTTTTACGTCCGAGGCACGAGCTAAGTGACAATTTCACAACATTAAAATCTGTATATGAAATAAATTCATTGGTACAGGCCCGTGACTGGGATCGAACTTACGCCTCCCGCTTGGAAGGTGCACGTCTTAACCACTGGGCTGTCACCGCTATTATATTATAATAAGATATACTATATTGCACACAAATAGTAGTCCATCATACATACATAAAAACACGTCTTTTTCCCAAAGGTAGGTATCCGTTTTATTTATGGATTACGTAAATTCGACCATGTCTCCCATTTTCGAAAAGAGTTAAAATGGCTCCCAACCCGTCTTCGTCGCAATGCCCATATGCTTACTCTTCTTTTTAAAATTATTAATTCAAATTCTTCCCCGCAATATCATAGTGAACGATTTGAATACCTGTTCTCTAGGGACAGACCCCTCAGATCCATAACTGCATCGTTACTAAAAACTCCCCGCCATAACTTTGGAGCATATGGCTATTCATTTACGGTTTATGCCATTATGCTCTGGAATTCCCTACCTCATACTATAAGAGACTCGCAATCTATTGGCACCTTCAAGGACAAGTTAAGAAGTCACTACCTTTCTGTTCAATGATGATGTGTAGTTTTACCTTCTGTTCTTTTTTATAAAATATGTATGTATGTATGTATATATGTATTTATTTAGTTATATTGTATGCATTTATTTGATTGTTTGTCTATATCAAGTACATTGTTTTTTTTATTTTTATTATTATTTTGGTTGTACACATATGATTTCCTTTTTCTTCGCTAATAACTTTACATTAAATGGTTGGCTGGAAGAAATCTTTGTTAGAGATAAGCTCGCCGTTGTACATTATCTTATAAATATTGTATCTTGTGTGTTTTTTTTCTGTGTACAATAAAGAATATAAAAGAACACGGACCTCCATTTTCTACGGTCCTCTTTTTTCCTAAAATTAAGGGTTAGTCCACTCTGATCATATGATCCGTTGCAAGTGGAAACTGATCATGGTTTTGGGTACACTCTGATCACGATATCAGTCTCGCCTCAAATCAAATTAATGAAAAGTAGAATCCGATCGCTTGATCAGATTCCACCGAGATAACGTATGTAATAATATCCACTCTGATCATGTTAACTTCAACCTATGTGATTGTAATCTTGTCTTAGGGTACCCTCGCTGAGTTGAAGAGTCACCAGTCCCCCGTGATCGATGACCCTCTCGTCGCGGTGATGGCTGCTGGACTTGGGGTGACTCCTGCGCAGCTCCTTATAAGGTGACTATCTTAAAATGAAGACCTTGATCTCTTTTCCAGCTTAAATGATGATGTCCACACCGTATTTCGGTCATGGCGGCTAATTTTGAGGTTAGCCAACTGCGCAGGAGATATTATAGTGCATAAGTGTCTGTGCAAACACAGCTCTTTACTCTACTCGCAAAGTCCGATGATACGGAAAATCGACACAACCATAGAGAGATCAGGCGCAGAACCAACAACGGCCCCCTAATTACCTAATTTGCAATAGCAAAGCTGAAGCAGCACGATAGCGAAAATTGTACAATATTCGCGTTGAAATGTCAAAATTCCTTTGAAATTCATTTTACGTAATACGAATTTGACAAGGAATTAGCAAATTTTATATAATCTAATATATCGCTATACGCTTATTTTATTTGTTTGTCATATAATAATATGTTATAACACACATTTTATATGCTTTCCGAAGCACGAGCTATGTGACAGTCAACATTAAAGACCGCTCAAAACTAAATTCAGTGATAAAGGCCCGTGACTGCGATCAAAGTGATCAAATCTACGCGTCCCGATTGAAAAGCTCACTCTCTTAATCATTGGGCTATCACCGCTTTTTCTTATATGTATACAAACCATGTCTTCTAGCGGTGACATGATGTTGTACGAAGTTCATTCTCATATTAAAAAAAAATACACGTAATTGTACGTTATATTTAACCAGATACCAGATAAAGAACGGCCGTAACACCGTAGTAAAGGCGTCCACCGCATCGCACCTGCATGAGAACCTGCAAGCGCTGGACATTAGCCTGGAACAGCATCAGCTGGACGCTCTCGACGCTCTTAGCAGGGGGAAGAGGACTTTCACTTTCCAGGGGTAAGAGACGCTTCGTCATCATCATCTTCCTGCCCTGTTTGTGTGTGTGTGTTTTAGTATATTACTTAGATATTATCAACCTATGCGCCAGTGACATGTTTTAAGGTTTCATTTAGTTTGCAGCGCGTTAGTAAACCACCCTTCAATAGAAAGTTAGAAAAACATTACAATAAACTTTTTACCTATTGACAAAATGTAAAACAATAAAAATATTGGCTGACTAGCCACTGGCGGACTAAGACTTTTTGAGGCCCGGGGCGGTCTTTAATTTTAGGGCCCCCTGGCGCCCGCCCTCCAGATTTACTGAATTAAAGAAATGCAGATATCTTCCGGATATCTTATCCGCCAGATATGTGTGATGCCGTCTCTTTCGGTTCGTACTAACAAGAGGGAGATGTCAATAGAGATATCTGTCAGATAATTATATCGGGCACTTATCAGTAAGTGTTGAAACAGGCCCTATGAATGCGTTATGAACAGAGGTCGGAATTAGGTAGAGTAGAGTCATTTATGTACTTGCACTGATTTCATACAGCGAAAGAATTAAGTGGATATGCCTCAAATTACAAACTAATAAACATTTTATGTTAATTATCTTTGTTTTATTTGTCTATCTCTGAGGGTTTTATTATTATTTATTTGTAATATTGTTGGCCACACGGGATTGTCCATTAGAAATCCTGGGAAGGTCCACATTAATATCAACATTTCGATGCAAGTACATAAATGACTCTACCTAATTCCGACCTCTGGTTATGAATCTTATGAACTTAGATGAATTAGGTACCTACACCGTTTACTTATTATGGTAAATGATCGGAAATGGTTTAATTACAGCAGATTATGTTAAAATAACATTGTCTGAGTAGACAAGGAATTTTTTTTTTAAATATGCCAATCCGAGCCCCCTCAGTTGTGGGGCCCGGGGCGGACCGCCCCCACCGCCCCCCTGTTAGTCCGCCAGTGTGACTAGCACAGATGTCAAACGTAAGAATATTTTTAACAATGATTTTTATACCCTCTCCTGTTGTTTTGATTTTCGCAAAACAAAGGCTTCTTTTATGTAATCTTTTTTTAAATTATTGACACAATGAACTGATTGGTATACAGCAAAAAAGGGATCTATCGTAGCTTGCAAACTAAATATTTTTAGAATCGTGTCAGATTTATCTAGATCTAGGTTGATCATCTCCGACCGTATTTCGGCCAAGGCGACCAATCTCTACGGAGATTGGCCAGGTACGCAGGAGATATTACCTATAGTGCACAAATGTGTGCGCCAACACAGATGCACTCTCTATTCCGTTATTCTCATAGTCCGATGGGACGACACGACCGGAGAGAGATCAGGCGCAGGACCAACGGTTTTATGTGCTTTCCGAAGCACGAGCTAAGTGACTATTTTGCAACATGAAATAAATTCATTGGTACAGGCCCGTGACTGGGATCGAACTTACGCCTCCCGCTTGGAAGGTGCACGTGTTAACCATTGGGCTATCACCGTCTTGGTTGATAGCACATGTAAGGTAGATGTAAAGCTAAGGTATAAGCTGTATGTATATTACGAATATGTATATCTAATCACATGTAATATTTTAAGATTTACCTCTGTAACAAGTAATAAGTGATTTCGCTAATGCCGGCCCGACTGTGAAATTGTAATAACATTATCTGTAGCTGTTTTTATAAAATGTGAAGACAGTGGCGCCGCCAACGCAGAGCAATGTTTGTGGGAGGGGAATGCGACACGCGAGGGTGGATAGGTGATCTGTGGTAGTGTTGAGTAGGACACGACTTGAAAAAGAGTTTGTAAGAGTAGCCTCTTTTTTGTCCTGAGCCAGTACAATGTCCCACTTCAAATGAGGCGAGGCGTACCTACTGACTGAACCATTTGAAGTTATTATAGTACGAAATATGCGCGCCTCCTGACGCCTCAAATGTCAGACGCGACGTGCTTTTGTCATGGCGCCTCGCCTCGCATGGAAGACAATATATTTCTCTCTCGCTCAAAATGTCAGACGCGACGACCGTGACGTGATCACGTGACGTGCTTGTCGTTTGTCTGCCTGCCTCGCTCGACCGTTCAAGCTCGACCGCGACAAGAAAATTGAAGTAGTACAATTTAAAATTTCGAGGCACTCTTACATTTTGACGTCATGTCCGGGACAAATGAAGTGCCTCTTGTATGTCCTACTCAACACTAATCTGTGGAATGTTTTGGTGATACGATTATAAATTAGATTTTGCTCATAATAAATAATTTGTACAATAACCAGGCTTTTAGATCAGAAGCGGGACGATCAAGAATATACAAAATTTTCTTTACGCGCCCAAAAGAATAAGTAGTAAGTAAATGTTTCCAATTAATTTTATAGGTTAATCTATAACAAAGTCACATCCACCAGTTAGAAAATGACTGACTGGAGGTGTAGGTACTGACTGATTGCGCAGTTTTTGTAAAATGGGTGAGCCTGGTACACCATTTCTAGTACCTATAATGACATCTCACAAATACTCCTCAGTTGCTCTAAACAGGTACCTACTGACCTATTTGTAACCACACCACAGGCTGGTGAAGTTGACTTTGGGCTTTAATCTAGAAGTATCTATCAGTTGAACCTACCTAGCAAAACCAACTCTTTGTAAATATCATAGTAAAGTACATTTACTTACATGAAAATGATATTAACAGACTTATTGACAAGTTAATATTTTAACACAATTAAATGGATGAAACTAATGGTCAAGGAGACTAATGGAGTTAAATACTATTAGCTAATAACGTACTAACATACTTATTAGCACATACGGTTGTGTATTAGATAATTTTCCTAGTAGTAACATATTCAACTATCTAAGGTAGATATTAACCGTATCCAGTAAGTAAGAGGACCATAAACTTTCCTATATTAGATAATTAATATGAAGGTATTGATTAATACATTAAACAGATACCTACATGCCAGAACACATACTAGATTATAATTTTTCTTTCCTTTCTTTTGACTACCTACTGCTAGATTCTACCAAGATGACCGTAATACTAGATTCTGTTCGTTTTGAGAGTTTAAAAACAGTATGTATAGCAAATATTGTTTGGGGAAGGAATTATGTTAGTTCAGAACTCCGCAAGATGTTTTTATATTTATCTAGTGATGTATGTACCTATACTTACCTATAGTTTAGGTGTTCTGTGTATTAATTATTTTACTAAATGGGTACACCATCATCACATTACAAAAGTACAGATAGTAAAAAATAGGTATGTTTAATAAATATTATTAACTCTACTGCAACACATATGTACTATCACTCATTATATGTAAGTACCTATCTTATTTACTATACAAGTATAATTGGTTGAAGTTAAACTTATTATGATACTTACATTATTATACATTACAAATTACATTATTGTGTAATTTATATACCTTTATTAAGTATTTTATTATTTATTCTTATTCTTTATTTATACACACATAAATAAAATATTTAACAATATACAGGAGAAATGTAGACTTCAAGAGATTTATAATTATATAGTATAATATATTTTATATCTATATTTATTAAAAATTGATCAAATATTCACAAATTCATATGATCAGTTATGAATAATAAACTGGTAAATTTCAGATTTTGTCAGAATGGATTCTGACAAAGATGAGGAAATTCGGTCAGGGTACCAGAGTGAAATTTTGAATTACGGAATCAATCCAAGGAAAGGATTGATGCGTAAGGCCAGCCGAGCATCGAGGTTAGATGCTCCGGAATGTGCCAAGGAAGGAAATATGCATGCTACTTGTTCAAGGTTAGAACAAGGGCTGCAAAAAGGAAATAAATTGGATAAAAGGATAAGGAGTGACCGAGAAACATCAAGGTTAGATGATCAAGGTCCTACCAAGGAATGTGTTTCACATACTCCTTACTCAAGGATAGAGCAAGGAAAAACTACAAATGAGGAGGAAGTACATTCTGGACAAAGACAAAGGAAAGTCAAAAGGGATGACTCTTTGGAGAGTTCAGAAGAGGAGTACGACATGCGCAAAAGGGAGACAAGGAGAAAATATACTGGACATGCACGGAGGTACAGACAGACAAGTAGTGATTCTGCAGATAACGGTATGCCATATAAGATTTCTAACAAAAGAAGGTGTTTTAGTAGAAAAAAAGAATCTAGCAGCAACAAAGACATTTTGAATTCATTGTTAAATATTTTAAAGGAGGTCAAGAGCTCAGATAAACCTAAATTAAATTTTAATACAAATGTCATACCGGAATTTGACCCTATGTCTAAAGAACAAACAATACTTACTTGGATTACTAAGATTGAAGAGTGTTCTGAAATTTATAAATGGAGTGAGACAGAAATTATACATTATTCTTTGCCAAAATTAACAGGTGTTGCAAAAACGTGGTACCAAGGGCTACCAACACTCTTACATTCATGGGTAGAGTGGAAAAATAAACTAATCGAATCGTTTCCTTGTCGAGAGGATTATGCTGAGCTCTTGACCGAAATGTTAGCCAAAAGAGTGAAGTATGGTGAATCATTAGAACATTATTATTATGCTAAAATTAATTTATTAAATAGATGTAGAATCAGTGGACGGCAAGCGGTAGATTGCCTTTTATATGGGGTAGAGGATAGAGCTGTTAAAGTAGGAGCTCAGGCAGCTCAATTTAGTGAACCTGAGCAAGTTCTAAAATATTTTAGAACTGTAAAGGTAGGGTCGAATAAGGAAAATCAGGAATCAACAATGAAATACAAGGGGGAGAGGAAACCTATGGTTTCATTTAATAAACAGGGAGTAGGCAGATCAGTTAATATAAATAGAGATATAAGGTGTTTCAATTGTAATGAAACAGGTCATCCTTATTATAAGTGCACCAAAAGTATAAACAAATGTACAACATGCAACATGGTAGGACACGTGTCTGCAAATTGCTTTAGAAATAAAAATGTAAATATGAGTAATATAAATTCCAGTTTAAGAGATAGAACAGAATCCACTAAACATGTATCGGAAGTTTTAAGTAAAAATGATTATACAAATGATAAATATATTATTAAGGTTAAGATCAATGAGACATTAATAGATTGTCATATAGACTTAGGTAGTCAATGTTCGTTGATCCGCGAAAGTGACGCTAAATTGTTAAATATTAATGTTAGTACAAAGAAAGATTTACCAATATTAAGAGGGATAGGGGCTAGTTTGATCCGACCATTAGGATTAGCAACAGTTTTAATGGAAGTACAGGGAATAAAAGAAGTTATTGATATATATATAGTAGCTGATTATGTTTTGGTACATCCGGTATTATTAGGTCATTCATTTACAGAAAAACCAGGTATTGTTATAACTAAAACACCCCAGGAAATTATATTCCACCGAATAGTTGATAGTAGTAAAGTCTGTTTATTAGTAGAAAAGACTGTAAATATACCTAATAATGCATTAGGTGCTGTTACTGTGATGTCGGAACCACAAGTAGATTGTTATGTTTATGTGAATGGATCTCTCAGGGGCACTGAAGGAAAAGAGTACTACTTATTCCCCGGTGAATATGAGATTAAAAATGGTTTTTGTACTTTGATGATTTATAACATTTCTAATTTATCTTCGATTTGTATTCAGAAAGGAACTTTATTGACTAGGGCTGTACCAAGAGAGATAATTCCTTTCGGAAATATAGTAGAATCATGTAGTGTTACGTTTAACGAGATGGAGATAGATGATACTGTAAAATGTGACCCGAATTTGAGCAATGAGGAACGATTAAAGATACAGCAACTTTTGTCTCAAAATAGAGACTGTTTTTCGAGCGAATTAAAGGATCTCGGGTTTACAAACTCTACCGAAATGGTTATCGAATTAGAAGATACTAACCCGGTGGTTTATCGTCCGTATCGAATGTCCTTTACCGAACGCAATTTAGTTAGGGATATGGTTCAGGAAATGTTGGACAGTAATATCGTAAGGGAATCAACGTCCCCATATGCTAGCCCAATCGTATTAGTACAGAAAAAGACTGGAGAGAAACGATTGTGCGTGGACTATCGTGCGCTCAATAGGAAAACAAATAAAGAACATTATCCACTGCCTCGTATTGAGGACCAATTGGACCTTTATCTGGCAATACCATGTTTTCATCATTGGATTTGGCTTCCGGTTATTACCAAATACCAATTTCGGAAGAATCCCGCCATAAAACTGCGTTCGTCACCCCAGACGGACAATTCGAGTATAATAGGATGCCGTTTGGCTTAGTCAACGCACCATCCGTTTTTCAGCGGACTATAAATAAAATATTGAAAGAGGCTAAAATAAAGTACGCAGTGGTATATATGGACGATATACTCATACCATCTAGAGATTTTAATGAGGGAATGAATAGATTGCAAGAGGTTTTACATTTACTGAGGTCTGGAGGGCTTACATTAAAACTCAGTAAATGTAATTTCTTTCTTAGAACTATAGACTTTCTCGGATTTGAAGTTAGTGCTGACGGTATCCGTCCGGGTAGTAGGAAAACGGAGGCGGTTGAAAAATTTCCCATACCTAAAAATCAGCACGAACTTCGTCAGTTTCTTGGCTTATCAGGATTTTTCAGACGATTTATTAAGGGATATGCTGTCATTACAGCACCATTGACAGACTTATTAAGAAAAGACGCAGGGTGGTCTTGGAATTCATATCACGAACAAGCCTTTTCTTCTGTCAAGAAACTACTAGTAGAGCGACCATTACTAGCTTTATACGATCCAAAAGCGGAAACTCAATTACATACAGACGCCAGCAAGTACGGACTTGCTGGTATCTTGCTTCAAATTAACGATACAGGGAAATTACAGCCGATCTCATATTTCAGTCGTAAAACAACAGTAGACGAGAGTAAAATGCATTCGTATGAACTTGAGACCCTAGCTGTTGTAGCTTCATTAAATCGATTCAGGGTTTATTTAGTTGGTATCCACTTCACCATTCTTACAGATTGTAATGCTCTTAGAACTACGTTAACGAAGAGGGATCTAATCCCACGTATTGCACGATGGTGGGTCCAGCTTCAAGAATATGATTGCTCTATAGAATACCGCGCCGGTTCTCGTATGTCACATGTTGATGCGTTAAGTCGCAACCCTGTTGATGTGGAAATAACTGAGTCACACGTTTTGGACGTGTTGCTCGTGCAGGAGTCTGACGAAGCGTGGATCGCCACTGTGCAATCGGCAGATGATGAGATCAAAATTATCAAGAATATTTTAAGCGACCCAACATCTAGTCGAGTAGTCGAAATATTGAAGAATTTTAAATTAAAAAATGATCGTGTATACCGAATTGTAGGTGATGAGCTAAAATGGGTAGTGCCTAAGGGGGTTCGCTGGCAAATACTAAAAAAAAATCACGACGACGTAGGACATTACGGATTTGAGAAAACTTTACAACGTATTCAGCAACATTATTGGTTTGCTAAAATGCGTCGTTTCGTAAAGAAATACGTTATGTCCTGTCTAGAGTGTGCTCACCATAAAGCCCCTGGAGGCAAACGTGAGGGCGAACTTCATCCAATAGAAAAAAATTTGTATTCCATTTCATACTATACATGCAGACCATTTAGGCCCCTTTATTAAAAGCAAGAAAGGAAATTGCTATCTATGGTGCTGATCGATGGCTTGAACGAAGTACATTAATATAACACCTAGTTAAGAATACTAAATCAACAACAACAGTTAGGGTTTTTAAAGAATATTAGTTATTTTTGGTGTACCAACTCGCGTTATAACTGATAAAGGATCCAGTTTCACTAGTAAAACTTTTAAGGACTTTATAACATCTTATGGTATTAAACATGTAGTAAATGCTGTGGCAACACCTAGGGCTAATGGCCAGGTGGAGCGGTTTAATCGCACAATATTGGATGCACTCTCAACTTCTACCCATAGTGCGGATGACAAATCTTGGGATGATTACATCACTGATATACAAGTAGGTCTTAACACCACAAAACATAAAACTACGAACAAGAGCCCATCAGAACTCCTATTTGGGTTCAGTATTACGAGTAGAACAGAAGGTATATTAAATCCAATTATTAACGATACTCTAAACCAAATATCTGCTCAAGACATTGAAAACGCGAGAAAGGTAGCTAGTGATAAGATCAGAACACAACAGGTTAAGGACGCAGTCAATTTTAATAAACGAAGGAAGTCAGGGAAAGAATATAGTGTAGGTGATTTAGTTCGCGTAGAAAGACAGATACCACATGATGGAAAATCACAAAAGCTTGTCGTCAAATACCAAGGTCCATATCGCGTAGTAAAAGTACTTCCAAATGACCGATTCGTAATCGAGGATACCCCTCTAACGCGCAAAAATAATCGTAAATATGAAGCCATAGTAGCTAGAGATAAGGTCCAACCCTGGACCAATTTTTGTAGAAACTATGAGAGTGATTCTGATGATTCTGATAGTAATAATAATATAAGCGAAATTAATGAATAAACTCCATTAATCATGAAAATAAGTAGTATTATAATAAAAATAAATGTTGTTTAAATAACGAAGTCTTATATATGCAGTAATATTAAAACATTAGAATTAAAAACACCCATACAAAGGAAAGCCGTTAAAGGACTTCTTTATTTAAAAGAAAAGCATAACATTATATTTTAATTAATAACTGGTACATACCTATTTCATACTTGGATAATTATTTCTGGTACTGGGATAGTATATTAATATAGATCATTACATGTTTAAGATTCTAATAGTAGAGTTACTATCTTGAATTCTAACTAATAATTTTTGTATTTGTGTAAATTCTAACAAGTTACCTATACCTATTATTGACATGTTGATTGACACAATTTTAGTTGATAGTGAGATGATTGTACACATGTAAGACATATTAACAGGCTATAACCTATTTTATGTTTGAATAATGATTCCCTTGTATGGCAATAGTAATGGTATATTAATTATTTTATGTTAGTCATAACATGTTTGTATTAAGAGTGTTACTACTTTATCTAACCAGTATTTTCAATACAGATTTGTTTAAGTTTTAATGAGTAATTTCTAATAGTATATTGACAATATTAGTAAATACCTTCTGGGATATGTCTGCACATGTAAATTGTATTGGCAGGCTATAACCACAATTCCCATATAAGATCCCAATAATAATACAAATTCTCTTTACAATGATCATAAATATTTTGGTATTGATGACACCTGGACATTTTGTTTAATTATTATTATTATTGTTTTTTCTCTATGTTATTTAAAACAAGCGAAGGGACTCGCTTTAATAAGGATGGCCGAGCTGTAAGGTAGATGTAAAGCTAAGGTATAAGCTGTATGTATATTACGAATATGTATATCTAATCACATGTAATATTTTAAGATTTACCTCTGTAACAAGTAATAAGTGATTTCGCTAATGCCGGCCCGACTGTGAAATTGTAATAACATTATCTGTAGCTGTTTTTATAAAATGTGAAGACAGTGGCGCCGCCAACGCAGAGCAATGTTTGTGGGAGGGGAATGCGACACGCGAGGGTGGATAGGTGATCTGTGGAATGTTTTGGTGATACGATTATAAATTAGATTTTGCTCATAATAAATAATTTGTACAATAACCAGGCTTTTACACAGTACCTGCCTATAAGTGAAAATAAATTCTTTAGTATCTCGGGAATGCGCCTTTATGAACCTCGTGGTATTTTAGTTCTACTTATTCACTTCTACCCCTATTGTATTTTACTCTTTATTGTTTTAACCACCCTTTCGTCATTATCTCTGTATACTTATTTCCGAATCTATTATATTTCTTTACAAAAAGATTTAGTTTGCCTTTTGTAAAATCAAAAGGAATAATTATCTACTTACTTAATAATGTTGGGTTATTTATTAACAATGGAGGTTGATAGTAAAATATTTAAGTTGATATTTTTATCTGTATAAAGTCTGTCGGCTTTATCTTTGAACAAAGAATTTTCATTCGGTTATAACAATAAAATAATAAATAAAAAAGGCACTGCTGCCTACCTCCCGGAAACCGTTAATCGCCTCGTACGATACCCACGGGCAGACATGGGGTGGTACGAATTCTACTCTGCCGGCACCACGCGGACTGATGATGATGATGATGAGAAAAATGTAAAAGCATTCTAGGTACCTATACGTGACAAACTAACAGACATTTTTAATAATCGATCTTGAGAGAGCATATATTAGGATAAAATTAAATAGGGATGTTTACTATGGTTGAATTTTAATGACATTTTATGCTTATCAGAATAAATAATCAAGTAGTAATACCTAAGCCTTCAAAATTAAGTGGGAAAGGCCATTTTTCAAATGTAAAATTACCTAATTGAAAATTACAACATCACATATCCACCTGCATCATTTACAGCAACTTTTTTTTTCAAATTCAAATTCTTTATTTCGGACAACTAAGATCCATGGGTTAGTTAAGTTACGAATTTGCTTTGTGACCATATTTATAAACGCAATATTTAAAATAGCTGCAGAAAAAAAGCTGTTCTTTTACGCGCATACAAGTTACGAAAGAGTGACGTCATAATTGTGGTAGCCGTTTGTATGGAGCGTTTTTGGCCAAGTCAAAAATTGTGATTTTGAAATCGTTATATCCCGGAAAGTTTTCACACTAGCGAAGTTTTTCTTTCGCAAATGTTTCTATTATTTTATGGCCTTTCGATATAAATACAAATAAAAAAACCATAAACATCCCTATTGTCAATAATTGTGTTCTATGCTGATGCGGACTTCACATAGAATACATCAGCTGCATCTCCTTCCGTGCATGTCGTAAGAGTCGACCAAGGAACTCAGAGGCGTTCTCTTAGCGATAAAGCTAGTATCGTGTCCTGTAAATTGTAAATGAGACTGCAGTTTTGACTGCCCTACTTCGAGAACAAAGCCGTATGCACAAAGGTGTTTTTTTTACTAAAGGTTCATGCTTATTTGTTTATTTTTGTTGTTACAGAATGGGCGACACGCACAAGAACTACCCCTTTAAAATACCTTTTTGACATGTTTTTAGAATCGAACAATATTTGTAATGTGACTAAAAATCTTTTACCGTAAATAGTGTAACATCATTAAATAAATAACCTACACCTCTATTAATTTTATAAAGCAGGCAAATCATTATCATAAAATATTTATTTTTAATTTTAGATTATTAATAGTTTATAACAAAGATAATTATTATATTATCTGCAACTACTTACTGCCTCTATCTACTTAGACAAATCATAATTATTAATAATTTTATCATAATTATTAGATAATAATTATTTTTAATGACATTAATAAGAAAGTAATAACTACTAATGACAACTTTAAAGACTTTTTACGGTAAAAGTCCGTAGTTTGATTAATATTAGCAAGGTAGGTAATGTGATTTTTTATATGTTTTATACATTATTGACATTTATAATTAATTTTCATTTTAAATAGATCATTTCATTCCTAAACTGTTTTTTAATTTATTTAGGTTTTAGCGTGTCTAGGTACATATAAAATTGTAACGGATCGATGTTTGTGCACGCTAACCTCAGAAACGGCTGAACCGATTTCGATGCAGTTTTCAAGAATATATTGTGTTAGGTCCCATTAACATAAAGGCTAGTTTTTATCCCGGAAAAATGTTTTTATCCCGGTTCGACATTTTGTTTTTTCTGCAGTTCATGCGGACGGCGGCGGCGTCCGGCCCAATAATTGAGTGTGTGCGTGCGCGCAACGAGCGCTCGGCGTCCTCCCGCGCCCCGCACCGCAAAAAAAACAAAATTACTAAAATTACCAAAAAATATTTATGCGACTAGATTTTTTAGAGTTGTGCAAAGAAAAACGTTGGGTTGTCACATTAATAAAACTCGTGTTCTCTGTCATCTTGTATTGTATTTTGATGGTAATAAATTCTAAATACATCTGATTTCATCTCTTATATATTTATCGTTCCTGCAATAAGGGGTACGCGAGTTTGAGGTCTTTCTTAGAGTGGTACGTAGAAAAAACTAATTGGGGACCACTGCTATAGATTGATTAATTTCTTGTTAGTTTACATTTAATTTTATAAAAAGACATCTATACCCACCTAATATAATTAATAACTATAAATAGTTATATAGTAATTTTGAAGAACATGAAGTACGTATAATAAAGCGAGACATTCTTCAACCTTCTTTTATAGGCACCATATAAGCTGTACCTAATACTTGTACCCTAGGTAGCAAATAAACATTTGATTTAATACCTACCAAAGTCTAATATGTATAACCAAATATCAGTTCAGATTACTGAAAATTTACAGTAGGTACGCAGAGAAAGACAAATGTCAAAATAACCATGTAAATTTACACTACATATTATTAAAAAAAATACCCAAGCTTTCGTAAAAGGGATAAGGAAAAACCCCATAAACTATAACGACCCAAGCAACGGAAATAACAATAAGCTTCTACCTAGAAAGCAATTAAACACAATAGACCAGGGTCAAAAGAATACTTGTAATTACTTAAAATATGTCCAAAATACCACGAGTTAAATTTCGAAAGTGGTGGGGGTAAACTCTACGAGCCCGAAGCGCGCGGCACGATTAGTCAGTTCAACAGCAGCAATTCGTGTGCAGACGTCTGCTCCTACTTGTTATCGCGCTCTACAAGCCAGCCCTGCCGTAGCTCTGCCCGATTTGTCAGTGTAGTGTAAGCACCGGTTGGGTGTGGACGTTTATAACTCATTATGGTTGTTCTATTCTATTTAACGCTGGCCCTGTGTATTATTGGGTTTAATGTACGGGCGTTTACGAGTAAGCGATATTTTTGTTGTTGTTTGGAGATATTAGTAGAGTCGCAGTACTGAATAATATGTAAGTATTTTTATTTTGTGTTAATTTACTTTCCCTTATTTTTAATATTACTTAGTTGTTTCTTAGCTGATAATTTTTTTTGAGATAAATTTTATTCGTAAAAATGTGTAAAATTATTCGATCACTCAATACAAATGTATAATTGGTGCTCTGCCTACCCCGTAAGGGATGAAGGCGTGAGATTATATGTATGTATGCATGTTATTTTTATGTAGGTAAATTCTGTTTTTCGTTAATGTAATATAAAAAGACATTTTTGTGATATTGATAGTGTTTATTTTACTATCTTTGACAAAATACTTATATTTAATTTCAAATATAAATTATATTATCTTGATATACTTATATAATTTTCGGTATTACGCATTTAATATCTAATATTATGACAGAAAAATGCTAAAAATAATATAGGATCCTACATATATACTTGATTTATTTAAAACATTTTTACTTATGCGTAGGTAGCTACATTTTATTAAAAATTTACGAACTACCGATATAGGTACCTGGCACAAATAAAAGATAGACTAAATAAGCTAAGTAGGCTACTTATTTGATTTTTTAAAGTTGTTTATTAACATATTGATAGATATATGAGAAAATATTTCCGTTTGTTTTCCGTATAAAATAAAATAGAAATATTTTTTTTAAATCATATGGCCACCATGCAAATTGCAAATAATTAGATAGGCATAATTTTAACCTTTATTTTCGGAAAGCATAAATTGACATAAATTCTAGTCATCTGTAGAACGGTAACGGGTCGCTGTCTGTACATGGAAGATATATGAGAAAAAATATTATAGGAGACCTTTATCAACGCAATAGTACCCAAAACGATGATTTTTGGAATTTTTGTCTGTTTGTCGGTTTGTTTGTTTGTCTGTGCGTTTGTGCACGCTAATCTCAGAAACGGCTGCACCGATTTCGATGCAGTTTTCAGGAATATATTGTGACAGGTCCCACTTAACATATAGGCTACTTTTTATCCCGGGAAATGTTTTTATCCCGGATAATTTCGACATTTTGTTTTTTCTGTAGTCCACGCGGACGGAGTCGCGGGCGTCCACTAGTCATCAATATAACCGATTTTTTTTTATTAAGGGCACCACATAATAATGATTTTTTCCATATAAATGTTTTTCCTAATACATACATATAATCACGCCTTTATCCCTTACGGGGTAGACAGAGCACCGAGGGCCGATAGAACCACATGGTGCCACTTCTGACCAATTTTGAGGGTATAGTTGAGATGTACAAGTTCGGTTAGTAGTCACAGATGGTCATCCCATCGCCTACAAAACACCAAGACCCTCTTGTCCCTCTACTGACTTGTACAGTATGCCCGGGAAGAGAAGCAGCTGTAGTATTACACTTTTTTTTTCACTCCCAGAGCAGCATAGAAGAAGAGTTTCAACTAAATAATTATTTTAGACCTAAACATATAATTTAATAGCATTAAATTAACAGATATTTTCTTACCTAGGGGACTGTGAACACAGTGAAGAAAATCTACAACGAGAAAGAATTTCAAAAGCCAAGAAACATTACTTGAGGGGCCACCAGCGTGACCAGGCACTTGAGGATAGCCGGCCACAACAATGAAGTCAACCTTGGAGGTATTTGCATCTTCTATCTTCAGCCAATTATTGATGTGCGGCAAAAACAACGATATAAATATCGCGAGCATCTCCAGAATAATGATGGTTAGACGTCATTAAAGCTTCTTTTATGTGCCTTAGTAGATTCAATAAAAAAACACTGTCCTAAAGCCATCGTTAGTATGCAAATATCAGATATTTACGAAGGTTGTCTCAGGTACGAGTATATAGATAAAGTACAGAATTATCCCTTAAAATAATACCTTAATGGAAAATACAGAAGGAATCGACTCACAGTCAAAACATGTCAAATCAAATAACACATAGGTAACGTGCCGTAAGGGATGTGTAAACTATATTTTTTAATGATTAAATTATACAATAAGGTAGGTAAAAATAAGGAAAAAGCTATCATGTAATGTTTGCGAGTACCTAGTGAGATTAATTCGTGAGAGCTAATAGCTAATGACAGCTAGTAATAATATCGTTAAGTAATGACACGAGGTCATTTAGTAACAAGTTTAAGGCGATTAAGTAATAGTCATTCCGATTACGACATTAGTCATTAATTATTGCAAAACATTATGTTAATTATAAATGTCATTACATTACAGCCATTTTCTATAACTGATCTTGAGAGATTTTTTGCATATCTCAGATTTAATCTTCAATTGTTTTCTAATTTCAAATTAGGAATAAATAAATCTGAGATTCTTTTTGATCTCTCGTATTTAAATTCATATAGGTACTTATGGTGTCATATCTGCAGAAATATACTTAGGCTTTGATTATATGTATATAAATTACTTAGGCCACAACTTAGGCATTTAGAATTTAATTGTGTCACGAATGTCCTAAAATGCATTCAAGGGTTTATATTCAACACTCAATACGTCGATATATTATTATTTCCTGTGCTGATGCCACCAGAATATATCAGCTGCATAACGTAGCGCCGGGTAACTCCGGACTCGACTTACCCATAACAGGATTGACCCTTAAGTAGGCGCAATGGTCGACTCACTTGAGCAAAAGCCAACAGTTTTGTACATAGTTTTTCTGTTTCCATAATATAATTGTGTTGGCCTTTTGTTAGCATTTTTAGTCTTTCCTGTCAATATGTTTCTTGTTTGTCTTGCTCGGTAGGGCGGCGATAGCTGGCCGGGAAGTCGATCGGTTGAGGGCGGGGCAAAATCTCTCCGTCACCAACCGATAGGCAGTTCCGCCCGGCCACGCTCTTCTACCGGCCTACCGAAAAATAGTGTCGTTCCCATTTTGTAGTGCATGAGTATTCCCCCATGCACAATCAATATGTAAATAGTTTCGCGGCCTCGGTGACTAAGCCGATGCCGCACAGCTTACTACCGCTTTGAGACGTTGCCCGGGCACAGGGGTTTCCCCTAAGGCCTGTAGCCCGGAGCGCGCCGATGCGCTGTGTTCAAATTTTATTATTAATTCAAAGAATACCTTGAATGTCATATGACTATTTCAAATTGCTGAACGAGTTATTTTTAAGGTATAAATTCTCTTACTAAATGTAGTTTCAATCAATTTTACATTAGGGAAATCGATATGAACATGGAAAGCGTTATTTTTGTGCAAGTGACATACTCCTAAAACTGTTTGTTAAATAAGTACCTACTATGGTAAAATACCTTTTTCTTTATAGAAATGTTACATTACTTACTTTTATTTACTTATTCTGTAATTTCACTATCTTCGATGTTGACACTGGAGTGTTTTGAAGTAGAGGGACTACTATATTGTCGTCTAAGTATTTCAGTATTTGCCTGGCTGTCACACACACCCTGTATGAGACATGCCTCCATCTTTAATTACTCGCCCAATGGCGGATGTATTTATTTTGTACTTTTTCTTCTTCGGTTCTTTAAAAAGTTCATTCATTGCAAGGTCTTTTCATTGAGTATTTTGGAGCAAGATCATTGATTATCATCCTCAAATATATTGAAGTTAATATTGTTTGTGCTTATGTATTTTCTTCTGTTATAACTTCGCATCGATTTATTTACTTAAATCCTTATTGCACTATAACAACTTTATACAAAGGCCAACCTAATGCTGCATAGCATTCTCTTCCAGTTAACCACTATTGCTGGAGATAAGTTACAGGGTAGAGGTCGTAAACGTTCCAATCAATTTTACATTAGGGAAATCGATATGAACATTATGGAAAGCATTATTTTTATGTACTTAAGTTACTCAGAAAATGGTTTGTTAATATACAGCGTGTCCGGGTTTCGTCTAGCAATAATTTAAGGGCATGAAATTCGATGCGTATTACGAAAAATATTGTATCTTTCCACTGGGATGTTCCACAGAAAGTTAAAAATAACGCTGGTTGTGAGCTAATACTCGTAATATGGCCTATCAATCAAAATGCAAAATGATTATCTTTGTATTTCAGCAAAAAAAAATATCTAATTTTTAAAAGTTTTTGTGCCTTATCGCAAAAATTAGCCTCTTAAAAAGCATTTTTTAATTACTTTTCTAAAGTATTTTGAGTTTATCTACAAAATAACACTTATAGGGGTGCGTCCTTGTAAAACAGTTTGTCTGTGGTCCGGGCAACAAGGAAAATACGGTTCATAGGTTAGTGTAATACAGTGTGAGTCTGGATAAAGTGCACATATTGATGTGGGTGAAGCTAGACTTATTTTTATCCACGGGAAAAATAAAAAAATAACTGTGGCATTTTTTTTCTTTTTTTCATAGACTTTTATTTTATGAATTACTATTTGAGGCAGTTAAGTATTAGAAAACGTTATAACTTTTGAACTAAGTGGTCTATAAAGTTGAAACAAAAACAGTAATGATCGCAAATAATACGCGGTACTGATAAAATTAAAAATGTATACACAAAAGTACCATAAATAAAAAAAACTTGTAGAACTTAAGTTTTTTTCCAATTTTTTTAGTGTTTTCTCCAATAATTGGCAGATTTCTCAAATAAGTTTCCAATCAAAAATATTTTTTTATTATTTTAAGTTATTCTACATCGTATTAGCTTCCTAAAATAAAATTACCACGTCTCTGATACAGACATAATGTTTGGTATGGGCGATCAAACCAAGGCAGTCCAGAGGCATAACTGGTTAAATACTTGCCCTCTACAGGTATTACAATAAAAAATACTTATTATAATAATCACATCAATCATTAATAAGCTAAATACGTAAATCATACTTAATTCTGCTTAAAATTAAACACATAAAACTTAAACTAAGCACGTTACCTAGTGCATTAAATGTTCAAAATGTCCACCTCTTTGTTGCAAGCACACTCCTGCTCGTAATACAATTTGCTGCGTGGCTCTGCGAATTATCTCGGCATCAGTTTTTAATTCAGCAAAACAATTCATGATTCTGTCTTGCAGTTCAGCCTCTGTGTTTATGGGGGAGTTATAAACTTTTTGCTTCATTGTCCCCCATAAAAAGTAATCAAGGGTGTCATATCAGGGGAACGCGCAGGCCATCCCACAGGCCCTGCCCGACCAATCCAACGGTTTGGATAATTTTCATCCAAAAAAGTTCTCACATCACGTGCATAATGTGCAGGACAACCGTCCATTTGAACAAACATTCTTCTACGTGTTTGAAGAGGCACTTCTTCTAATAAAAACGGTAACTCATCTCTCAGTAGTTCTAAAAACCGTTCCCCGGTTAATCTTGCCGGCAGTACTACTGGACCGATCAGTAGATCATCGAGCATTGCTGCCCATACATTTATTGAGAACCGTTGCTGAAACGTTGACGACCTTTTTAGATATGGATTTTCCCCCTTACGGGTCCACTTGTGTAGGTTACGACAGTTTGTAATACCGTCTCTCGTGAATTGGCTTTCGTCCATCCAAAGAATAGTTTTTGGGAACTCCGGATTTTCCCGAGTTTTCCTCTGGATCCAAGCGGACATAACGCATCTGGGACGCCAATCAACATCATCATGTAAATGTTGCACCCTTTGATAGTGATAGGGATGTAGTCCTTCATTTCTCAAAATGCGCCACGCCGATTTTTGTGATATGTTATGTCGTAAAGCCAAACGTCTGGTGCTAACAGTTGGATTAGCAAATAAGTCACGCAACACGGCTTCTTCTGTGGCCACATTAATTACATGTTGAGGCGGCTGCTCTCGCTGATCGCGGATTAAACCAAGTCCACTATTCGCCAACCTTCTGTGGACCTCTTGGAAGTTTCGGGCTGACGGTATCGGCCTTCTGTTGGGAAAGGCAGCTAAATAAGCTATTCGTGCACCTCTTGCACTTCCTCGACACATCCCATAATAAAAATGTAGATCAGCGAGGTGATTGTTCGGGAATTCACTCAAAACAGGCATCGCGTAACAAACTAATGTAGAGCACAAAGTAGACAAGTTATATTCTACACTTAAAACACTATATCACACATCACTATTGGAGCGGGTACCAGATTTCATACAATCTCTTGCATCATCCGCTCCAATAGTGATGTGTGATATATCATTGAAAAGGTATTATCTTATAGAATATGAATAAGTATGGCGCCTGTCTTGATTTATAGTCAGATCTGATTGCCAGCCTAATATAATATCAGGGTAATATGGATTTTCCTTTAATAAAAAATGAAAATAAACCTTAAGAAAATGAAATAAAATATGATTATGATTTCCTTTGTACGTTTCCTTTTTACCATTGATTATGTACAAAAGAAGCAACAGCCGCAACGAAGCTTAATAAGTAAGTTTACAATATGCAATGATTACAAATGAAATAAAATGCTTTCAATATGAAACAAAACAAATGAAAACGAAATAATTAATGATAACAAAATGAAATAAAATATTACAGATCCTCATCTAGTAAGACATCATTAAGGAATAAGGCAGGGGCTACAAATCCCTCGTGCCTGGCGTATCCTAGGTACCACACGATGGACACGATGTGAGCACAGGTACCTACAGTACGTCGCCCAGTCAGGCATGTACAGTAGTATTCAGAGATGGTATTGTTATTATTGTTGATTAAAATGTAACAATAATATATTCTTGCTCGAATATGTCGAGATTGGATACGACCGCGCATGAGCGAAGAATTTTCATTTATACCATAGTCAGGCAAATCTTCAAGTGCATTTTGTCTATAAATCTCTATTGTGTATATTCCATTCTGTAGATGCTCACTGCAGTAAGATCTCGCAAGCTTTATTTGATATGTCCCTAACGCCAATAAAATAACTTCCTCTTCAGTGTATCTTGGGAATTCTACATCATTAGCTTCTAACCTCACAAAATCAGCTCTTCTTTGATTTAATCTTTTCCTTTCGACATAATTATATAAAATATTAGGCGTATCTAACTTCAATCTTATTTGTTCTATAATCATATCGGCGTATTGGTTGTCTACGATTGGTTGATGGAAATGGTTCAAAATAGCGGCAGCTATTTTAAAATCATTGAACATACTTCGCAATGCCTTATTGAAATATTTTTGGCGTAACAGTTTGAAATCTCGCTTGAATCTGCCGTTAACCACTTCCACTACCCACCGGCACATGGTAACCATTCGAGATTCGTTAGCTTGTTCGGTAGTCAGTTGAGATTCTGCTCTGTCCTTTGATGGTGGAACATGGTATTCATAGCCACAAGCTTCTATGTTACCAAGGCTATCTCTAAATCCGCGATCCAATATAAATACATCGTTAGGTTCCAACAAAATATGAATCGGATTTTCATTGTTGTTCATAATGCTGCTCATAATGTTAGCATCTGTCTTCGTGGCTGCGTATGGTCCCTTTACATCAATGATGTATCCATCTGTGCATACTATCAAGAAAGGCTTTAACAGATTTTGAAACTTGTGTAAGCTATATGACTGTCGCTGAAACAGGAAGTTGGCACTTTTATGAATATAAATGTATGTTCCGTCGCATATTATAATTGCCTTCGAGTTTTCATCGTCTCCATATATTGCTCTTGGTATAGTAAGGTTCCTTTCTTTGATGTTATTTCTTGTAACGTGGTCCATTCCTAGATGAAGAACTACATATTCCTCGGTAAGACAATCTCGTGCTTTTTTTATTAGCCGCTCTAGGTTTTGTCTTGTCATATTAAATAAACTTGCAAGCCTTTGATTGGAATCACCGGTTCGCAGTTTTGTCAGATATATACCCAGTGCAGTTCTAGGATTTCTGCATCCTTGGATTAGTGAGGGTGTTTGCTCTAATATGGAATCGAATTGTTCGTTATTTCGTCCGGTCCAAAAATGCATCTCTTCATCGGATAACGCACCTCTGGCATTAAAATCCAACCTAGAACCGTGTTGCAAAGCATTTCTCATCATGTCACAAATGTGACTAAACTGCGCTGCATTAAAGTCATGAGTCACGAGACAATTCTGGGGTAGTTCAGCCCAATTATTATTTTGGAGGTGCTCTTGACACACTCTTGCACCGTCGGGAATGTAAATCCTATACTCACAAAATGTATGTATCTTTACAACTTTCGGGATCCTGTAACGAGTTGTGTTTTGACAGTTGTGAAATATACAGTGCCTCGGTGTGTTTGGTGCTCTTGAATACTCGGGAACATGAATAGCATCCACATTTTGTTGTTGTGGTTCCTGGGGTACTTCTTGGATAGGAGGCGGTCTGATAGCATTTTCAGCCCTTTGCCAACATCGATGGCATAAACTTCGCGTATTGTCAAATACTACCTGAAACAATAAACAATATATTTTACCAACCGGTTCACCTCTTAAAATAGCCAATACGTAAACATAAAAATAACAATAGTCAAAATAATGGGTATATAGTTAAGCATAAAATGACCACGTGCGTGTTTACGCAACGAGTAAGTGAATAAAATGATTAGTTAGTGTAATCAATCATAAATGATAACATATGACCCAACCATTTAGACCTAAGGTACCTTTTAATTGTAATTAAAATATGATCTTACCTCCAAGACTCCATTGTCTTGAATATAAGCTGCTAATTCTGGTTGTAGTCTTGGGAGATCATCAGTCAGAAGATGACGCTGATATCTTCCGCGGTAGAACCCTCTACGACACATCACACAGTTGCGAGCAGGTTCCATTTTTTTCACAGTAGTTCGAAAAGCACTTCACAGTTCGTTAGAAGTATCACCAAAGTCCAAGAGAAAGCCGGGGTCAACGTAAAGAACGGTTATCGGAGTCCAAAAACAATGCTATGGTCGTAAATAGTCGCTGAATAGTACGGGAAGACGGGAAAGCGCAGTCACACACACAATACAAACGAACGACTGAAGCTATCCGTTGCGTCGGTCGACACTTGCGCGTGCGCTCGGTCTTCCCCCCGTCCCCCGCCGCTGGTACCCTGCCCGCCTTCCCGGGCAGGTAAGGAAATGATTCATAACTCCTATTGATGTACAAAAGGGTAGTGAATTATGAAATAATAATAAAAACGTTATTCTATTCTTGCTACAACTGGCATGTTATAGTACCTGTTATTTCTGAACGGACTAAGATTTGGAACTAGTGGCCATAATAATTATTGTTAGGCTCACAAAGAGCTATCCAATGACGTACTACACTAAGCTATTGGTGGTGGGTACCAAGATTTTGCATCATCCTTTAGAAGAAAAAAAGATAACTAGGGGGACATTTATATGTTTTTTTAGGGTACAACGATTCAACGTGTATTGTCCGTTTTATAGAGTAGTTCCGATGGTGATGACGCAAATTACTATGTGTATGACGACATTTTCTGTGTCCCTGCATACTATGAAACGGATCCCCTGATTCCCAAGATATTAGGATCTAAAGTT